>CM072527.1:33817059-33839559 GCA_036898135.1 Oncomelania hupensis | reverse complement strand
ATAGTATAGTACAGTATAGTATAGTATAGTGCAGTACAGTAACGTACAGTATACTATATATTTTCCACCGCCTTAGCTCGGTAATAGAGCGTTTGCCTGCCATGTTTGAATCCCGGGCCGGGGTGGGCAAGATAAAAGTGGTACTTTTCACTGCCCATCTTAGCTTAGCAACACGATTGCTTTGGTGGTTCAGTGTTGTTGTAGGTCCCTACCCCTTCCTGAGATGGTTATCCCCGACTGCCGAATCGCCAATGGTGGGTGTAGACGTTAAACTTCAATGTTCCTTCATTCAATGTAGTGCAGGTTAGCGTAGCGTAGCATAGCATAGCGTAACACAGCATAGCTTAGCGTAGCATAGCGGGCATCGTAGGCTGTCGGCCTTGTGCCCTGTCGTTGGCGTACTGTATGACAGCACACTCCGTCCAAGTACTCGTCACTGGGGTACGTCTCCAGACATCACTCAAGTTGTCTGGGAGGTCAAACGGTGCTCCCAAAGCAGCAAGTGAGCGCCTCGGGCTGCTTACGCTAGATCCTTCGCCTTGAACAGCTTTGGAGCTGGAAAAGACAACTGTACTATATAAGAACGATTAAATAAACAAATGCAGAAATAAATTAATATTGAGATGACGAGCAAACGCAGTCTCTGGCACCAAAAACTCTGTATTAAGAGTCAATCGGTCAGTTGTCGGGGACAACAGCAGCACATGGGCGCCTAGCTCGGGTTGCTTGAGTTAGATCCATATCAGCCAGCGCCTTGCGCTGGACAATCAACTCGCTGTACAAAAAATTGATACAATGAAACAAATAAACTAGTTTTATCATGAAAGATACCAGATACCAGTCTGCCTTTACATAAGAGGTCAAAACCAAATGAAGTGGCCCCAAGCCCTCAGTCAGTTAATTAACGCTATCCATTAATTAACACTATCCGAGCAATCGTTTAATGGTGGCCGGGTGTCTGGTTATAGTCAGAAGTGACTATGTTAAGCACAATTAAGCCAGCAGTGACGGATGTTGGAGGATTAAAGAATCGGAAGAAAGCTAGCGAGTCTTCCTCATTGATATTTGCCCTGGCCTTGTATCAGCTAATGCGTCTGTTGAATTTGAAATATTCTTTACTGGTCATGTTGTTATTATAATTATTGGTTGATTTACCTTTAAGTCGACAGAGTTGAATAGAAGGTAGTTAAGCGATCATGGGCTTAGACCATGTGCTTAATATCAAACTTTACAAATGTCGTTTATCATTATTGGTGTCTTATTGACTATTAAATACTGCTGATTGTTCAAGCAATATTAGGTAATACTTTTATAATAAATTAATAATAATCCTATCATATCTTATCCCATAACTCGAAAGTCGTTGGGGCAACACAAATGATCGTTTAACCAGCGTACTCCATCTTTCTCTGTCCTCAACAAACCTCAGAGCTTCGCTGTGTCAAACCAGTCCATTCTCGAATGTTGTCCTCCCACCTCTTTTTCTGTCTTCCTCTTCTTTTGCCTCCTTGCTTCATGCCTTGCAGGATGGTCTTTGCAAGGCCTGATGCTATGGTGACGTGGCCATACCATAAGAGTTTCCGTTTCTTCACCACCGTGGTCTTCTCTGCACTTATTTCCATTCCAAAAACTCAGGAGGTGGTGTCAAGCCTTTGTACCAGCTGTTCAAGTTCTTGTTCTTCTCCAGCCAATTCGTCACTGTCATCCGCAAAACGGAGGTTGGAGATAGCTCAACCCCCCATGCTTACTGTGCCTTCGTGATCTGCAAGGGCATCAGACATGATGCGCTCCAGGAAGATGTTAAAGAGTATTGGAGAGAGTAGGCATCCTTGACGCATGCCGATTGTTGTTATGAACCAGTTCCCTATAATGCTGTTGTGGAAGACTGCACTGGTAACCTTGCCATATTGGTATGACATTGATAATAATAATAACAATAATAATAATAATAATAATAATAATAATAATAATAATAATAATAATAATAATAATAACAACAACAACAACAACAACAACAACAACAACAACAACAACAACAACAACAACAACAACAACAATGTAATGGATTTCATATTCGCCCTTTTCCCCCATCGTGGTCAAAGCTCATCGATCTGTATCAAAATGCACTCTGACATACACCACAAACACACACACCTATCTCTCAAACATGTTTGTATAAAGGCAGTGAGATCGTGTTAGAAGACGGCAAGGAAATCGAATTTGTACTGTGTTCTGGAGCTTCAGACATTACATTTATCTCCATATTGATGTCTGTACGTAGTAGTATTGCTGACTGTTGGAGCAAAATAGGTTAATACTTCTATAAGAAGTTTGTAACAACAAAATAAGTGAATAAAACGGTCTACTTCATTAATATTACTGATAAATAGACAGTGATGAACGGACAACGATTAAATAATTGTGGGTTGAAACCAATTAATAATACAATAATGGTATATTACTGTTAATACCCACTTCATGATCCTTTGGGGAGAAACGATGATTGATTATGAGATAATATTATTACACTAATAAGTAGTATCCACTTGATCATTTTATGAGGGTATTTTACACTATTTTTAGCAATAAAACGTCAACATCTGGCGGTTATGGATGGTAATCGTCTATTCTGTTCCCGCGGCGTGGCGTTCGTAATGAGCCGTCACAGTCATACCTTTGACGGTTATCTCCCCTGTTAGGGGAGAGCAATTTGTAGTTATCGTAACTTGTTTGTCTCCCTTGTTTTTGTCCGCGGTAATTTGGTTGGTTTGTAGGAAGTGGCAGAGCCAATCATGGGTCTTGTTTGTAAATAGTGCGAGTCAATGGGAATAAACAGCGGAGACAGTTGTCTTTTATAGGTATTTATGTGGGAGCGCAGTACAGTTGACTCGGTGAGTGTACTCAAATTTCAGGGGATAACTTTGCAACCTGTAGTACTACAGGCAGTGGTTCAAACCCCGTTGATGGCCTGCAGTGTAATAAGAATAATAATAATTATAATCATCATCATCATCATCATCATCATCATCATCATCATCATCATCATCATCATCATCATCATAAAAGTAATAAACAAATTAAATACAAATAAAAAAAAATAAATTAAAATAAAAAATTACCCAGAGACACTGTGCCCCTACTCCTTCAAATGAGAGAATAAACCGAGGTCTGGTCTGCGCACGCACGCATTCCATCGCACGGATTTTAAAGATCCTGACGCTCATGTCCAAGACGGGTAAGTGCCTGCTACACAAAAAATACACCCAGCACGCAATAGGTCCCTTCTCCCCATCCCCGGTAGCCCAGCATTGTGCTCAGTCGTCTGGGCGTCAGACTATGCGCCCAAATGCTGCAAGTGGGCGCCTCGGTCGACTTGAGTTAGATCCTGTATTGATCCTGTATGGACCAGCGCCTTACGCAGCTCTTGAGCTGGGAAAGCGCTATATAAAAGGGAAAATATAAATGAATAAATACGCCTGGATTTATGTAGCGCTCTTCCAGCGCAAGAGCTGCTCCAGGCGACTATTTAGTTAATAGCGTCGCACAATCGATGGTGACACGAGTTGTAATAACAATGGCACTCATAATTTCAATCAATAAGGACTTTAAACACCCCCCCCCCCCCCCCTCCATTCAATACCAATGTGTACTCTCTTCCTTTCTTTTTCACCCAATCTTGCCAGAGACCCCAGTGGGGGTGCCGGGGGTATCAGTATAAATAGTATCCCCACTTTCTGGAAATTTAGTGCTTTAAATTCCCACTGTCGCTGTCTTTCTCATTTGCTCTTTCTCATTCCTGCTCTGTTCTATTAATCTGCTATACTATCTTCTTCTTCGCTAGACCAGTCACCTACCTTTTTTCTTGAACATTCTTCCGGGACAAGACTCCTTATTTGTGTATGAGGTCTGTTGGATCAGCTTGGGAATATTGGACGCTTTCTGCCAGGTGGTCACTAGGGATTCCTATGATGTTATTATTTAGCAATGTAGGCATTTCATATGTATGTGTTTTGTTAATAATTTATAATGATGGTTGTATTCTATTTTGTTTTTGTAAACGGGGGTTCGATAAATTAGAGTGCAGCCTCAGCGTCCCTTGCGTGGGATGTCCTTATTGTAAAGTGACTGGCTGGTGGAGAGCTTTCAGTTTTCCCACTGGGGTTGTTTCAGCAGATCTTTTATGCGGATCAGGGGTTGTCCGGTCCTGATTTGGCTCGGAAGAGTCCGCTGGACCTAAAGCAATAATCATGTGATGTAATGTAATCTTGCCAGAGAGTGCGTGGGATGTCTGATCAGTTTGTGTGGAAGTAATGTATTGTGCTTGTGTTGCATGATAATATTGAATGTGTATATTGCGAATGTTTTTATGTTCCCTCTAGAATGCGAGTGTAAAAGATGAACTTTTATTGTTGTAATATATGTACATACGTGTTTTGTATTGCATTTTATGCGTTTTATTAGTATTTTGTTTTATTTTGAGGATGGAAAAACAAGTCCAACCGTTACAATTCTTAAACATACCTAGGAATAGTTCGTCACTCACATCCATCCCAATGTTTCACCGTCCGTGCGCCTACCAATATAATTTTTCATCTCTCACATGCCTCCCGACCCCTACCTCGAAAAATTTAATTTCCCGTCAGCGTGATGTTTTGTTCTCTCACTCACTCTCTCTCCTTCCCTCTTCCTCCCTTTCTCTCTCCCCCTCCCTCTCTTTTCTCTCTCTCTCTCTCTCTCTCTCTCTTTCTCTTTCTCCCTCCCTCTCTCTTTCTCTCTCTCTCTCTCTCTCTCTCTCTCTCTCTCTCTCTCTCTCTCTCTCTGATTCTGAAATGGCGATACCAGGTTATTCTTTAATAATACGTCATAGAACAAGAAATCAAGAAACTGGTTTATTAATATACATTAGTGAAACGCTTAATTTCAAGCGTCTACATTACCTTGAACAGCATCAAGTTGAGTTTATTTGGCTTGAAATAAATATAAAACATTCAGCCCCAATCATCGTCGGATTCTTATACAGGCATCCTGATGTACATGTGGACTGGATTAATAACTTTACTTAAATGATCGATGCACTGTTATTAGAATCTAAAGATTTCTTCATTTTAGGAGATTTTAATATTGACCTGTTTAAACCTAATAAACACTGGACTAATACTATTAAACTGTGCAACTTTGAACAACTAGTGTCAGGACCAACCAGAGTAGCTGCGACTTCTAGCACACTCATTGATCACATATATACAAATAACAAGACGCATGTTGTAGAAGTTTGTGTACCAATCTTTGCTTGCAGTGATCATTATCCTGTTTGTTTGACCTGGTAAAAGAAAGGAGCTAAAATACCCAAACCAGGACATAAAACAATAACATACAGATCTTTTTCCAAATTTATTACAGATGATTTTCTCTTTGACCTCAGCAATTGCGCTCTCTCAAATATTTATAATTTTACTAACCCTGATGTTGCTTTATCGTACTGGTATGACACATTTATGAATATATACAATACGCATGCTTCTACCTATACCAAAAGAGTTAAGTACTATTCTAAACCTCCGTGTCTAGACACAGAACTGCAAAATGCCATTAAATTAAGAGATTATTTAAAGAAAAGTGGTAAAGAAGATTAATACAAAAACCAGAGAAATGCAGTAACTTCACTCAAAATAAAAAAAAGAAAACATTTATTAAAAATTTAATCTCGTCCAAAAACAGTTCTAAAACGATTTGGAAAGCAATTTATCACTTAACAAACAAATCCAGTATATCACCAGTGATTAAAGATATTTCTCCTAATATTCTGAATTTACATTTTGTTAAAACGTCTGATAGGATTATATTCTTTTGATTTGTCAATAGTAATAAATTATTACTATTGACAAATCAAAAGAAAACAATCTAGAGAAATTAGCAAACTTTTGTCATTCTAAGAACATTAAAAGCAAACTAGACATTCCTTTGTCTACAGAATTTGTACACAAAGCACTAACAAACCTTAAGCAAACAAATTCAAGAGGAGTTGATGAATTGGATAGTAAAATACTAAAATTGTCTGCGTCATTTATTACTGACACTTTAACGTATATATACAACCTATGCATAGACAAAACACATTTTCCTATAATGTTCAAAAAAAGCTAAGGTTATACCCCTTTTCAAGAATGGTGATAGCACTGATCCATCGAACTATAGGCCTATTTCGATTCTTTCTACTCTCCCTAAACCTCTTGAAAAGCACATAAATAATAATATTCTTGATCATTTCACTAAAAACAGCCTCTTACATGAAAATCAGTCTGGTTTCAGAGCTAAACACTCTTGTCACACAGCTCTTACATCAATGATAGAACAATGGCTAAATAATATTAATAAGGGACAATTTTCTGGAACATTATTTGTTGACTTCGCAAAAGCTTTTGATGTAATAGACCATGACCTTCTTCTACGTAAACTAAACCTATATGGCATTCATTCCAAATCTCTTGAGTTTCTTAAATCGTTTATTTCGGACAGAGAACAGTGTGTTTATGTAAATAACCAAAAGTCACAATTTGAAATTGTTACAGCTGGAGTACCGCAAGGATCTGTGTTAGGACCATTGTTATTTTCTATCTACATAAATGATCTCCCCCTTTATATTTCTACTTCTTGTGAACTCTTCGCTGATGACACTACATTACATTCTCAAAATATAGACTTGAATAAACTTTCCTCCTCATTACAAAAAGGGGCTAGTGAACTACAGGAATGGACTGAATACAACCATATGGCCCTCAATCCAGACAAAACAAAATCCATGCTAATTACAACAAGACAGAAAAGATAAAACTTCTTCCATTAAAAATTGGCAATACAATAATTGCTGAAGTACAGTGTCATAAACTTCTTGGAGTAACTATAGACAATAATTTGTCCTGGGTAAAACATATTTCAAATATTAGTAAAACTATTTCTAAAAGGACTTACCAATTATCAAGGATAAAGCATTTATTAAATTTACATTCTCGTAAACTATTTTATTCCGGTCATATTCAATCATTTATTGATTATTCTTCTACTATTTGGAATTCTGCTAGTGGCAATGCAATGAAACCTTTAATTAGAATTCACAAACGTGCAATTAAACAAATTTTACTTAAACAAAAAATCTCTCCAGATGACTATAAACGGATCAATATTCTATCTCTTACCGACAGACTAAAATTTCATAAAGGCGTTTTCATGCACAAGGTCCTTTCTGGCAACGCACCTTCCTATCTTTCTTCTCTTTTTTCCAAAAAAAAAAACCTGCCAGATCGTCCACAAAATTAAATGTTCCAATTCCAAGAATTGATCTCTACAAAACTAGTCTAGCTTATTCCGGTTCCATTTTGTGGAATAACTTTCCTGATGATCTCCGCACTCCAGCATCTAAATTTACATCATTTAGAACACGTCTCCTAAAACACATTAACAATTAAATACACATTAATTGTTAATGTTGTTGATTGAGATTAACAACATTAATTTAATTTCAATTGTTTGAAAAGGATTTTATCTAATGATGACTTTGTTTATTTGTTATTGTTCCATGATGTGAATGTTATACCTTGAGTTGTATTTAATAGTTATTGTTAAAGCCCCAAGGGCAAGATGTAAAAAAGCGCATCGAGCGCTTATTCTTTTACCCTTGCAAAATAAAATTGTTATCTTATCTTATCTTTCTCTTTCTCCCTCTTTTCCCCTCCAGGTCTCACTCTGCGGGCCTGTTTTCAAAGACTTAAGAGTCAGGCAGGTAAAAACTTTGCCCTCGGGTGCATGCAGTGGCCTTCGTTTGGAGCTCTCCCTTTGGCAATGCAGAGAGTGCTTGGTTAATTAGTAGTACAATCTGTTTTGTTCTCGCCTATGCACGGGGCAGTTTGATTCAAGCACGCAAGCACACGCCCGTGCACACACACACCGATAAACACACACACAAACACACTCACTGAACATGCGTTTTAAACCTGGTACTGGTAAATTTGCTCTCATATGCACAATCCATATATTATTATTATTATTATTATTATTAGTAGTAGTAGTAGTAGTAGTAGTAGTAGTGGTGGTAGTAGTAGTAGTAGTAGTAGTAGTAGTAGTAGTAGTAGTAGTAGTAGTAGTAGTAGAATAATAAAAATAATAATAATAATAATAATAATAATAATAATAATAATAATAATAATAATAATAATAATAATAATAATAATAATAATAATAATAATAATAATAATAATAATAATAATAATAAAAATAGTTTATTTTTTTGGTAATTCCTATCCTATCCTGTCCCGTAACCCGGAGGTCGTAGGGGCACCACAGATGATCGTTTAACCAGCATACTCCATCTTTCTCTGTCCTCAGCAGCCCTGATGGCTTCGCTCAGTGTCAAACCAGTCCATTCTCGAATGTTGTCCTCCCACCTCTTTTTTGGTCTCCCTCTTCTTCTACCTCCTTTGTAATTGGGCAGACTTTATGAGTTTGCTTTTGGTTAGTTTTATTTCAAATGCTTCCTCCATTGCCCTCGAACTTGTTACACTTAACCGATTCCCGTCTCCAATTTGTTGTAACACTCATTATCTATATTGGCTGGACTGCTGACCAATACATTGATGTTCGAAGCAAGCAAACAGTACTCCTTACCACTCTCTAAAGCTACCCGTCCCCTCCTTCGACATGGCTTTTTGCAACACTATGGAGCCCAAACTGCTAACTGGGCACTTAAGAAAGACTTCTTCCTGAACCACCGTTTGCAGATTTGTCATTCGAACCTTCCTATTTCCTTAAACGTGGAGCTAACACACTTCAGGTACTCTCCACTCCCACTTCCCTGCCCTCCTCAGCTCCCCCCCCCCCAAAAAAAAAAAAAAAACAAACAAAACAACACAAAAAAACCCCAACAACAACAAAACACACAAAAAAGAAAAAACAAAAACTCGAATAGAAAAAAGAAAACCCACATGCACTCCTTAAACAAAGGAAAACAACAGAAAGTGGCGATTATCACAGTCCATCTTAGCTGTTCGGTCGCTCCGGTGGTGCAGTGTTGATTTAGGTCTCTACTCCGCTCTCCCGCCTCTCCCACACCGTTTTGCCACGTCTAGGATGGTTATTCCTGTCTGCCGTTTGACCAATGGTGGGAGTAGACGTTAAACTTCCTATGTTCATCTATTCACATGAGCTCATGATTTCAGTGATTGAGGTAAATGTACTCTGATGCCTGACCCTTACAAGGAGTGTAGAGTCTCTCTCTCTCTCTCTCTCTCTCTCTCTCTCTCTCTCTCTCTCTCTCTCGCTCTCTCTCTCCCTCTCTCCCTCCCTCCCTCCCTCCTTCTCTCTCAAACTTTTGTATTAAATAGCTTAATAATAATAATAATAATAATAATAATAATAATAATAATAATAATAATAATAATAATAATAATAATAATAATAATAATAATAATAATAATAATAATAATGGACGCTCTACGTGCCTTTTTCCGAAATCAGACTACACCTCCATCCCAGACCTTGCAACACACCTCGGACCATGTTTTTGAAGATTTTTAGCAAATACGGAAATGCGTCGACATTTCCCCCCTCTCTTCTCAAGGGAAGATCAAGGGAACCAACTGTTTTTCCCCACCTCACCTCTCCCCCCCACACGTACGCACTCACACAAATCCCCCCCCACCCCACCTTTCGTTACGTCCATGTAAAACTTACAGTTAGATTGAATAAAATCCACACAACAGACCCACTCACAAAAAGGATTAATTAACATTTGAAAATATATTTAGATATTTTTGTCCTTGCTCTTCATGTACAGTGAAGGTTTAAACCCCACAACCCCTCCACACACACACACACACACACACACACACACACCCCTTCCCCCCCCACACACACACATACACGCACCCCTCCGAAGTAAACTTGCGCGTTTGTATTCTTTAAACCCCCACCCCATCCTACCTCCACCCTCCCAAAAAAAAGGGGGGGAAGAAGGGGAAATGAAAAAGAACTTTAAAAAAAATCGGTTTTAAAAAATCAAGACCCTAAGTAAATCTTTAAAATAAATATATTCGAACTTTTTTTTTTTAATGTTCCTTTGTGATCGTAGGGCTTGAAAAAGAAAAGGAGACAAGAAGTGTATACAGAACGCAAGAATGATGTCACGTGTCTCGCTTGAAGAAAGGGGATTGGAGTTTATTCATGCATCCTGAATATGATCTTTATTAGATGCTACCCTCCTTGGAATGAGGGAATGATAGGAGAGATTATCTCCCCTTCTGTGCTGCCAATGGTTGGCATGTGTGGATGTGTGCCATAGATAAAGATGGTGTGCCATAGATACAGATGGTGTGCCATAGATATAGATGGTGTGCCATAGATATAGATGGTGTGCCATAGATATAGATGGTGTGCCATAGATATAGATGTGTGCCATAGATATAGATGGTGTGCCATAGATATAGATGGTGTGCCATAGATACAGATGGCGTGCCATAGATACAGATGGTGTACCATAGATATAGATGGTGTGCCATAGATACAGATGGTGTGCCATAGATACAGATGGTGTGCCATAGATATAGATGGTGTGCCATAGATACAGATGGGGTGACATAGATATAGATGGTGTGCCATAGATACAGATGGTGTGCCATAGATATAGATGGTGTGCCATAGATACAGATGGTGTGCCATAGATACAGATGATGTGCCATAGATATAGATGGTGTGCCATAGATACAGATGGTGTGCCATAGATATAGATGGTGTGCCATAGATACAGATGTTGAGCCATAGATACAGATGGTGTGCCATAGATACAGATGGTGAGCCATAGATACAGATGGTGTGCCATAGATACAGATGGCGTGCCATAGATACAGATGGCGAGCCATAGATACAGATGACGTGCCATAGATACAGATGGCGTGCCATAGATACAGAAGGTGTGCCATAGATACAGATGGTGTGCCATAGATACAGATGGCGTGCCATAGATACAGATGGCGTGCCATAGATACAGAAGGTGTGCCATAGATACAGATGGTGTGCCATAGATACAGATGGCGTGCCATAGATACAGATGGTGTGCCATAGATACAGATGGTGTGCCATAGATACAGATGGCGTGCCATAGATACAGATGGCCATGTTCCCGTGTTCTCAGCTGGTCAGTGTATCAGCTGGGATTGAGGAAAATCAAGTGACTGATTTTCCAAAGCATAAAAAGATTCCTAAAAGAAGTCCTCAGGAGAAAAAACACACACATCTTCATGCGAAGAAGCATCCACAATTTAGCTGGTTTGTCAACAAAAATGGGAAGGAAAACCGAGCTTTTGTAAGAGAATTCATTGCCCAAAGTATTGCCAAAATCTGCAGTTGCAATCTAGGTAGTTTTTGAACAATTGTTTGTTTACCAAGTGGCTGCGGACGAGTAAAAGACAAGTGTCTAACCTTCCTACACTCGGCACTGTTTCAACAGATTCACGTTGCTTGAGTTTGTTTTTTTTAACCTCTCGCTCAGCAATTTCCTGTGATTTCCTGTTTAGTACATTCGCTGAACACGTAGACGTCCGGCATTATCAAGTCAGTGGCTTGCCGAGTCTACGCGCGCCCTTTGGCCAGTATCACTTTGGACAGCTCCTTTAACATTCACAGAGATTGTTGCCCAACCGAACACAGAATCCGCTTACTACCAACAACGAACTCTTTTCGACAGTATGGTTATTGTTTAAAATCGAAAAATTCTGTAGTTTATGTAGCTGCTAATAGCAACCGCTAACCAGGGTTCTTGCGCTAAAATTAGCACCTACCAAACGCCGGTTAGAGGAGGAAACCACAAGGAAGTTGCTTCATAAGGTTTTCCGTGTTACGTTTATACAGTAGACCCCACCATACCCCACCATACCCCACCATACCCCACACATCAAAGACGCACTCTTGGAGACGCCTGGTTCATTTAGAAATGAGGTCAAAGGTCACCCGCCTATGGTATCGGTGTACCGTTAAACAAGCGGATATCACTCTGTCGGAAAAGAAATAGAAAATTCGAACGTCGGCGATTGGTTTGAGCAGAGCAAGGAAAAGCCACTTGTATCATTGTTTTTACCTAATAACGATGCAAAGTTTAGGGTAAAAGCAGTTTTCGCCGAAAAAAAAAAGTAAAAAAATTCTTCGAATTTGAGATCTTCAAATGCTGAAACTCTCGGCAGTGCCTGTCGATTTTTGTGGTAAGTAGGACAGAAGAAGCCCTACATAGAAGAAGTAGTAGACCTAGACTCCCACGCTCAGCGGACGCAGGCGTTGATGTATATAAGCTTTTGCAACAGTAGTCAATAACGTACTTCCTGTCACAGCAATATTTGTATTGTTCGCTTCGCACTGTGGCTTTATTAATCTCATCTCTCTCTTCCCCCCCCCCCCCCCTCACCTACCGCAATCTTCTTCTTTTCTTTTTTTTCTTCTCCTTCTTTTTAATGCAGGTCAAAAGGACCGGATGCCGTCCGACTTACATTTGTAAGATAAATTTGTTTTTTGTAAAAGGTAGACAGAGATAGAACATAAAAAATAGAGATAGAAAACCGACATCGACAACTAGAATGTTAATGTGTGCTGATATGGGTTGGAGATTCAAGTGAAAGACTGACAAATGACAATGTGTGATGTTTCTTTCCCCCCCCCCCTCTCCACACCCCCCCCCCACTTACCCGATACTGAAAAGTGTAGAAGTATTTTGGAAGATTCTGCATGGTTAGTGGTGGGTTGCGATCAAGGTGACGGTTTGGGATGAATGTGCTTGCATCTTGTATAAGCTCTCAACTATTGTTTTCAAATTCTTCACTGGTTGAACCAATACTAATACGGAAACTTCAAATTGAGGGTAGGCATGTCTGATGTGGGGAAATCGAGTTTGCCATTCCGCTAGCTTGACATATAGTTTGGTAGTACCTCCACATGTAAGAAAGAAACTGTTTGATGTCAAGAATGTTGTACATTTTAAGTAGGAATTCAAGCTGGTGAAATTGGAACAATGTTAATGCTAAATCTTTTTAATTAACTTTTTTTTTTTAATGTTGTCGTTGGTCCAAAATCACTATGTGTACAGACCTTAAATTAATTAAATAAGGCAGAGATAGGCTAACTGTTGATCGCCTTCTTTTTACTGATGCGCAGCATGCGGGGAGGGGGGGGGGAGAGAGAGAGAGAGAGAGAGAGAGAGAGAGAGAGAGAGAGAGAGAGAGAGCACATATATCAAATGCGGTGGTAATTTCCTGCGTACGTGTACGAGTTTACATTTAGGAATTACTATTATATGTATGTTTGCGTGGGTGGTATTCATCGCGTGCCTCCCCTCTCTGGAGTGATACTGACCTATAAAAAGAGCTGTTTATAGAAAATGTCATGGATCACACACCATATTTTTTCACCTTTCTCTCCCCTTTCCCTCCCCCCCCCACCCCACCGACTCTCTTCTCTCTCCTTTGTTATCTTTATTCAAGCCTACCTCTTTCTCATGCCAAATTCCCTTCCACTCCCCTCTCCCCCCTCTCTCTGTCTCTCTCTCTCTCTTTCCCACTCTCACTCTCTCTCGTTCTGTTGTGGGTCCTTCGCCTGACAAAATTAATATCATTAGTCTCTCTCTCTCTCTCTCTCTCTCTCTCTCTCTCTCTCTCTCTCTCTCTCTCTCTCTCTCTCTCTCTCTCTCTCTCTCTCTCTCTCCCCTCTCTCTCTTTCTCCCAATTTCTGTCTGACACTCCCTCCCTCCCTTCTCCTCTGCCTCATCCAACAACACAACCCTCTACAACCCCCCTCCCTCCGCACCCCTACTCAATTCCGCTTGGTTGAGTTTTACTTGTGAATGAATGGACCGTAGGTGCGGGGAGCTAATCCCTGATCGTATAGCGAGAGGCTGTACCTCTATGAAACTACTAGCTACCATTACCCCTTAGATACAGCGAACGGTGCGGCCCATAGTATAGCATTTCGTATCGCGTTGTGTAATGCGGGTTGAATGGTCAAAGGTCATGTAGTGTAACAACAACAAAACAGTCATAGCATTTCCAAATATGTAAAAAGGTAAAGGTAGTCCCATAGCCTTGTGGCCGTAGGGGAGCGTGATTTTGGAGATCACACTTATCTTGGGGCATCGTAAAGAGGGTGATGCCCATCTCTCTCCCTCGCTGCTTTACCTTCCCCACCCTTAATAGAGTAGGTACTCAGTCACAGTTGAGTCAACTGGGGGCGTTGTTATTTGTCGCTTCACGTTTCAGTAGCGAGTGCTCCAACCACTGCGCTATCCGACGCCCCCCAAATATGTGGAAATCCCATTTCAACCTTCTTTTTTTCAGATACTCTCTCTCTCTCTCTCTCTCTCTCTCTCTCTCTCTCTCTCTCTCTCTCTCTCTCTCTCTCTCTCTCTCTCACTCTCTCTCTCTCTCTCTCTCTCTCTCTCTCTCTCTCTCTCTCTCTCTCTCTCTCTCTCTCTCTCTCTTTCTGATATGGGTTTATTGGTTACATCAATTAATCTATCGAAGAAGTCTCTCTCTCTGCCTGTAGCGTGTGTGTGTGTGGGTGTGTGTGTGTGTGTGTGTGGGTGTGTGTGTGTGTGTGTGTGTGTGTGTGTGTGTGTGTGTGTGTGTGTGTGTGTGTGAATAACCATTTGGAAAGAAAATTCCTTATTTCCTCAAGCCATAACTAATAATTATAAATAAACAAATATAAATAATTTTAATAAATAACTTTTGGCCTATTTTTTTGCCGACATTTTGGTGTGTCTGACCTTCTTTCTCTCCCTTCGTTCCTTCTTGCCGTCTATTCATTCGTCTTTTTTTCTTCTTTCTGTTCGCAGTCAGTCCAGCATTTTTAGGGTCATCAAATGTAGTTTTCATTCTTCGATGAAGTAACATGTGTAACACATGCACCATTTTGTATGTACCATTATTCTGTTTATTATGTGTAAAAATGCCCTTTGACTCATTCTTCTGTGTGAGATATGTGCGCTATAATTATAAATCTATATATTATTACGTAAAATAGTTTTCCCGCAGGTACAAAACAAAAGTGGATTACTCGTTCAGGGCAGTTTGGTTGCACACACTCCAAAATTTTTTATGAAAGCAGATAAAATACAAGTTTCATGCCAGAGCACATACATACATGTAAACATTACATTTCTCCCTCGCAGTGTTGTCAGACGTGTACGGCTAACTCATCGCCGCATCGGGCAGCAGCGTAAGTTAGATCCTGTATCGGTCAGCGCCTTGAGCCGTCATTATGCCGGAAAAGCGCTCTCTCTCTCTTCTCTCTCTCTCTCTCTCTCTCTCTCTCTCTCTCTCTCTCTCTCTCTCTCACTATCTATCTATCTATCTATCTATCTATCTATCTATCTATCTATCTATCTATCTATCTATTTATCTATCTATCTATCTATCTATCTATCTATCTATCTATCTATCTATCTATCTATCTATCTATCTATCTATCTATCTATCTATCTATCTATCTATCTATCCATCCATCCATCCATCCATCCATCCATCCATCCATCCATCCATCCATCCATCCATCCATCCATCCATCCATCCATCTCTCTCTCTCTCTCTCTCTCTCTCTCTCTCTCTCTCTCTCTCTCTCTCTCTCTCTCTCTCTCTCTCTCTATGGTCGGAAAATCAGATTTTTGCTGAAGCCTACAATCGGAAATCCGATTTTTCGAGAAAAAAATCGTTAAAAAAATTATATAGAAGTAAACGAAACAAGATTTGTATCAGATTTGTGTAAAGATGCACAGCTGAAAGGGGCATAACCCACGTATCCGGGTTATGACTTCCGGCCGGTCTGAGACTGAAGCATGGATATTGTGACTTTGTGTTCCAATCATGCCGTTTTTAGAGGAAAATACCGATACTGGAAAGAAAAAAGCGTGAGAGGTAGATAAGGGAATGAAGAATAAGTGGAGGTGGGAATGGATGTCAGATAAGTTTGATCCTGATGGCGATGAATGCCGGTTGTGGCTGAGAAAATTGGATCAGCCTGGTTTGAAAAAAAAACAAAACAATGCTTTTTGTTCTTGTGCAGGGGCGGATATTGTTCTTGTGCACGTGCACACACCCCTGGCGTTCAAAAAAAAAGAAAGAAAAAGAAAAGGAGGGAGAAAAGGAGAAGAAAGAAGATAAAAAATTAATTCTCACTCACCACACAGTTTCATGTATTTCCGAATTTTTTTTTTTTTTTTTTTTTTTGTGTGTGACCAAACTTGTACATGCATCAGGTCAGTTTTGAATAAAACTGATGTGAGTGGCTATTTCTTGTTTTATTTGCAGTAACTTTGTCTTTGTATAAGCCTTTATGCAAGATGTTCTGCTATTGTAAATTTTATCATCAGAGTTTGCAGAGGGGTGTTTGTGTGTGTGTGTGTGGGGGGGGGGGACTAAACTTAAAGAGGACTTTTAGCACAAAACAATACTATTTTCAGTCCTTAAAATAATGCCCAAAATGCACCAGATTGCACAGATTTTAACCATTATTTTCAAATTTTTTCGGGGGGACTCCCCTAGTACACTCGCCTGCTTCGCAGGCTCGCACTTGTGGCTACGCCACTTCGCATTAGTGCACTGTGCACACCCCCTCAACAATGGAAAGATCCGCCCCTGTTGTGTATATTTGTGTGTGTTTGCTTTTCTTTCTCTCACCTCTTATACACATTCATAAAATGTTTAAACAATCTTAACTATGCTTCTGATTGTTCATATGTGTTTCCCATTTGCATTGACTAAGTCTGGGGACTTAGTCACCTTTGCCAATGTTGTTTGTAGATTATAGTCACACGACACTTTCGCATATAGGTGACTACTGGACCGATTTATACTGACACCAGCGGGCCAGTTGTTGGTAAAGGGGAAAATAATATGATCACACGTTGACCAATCCGGGATTCGAACCAGCGACCTTTCGGTTACTAGCAAGACGCTTTTACCAACTGAGCTACCCGGCCCCTCGTTTGCCAATGTTAGGCACTGGTTTTTTTATGTAGTTTTTTTCTTGTTCTATGTGAGTGTCTTGTATGTATCAAATTAGTGGTAAATCAGTCTTCAGCTTTCACGAGAGGCCTCTAAATTGGCTTTGAATATTGTAAAAATTTTATATCGGGGGGCGTTGCCCCCCTAACCTCCTACCTGGGCGTTACGCCGGGACCCCATCGGGGCCTGGGCGGCCCCGGACCCCTGCCTTCAGATTTTGGAAAATTTCTTGGTGGCACCCATGATATATATATATATATATATATATATATATATATATATATATATATATATATATATATATATATATATATATATATCATGGAGAGAGAGAGAGAGAGAGAGAGAGAGAGAGAGATACACATATAATATATACATATATAACGATAAAATAAATAAATACATAAATAGTTTTCACTTGTATGCATCAGTCAGTCCGTGTTCTTTTCACATGCAACAGGTTCTGCGCCCCCATTGAAGAATTAATCATGTGTTCAAACATTAATTTAACTTTTACGCCTCGACGAGCCATGTGGAATATTTAAAAGTTTATTACCCATGTGGATATTTCAAAGTCCTGTTCCCGTGTTCGCTCGCTCGTTTCTTGTATGGGTAGTTTCCAACTTAGGATAAAGCAACAGTAAAATTTGGCTAATTCTATCTCAGTTGATCGTTCATTTTATGCAATATTTTCAAATTAGGATTTAAAAAAAAAAACATGTTAACGTTTTTTTCACTCATCCCGGAGCTTGGTCGATGAAGTGTGGCTATCAAGTAGTGGCCACACATTATTTGGCTTACGTTTTACGGCTTATGCATTGGTAGTGGCGCCATGTTTGTCACGGCCCGGGTCGAATTTATAAAGGTGTGTAGCTGTGTAATTTCACTACCACAAGGCACGTTTTTATGACGACGAATGCACTCTTTCACGATTTGACTAGAATATGAAACAACTTTACTGAGATCGACACGCAACAAGTGAATTCAACTGCCTTAGCTCGCCAAAGCGTGTGTAGCAGACAACCTTTGTTGCGAGTAATCATGAGTGTGGGAGGAATTGGGGGATTGGGGGGGAGCAGAAGGAGGAGGAGGAGAAGAAGAAGAAGAAGAAGGAGGAGGAGGAGGGAGAAGAAGAAGAAGAAGGAGGAAGAGAAGAAGAAGAAGAAGAAGAAGAAGAAGAAGAAGAAGAAGAAGAAGAAGAAGAAGAAAAGAAAGTCAGTAAGTAGATTTACTATTGCTGTTGTATGTTCAACAGTGGAAAATAGCATCAGAAGGATGAAGAGGAGGAAGAAGAAGGGAACAAAGGAGGAGGGGGGGGGGAGAGGGAGCGCACAGCATAGCACGTCATCAATCACTATCTGCAGAGCTACTGGTGAGAGACTAACACAGAAACAAACAGGGGGTTCACGAAGTTCTTATCACTTCGTGTGTTGCTTTTTGAAGTCTTCTTAAAGATGAAGATTTATGAAAAGGAGTGGAAGAGAAAACAAAGAAGGCGGAAGGAGGTGGGGGGTGGTGGGGATTTGGGGGGAGATGGGGTTGGATGGGGAATTTGTGGTGGTGAAAGATGATAGCGGGGGGTCCTGTGCCAGGTGAAAGTCAAAAAAGAAGGAACAAGTGTTGTTTTAAAAGACGTACCTCGCTTCCCTGAGGCATTTTCTAGGCCATTTAAACAACCACTGCAAAAAAGAAGAACGCAGAGGAGGAGGAGAAGAAGATGAAGAAGAAAAACAAGAAGAAAGAAAAAGAATTAATGAATAAATGAATACACCCACCATTGAAGATACGGCAGACACGGGGATAACAGTCCCGGGGAAGTTGGGGGTAGGGACCTAAATCAACACTGAACCGCCAGAGCAGTCGTACTGCTAAGATTGACAGTGAGAAATTGGCACCTTTATCTTGCCCGCCCCAGGATTCGAACCTGGGCTATCGGTGTGCCAGGCGAACGCTGTACCACTGAGCTGCTGTGGTGGGTCTCGAAGAAGAAGAATGATGATGATGATGATGCATGATGATGATGATGATGATGATGATGATGATGATGATGATGATGATGATATTACGACTGCCGGTGGTGACGGTGGCGACAAAGAAGAAGAAACCAAGATTCATTATTCAGTGCAGATCTTTGTTTGAAGGGATTAAGCTCACGTTGTGCACTTCCAGCATTAAAACAAAGATACATCTTTATTGAGGAAATAATACACTGGGAGACCTGCACAAAGACCAGGCAGTAGCCTACAAATCTACAGACGGAATACATGAAAGAAGCAAAAAAAGATCGAAAACGCGGACTACGAAGCCCAATCTTCTTGTTACGATTGAGACGCGCACGATAGATCCGACCATTTTGTTTTGCAAAGCATGAAATAATTGAGTGTAATGTATTTACCTTTTATTTGATTTTGCTTGTTTGCAGGAAGAACTTTTTATAATGTTGATTTTTCGTCCGTCGATATTGTTCAGAATTTTTTGGAATTACTTGGTTTTTTTTTATTGATCGAAGCTTATAGACCTTACAAGTAAAAGCTGGTCGAATCTAAAACAAAACATGACGTAATGTATTGCAGAGTTCCGGTGACGAGTTTTATTGTGATTGGGTATCATTGCGTCATGCTGGAAAGTTCGAATTTTTTCTCGGTTGCAGAGGGGCTATATAAGTTATGCGGATGTATGGATGATTGTCGTAGTGATTTTCGGAGAGCGATCCTTGTATGCAGTTGTTGATGTTTGCTGAATAAAGTTGGAAAACTTTAAACGACGACTCCTGCCTTGTTGTTGAGTGAAAACGCTGCGTGGATAAAGAAATTTGAGTTACACTTATCAAGATTCAAGCATCGGAGCTGAATCGACTATTGATAAAATATGTGCTTGGAAGTGATGGGAAACTCTTTTTCAAGAAGATAGCCGTTAGTAAATGAAGGAAACCCACGACCAAATGTATGTAGGATCCGCGGCTCGAGGGTACTTTATTTTTAGAAGTTAAATCTCCGTACCTAGCAGCAGATCGCAAGACCAATATGCATCAGCGAATGCAGGACACACTTCGTTTAGATATATAGTGGTCCTGTACCTCCCATCCCCGCGATCCGGCGTGGCGCTTTCTTGCGACTGCCGCGCCTTCGCTGAGAAGACAAGCCAAATTTCGGCCGCCTGGGTGTCGAATTAAAAACAAAAAGAAACAATAACTCGAATCTGTTTGTGGTTTTTTTCCCAATGAATGATAGAGCTATCCACATAAACGTGTATACTCATAACTTGTGTGTCAAAGAAACTGAAGACTATCAGTACTTGGAGTCAACAAATGAGCCAGACATTTTCTGATAATAAAAAGACGAAGCTATCCAAATCCACATTATTTTATATACTCGTAAGGGGAAACTTATGACAAAAAAAACTCGGGACCATCAGGGCATCGGTTCAGCCAATGCAGGGCACTTCGTTTTAAAATCGAATCTGCCATTTTGTGGCAATAACAGTCGAGGCTATCCACTTAATGACCGGCGAAACTGAGGACCATCAATACATCGGATCAGCGAATGCCAGGGCACTTCGGTTAGAAAGTTGACTGTTGGTTTGTCTGGCGTTGAATGGCATTCAGGAAGATGCTTGTGTACTCATCACCGTAGTTTATTGCTGTACACAACTCATTTGATTGACAGGCAGCGCAACCACTGACGTTTATTGCTAGAACCCACTGATGTGATTGGTTGACTCTTAATTTATGGACTTTGGGCTGAAGAGCTCTTGGAGTGCAAACGTATTTAGTGCGCTTTTGTAATTTAGTTTTGTGGTGCTTGGTTGTGAGCTGCATGATATCACTTTTCTTTGTTCGTTTTGGCCAAATGGGTGGAGATTTCTTAAGGGGCTCATGTTTGTTTGAATTATGGTTTTGTTTTGATGAGGGTAGTTTTTACATGATGGAATTGTGAGCTAGAAATCGCTTTTGTCATTGTCACCATCATCATTATCGTCCTCGTCATCATCGTCATCTTTATAATCGTCATCATCATCAAAATATATACTGCTATATGCATGATTTGATGTGTATAACCGGTAATTTAATATTTTCTGTCATACACCATCTTCTTCTTCTTCTTCTTCTTCTTCTTCTTCTTCTTCTTCTTCTTCTTCTTCTTCTTCTTCTTCTCCTTCTCCTTCTTCTTCTTCTTCTTCTTCTTCTTCTTCTTCTTCTTCTTCTTCTTCTTCTTCTTCTTCTTCTTCTTCTTCTTCTTCTTTTTCTTCTTCTTCTTCTTCTTCTTCTTCAGTCACTCAGATCAGTCACAGTTATAAATTATGAAAAAACTGTTGTTCATTTTCCTGCTTTCTCGCGCCATTCTCCTACTTCTTGTTTTTCTCCTCCCCACTTCCCTCCCTTCGTTTAGTTCTCTCTCTCTCTCTCTCTCTCTCTCTCTCTCTCCTCTCCTCTCCTCTCCCCTTCGCCCCCTCCTCTCTCTCCCCCTCACCCCTCCCTCCGTCTTTCGTCAGTCCTAGTGGCCTTTTGAACCAAGCTATTTTTCGTCTTCGCTTTCATAATTTCGAGGTTCTTCCAATCCATGCTTTAAATTTATTTATTTATTTTTTATCTGAAGCCGTCTCCGGTTCCAAAAATTCTTGTAGGTCTCCTCTTCACAGGCGGCTCTCCACTTTTACGCTCGGCGCTCTCTCTCTCTCTCTCTCTCTCTCTCTCTGTGGGTGTTTTCCAGCCAGCGCTTCTGTCGGTGGGTGTTTTCAAGCCGTTGCACTCCCTTGGTTGCACTTCCGGTGCGCGAGGGCAGGGACTTCCGGTTGCGCAAAGGCAAGCCACCCGCAATGTTTACCCACTTGTTGGTTAACTAAACTGCGTACATGCTTTGTTTTTTTTTCTTTCTGTAATCAAATGAGGTTTGGAGGCAGAGAGAGGGCATAAGGGAGGGGTCGGGGGTGGGGGGGGAGGTGAGGAAAGGGGGCAGGGACAGGATCTTTGCGGTCTCAGTTCTTCTCCCTGTAATCGTTAAAATACGGAACAAACCCGCTTTATATAAATAAATAAATAAATAAATAAATAAAATTCTCGCCACCCTCTTTCTCTGCGTAAATGTTGCTAACTATTGGTGAGAACAGAATTACAGTACATTACATAATTGTTGCTTTAGGTCCAGCGGACTCTTCCGAGCCAAATCAGGACCGGACAACCCCCAATCCGCATAAAAGATCTGCCGAAACAACCCTAGTGGGAAAACTGAATGCCCTCCACCAGCCAGTCACTTTACAATAAAGACATCCCACGCAGGGGACGGCTGAGACTTCACCCCAACTTATCGAACCCCCGTTTACAAAAACAAAATAGAATACAAACATCATTATAAATTATCAACAAAACACATACATATAAATTAAATGCCTACATTGCTAAATAATAACATCATAGGAAGCCATAGTGACCACCTGGCAGAAAGCGTCCAATATTCCCAAGCTGATCCAACAGACT
>CM072527.1:33554559-33812059 GCA_036898135.1 Oncomelania hupensis | reverse complement strand
TAATATATGCCTGTTAATATTAATACGCCTCCACGCTTCCTGACAACAGCTGCAGACGGACCGAAGTGGCGAAAACTCGCTGCATCAGCGACCGATGTGGCGAAAACTCTCTGCGTCACCATCCCGCATGTTTCCCCAACGGCCTAACCGGCCGAGGGACTGATCGATGGATGGGTTATTATTATTATTATTATTATTATTATTATTATTATTATTATTATTATTATTATTATTATTATGTTCAAATTCACACTAAATACTTATCCTACCCTATCCCATAACTCGAAGGACGTTGGGGCACCACAGATGATCGTTTAACCAGCGTACTCCATCTTTCTCTGCAGTTTATTATTCTTATTATTTATTATTTATTTATTTATTTATTGATGATGATGATGATGATGATGATGATGATGATGATGATGATGATGATGATGATGATGATGATGGTGATTTATTTTAATTATTATTACTCAGTGATTTGCGTCCTTTGTATGTCTTATACCTGTCATTCAATCCTCTTCCGGCTTCTGGTTTGACTGTTGGCAAGCAGCTGTCGCGTATCATGTGGAAAAGTTCATTTATTTTAACAGAGCTTTACGAGTGCGGCCAAGTTAGATGAATCATACCTTCAGAACCAGTTCAAGGTAATTGTGTTTGTAATCCCAGAGCGAAAGCTGGGGGAATATTGTTTTTTGGTTCTGTCCGTGAGTGCGCTCTTCTCTCTGAAATTAATGGACGGAATTTGTTTTGAAACTTTGTATATAGTTAAAACATAACGATCGATGCCTATCAAATGACGCAAATGAATGCATATTGGGTAACGTTATCATGGTGACGTCTTTTTTTTTTCCACTCGCATTTTCTTGCAAACTTTTAGAGAGAAAAGTTGGTATGTACGTAAGCTTTACCTATACCTCCAACCAAAATTAAAACAACAAAGTTATGCAAATCAAGTGACGTCATCGCAAGGGTTTTTATTTTTATTTATTTTATTTTTTGGGTGACGCTTTATTGTTTCTTTTAATGGGGAAGGCGCAGTCGCAGCCTGTTGCGCGCCCAAACCCAGTTATGTTTTTTGAAATTTTGCTGTGGGAGCAAACCGGAGTACCGGAAAACCCCCGAAACATTGTCCGAGTCGAAAGTAAATATTCGGAGAAACATAACGCCCCGATGCTGGATCGATCCCACACCTGTCAGGCGCCATTGGTTTTTGGTCTGTGGACAAGGCAAGTTAGTCCCGCCTTAGCCCACTTGACCACAACGCTTCTTCCCGATAAAGATACTAAGAAAGGCTGTACTGGCATAGTACAAATTCCAACGACGTATTAACACATTATTTTACCCCCTTCTACTCCCCACCTCATTATTCACAGAATACATATAGAAAAGAATGGGGAACATTAAATGTTGCATAGGGAAAAAGAGTGCTGAGAATGGGTGTACTGGCGTTGTACACATTCTGGCATGGCTATTAGCAGATGAAGAATAAAATGTTGCAGAGGAAAATATTTATTAGAATGGATTTACTGACAAAAAATACATCAGATGAAGAATCAAATGTTGCAAAGGAAACAATGTACTGAAAATGGGTGTACTGGCATCGTGCACATTCCCGCGGGCTATTAGCAGATGAAGAATCAAAGGTTGCAAGAGGGTAAAATGTACTGCAAGTGGGTGTACTGCATTACAGACATTCCTGTTAGCTATTAGCAGAGATTTGGCGGTAGGGCGGTGCCGTTCGCGGTCCCAATTGTTTTCTTATCACTACTGTTGATACTCGCTGCCAAGTCGCGTTTTTCCTACTTTTCTATAGTGGTAGGCCTGTACTTACAGTTTTGGCAAGAGACATGTAGTTTGTGCTTGTAGTCATTAAGGTCGTAAGACTATGCGCTCTGCCTGAGCTCAGTTTTAATAATAATAATAAAGTAATAATGCTTGCTATTTACACGGGCTGTTCTCAAATCACAAGTCAGGCTCACATACACAACAAATGCATAATTATATTTCTATCACTCAAACAAGTGTAAAGGCAGGGAGATCGCTAGTATAAACCGAGGTCTAATCTGTGTCGCATATATTCCATCATAACGGATTTTAAAGATCCTGACGCTCATGCCTTAGACGGGTGAGTGCCGGTGACAAGAACACACCCAGCATGCACCTAGGTCCTTCTCCCCACACCCTGGCTGCCCAGGATTGTGCTCAGTTGTCTGGAGCGTTATTACGATGCGCCCAAAGGCTGCAAGTTGGCGCTTCGGGCGGCTTGAGTTGGATCCGGTATCGGCCAGCGCCTTGAGTCTTGTCAAGTAAGGCGAGATATGTGCGCTATAAAAATCCTCGATAATAATAATAATTAGAAGACGGGAAGGAAATGGAAGTAGTTTTGTTGTTGTTGTTGTTGTTGTTTTTTTGCGCAATTTTAGATTAACTGCATCCCAGTAACCATTTTTATTTTATTGGGGAATCTAACCTTACAATTTTGACTGGACTTCCCCCCTCCCTACAAACCCGAGAGAGAGAGAGAGAGAGAGAAGTGGTGGACTTTGTGTATGCAAGGGGTGATCTGAGAATCAAAGTTCAATGACAGTTCAATATGTATCAACTTGCCTTAATTGTTCCTTGTTCTACGAGCACTATAGGAAGAGTTGTTTTGTCCCTCATGTTATAGTCAGGTATTTTGGGCTGACAGTGTTTTCCTGGCTTGAGAAAAGTATGCATGATATGTATAGGTGATGGTAATCAGGCTGTTCACACTGCGTACCTGAGATTCACCACGCCGGGTTTTCTGAATAAATAGTATCCCCACTTTGTGGAAATTTAGTACTTTAAATTACCACTGTTTCTGTCGTTCTCATTTGCTCTTTCGCGATCCTAATATGTTCTATCAATCTACTATCTTCTTCGCTAGACCAGTCACCCACCTTTTTTTTCTTTTGTGTATCGGGTATGTTGGGTCAGATTAAGGATATTGGACGCATTCTGTAAAATGGTCACTAGGTCTTCTATGGTATTATTATTTAGCAATGTCAGCATTTTATATGTATGTGTTTTGTTGATATTTTATAATGATGTTTATATTCTATTTTGTTTTTGAAAACGGGGTTCGAGCAATTAGAGCGTATAGCCTTAGCGTCCATGTGGAGGTAGTTAGTTATTCATTGCTTACATGATCCAGCGGACTGCAAAGAGCCGAATCAAGACCACAAAATCAAGACCACAACTTCGCTGAAAGAGGACTCACCCCTGATCCGCATAAAAGATCCGCCGAAACAACCCCGGTGGTAACACTGAAGGCACTCCACCAGCCGGTCACTTTACAATAAAGACATCCCACGCAGGGGACGCTGAGGCTATACTCTAATTTATCGAACCCCCGTTAACAAAAACAAAATAGAATATAAACATCATTATAAATTATCAACAAAAAACATACATATAAAATGCCTGCATTGCCAAATAATAGCATCATAGGAAGCCCCAGTGACCATTTGGCAGAAAGCGTCCAATATTCCCAAACTGATCCAACAGACCTCACACACAAATGAAGAGTTTTGTCCAGGAAGAGTTTTCAAGGGGAAAGGTAGATGACTGGTTCAACGGAAACTTCTGTAATAGCGATATCTTTAGATCGCAGCGCTATATTTATTATTATAATTATTATTATTATTATTATTATTATTATTATTATTATTATTATTATTATTATTATTATTATTATTATTATTATTATCATTATTATTATTATTATTATTATTATTATTATTATTATTATTATTACTCTCCGGGGAATGATAAGAAAGATCTATCTTCTGTTCTCTGCTGCCAGTGGTTTGTTTGCCTTGGTGGGTATGTTCCATAGATACAGATGGTGTTCTATAGATACAGATGGTGTTCCATAGATACAGATGGTGTTCTATAGATACAGATGGTGTTCCATAGATACAGATGGTGTTCCATAGATACAGATGGTGTTCTATAGATACAGATGGTGTTCTATTGATACAGATGGTGTTCTATAGATACAGATGGTGTTCTATAGATACAGATGGTGTTCTATTGATACAGATGGTGTTCCATATATACAGATGACCACTTTGCTGTGTTCTCAGCTCGTCAGTGTATCAGCTGGGCTTGTTGAAAATCCAGCGACCTATTTTCCGAAGCGTCAGAATACTCTTCGCCTGAATGAAGTCATCGGGAAAAAAACATCTTCCTGAGGGGGGGGGGGGGGGGGGGGGGGGGGGAAGTATCCGAGATGCGGACTCCAGTCAAATGTAGGTTTCTTGGCTGCGTTGTTTGTCAGCTATGCAGGCAAAAGTCGAGTCTATCACATTCCATCAAGGAACATTGGTATGGCGGCCTACTAGCGCCAAAACCTGATAATTACAATTATCATGTGATAGTTACAAATCTCATGGGATAATTACAATTATCAAGAGATAATTACAATTATCATTGAAAATTTACAAATATTATGTTCGCGTGATCACATTTAATTTTCCGTTTTGGCTCTATCAATCCGCCTGGAAATGCGCCAAAACTGAAAATTGTAATTATCACGTAATAATTAAAATTTTCGCTTGATAATTATAATTTTCACGTGATTATGCTTAATTCTGGTAAGGCGGCTTACTAGCGTCAAAACCTGCAAAACTTACATGTATCAGTGATAATTGTAATTAACACGTGTTGTGTGTAATTCACAGAGATATCGGTAATTCACAGTGTTAATTACTCATTTTCAGTTTGGGCCACGCTTTACTAGAGCCAAACCCCAGGCGTGCTGGGAACAGAGCCGCTGCCGCGCATGCGCATCGCGCATCGGGCCGCGCATGCTCATCAGTATTAAATTGATATTTATAATTTTCAGTGATAATTGTAATTATCACTTGATAATTGTAATTATCTCTTGATTATTGTAATTATCTCATGATATTTGTAATTATTAGGTTTTGGAGCTAGGAAAGCGTGGCAAATACTGACGATTATTAATTAACACTGCGGATTACCAATATCTCTGTAAATTACACAGAACACGTGATAATTTCAATTATCTCGTGATAATGGTAACTCTCGGTTTTGGCGCTAGTAGGCCGTCATACATTGGCACTGGCTGGGAAACGTGCAGTAAGGGGAGTCCAGTAATGTAGGTTCTTGGCGGTGTTGTTTGGGAACTAGGCCTAGAAAATGTACTACAGTGTCAAGGACTATATAATGCCATGCCAAGGCTGGCGGAATGTACAGAGAGAGGAATGACCTATTGAACAGTTCATCGCGTGCCTACGAGAACACACACACGCACAAGTCTGTATTCATGGCAAATTGGAGATAGGAACGAAATGTAGTAATTGGAAAGCGGTATTTTATTTTTTTATTTTTTTTACGAAAGAGCGCAAAATTCATCTAAGAATGAAAGAAATAGATTTTTAAAATGGCTCGTTTTGTCAAACAGTTGACCTATATAATCTCCTAACGCTAACCCTTCCACTAACCCTTTTACATCAAATCTGTCTATAATACAGCCCGTCCCGAATATAACACTCCCATGTACTTAAAACAGTCCTATGCACTACAAGAGGAGTCCCATGTACTTTGAACATTTTGTGCATAAAAAGGTAAGTTTAGTACTCCTTAACTCCATTAATACACGCCCACACGCGCGTGCGCACACTCACACACGCACTAACACACACACACGCACGCACGCACAGACACAGTTTGTTCAGATGAAGTTAGTCGAATGTTGTTTCATCATTGAGAAGTGCTAATAATTTATTTATTTACTTACGTTTTTTGACCTCTATACACATTTAGCGATGTTAGATGGTCTTGCACTCGCTCATCCTCTTCCTTACATAGTAAGTCTTTAGCCGTTTGTTGTGTTAGGAAGGTTAAGTTAGGCAAGGATGAAAATTCCAAGAGCTTCGCTGTTTTAATCAGCTGTTATAGTAGGCATAAACTACATGGACCAATGAACTTTAAGGAGGAGGAGGGGGAGAAGAAGAAGAAAAAGAGGAGGAGGAGGAAGAGAAGAAGAAGAATGGTACTGGACGCAGTCAATATAATATTTCAAAAATAAAAATTCGATTTTCTTTCCGTTTTCCAATAGCGATCTCTCTGCCTTTACACCACCTGTTTGAGGGATGGATGTGTATTTGTTGTGTGTGTGTGTGTGTGTGTGAGGGTGGATGAGACAGGTGAGAGTGTATGTTGGTACAGATCGCCGCGTTTTGAGCCTGATTGATTTGGGAAAAGGCGCGTGTATAGCATCCAGTATTTTTATTATTAAGAAGAACAAGAAGAAGAAGAAGCCGATAACAACAACAGCAATAACAACTCTTAGCTAATTATGGCTCTAGCAAAGTGCTAATAGAGATCAAGAACAATAACAACGACGACGAGGAGAAATAGAAGGAAGAGGAGAAGAAGAATAAGAAGTAGACACAAAATGTATTTTGGGTGTTGTTCCACTTTTAAAAAGGAAGAAGTTTCATACATTTAGTATTAGTATTAAAGCACTTTTAAAAATGAGAGTGGGTATATGGTTCTAAACACTGGATTATTGAAATGCCCTTACCCGGAATGAGAGCGGAAGATCAGTATGTATTTAATACTTTACACATTACAATGATGTCATATCTTTCAAACATCTTATTGCTAGACCAGTCACCGACCTTTTGTTTTCTTGAAAACTCTCCCAAAACTCCTCATTCGTGTATGGGGTCTGTTGGTTCCGCTTGGGGATATTGGACGCTTTCTGCCAAATGGTCACTAGGGCTTCCTATGGTATTATTATTTAGCAAGGTAGGCATTTTATATGTATGTGTTTTGTTAATATTTTATAATGATGTTTATAGTCTATTTTGTTTTTGTTAAAGGCGGTTCGATAAATTACAGTACAGCCTCGGCGTCCCCGCCATAAGATGCCTTTATTTTAAAGTGAGCGGCTGGTGGAGTGCCTTCAGTGATACCACTACGGTTGTTTCGGCAGATCTTGTATTATGGATCGGTGATTCCTCTTTCAACCAAGTTGTGGTCCTGATTCGGTTCTTTATAGTCCGCTGGACCCTATAAACAATGACTAACTAACTAAACCTGTTAATGACACTGAATTGGACTATGAGCGCTTAAAAAAAAAATCTTATTAGTGATTGCATTACTCTCTAATCACATTCTCTTCCACACAACCCTTCATTCCCCTTTGCCTTCCCACTCCTGCATTCTCTCATTCCATCTCTTCCGCTCGCCTCCTGCCCGTATAATTAGGGCGTTAGAGTTAGACTACATTAGCCGTGACAAATTACGGTAATTAATTCATATTAACGAAAAAGATAAAAGCAAGACAGTTAATAAGCGTTCTCCTCTTCCGGCGTACGCTAGATTGACACATATGCGTTACCTTTGCGATCTGCTCGTGAGGTAACGCTTGCAGGAAAAGAAGAAAAACGAAGAGCGTTTGAGTATGAGATGTAGGTCATTGTCTTCTTTTCCAATTGTGCAAAGGATTTTCCTGCTTACTCTTTACAAAACCCCGCCAGCCTTGTACGAGAAAAAGAAGAACAGCAAACATACGAAACTAATTCTGTCTCTGGGAAACGTTTAACTCCCACGTTAACACATCAGGCAAGCAACGTGTAACAACTTCTTTCGAAAGCTTTTGTCATGAATTATTCTGGAAAACGATAAAAAAAAAATTAGGTGTGCATACAATTACATGGCATATAACATTGCGACGTTAAGCAACATAACTGACTTTCTCGCCAACCTTGCCAGGCAGCCAGAACTGTGCCAAGGCAACGCGTGTGTTGCAATGCTGTACTTTTGCCAGCTTCGTCATAATCTATAAGTAGAAAGGCATAAGCCTGGTGTGCATCTAGTGCATGACTATCGCCGACCCCTGCAGTGTATCAACATCAAACGCCATTTTCACCTCGCTTCAACTCATCCGCATAGTTCCGCTGCCGACTTTTTTTATCTCGTATACCCCACCTCCTCTCCCATCTCAACCAAATGCTTCCGCCTTCTCCTCCTTCTTTCTCTTCTCCTCCTCCTTCTTTTCATTTTTCTTATTCTCTTCCCCTCCCCTCCCCCACCCACACCCTCTTCTTCTTCTTCTTCTTCTTCTTCTTCTTCTTCTTCTTCTTCTTCTTCTTCTTCTTCTTCTTCTTCTTCTTAATAATAATAATAATAATAATAATAATAATAATAATAATAATAATAATAATAATAATAATAATAATAATAATACTGGATGCTATATACGCGCCTTTCCCCAAATCAATCAGGCTCAAAGCGCGGCGATCTATACCAACATACACGCTCACCTGTCTCATCCACCCTCACACACACCAAATACACATCCAGCACTCAAACAGGTGGTGTAAAGGCAGGGAGATCGCTATTTGAAGACGGAAAGAAACTCGAATTTTTAGTTTTGAAATTTTTATATTGACTGCGTCCTGTACGATTATTGAAGGGAGGGAGGAAACCGGAGTGCCCGGAGAAAACCCTCGGTGACCTCAATAGTCTCGTACCTAAGTCACATACGTTCGCCCCTTGCGGGAATCGAACCCGCGACCTTCGGCATAGGAAACCGGCGACTTATCCACTGCGCCACGAGGTCACCTTCTTCTTCTTCTTCTTATTCTTCTTCTTCTTCTTCTTCTTCTTCTCATGGTCATCATCATCATCTGGCACTTTTCCTCGTCCTCCTCAACTGTTAATGTCCGAAATTTTTGAAACTCCGGGAAATGTTACGCATTGGTATAATAGATATATATTTAGCGCAAATTGTTTTTGAGCACACGAAATGTTCCAGTGAAAAAGAAAAAGAGATTAGTCTAATATAGCGCACTTACAAGCTCAGAGAGAAAAACTTTTAAAAGAGGCGAGTAATGGAAGATAGAACTGGCGCTAAAGTGGTTAGTAAAAGTAAGGGAGGTAACTGTTGGTTGTTTACTTTGGCGCCACCCCTAAAACGCGGAAGGCTTTTTTGCAAAAATAAAAATAATACAAAAAATGTTGCGGAAAATAAGGGGAGGAAGCTCTTCTTTCTCCACTCTCCCATTTTCCCCACTCCCCCTACTCCCTCCCCACACACACTATAAAAATGTGCGTAAGGGGAGATAAAAATGTATAAAAGAGCGATAAATTGTTGTGTAAAGCTAAGGGAGGTAAATGTTGATTGTTTACCTTACCATTGCCCCTAAAAGAGTGCGGGCTCTTTACACAATCATTCAACAGCCCCCCCCCCCTCCCCCACCCAGCACCAGAGTATTAGAGGGTGTGAGAGTCTTCGCCCTCACTTGATGGCATCTAGTCTTAGAGTACCTAGTGTTCAGCTTCATGGTCACTAATAATTGGAGCCGCTGCTGCTATCGGGCAGGTACTAAGCTTATAGCAAAGCAGCCAGCCCGATAGCGACACTGACCCCAACCGGAGAGGCTGTTGAGGGCACACGCAGCCTACTCGCAGCCTGTACTTGGAAAGATTTCTGACCATCGGCTACATGACGTCAAGGTCTCCTAGTAAGTGGAATGTGGCCTAAGTTGGAATATTAGGGCTGTTCAGCTGACAACAGGGTAATAGTTGGATACTTTTGCTGTCATTTCGCCCCTGTTCTTTCCCCCTGCTCCCTCTCCCTCTTCCCTACCCCCCCCCCCCCTATCTCTATTTTCCTAACACATGGCCCGAGTTGGGAGGTGTGGGAGGGGAGAGTAAGTGTAGGTGGGGGTGTAGAGTGGTTGGCTCCCTCCGATGATAGCACGTCACCTTAATTATCTGAAGACTCAACAGGTTGAAACCACAAGCTGAACAAATCATAGCTGAGGAACAAGCAGGATTCAGGGCAGGGCGAAGTACCACTGAACAGATTTTCAACCTCAGAATAATCTGCGAGAAATATCTACAGCACCAACAACATCTATATCATAAGGGTTGTTGTAGACTTCAAGAAAGCGTTTGACCGAGTCTGGCATGCAGTTCTTTGGGCAGCCATGAGAGTGTACAACATATTCATACAATTATTGAAGTCATCAAAAGCCTTTATGAGAAGGCTACCAGTGCAGTCCTCCACAAAAGCGCTATCGGGAACTGGTTCAGAATAAAAACCGGTGTGCGTCAAGGATGCTTACTCTCTCCAACATGCTTCAACATCTTCCTAGTGCGCATCATGTTAGATGACCTTGCAGATCACCAAACACAGTCAGCTTAGGGGGTACTCTGGGCAATCTTTAACCTCCGTTAGGCTTGACACCACCTCCAGAGCCTATGGAATGGAAATAAATGCAAAGAAGACCAAATTGATTACCAACACCACCAATGGCATCAACATGGACATCAGTCCAAGGTCAATCCCTCAAAACAGTGCATAGCTTCAAATATTTAGGAGCCATTGTTTCAGGATCGCACAAACAACTATGGTCCTGACATATTGAAGCCCGTTTGAAAAGACGTGACCATCAGTCTACATTTCAAAGGTAAGGCTGCTGCGCTCCCTTGTCATCTCCAACTTCCTATACTCTTGAGAAACATGGACCATCACATCAGACCTACAACGAAGAATACAAAGCATGGAGATGAGGTGCTACAGAAAACTTCTGGGCATTTCCTATACCCAGCACATCACCAACAACAAAGTCCGACAGACCATCACACAAGCCAATGGACAACACGATGACATGCTCACAGTGGTGAAGAAACAGAAACTCCGACGGTATGGCCACATCACCAGAGCATCAGGCCTTGCAAAGATTATCCTGCAAGGCACGATGCAAGAAAGCAGAAGAAGAGGAAGACAAAAAAGAAGTGGGAGAATGGACGGGCTTGACACTGAACGAAGCCATAAGGGTTGCTGAAGACAGAGAAATATGGATTACGCTGGTGAATCGATCATCTGTGGTGCCCAAACGACCTTCGAGTTACGGGATAGGATAGGATATGATAGGAAAACTAGTAGCAACGGCAAGTGAAAAGGGCAGAAGATACAATACAACACAGCAGATGAAAAGATTCCCTAAGCATGGCTTTCGGTACAATAACTTTTGTCAGGATTTGCCACTCATATCATAAATAGTCAGCCTCCTACCCCACGAGTATGGTTGAGTTGATGGAGGTGGAGTGATGAAGGAGGGTGGGGGTGGGGAGGATGAGATGGTGAAAGGGGATTCTTATTAACAATGGACCGGAGATGTATCAAGCATCCGTTGCTGTTTGTAAAGCAAGTTAGTACTCATTCTTGTTGTATAGGGCACGTTTTAGCTCTATGAGATGCTCAAGGCGCTGGTCTCCTACCCGTGTTCTTTTCGTCGTCGTCGTCATCATCATCATCATCATCATCATCATCATCATCATCATCATCATCTTCTTCTTCTTCTTCTTCTTCTTCTTCTTCTTCTCGTCGTCGTCGTTATCATCATAATCATCATCATCATCATCATCATCATCATCATCATCATCATCATCATCATCATCATCATCATCTTCTTCTTCTTCATCATCATCATCATCATCATCATCATCATCATCATCATCATCATCATCATCATCATCATCATCATCATCATCTTCTTCTTCTTCTTCTTCTTCTTCTTCTTCTTCTTCTTCTTCTTCTTCTCCTCCTCCTCCGCCTCCTGCTTCTCCTCTTCTTCCTCCTCCTCTTCTCACAGTCATTGGCCTCAAGATGTTGTTTGAATACGCCACAGCCCAGTATAGGCCTGAGAAACTGGACAACGCAGAAAGTAAACTCGATATAAAGCCACAAGGACCGGTAACTACTAACTTACAGCGCAGTACTCCTCTTCGTAAACCTTCCTGCATCCTTCTCCTCCTCCTCCTCTTCACCGACCTTAACCTCTAAATATTTGACTACGCAGTACCCCACATATTATATACTAATAAAGGGAAGCGGGGACTGAGCGTGAATGAGTCTCAAGTGTTGCGAAATAAACACCACACATAACTGGCATTTACACACTACGCAGTACTCCTCAGCCTCCTCCTTCTTATCCTTCTTCTCCATGTTCTCCTTCTGGTTCCTCGTAGAAAGAAAATGACATAATTATCAAGGTCTTCAAATACCCGATACTCCATTATGGAGAAGCGGCACTGGTGTGAACGCTTATAGAGGCTTGGAACTAAAACCTCCAGAGAACGTGAAACAGTAACATACTCCGCATTAGCAGGGTGGTTTTGTAAACGATGCCACAAAAGCAGAGGCATGGGGGTAAGTGGGGGGGGGAGTGAGGGAAAGGGGGGGGGTGATCAAAGAGAGTAATGTGAAGTGAAAAAGACGCGGTGAGAGAGAGAGAGAGAGAGAGAGAGAGAGAGAGAGAGAGAGAGAGAGAGAGAGAGAGAGCGAGAGAGAGAGAGAGAGAGGGAGGAAGGGATGGAGAGAGGGTGGAAGGGGGGAGGGGTTGATGGAGTTATTTAAAGTTTGAGGATTATAGGAATGCTAGGTAAGAGATGGGGTTGGGGCAGGGATGGAGGGGGGGGGGTGGGAGGAGAGGGCAGGCGGGTTGGGAATTGTAAGAGAGGCGGAGTGGTGAGGCCGGGGTTTCCAGGTCGTTTGGAGTTCTTGGAGAATGACTAAGACTCGCTCTGGCGAAGATTGTTGTTTAGTGGGCGTTCTATAGAGGTCTGGATGTACCGAGAGGTCTTTACACAAACAGAAGCAAACACAATCACGTTATCGCACGCATACGCATACATGCAGAAGAAAATATAGGTTTTCAGGTTTATTCATCAATGCCAGTTAGTTCAAAGATGAATGAATGAATATTTATACATAAATATTAAATAATGTAATTAGCCATCAATACCACAGTACAGAGATGAATGGACGAATGAATATATTAGTGATAAATAAATAAATAAATAAATAAATAAATAAATAAATAAATAAATAAATAAATAAATAAATAAATAAATTTGTATACGTACGTACCTATATACATAAACATGCATGAAATAACTTGTTTTATCAAAAGTACCCATGTACCCCCGCAAGTGGAGTGAGTACCTAGTGGTGGTGACAGAAATACGTATGGTACGGGGTGGGTTTGGTGGTGGGAAGGAGGGAGGAGTGTGTGTGGGTGTGTGTGTTGTGCGCGCGCGCGTGTGTGAAGGTGGGGTAAGAATCTACGGTGCACTCTTTAACAATAGCTGTTGCGTGTGATTGCGCGACAGCCTAACGGGAAAGAACTCTTGTAATGCGTCTAAGCATTTTTACAAGTTAGGTCCCTTCCTATCACGGTGGGCCTACATGCAGCGTGCCTGAGACTACCGAAGCGTACACTGTACATTCAAAAGGACGTATATAACTATATGCAGGCCCAGCTAAGCTGGTGGATAGGGATGTGCCTGTTGCACGGCACGGTGGCAGGGGAGAGAACCACTAGCGGGGACGAAGAAAGCAACAAAAACATCCCAGGCTGGTAATAAGCGTTTGAAGTTGGCACAGAACACCAAAATAGCACAAACCATATGGCACAAGGCACCCAGCTCCGCTTAGACAGCAGCTATCCGCTATACTCTGACCCTATAGTACTCCTTCACCCAAACATCTTTTTCTTTGAACGGTGTAAAAACTAAACTCTCTCTCAATCCCCCATCCCCCCTCTCTCTTCTCATTCTCTCTTGCTTGCTCTCTTTCAGACACGTTGGCCTAGAGTGCATCATCATCATCATCATCATCATCATCATCATCATCATCATCATCATCATCATCATCATCATCATCATCATCATCATCATTTTTGATGCAGCCCTACAATTCTCATAATGTTTATCACGTGTTCCACAGACGCACACACAACACTTCTTGTTTCTTTTGCACTCGCTTACTTCCCCTTTCCCGCCATCCATCCATCTCTCTCTCTCTCTCTCTCTCTCTCTCTCTCTCACACACACACACACACACACACAGTCACACACACACACGCCTATTAAAAGTAATTCAATCCAATCACTTCTTTTTCTACCCAATTCCCTTCCACTATCCTCTTCTGCCCCTCTCTCCCCCTCCCTCACCCTCTCTCTTCTTCTTTCTCACTCACTCTCTCTCTCTCTCTCTCTCTCTCTCTCTCTCTCTCTCTCTCTCTCTCTCTCTCTCTCTCTCGCTAGAAATGTTAAATGTAAATATAAAATTGATGTGCAACTCCAACCCCTAGTCATTGCAATGTTTGTCATGTACGTACATAATGTTCTTACTCAAATGTATCTGTAAACATGTAATCGTTTTAATGGTTTGTTGTTGTTGTTGTTTTGTTTTGTAGTTTCAGTAGACTCATCTCTCCTTAGGGCCAAAGCTAAATGTCAAAAAGCAGACGACTGGCTTATTCTACTACTTCGTTAAATAAAGACTATCTTATCTTCTCTTCTCTTCTCTTCTCTTCTCTTCTCTTCTCTTCTCTTCTCTTCTCTTCTCTTCTCTCTTCTTCTTTTTCATCAAAGTGCATTGTTAGCAAAACTTTTGATGGATTCTCCTGTGGCTAGATTTGTGTAAATAATTTTATTTTATTTATTTATTTATTTTATTTATTTATTTATTTATTTATTTTTTATTTATTTATTTATTTTTTTTAATTATTATTTTTTTTTAAATTTATTAATTTTTTTTAAATTATTATTTTTTATTATTATTTTTTTTAATTTATTTATTTATTTTTTTTTTTTTCCCCGTCTTATCATCTTTGGTGGAAAAGACGTAAATAAAACAACCAACCAACCAACCATCTTCTCTTCTCTTCTCTTCTCTTCTCTTCTCTTCTCTTCTCTTCTCTTCTCTTCTCTTCTCTTCTCTTCTCTTCTCTTCTCTTCTCTCCTCTCCTCTCCTCTCCTCTCTTCTCTTCTCTTCTCTCTTCTCTTCTCTTCTCTTCTCTTCTCTTCTCTTCTCTTCTCTTCTCTTCTCTTCTCTTCTCTTCTCTTCTCTTCTCTTCTCTCTCTCTCTCTCTCTCTCTCTCTCTCTCTCTCTCTCTCTCTCTCTCTCTCTCTCTCTCTCTCTCTCTCTCTCTCTCTCTCTCTCTCTCTTTTCTCTCTCCCTCTCTCTCTCTCTCTGTTAAGCACACAAACACATGCACCAGTAATCATAAACCCATTTACCGTGTTTTAAATATTGGATTTATTTTTCTAACCCAAAGTTAAAATTATTCTGAGCTGAAAGTTCATTCTTTCTTTCTTTCTTTCTTTCTCTTTTTCTTTTTTTTTTCTCTGTCTCTTTCTTTCTTTCTGTCGGTTTTTTTTTTGGACTGGCCTGCATCAATGTGAGTCTATTACTCAAGCCTCCCTCCCGTCTCTTCTCCCACCAGCTCCACCCACCATTTTCATGTTGTGCTTAGAATTTAGCAAATCTGTACGAGGTGGATGTGTCCTAAATAATCCAAAAACTATATTTACGCTTATTTTTGTTGTTGTGCTGCAGTCTTTCATGTTATCATGTGTTGTGCATTGGGTCCTACCGTCGTTGCCCTGGTAAAAGACTGTGAAAAACCACTTTCACGTAGTGCCGCATGTATTACGACTTTAATTTGTTTTCAGTTAAGCATTTGTGCGTGGGTGTGCAAGATTATCGTTGTAACGTTGGGGCAGTTGGTGTTGAAAGTGTGTTGCTGCCGCTAGGCCTTCTTTTGTTGTGTTGATGTGGCGTTTATCATTTTAGCAAATATATGTGACTTTAGTTAGGTTTGGGGGAAAACAAAACAAGTATGTTAACACCCCGGATGACTTCTTCATTTTGATTGTCAAAGATTCGTTTAGGACGACTTCAGTCGGAAACTTTTTTTTTATTTACAATTTTTATTACATAAGAATTTATTTTATTTAATTTTGTGCTTTGTTGATTTTAATTGCTCTGTCTTTCTGTGTCTCTGTTAGTATCTCTCTCTCTTTCTTTCTCAGTCTTTGTCTCTGTCTGTCTCTGTCTCTCTCTCTCTCTCTCTCTCTCTCTCTCTCTCTCTCTCTCTCTCTCTCTCTCTTTCTCACACACTATAGAAACTCAGACAGAGATGTATTTCTACAGTTTTTGTGTTATACTTGAACATAAGTCACAAACTATCTTGACGGTACGGTAATGCCGCACTGTTTGTTTAATTGGTAAAATCCTCTTATGCTGCACAGGTTCAGAGCCATTCAACCGTGAGATTCAAGAAACGAAAATCCCGAATCCAGAGGCGAGGGAAAAGACGCACTATGCCTAGTGCCGACGACGAACAGCATTTCTTGCAGTGGGTCAAACGCAAGTTCAAGGCCGTGACCTCTTACAGCGAAGTGGATGGGGACAAGCTGCTCTTCTATGTAGGTCAAGGTCAGTATCAATTTATGCAGTCTAAAAAAAATTTTGATTTTATTTTGTTGTGTCGTTTCGTAATTTTTGTTATAAAAAAGTTTATTTTTAATTTGCCTAATTTTTTTTTTAATATTGCTATTTTTGTCTTATTCTGCATAGACACATACTGGTTTTAATTACTGATAGATTACTAGCCACTTTTTTTACAAGACTAATTACAATTTTGTAACTTGTTTTTGAAGTCTACCTTGTGGTCATGCATTAAAAAATATATTTAATTTTATTAGTGTGATTGTTTTTTCTCACCTGCAATCAGTTTTTTTTAACGGGTGTTTTACAGAAGCAAGTCTAGGATTTGGTCAAATGATTCAACTTTAAATGGCACTGCTTTTCTCATTCCATACATCACTCATTTGACCTAAGATAGGAAAAAGAAGAGGAGGAGAAGAAATAGAAAAAAAAAAGAAGTAGTAACTGCAGCAGAAGAAAGAGAAGGAAGAAGGGGAAGAACAAGAAGAAGAAGAAGTAGTAGTAGAATGTATAATGCACACACACATCTTAGAAGACAGCGATTTGATGTGCTTGTATACACACACACACTATAATTTATAAAATGTTGTTACACAAATACAAATAAACTGCTTTGAAACTTTAGAACATTGTTTATCGATTCGGTGCTTCATTCCTTTATTGAGTTGTTTATTGATGGATGTATTTGATTTGAAACTTGTGTCGCTGTTAAAGCGGAGAAAGCCAGCTCGGATTGCCCCTTGAACAATCTGCAGTCGAGCCCTTACGCCATGATTGCCCACATGAGCAAGCAGCACGTCAAGGGCTGTATCTCTGCTGGAACCAAAAGCGTCCAAGATCGGTCAGACTTTTTATTAACACCCCCTCCCCCTCACTCCCCTACCACTACATTCTCCCCTCTCCTCATTACACCAGCACTCCCTACCCTCCCTCCTCCCTCCCCTTGCACCCACCATCTCATCCCTTCCCCCATTTCCCCCACCCCCCACCCTCCCGTTCTATTGTGTTGACTTACTCTCACAGTAACTCTCATCCCCCCTCCACCTCCCCATTGTTTCACGATACTCCCACACACTCCAACGTTCTGTTGCTTTGACTTCCTGCACTCACTGTAACTCTCATCCACAAACTATATATATATGTATGTATAAATACACATCTATATGCACACATATATACATATATACCTCTGCTGATTTTCAGAAGTGTCATGGACAGATAAGATTTGTTTTTTAAATATGATGACCTCTCCCTCCTCCCCCCAGCTCAACACCCTTGTAGTGCCTACACCCCCAAATGCATCATCACCATTTCCTTTTCTCTGTCTCTTTTCGTCTAGTTCCCTCTTCTATTTCTTGCCTCTATTTCTAACCTTCCTTTCAGTTTCATCCCTTATCTCCCCTCTCTCTCTGTCTGTATTTATTTCTTGTTTTCTTTCTTTCTCTCTGTCTGTCTCTCTGTCTGTCTCTCTGTCTGTCTTTCTCTCTCTTTCACACACACACACACACACACACACACACACACACACACACACACACACACACGCCCACACACGCACACTGTCACCAAGAAAGGTCAGTAAGGCAGCTCCCCCGGCACTGTCATTCGCTAATAGTAAATGTTTGATTTGATCTCCTCTCTCACTTAACTGCCGCTCTCTCTCTCTCTCTCTCTCTCTCTCTCTCTCTCTCTCTCTCTCTCTCTCTCTCTCTCTCTCTCTCTCTCTCTCTCTCTCTCTCTCTCTCTCTCTCTCTCTCTCTCTCTCTCTCTCTCTCTCTCTCTCTAGTCTATATGTCTGTCTCTCTCTCGCTCTCTCATTTTCTGTTGCTCAACTGTTACCAACCACATCATCAAGAACTTTATAAAATGTTCACAAACAGTGAACGAAGCTGACGACGGAGCTTGGAGTTTGATATTTGTTTTTAATTGTTGAATTACCACCTCCTGTATTGTTTCTCTTTCTTTCTAATAGCTTAAAATCTCCATCCTTGTAAATAAAATGCCTAATTTTGATTCTGAATCTCCTCCTTCTCCTCCTCCTCCTCATTTCTCTCCTCCTTCTGTTCATGTATCTCTGACAGTTTTCATTGTCACTGTTCTCTCCTTCATTGTGACCTACATGTTCCAGGCCTGTGTACGTCATAGAGTTGCAGAACATTCCCGACCACGGAGACAAAGAGGAGCAGAGAGTGGAGCTGGACATCCGGTCGGCCAGCGGACAAAAGATGGAGCACGATTTCTACCTCGTCCTCCGCTCACCGCCCAACGTCAAATGGGTCGTCCGCAGTCACCGCATTCAAGGATGGATTGACATTGTGGTGAGTTGTCACCTTGTGATTGGTTGTTTGGATCGAGGTCCAAGTCGGGAAGCTATTCGATTGGCTCGTTGGTTCTTTATCTGATCAATACATAATAGACCTTGCTGTGGGGCTGTTAACAAAACTTACAGAAGCAGCTGGCCAGGAAGTGACGCTGACCCCTATCTCGGAGTCAGAGGATGTGGAAGAGTACCCTACACACAGCTGATGCTTGATAGATCTCTGACTTTTAGCTAGCGTCAAGGTCGCCTGGTTAGTAGAAACTGGCCTTTTTGGCTACAGCAATCTTTGAGCGCCTTCTGACTGCTCTCTGATTACGTTTGGTATAAGAAAGCAAGCACTGTCTGTATTTTCTTGTAGTTACCTTTATTTCAATATTTCACATTCACTTATGATAGCTTCCAAGTGCTTCTATCTTTTCTCATTCACTTATTAAACCTCTGAAATCACATGTTTCTTCTTCTAAAGGGCAGGTTCTGTGAAGTAGTGTCCATTTAAAATGGGTTATTTCAATATCGAATTTAACAAATGTAACTGGTTTTTCGTGTGCAAGTGTGATGAAATGAATGTAAGAGTGTTCTTTTGTCTTCCTGGTTTTATTTGTTCATCCTTTGCTACGTTTTGTTAACACTGGAACACATCAGACTGTTCCTGTTTGTGGTCATCCTTTGCTACGTTTTGTTAACACTGGAACACATCAGACTGTTCCTGTTTGTGGTCATCCTTTGCTACGTTCTGTTAACACTGGAACACATCAGACTGTTCCTGTTTGTGGTCATCCTTTGCTACGTTCTGTTAACACTGGAACACATCAGACTGTTCCTGTTTGTGGTCATCCTTTGCTACGTTCTGTTAACACTGGAACACATCAGACTGTTCCTGTTTGTGGTCATCCTTTGCTACGTTCTGTTAACACTGGAACACATCAGACTGTTCCTGTTTGTGGTCATCCTTTGCTACGTTCTGTTAACACTGGAACACATCAGACTGTTCCTGTTTGTGGTCATCCTTTGCTACGTTATGTTAACACTGGAACACATCAAACTGTTCCTGTTTGTGGAATAAAGATTGGTTGAGTTGACTCGACCGTGTTATCTTCACTTCATAAATCACTGATTATCATCAAGACAACGGTATCTTTCAAGGCTAGCAAAATTGTGTCCCTTGATAAGGGTCTTTTTAGACGTTTCAAAATGATCAGTGAGTTTCAGGACAGACAAATCCATTTTTTTGAATGAGAACATCCAATCAGTTCACTCTTTATGTCAGGCACGCTTCTCCAGCTCAAGACCTGCTCAAGGCATACTTAATAAAGGGTGAGGTTGTGAGCTGCATGCAGTACAAGATTGTTTTTTTTTCTTCAGAAAATAGAAGTAAAGAGAAGGTTTGAAATGTATTTCTTTAATTTTATTTTTGAAAGTTTAGATTGATTGCATTCAGTACTATTAATTAGGTAGGTTTGTGTTTGGGGTTTGTTCTTGTCCATCTGTTTGTACGTTCAATTATTGATTAACTTACTCTTTTTTTTTTTTCAGACGGATGCAGATGCAGACTTGCGTGGGATACGGATGCACACGGTGGCTTTGAGGCGAGACGTGATGGAGCCTTCTGGTTCGGAGCTCATCCGCTGGGCGGAGTATTACCTTGCTCCAGTGACTGCCTACACCGCTGTGCAAGCCGCCAACATCATACATCTGATTCTTCCTTCTTCTGGTAAGTTGTAATGTTAATACTTAGTACTTTAGAGCAAGCTATACTTAGTAATAGAGAGTAATAGAGATAGATGTACTTTGGAATACAAAAAAAAAAGCTGTATGCAGTTATAGAGGAAGCTATTGGAGTTTTGGTTGCTGCTGAATGTTCTGTGCTTGAAATATTGGAGCCAGTTGTTTTCCAAGGGTCTGGTTTTTTTTTATTATTGAGGAAGATTATTTAGTGTTTTGTGAATGTACGATTTGACTGTCACAATCCTGCAGTTAATTTTCACTTATAGTTATAGATATTACTATAGAAATAGATATGTTTTGGGGGGGATTGAAAATTATTCAGAACCTCTTCTAATTTTTTTACTATAAATATAGTTTTATTTAGTAGTTTTTATTTTTTTAATTTTATTTTTGGGATGGTGGGGTGGGGAGTGGGGTGGTGGTGATTGAAAATTATTCAGAAACCCTTCTATTTTGGGGGCAAGAATTTTGTAATATCTTTCAGAGTTGAAAGGGTTACTATCAATAGCTATAGTATTGAAACTACTATTACCAAATGGTGCACATTTGCACATTATCTTCTTTGTATTGAAGTGTTTTTGTAGCTGGGTTTTTGTAACCAAATGTCCTACACTTTTCCTCACCCTAAACCCCGTCCTTCTCCCCTACCTCCTTTACCTCCCCTACCTCCTTCACCTCCCCTACCTTCTTTACCTCTTTTACCTCCCCTACCTCCTTTACCTCCCCTACCTCCTTTACCTCCCCTACCTCCTTTACCTCTTTTACCTCCCCTACCTCCTTTACCTCCCCTACCTCCTTCACCTCCCCTACCTCCTTTACCTCTTTTACCTCCCCTACCTCCTTTACCTCCCCCTACCTCCTTTACCTCCCCTACCTCCCAAACCCATCCTGTTTTCCTCCAACACTCTTCCGTGTGTGTTAAGCAAGCTTTTAAAATGGACTATTCTGCGCTTTCATCATCATCATCATCATTATCATCATCGTCATCATTATCATCATCCTCATGCTCTTTAGCAAGCTGTTAATATGGACTATTCTGCGCCTTCATCATCATCATCATCATCATCATCATCATCATCATCATCATCATCATCATCATTATAATCATCATCATCATCATCATCATCATCATCATCATCATCATCATTATCAACATCCTCATGCTCTTGAGCAAGCTTTTAAAATGGACTATTCTGCGCCATCATCATCATCATCATCATTGTCTTCATTATCATCATCACCATGCTCTTGAGCAAGCTGTTAATATGGACTATTCTGCGCCTTACAAATGTACATCATCATCGTCATCACCATCATCATCGTCATCAGCAGCAGCATCATCATCAGCAGCAGCAGCATTATCATCATAGTTTTGTACAAGATTAGAAGTTGCTAGTGGTGATGGTGCTCATCAAAGTCTGACATAAATTGGTTCCAGATTCAACCCAGAACGGCACACCAGTATGGGACGAGTCAGACGTGCTAGCTGGCAACGACGAGGACGATGGAGTCGACGGTCGAGCAGCCCACCGCCCCAGTCACCGACAGGAGGACCGAGTGACCGCCAACAACATGCGGCTCCACCTCAAGACCATCATCGACACTCGCTGTCAGGGCGGCATCATGGAGGTGGCGCTACCTGTCATCCTGACGCAGGCAAGGGTACATCACCCCTATCACTCATTGACATGCCGCATAGAGTGCTTTTTTTCTTTTTTTTTTCTCGTTGTGGAGGTGTAATATTCCTCTGTGTGTGAAGGCGTATTTCTTGTCGTAGAGGCACTGTATTTCTACATGTTCTTTCCACTTCTCTTCAGAAACAGGACTTTTATTTAAGTGTAGTGTTACCATTTAATCCTTGTTTTATAGTGCATTTCCAGCTCAAGAGCTGTTCAAGGCGCTGGCCGGTACATGATCTTACTCAGCTACTCCGAGGAGCCCACTTGCAATCTTTGTAGATTTAGAATCTTGCCTAATGTTAATGTTATTAGTTGTTTCCTTTCAAACTTTAATATTTTCTTTTTTTGATGTTTTCGTGTTAGTTTGAATTTCTTGTTTACATTGGCTTTCTCCTTCAAAACGCTTCTTTATGGAAGTATCCCACCTTTTTTCAAAATTTCTTTTGGGCACCTTTCTCTCTCTCTCTCTCTCTCTCTCTCTCTCTCTCTCTCTCTCTTCTCTCTCTCTCTCTCTCTCTCTCTCTCTCTCTCTTCTCTCCGCCTCCACCCCTCTCGATTTCCCCTTCCACCACTTTAGTTGTAGGCGTTGAGTGTTGTTGGAATCCCCTTTTCAGATTTATATTAGTGGAAATTTCTTTCTTTTTGTCTTTAAGGAATTCTGTGTGTTAATAGGAATTCCATTTTCACATTTGCCGTCGTGCAACATTCTTTTTCTTTCTTTTAAAAAGTACTCGGCATTGAATAATTTTTGAAAATGGCCCTCCAAACTTGTTTTAGATTTGCTTTTTTGTTTGTTTTTGTTTTTACTGGTTTGTGTTATTAATTTTTGGAACTTTCTAAAATTGTTGATCAAAGATTTATTGCTTTTTTTATATTGTTGTTTGAAGATGACTTAGACATTTTTTTCATCTTCTCGATAGTGTTTTCTCTAGTTGTTCTGTTTCAACTACATACATTTTCTTTCCAAAGTGTATTCTGAATTTAAAATTTTTTTTTTATTTGTTTTGTTCTTTTAAGTGAAGGGATCATAAAAAAAAATTCCCACTTCTTCCTTAAAGGATTTTTATCTTTGTTTCAGGTTTCAATTTAAAACGATGGGACATCTCATATTTCTCTGTTAATGTTAAGCTGTAGAACAATTCGGTTATGCTGCTATGACGTTTCTTTTACTGGTTTATTTCTCTGGAAATGTATTAAAAGGACCCCAAAATGACACATTTCACCTTCGCCTATTCTTTTGCAAATTCCCCATGAGTGTTTCCCCATCACAACAAAAATAAGATTTAAATACAAACTCTTTAACAAGTACACTTTAGATATTTAAATTAACAATTTCATTTGTTGGTTTCGCCTATTGATAGCACCAGTGTTGATTCTAAAAATAGCCAGGCTGCAAAAGCGTGTATAGCAGATACCGTTGTTTGTTTACATGACCAGGAAGAGACGCTTCACATTCAAAAGCTTTGAGCATCAAGTGACCATTCTGTCATTTTTTTAATGCGACAGAAATGCAATTTTCCCACTTGAAGTCATAGCCACCAGATAAAAACAAGACAACCTTGTTAATCTATCCCAAAATTGCCCCCTTTCCCCCCCCCCCCTTTCCCAGTCCCCTATTCGCTATATGTGATGTGGGACTTTAATCTATCTACCACCACCTAATCTATCCTGCTTCTTTATGTTATCATCTTTTTTCTCTCTTTATTTTTTCTCTAGAGTATCTTGCATTTCCTTAATAGGACAATTTATCACATGCTTACCTTTCATTCTCTGTTGCCCGATAAACTGTACAATAATTCCTTTTGTTGCACCAGCAAGTTTCTTTTCAAAAACTGTGTTAAGGTTACATGTAATTGAACTTCTTTATGCGTTTTTACATGTCCTTACAGCGCCAAATTTAACTGATGGGTACCTTTCATTCTGTTACTGATAAGCTGTCCAACAATTCGTTTTTGTTGCACCAGCAATATTTTGCCTTTTTTCTCTTTCCAAAAAATTTTAGTATGGTTAACCTGATTATATGCAATTTAGGTTTCTTTAAGTGTCTTTGCAATTTTTTTTATTTTCTGTAACAAATGTATCTCTGTTTCCTTTTAACGGTAAGCTGTAGAAAAATTGCTTTCGGTGTAGCTTTTGCTTCCATATTTAACCAGAGACATGGTAATCTAGAATTTGTAATTCTTAGGTTTATATATTTTTATGAACTTCGTATATTTCCCAATATGTGTATGTTTATTAAAGTTTGTTTTTTTCTTATTTCTTGTTTTTTTCTCTTTAATTATGTTTTAAAATTTCATGTATCTTATATATTTATTTTTTGTTTCAGTATTTAGTCAGTGTGAACATTAATATTCTGTTCTTTTTATTTTCTTCTCTTTTTTTAAAATTTATTTTGACTGTTATTATTAATCTGTTGTGTGTTTTTCTTGTTATGTTTGTATAGTTTTAGTCCTTGTTCTATTTTTTTTTACATTTTCTTTGAGAGGTGAGGTTGGGTGCTCGTAAGACTTTTAACTGTTGTCTATTTCCTGTGTTATGGGCAACATTAATTCTAAATATTTTATTTGTAGCTGAAGAATATTTGTGTTAATGATTCCTATTTAATCTCTTCCATTTAAGACTGACTTTCAAGTCAATAATAAGCATAATTTCCTATTCCAAGTCTGCTGGTGAATGATTATTGGCCCATCCATCCATACAGCCATTCATCTATCCATCCACCCATCTAGTTCATTAATCCACATTTCCAACCACCACATTGATTCATTCCATGTCATAATTTATACTGGACACTAGACTGGAAAAACTATTAAACAGATCTGTAGCACATCACTACATTACTTCATTCATCACATCAAAGTGCCAGCGATATCCTCAACCCATTTCCTCATTAACACATTTCTCACTTTTGTACCATTTTTCATAAATTGTACACTTGTATCGTATATAGGTATTGGTGTTGTTTGGTGTTAGTAGACTGAAGTAGATAACAATGAAAATAGCTTTTATTATTGTATCAGGCGGGTAGTAGATGCTTTGTGTGTTGTAAATTGTATAATAGTTTAACTTTTTAAATTGATTTTAAAACTGAAAGATTGGATGGTTTTTGAAACACAAGAAGAAGAATATAATTGGACTTCAACCGATTTAATTTTGTTATACGAGTTTATGTTTTTTAGTACTTCTGAAGGATTATAAAATATATTTCTATTTAGAAATAAAACAGCCGGATAATGTTAACTGTGGGAACTAAAATATTGGTGGTGTGCTTTAGCTTTTATAGAACACATTTAATTGAATGCATTTTTTGGCAGAAGCTTTGGAAAAGGAAAAGGACAGTTGATTAAAGATCAACATTTGAACCCCCAAGTGGAAAGTTTAAAAATCAGAATAGTTCAGTAGTGAGTGAGACTTAAAAATAAGATAAGATAAGATAAGATATTACTTTATTAATCCAAAAACATGGAAATTACATTGTCTGTCAATTAAACATGTCCATTCATTCTTCTTTTACACACACATAAATATTTATACATTATTAATGATCTTCAAACACATGGACATATTTTCATAATGCAGATATTTCAATTAAGCAGTAAAACGGGTTAACGTAAGAACAGATAAATATGAGAATTTAAAACTTATTAGTGTGTGAACATATAAACTATTTATACCCCCCCCCCCCCCCAAAAAAAAAAAAAAAAAAAAAAAAAAACTAACTAAGCTGCATGAGAGTTGTAGAGTATGTTTAGTAAGACCTACCGACTTGTTTGTTATGTGCTTGAATGGCAAGCATAAATAATAAAACATTTGGTTTTAGATCCTGGATTTTAATAACATCGGAGCTAAAAGTTATAATACTGATACCAAATCTTTTCGTAGTGATTAAGATTATAAAAGAAGAAATAAAATAAAATAAAAAGGAAAGAAAAAAATAAAGAGGTGAAAAAGAGATTACAGCAACAGCATCTTATGATGGCCTCCTAGCACCAAAACCGAGAGTTATTATTATCATGAGTTAATTGAAATTAACACGTGTTCTGTGTAATTTATAGAGTTATAACGGTAATCCACAGTGTTAATTAATAATTATCAGTATATGCCACCTGATAATTACAAATATCGTGAGATATTTACAAATATCATAGGAAAATTACAATTATCAAAGGATAATTACAATTGTCAAGGACAAATTACAATTATCATTGTAAAACATTACAAATATCTTTGCATGATCATGTTTAATTTTCAGTTTTGGCTCTAACAATTCGTCTGGAATTGGGTCAAAACCAAAAATTGTAATGTTCACCTGATAATTACAGTTGTTACATGTGAATTGTAAATATGTTGCTGATATTTGTATTTATTACACGATATTTATAATTATCAGGTTTTGGCGCTGGTAGGCCATCATAGTGTGAATGACACAGAATACGTGTTAATTACTGTTATCACTGATACCTGTAAATGCACGTTTTGGCGCTAGAATTAAGAATGATCACATAAAAATTGTAATTATGAAGTGGAAATTTTAATTATCAAATGAACATTACAATTTTCGATTTTGGCGTATTTCCAGGTGGATTGCTGGAGCCAAAACTGAAAATTAAACATGATCACTCGAAGATATTTATAATTTTTCAATGATAATTGTAATTATCCCTTGAAAATTGTAATTATCGCATGATAATGGTAATTATCTCGTGATATTTGTAAGTATCTCATGATATTTGTAATTATCATGTTTTTGCGCTAGTAGGCCGTCATAGCATCTGTCTAAATATGTCTTTAATTGAAAGACAAGAAGAAGACGATGAATAAACTTCAACAATAGAAAATGTTCATAAAATCATCAATATTTTGATTACTAAAAATTTCCATGAAGGTACAAAGTCACTGAGTGAAAATTTGTTGACACTAAAGTCTGAAGCTGTCTAGAAGTTTTTCTGTTAGGGATACAGGCCCATTTGTTAGCCGAGAGTCAATCAATCGATCTTTCATTTAATGTCTCTGTTCACATGTTTTGATGATATTAGACCTAATAAAGTTCCTATCCTATCCTATCCTATCCTGTCCCGTAACCCGAAGGTCGTAGGGGCACCACAGATGATCGTTTAACCAGCATACTCCATCTTTCTCTGTCCTCAGCAGCCCTGATGGCTTCGCTCAGTGTCAAACCAGTCCATTCTCGAATGTTGTCCTCCCACCTCTTTTTCGGTCTCCCTTTTCTTCTACCTCCTTGCACTGTGCCTTGCAGAATAGTCTTTGCAAGGCCTGATGATCTGGTGACGTGGCCATACCACCGAAGTTTCCGTTTCTTCACCACTGTTAGCAGGTCATCATGTTGTCCAATAGCTTGTGTGATGGTCTGTCGGACTTCGTCGTTGGTGATGTGTTGGGTATAGGAAATGCCCAGAAGTCTTCTGTAGCACCTCATCTCCATGCTTTGTATTCTTCGTTGGAGATCTGCTGTGAGGGTCCATGCTTCAAGCATATAGGAAGATGGAGATGACCAGAGAGCGCAGCAGTCTTACTTTGGAATGTAGACTGATGGTTCTGTCTTTCCAAATGGGCTTCAACCTTGTCAGGGCAGCAGTTGTTTGTGCGATCCTGGAGAGGACTTCCTGTCGGGACCCATTGTCTGATACAATGGCTCCTAAATATTTGAAGCTATGCACTGTGTCGAGGGATTGGCCTTGGACTTTGATGTCCGTATTGATGCCATTGGTGTTGTTGGTCATCATTTTGGTCTTCTCTGCACTTATTTCCATTCCATAGGCTTTGGAGGTGGTGTCAAGCCTCTGTACCAGCTGTTCAAGTTCTTGTTCCTCTCCAGCCAATCCATCAATGTCATCTGCAAAACGAAGATTGGAGATTGCTCTACCCCCTATGCTGACTGTGCCTTCATGGTCTGCAAGAGCATCCGACATGATGCGCTCTAGGAAGATGTTGAAGAGTGTTGGAGAGAGTAGGCATCCTTGACGCACACCGATTGTTGTTCTGAACCAATTCCCGATGGCTCTGTTGTGGAGGACTGCACTGGTAGCCTTGTCATACAGGCTTTTGATGACTTCAATAATTTTTGGGCTGATGTTGTACACTTTCATTGTTGCCCATAGAGCTGCATGCCAGACTCGGTCAAACGCCTTCTTGAAGTCTATGAACACATGATATAGATGTTGTTGGTGCTGTAGGTATTTCTCACAGATTATTCTGAGGTTGAAAATCTGCTCAGTGGTACTTCGCCCTGCCCTGAATCCTGCTTGTTCTTCAGCTATGATTTGTTCAGCTTGGGGTTTCAACCTGTTGAGTATTATTTTCAGGAGGACCTTGCTGGGATGGCTGATGAGGCTGATGGTGCGGTAATTTTCACACTCCTGAAGGTTACCTTTTTTGGGAAGAGTGATGACAAGCGACTGGGTCCATGGTATAGGCCACTCCCCACTCTGCCAGATCTTGTTACAGATAATGGTGAGGGCATCAATCATCGCTTCTCCTCCTGCTTGTAGCAGTTCCGCGGGTATGTTGTCCACTCCTGCTGACTTCCCTTTCTTTAGCGCTTGCACTGCTGCCTCAACTTCTTCCCGGAGAATTGGGAGGATTTCTTCTTCTTCTCTGTTCTCTGGACATGCTAGAACTGATGGGTCTCCATTTGGTGTATGGTTGTAAAGGTCAGAGCAGTACTCTGTCCATCTATCCAAGACTTCTTGTTCTTCTGTAAGGCATATGCCAGACTTGCTTTGGATAGTGGAGACTTTGGGCTGTTTGACACTTGTCAGTCGCTTCACAGTCTGGTAGGCCTTCTTGCTGTTGTTCTTGTTCAGACTGTTCTCTATTTCCTGGCATTGATCTTCTATCCAGTTCTCCTTTGCTGTGAGCATGCCTTTTCGGATGTCATTGTTGATTTTTCGGTAGACATCAGCTCCCTGTGAGGTGTTCTTTTTCTTTTTCATCTCTCTTCGTTTATCACACAGATCCAAAAGTTCAGGTGTGATCCACAGCTTCTTCTTAAAAATCTACAGGCGGTCCTTGACCACGTGCCGAAGAAGGACATAGTCATAGTGCAAGGCGACTGGAATGCCAAGGTTGGCCAAGATGCGCACCGCAACTGGGGAGACACATGTGGACCCCACTGCAACAACGAGACAAATGACAGGGGTCTGAGACTCTTGGAGTTTGCCAGATACAACAATCTGGTACTGGCAAACACGCTTGGTCGCCACAAAAACTCCAGACGATGGACATGGCACAGTCCTGGCGGGGAGCATCACAACCAAATAGACTACATCATGGTCAAGAAACGCTTCAGATCAAGCATCAACATTGGCAGGACACGTACTTTTCCAGGAGCAGACATCGGAAGTGACCACGATCTCGTAATGATGTCTTTCCGGCTCCACTTGAAGAGAGTAAATACAGCAAAGTGCACTAGACTGAAGTTCGACCTGGACAAACTGCAAGACCCGGAGGTGGCAGAACTATTTCAGGCCACAATTGGAGGGAAATTTGCACCACTGCTCATTTTGGGGGCTGGTGAAGTAGATGTCAACACCATGACCACCACCTTCAACTCAGCTGTGACAGATGCCGCCACTGAGATCCTTGGCAAGCACCGACCAAAGAAGAAGCTAATAAAGTTAAACTTTTAAAACACATTAACTAGTTAAAAAAAAGAAAGAAACAATTTACAATCAGTCTATAAAAGTTTACCAATAGGATATCTAGCAATACACAACTCCTGTTATATTTGGATAAGACACTAGGATGATACACAGTCATTAAACGTTATGATCCAGTTGTAGCCACATTACAGTTAAGTTCGGTGAAAATGAAGATTTGTTTAGGGTTGAATTCTTTGCGTGCAGCAACTGGATTTGCCTGTGGGACATTTGTCCCTGTTGGATGAGAATTGCCGAGCGACCAAGAACCGAACCCACGTCATCCTGCGTTCTCTGCTGGACCAGTGCCAGACCAAGAAGATCACTGTGGATGATGAAGATGTTTACTCTAATGCTGTGAGTTATTTCATGTTTACATTGTATAATAAAGTCAGTACATGCATGTACAGACAGACATGTAGTCCTACACACCTGCTTGACCAACTAAAGGCGTCCCAGTCAAAGTGTTTTGCCAATATTGGATTATTGAGGATGGAAATGCACAGTTTTTAATTTAAAGATCCTGACGCTCATGTCCTAGATGGGTCACTAGGTACCTTCTTCCCCAGGAAAGTGCTCAGTTGAATTCTGGGTGTGAGACGATGTACCAAAAAGGTTGCCAATGGGCGCCTCGGGTGGCTTGAGTTATTCCTATATCGGCCAGCGCCTTGAGCTGCTCTTGAACTGGAAAAGCGCTATATTAGAATGATTAAATAAATTAATGAACCATTGGGTGCAATCAAGGTCAAGATAACAAATAACTTTACTGAAAATCCCTTTACCAAAGCATACAAATAAGTTGATCTTTTCTGTGCTCTTTCCCATAAATCTGAATTCATCGAATATAGCATTTTGTATCTATAACACTAAAATCTTTTAACTTTTGCAGTCTTTTTTTTTTTTTTTTAAACCTTAATTTTTCTTTCATAAAGACAATCTACGAACTATTCAAATTTGCTTCGATTGATTTGAAACTCGAACAATCATTACTCTACAAATAGTAAGCTTTAGACATACTAAAATGTTAGTAATCAGTTTGGATTTGTCACAAAACATTATTATAGAGTAATGAAGATTTAGACCCCGGATTTATATTATTTCGTTAATACTGATTTCCCTCCTCCCTCACAGATTGTGATTCACGCATCTGGAATGGTGGGAGCCATCTTGGAAGAAGAGTTGGGTAGCGGTTACTTTGACCTTCAGGCGACTTCAGGCTCCGGGTGGAAGGAAAACGGGGACGGTGCGGACACCACGTATGTGGATGACGAAGACCTTGCGTCGCACAAAGTGGAGATCGATGTGGAATGTCGCATCCCACATTCTAATGGACTTCCCTCCATTGGCAAGGTCTGGGGATTAAGATTTTATTGATGTTGAAAAGTTGTATCGCTTTGAACCAAACAAAACAAACGGTCTCTTAGCATGCTGAGTGTGCGCTGAGAAATAATGTGACCGCAAAACGAGTAAGTGAGAAGTGGGAGGTAAGCGAAGAGAAGAAAGGGGAAGGGTGTGGATTGAGGAAAGCAGTTTGATGATGGTGGTGGTGGATTGTGTTTTACATAGTTTTCCGCTTGCTCTAAGCATTTGTTTCTTATGATCTCACCGTTCAAAATGTGTTGTACTATGACTAGTTTTGTTGTGAGATATTTAGATTCAATTCAATTCAATTCAATATTTTAATTTAACGTCTTTTCACCACAATGTGATTTTAGACAACCATAACAAACAAAGAAACAAACAAATAGAAATTGTTAATTATAGTAATTTAAATAAATCTGTTCCGACGATGATACGCGCGATGTCCTGTAACATCGAACTATATAAGATGACTCTAATATCGTCTTGTTCACATAAAATAATTCCATTTTTTTTTTACAGTGCTGTTAAAACAGTACAATCAAATAATATATGTTGTAAGGAAATAGTTCCAGAGAAATAGTTCCACCGATATTTAGAGTTTTCCTTTAAAGACCTGTGAAGAATAAATAATTTGCCTCGCTTGGAAGGTGAATAATGAGGAGATAAAACAAAGATGGTTGAATTTCAACTTTTGAAATGCTTGCTCACTTTATAAAGTGTTAAGGGTAAGTTTGGTGGTTGTAATGAAGCGTAACGCAAATTATTTCTTCAGCATTCACAAGAGACAGGACTGGACTCGGACACAGAAGATTCCAATCTGTGTGACCTTGACGTTTACCAGGACTCCATGTTCTTACGCCGTGTCACACAGTTCCCGTTCACTGCTAGCAGCTCCGTGGGCATCTACATCAAAGTGTCCGCTCCTGCTGGTCAGTGCATGCTTTTAAAATTGTTTTAAAAAAATAATATTAGTAATAATTATAATAAAAGGATTTATGTTTCAACCTTAACATTCATGGTGAAGAGGTTGAAGAGAGAATGTCAGTCATTGATGATTGAGCAGGAGGAGGAGGAAGAGAATGGTAATAATAATAATAATAATAATAATAATAATAATAATAATAATAATAATAATAATAATAACAACAAAATGATGATGATGATGATGATGATGATGATGATGATGATGATGATGATGATGATGATAAGGAGAAACAGGAGAAGGAGGTCGACAATGATACAGAAAATGGCATTCAACAACTTGGTCATATAATGGTTTCTTTTCCCATTCACGCAGAAACAGCTGTCCACGTGTTGATGGAGAACTGCTGGGCCACTCGCTGGGCTGACCCTCGTCGCCATGATGACCAACAGGTGGTGCTCGTGCAGAAAGGATGCGCCCAATCAGGGGCCAACTGGGTGCGCTACGAGGTAGCCGGAGAAGAAGAGCAGACAACACCAGAAAAACTGATGATTTTCACGGAGTTGAAGCACGGGTCCTATGTCCATTGCTACTTGTCCACTTGCCATGAAAATAACAATCCTTTGTCAGCACAGAAGGTGAGTTGCATATCCAGTTGTTGTTTTTCTGCTATATTTTGTTGCTTTGGATGATTTCCCATTAAGTTCAATTATATTGACAGTGAAACCATTGTAAAATTTCATTGTTTGTTTAATAAACAAACGAAAAAGTATGAATCATGTTTTTAAACAAATAAAATTCACCAGAATTGTAGATTAAGACAAACCCAACTATCCCTTAACCACATACATTATAATTTATTTTGAGAAAAAATTTGTGGACTCAACAGCTTGTTTAAAGCTTTCAAGATGTCTATTACTCTTCTTCAGAAATGACAATGTCAGTAAAAATAAAATTGAAAAAAAAAATAAAACCCACCCATTGTTTATTTTAAACGTTTATTAATTCATTTATTTATTTCAGTGTCCACCCAATCCTTCTGATCATTGCAATTCCAACCTGTTGCCTAACCTCTTCTCCCAACTGCAAACGCGGTCATGCGGTGTGCATACAGTTGGGCCTGTGGAAATCACGGACAAAGAAGTTCGCATTGTCGGAGGTACACTCATGCTTGTCAATGTTTTCATGTTTTGACTCACATTGCTCACCTCCCCCTCCCCCATCTTCCCTCTCCCACCACCCCCCTCCCCCCCCCCCCCCCTTAAAAAAGACCAAATATTTGATATTTTTAAAAAACATGTCCGTCTGGCTGTCCGCGCAAAAACTTTAAAGTGGCTAAGTACTCAGAGCCTATTTCAACAATAGCAACCAAACTTGGTAAGATTGTGTATATATACCCATGAACCTAGAAAATGATAAGTGGATTAATGACTTCACATCAAGGTCACAGGGTTACCAAATGTTAGTTAAAAAATGACCATTTTTCACAAAAATTTTACCGTTTGTCTAGGTTATTAATATTTTACTTATGATTCTTTGATACATGCTAGATATCAATGAGACATGCATACATTCTATGCAAACTTGGTCAACCTCACTCCAATGTCAAGGTCACTGGAGTTGTCCAAAGTTGGTTTGTATAGGTACTTTGAAGTGACCTTGACCCTAAACTATGAGAGATATAGAGTCCAAACTTGTTGTATTTAGAGATGATAGATTGATCTTTCCTATATGTTCCGTTTTTGAGTTGATCTTGAAGGTCAAGGTCATTTTAGCTCTTGCGAAAATATACAAAAAATAGTTCATCAAGCAGCGGAATGGCTGTTTATTTAACCCATATTATGCAACAACATTGTGTTATTTGTTCAGACATGCATATGAGATCATATGAGGGTCAAGGTCACTGAAGGTCAAGGTCATCCTAAGGTTATCGTTTTTTGGCATAATACAACGTTTGCTGTACTTTATTTGAAAGTACATGAATGTATTTGAATCCGGAGGTCAGTGTCATCTCAAGATCAAGAGCATAGGAAGATGAAAGTCAGAATTTGCATTTTAATGTCGTCATTTTGTTTTGTTTTTTTCTGGGCATTCATTTTCATTTTAAATTTTGCAAGTTCCATAAGGAGCATGTGGGTCATTTGGACTTTGCCCTTCTAATTGCTGTTTTATTTTATTTTTTTACCTTTTTTTTCATATATAAAAAATAAAACGTTGTTGGGTATTTTGCTGAATTTATTTTGCGCGTCCGCTTTGCCTATGTACATTTTCAAGATCCCACTATTAGTATTTATTTGTGTATTGTTGAAGAGATGCATGCAGTGTTACCAGTGAGGTTTTGTATGTAAAAGGAGCTCAGTAGATAGCCCTGTGACTCTGACTTTTAATAACATTTACGTTGAATGCCCTACTACTACATTTTATTCATTTGCAGCTCCTTTTAGATATTAATGCTATCTTTGCCTACTACAGTGGATTTTGTGAACATTGGCTGTATGTTCACCAGCCCCATACCACAATTTTTGTACTAATTTATTACTGTTGTATTAATTTCCTGAAATTTCCTTGTTTCTATGTTGTGTTTATTTTGTATTGAATGTTACACATTTCCTGTCCTCAGGCACAAGCACAACTCACACCTCCAAGTCTCACCCAGACAGTGCCAAGGTCAGTCAGGGTGAAGGCCAGGGTATGCAGCAGAGCGTGATTATTGAAGGACTGGAATCTGGTACTGTTGTGGGGATAGCGTTCGCCGCATTCGCCATTGGAATTTTCTTGACTGCGTCCATTTGGTTCATCAATACCCACATAGGTGAGGGTCTGTATTCCTTTTTTTTTATTTTTAAATTTTTTGAATAGTATTTTATTTTAGGTTGGAATAACAAATGACAAGGCTTGCTGAAGAAAAGTAACAACACAAAAAGTCGTATACAATTTTCACCTTTTACTTAAAGGCTTCATCAGGGTAAAATGTTGTTAAAGCATAAAAGTTGAAAGGGCTGTAAGATATAGGTACTGTAGCAAAATTGTTTGTAAGGAATAAATTAATTATTTGGTAAGCAGTATAATTAGCCAGCTTTATACTGTTTTTATTTGTGAACAGAAAGAAAATCAGTATTTCATTTTTTTACTGTCTAATCTTACATTCAGATAATATTAAACATGAAAGACAACAGCAACAATCAAATCACAATAAATCTTATAACAAAATGGGATCAAAGGGGAAGATTGATTTAACACCAATCTATTAAAGTCTACCGATAGGTGACCTTGCATTGAATCTAATGAAAGTTGACTTCATACAAGGAAAGCATTAAAGCGTAATAAGAGTTATTTGGCCTCAACAGATATTGAAGGAAGGCTGCTGAATACACGGCATACTGTTGAACACATGAGAGTTTTATTATAGAAGATCCTGGTCCAGATTGTGTAATTAAAACAGTACACTTGCAAATGATTAATGAAGGTCTTTCCAGTGCTGCAAAATAGCATTATCCAGTATCATGAGTATATTACAGCTTTATGCAATGAATTTGTCAAAACATTTGTTAGTGGTAAATTTGTGGTTGTCTCTGATTAACTGGTATTTTAGTTGTTTGCATAGCATTTTCAATCATTCTCAGACATGAACATTTGTAATTTTTGCAAGAAATTTTTACATTTCTGTTGGTGTGTATAGCATTTTTAATCATTTACAAAGATTAACATTTAGATTTTATTTTGGAGGGCAAGAAATTGTAATCATTGTTTTTCTTACAGGCCCCAGCAAACGTGGCATGTCTGCAGTCAGTATGGTAGGGACAAGCGGAGATGTCACTCCAAACTCCTCCTCCCCTATCTCCGCCTGAGTTGAGGACCTTGACCTAGGACCTCTCTTCGACCTTGGATCATGACCTCACGGGACAACAACTACTCAGGGAAGACGGGGAAATGGAACACAGGGGAAGGGAGTTCCAAAGGGGAAAGGGGGTTGAACTGTGATTGCAGCTATCTGAAAGGGGGAATGAAGGAGAACATCAGCAGCACTTACTTGACTCCATTGTTGTTTAACATAGAGGAAGAGAAAAATAGATAAAAGAAGAGGAAGAGAAAATTAGAAAGAGATTTTTTTTCAAAACAACATCTGGTTGGAAAGCGTCTGGAAGGCAAATTCTTCTTCAAAAAGTGACATGTGAGATTATGGAAGAAGAAGCTTGTGGATGATCCTTACATGGTGTCAGTGCTACTCTTCTGTCAGCAGTTAGGCACAATTACAGAACTGCTTAAATGCCTATCAAGAAGAAAATGCACAGCAGTGATCGTTGTTATGGGATCTCTTATGGCGTTGTGTGGTGTCAGAAGTTGTTAGAAGATCAGCATGGTATGAGGAAATTGTTATGAGATCAGTATGGTATGAGAAGATGGTTCTTAGATCAGCTTGGTATGAGGAGATTGTTCTGAGATCACCAAGGTTTGAGGAGATCATCATGGTATGAGGAGATCGTTCTGAGATCTGTGTTACATCACTGCTATGGTGTCGCATAGAAATTGGTAAGATATGACACATGTAGTTTGCCACATAATGACTGGAGAGATTGTTACAAGATCAACATGATGTCCAAAGGGAGATTGTTATAAGATCAGCATGGTCCAATGGAGATTGTTATAAAACTGGCATGATGTCCAAAGGATATTATTACATGATCGGTGTGATGTTAAAGGGAGATTGTGAGGAGATCGGCATGAGGTCAAAGGGAGATTGTGAAGAGATTAACCTGGTGTCTAATGGTGTTGGAGATCTTTGTGCTGCATGTTAATGGCGTCAGAAAAATGGAGCTCAAGTGTTGCTAAAGGATGAGGGAAATTAACTTTAAAGCGTCAACTCTGTGTAAAATCGGGTGGGAAATGGCTGTCTGCCTTGAAATGACTTGGTACCATTTGACTTACTGACTTGTTCTGGCAGCAGCCCTGCAAAGTCTTTTTTGCAATTCTGTTGTGTTCGATGTACGGGTATAATATTTAGCACTTTATGACACTTTTTCTCAATGACGCTGAACTTGGCCCCCCCGTTTTTCACAGAGTTTTGCGCTTTTTATGGTTTGGATTCTTTATTGGTGTTTCCCCTTTCAACAGCTGTGGTAGAACTGTGCATGACAGTGTATATGAACTCACCCATGATGAGAATGTGTATGCACAGGGTGATAACTATATCTACATCAGGCGGGGAGACATTCGTGAGAAGACTCATTATTATTATTATGAGTAACTTATTGTAAAACATCTCACAAAATGTGTGTGTTGTGTGAAAAAAAAAGACTGCACATTTAAAGGATTCGGGTTCAGGGAAAAACTGTGTATAGTCGTGTGCGTGTTTTTTTAGAAAACACTAACCTTGTAAACAATATTTAAGATACAAACTTTGAAACAATTATTATTATTCAGGTTTGACTTTTAAAATACAAAAAAAAATAACTCATAGCAGTTGCTGAGCTGTGGTCAGTCAGAATTTCTCAGGATAACAGATACTTGTTTCTGTATACGGAAGTCCCGGTTTCTTCTTTGTGAAGACGTCTCGCATTTTGAGTATCAGTTTGTTATTCTACTGTAGGAGGTGGATTCATTACAATAAAAGCTTTGTTGTAGGATGGATTCATAGGACTGCAGTCATGAAACAAAATATTTTTAAAAAGTGACTTTTGAAATTGGAATTTGAGAGCTGTGATGTTTATGTACTACTTCAATAGTAGCTGAGTTTGGGTCTGCCTAGTCGAGTCCAGAACAGCAACAAAACACATTTAGAATTTGACGTGTTTTGAGGTTGCATCTCGAATGTGGAGGTCTGATCTGTCGAATTGTCGTTTTCAATTTGCTATTATTTATATAATATATCTGTATTATTATTTATTTGTTTGTAATTTTTCATTAGGTATTTACTTATAATTTTCATAGTTGCTGTTATTGTTATTATATTACATATTCTCTCCTGTTTTGTGTGACATCTTTTCAATGTTTGTGGCGTGAAGAAATCATGTTATAATGGTGATCTTTAAACTCCCTCAAACACCACATTTGTTGTGTGTGTGTTTTTTTTTTGCCTATGAGAAATGCTATGAGAAATAATGTTATTGTTATTTATTTCTCATTATTATTATTATTATTATTATTATTATTATTATTATTATTATTATTATTATTATTATTATTATTATTATTATATTATTATTATTATTAATTATTATTATTATTATTATTATTATTATTATTATTATTATTATTATTATTATTATATTATTATTATTATTATTATTATTATTATTATTATTATTATATTATTATTATTATTATTATTATTATTATTATTATTATTATTAACAGTGCATAGCAAGAAAAAAACTAGTGACTTTTTCTCCGCATTTTCGGATTGTTCTTGTTGTTAGGGGATGGGGGTTGGTAATTGTTTTCATTAGTTATCTTGTTATAAATATGTTTTTCTTCCTTTGTTTAGAAGAAAATTATTTCAGTTATAAATTTAAATTAAGAACATACCACTAATTTTTTTCATAGTTTGTTCAAAGTGCTAGTGCTAGCTGCTATAATTAATAGTTAAACATTTCCTTGGGAAATCTTGGTGTTTTTTGTGTGAAACCTATGTAATAATGTAAAATAGGTAGTATTGATTTGTTTTCTCTACAGTGTACTTTGCTCTGTCCAAGACCTAATTGTTGTTCATCTTGGTTTTTATTCATTGGAGGATTTGGCTACCTGTATTCTTATTTGTTATGTTTGTGGTTTTTGTTGTTTGTTTGTTGAAACATAATTGAAAGTCTTCAGAAAGGCATTCTACTTTTTTTATTTTTAGTTTGGCTGGATTACAATGGCTCTGAATTTATTGGTGTATGATTTGGAGAAATATATAACCTACTGGAGGTTTGTGAAGCAAAATGTGTTACCATCTAAGTTTTAGACTGTATTTTAAATCACAGTTTTATCTTTTGCTTGGAAAATTGTGTGTATATAAATTATAAATATAAAACAGTGTTTGTGGTCTAAAAAAAAGGCACAGCTACAGAAAAAAGAAAGAAAGTTCAGTTCAGTAAATAGATTACCGTCCCAGGGCACGTAAGCATATAGGGGACTTAGATGTAAGGTATTCGTTGTAGTAAGAAATCATGATGCGGTGGAAGAAAAAAAAAAGAAAGAAAGAAAAAGTAAACCAATTTAAATGCCAGTAACACAGCAGTTTTATAAATGTGTAACTATATTTAAAAATAAACAAAAACATTTTGTAGCCCGTGGTGGCTTTCATTAATTTTTATTTTATCTCTTTAGTGTACAGCAACCTGATTTTTGTTTTGTTATTTTATTACAAGTTTGAGGTACTTTTTGGAAGGGTATTGTATGTAACAATAGACCATGCTCGGAAATACAAGGGGAAACAACTTTGTCCAGCTTCCCTGCATGTTGCGCCAGAGTTGCGGCAGACAACCTTTGTAAACGAACACAGTTTCTCGTGTACAATTTCTGCTCTGTCCTCCATCAAACCTTCCGGGTCAACCGAAAGGTGGATTTCACTTGCAATCCACTAGTTCTTCCTTGCACTGCCAGGCAACCACCACCCCGTTTTCCTGTTCAAGAAAAGCTTGCAGCTCGGGGTAGCTTTCATAGTATTCTGCTGAGACAAGATGTCCAACCAGATAACTCTAGATAACTAAAAACTACATAAAAAGACAAGTCACCTTCCATTTCGGAAGACCGTCTATTGATTGGTATATTTCTGTTCTTTTGATTTTAAAAAATTTGTTTGTTTGTTCAGAGTTTTTTTTTTTCTTTATTTGTCTGTCTTTTAAAATTTTTTTAATTGTTCTCGTTGTGTTGTCTTTAATCGTACTCTTTTATCCATGTTTCTCTGGATCTAGAAATCGCAAATCCGATTCTTTGACAGTGTTTTATGTGATTTCTTTTTACGGCTCCTCAGGATCTTTATAGCTCATCTATATTCCGTGGAATTATGTCAGGAATTGTCGTGTAACAAACAGCATTTTGTTGCCCTTTTTGAAGAAAGAGATCTGAAACACATTGTTTTAAACAAAGGCAGGGATTAAATGTGCATCCGAGTGAAAAAAGAATGCAGCTGTCTTCAATTTCTAAAGCTTATTGATGTCTGCTTTTATTTCCACATAAAGTTTCTGTTTGTTTTGGCCCTTTTACTTTTATAAATAAATAAAAATCATATTAGAACAGGGCTTTTGTTTTTATTTTTTCAACCTCCATGAATATTAATTATATATAAATATTTTTTTTAATTTAAAAAGGCACACGCAGTTTTTAATGTTTCTAAAAATTTGACATTCTTGCCAAAAGATGATAATTGTTGAGGTCAATCTTTTTAATCTGTTTTTCATGATTGCTAGTGTTATTTTAGTCGCATTAGTCAAACATATTTTAGTCTGTTCCTCATGTCTGAATGTCTATATCCCATTTACCTATGAGTGTTCCATCTTTAAAGACAAGTTAGCAAGCAGCATATGTTTTAAACACTGCGAGCTTCTGAACTCTTGCGTTTTGTTATCAAAACACCTCTGTCGTCTTTGTATGTCTTTGTTAGCCCAGGTTAAGCAGCATATTTTACACGCAAAGGAGACTTAATGGTTGCCTTTGATAACTTCTTTTTGAACAAAAATTGGGAGTATTTATTTGGTTACCTACTTATTATTCAAGGCTTTGTCTATCGTGTACGGGTAAAAATTGGTTTTCATTTTAAAAATGGCTTGATGCTTTGTTTTTAAATTTGCTTCAAGCTAAAAACAAACTGGTTAATTTAATTGCTAAAAGTGTTAAACGTTTCTATTGGCATTGTATATATATGTTACAACCTTTTAGTATTCCCACTTTCTGGGAATTTAGTGCTTTAAATTCCCACTCTCGCTGTCTTTCTCCTTTCTCATTCCTAATCTGTTCTAACAGTCTACTATACTATCTTCTTCTCTGCTAGATCAGTCACCTACCTTTTTTCTTGAAAACTCTTCCAAAACTCCTCATTTATGTATGAGGTCTGTTGGATCAGCTCGGGATTATTGGACGGCTTCTGCCAAATGGTCACTAGGGCTTTCTGTGATATTATTATTTAGCAATGAAGGAATTTTATATGTTTGTGTAATGTAGGCATTTTATTTGTATGTGTTTTGTTCATATTTTATAATGATGCTTATGTTCTGTTTTGTTTTTTGCAAACGGGGTTTAATAAATGAGAGTATAGCCTCAGCGTCCCCTGCGTGGGATGCATTTATTGTAAAGTGACCGGCTGGTGGAGTGCCTTCAGTGTTACCACTAGTGTTGTTTCAGCATATCTTTTATATGGATCTGAGGTGAGTCTTTTTTCAACCAAGTTGTGGTCCTGATTCAGCTCTTTGCAATCCGCTGGACCCTGTAGGCAAAGAATAACTAACTAACCTCTTTCAACCAAGTTGTGATCCTGATTTTGTGGTCCTGATTCGGTTCTTTGCTGTTCGTTGGATCCTACAATTAATTACTAACTAATTTACAGTCCTATCTGATAATTTGTTTTTGTTAGAATTAGGGTTATAGTTTTAGACCTAAAGATTCATACACATACAGTGTGTAGACTTTGACGGCATTTCTTGCAATCTGTCAGTCAAATTCTAAGTCTAATGTTCATTAGGATTGCTGTGTTCTATATTATTTATAAGCATGCAAATGTCAACTGATGATGTCTTACTTATTGGGCAGTACATTACTCCACACAATACATGTTTGATATTTGACATTTTAGATTTGATCAGTTAAAGCTTTTGTTTTCAAAATGCTTCCATCATTTTTCTACCCCTGTTTTGATGCCTGGGTTTTCTGTATAAATAGTATCCCTACATTGTGGAAATGTAGTGCTTTAAATTCCACTGTTTCTGTCATTCTTATTTGTTCTTTCTCATTCCTAATCTGTTCTATCTACTATCCTCTTCGCTAGACCAGTCACCTACCTTTTTTCTTGAAAACTCTTCCAAAACTCCTCATTTGTGTTTGGTGTCCGTTGGGTCAGCTTGGGGATATTGGATGCCTTCTGCCAAGTGGTCACTAGGGCTTTCCACAGTAGTATTATTTAGCAATGTAGGCATTTTATTTGTATGCTTTTTGTTAATATTTTATAATGATGTTTATATTCTATTTTGTTTTTGTAAACGGGGGTTAGATAAATTAGAGTAAAGCCTCAGCATCACCTGCATGGGATGCATTAATTGTAAAGCGACCGGCTGGTGGAGTCTCTTCAGTGTTACCTTTAAGTTTGTTTCAGCAGATCTTTTAAATACGGATCAAGGGTGAGTCCTCTTTCAAACAAGTTGTCCTGATTCGGCTGTTTGCAATCCGCTGGACCCTATATCAATGACTAACTAATTAACTTACTTTATCATTTTTCTCATGGGAAATGTTGAGCCCGTGGTTTAAAGTCTTTTGGCCTGTTTGATTTTGCAAAATATTTTCCATGCTCATGTTTTCCCACAATACAATTATCAAAAATTCTGTCAATGTGAGAATCCTTTAAAACCAGAATTAGCTAGATAATTCCTGTGCTAATACATAGTATACTTCCATGCTGCTGTCAGGACACCAAATCATTTTGTTAACATAGTTCAACTTTAAGTTTCATGTACCTCAATAACTAGTGCTTCAAATATGTAGACATTTATGCTTCATTATATTTAGCTGTGAAATTATTATTATTATGGTATTTAAAATATTTTCACTTTGTTTCACTTGACAACCTCAGCTGAACAGTATTAAAATTGTTGGTGTATAAATTTGCTGTAGGTTGTCAGTGAGTTGCTATGAAGATTTCAGTCAATTTCTACTGACATGACATGCATTTCTATGAAAAGCACACAAAGTTTCTATGAATAATTACATGGCTACAGTTATATATATAAATATGAATAGTATACTGAAGCTCTTGTTTTTCATAATTTCTTCTTGTTTTCTGGCTGCTATTCTTCCTCAAGTCAGTTAGGGTATGCCAGGCATCTCCTGGGCACACATTTATTTGAAGAAGTTACTTAAAGCTCACGTGTAATTTTTTTTTCTTCTTCAGAAATCCGGAGGGATCCATGTGAATTATTACGTGTACTTTCTGTTCATGCTCATTTATCTTACCTACAACAGAATGTTTATAGCTCTTCTTCTTTTTCTTTCTTTTAAAATTTGGAGGGTATAACTTATTTATGTTCAGTTTGTTTTGGGTTGACAACTGGCAGTTGTTCATATTTGTAGCTTGAAGTTTTGATTTGTAAGACTTGAGACACACTGTGCAGTTGCTGTTGCTTAGTTATTGTTTACTCTGTTCTGTCTACTAAACTGTCTCCTTTGCTAGACCAGTCACCTACCTTTTTTCTTAAAAACTCTTTCAAAACTCCTCATTTGTGTGGGAGGTTTGTTGGGTCAGCTTGGGAATATTGGACGCTTTCTGCCAAAGGGTCACTATGGCTTCCTATGATATTATTTAGCAATGCTGGCATTTTATATGTATGGGTTTTGTTGATATTTTATAATGATGTTTATATTTTATTTTGTTTTTGTAAACGGGGGTTCAATAAATTAGAGTCTAGCCTTAGAGTCCTCTGCGTGGGATGCCTTTATTGTAAAGTGACCGGCTGGTGGAGTGCCTTCAGTGTTACCACTAAAGTTGTTTCAGCAGATCTTTTATACCGATCAGGAGCGAGTCCTCTTTCAACCAAGTTGTGGTCTTGATTTTGTGGTCGTAATTCGGCTCTTTGCAGTCCGCTGGACCCTGTAAACAATGAATAACTAACTAACTATATGTTACTATTTCTTCCCATCTATCTGCATTATGTGTTTTTTTTTTTAAAGTAGTTAGTTTTTATTCTGTAATTACTAAGTTAGTTTTTATTCTGTAATTACTGTATACTATCTCCTAATCTTACAGTGTACTTTCTTAATTTTTAGTCCTCAGATATGGGTCCTTGATTATAATGAAAAATCTCAACATTGTACATCTACAAGGCATTGTTCTTGTTATTGAAACTAATTACATCGTTCTTGATTTCTAATTAATGTTAATTATTCCAACTTTGTAATGAATTTGATATTATGAGAAAAAAATCAACAGATTTGTTTTCAGGCAGGATAAACAGACTCATGATTACTTCATCCCTCCACACCCCCCCTTTTTTTCTTATCTCCTCCCCCCACCCCATTGTAATTTTTTTCAGAGGTTTTGTTTTAAGATTTTTTTTTTTTTTGCATTGCGACAAGGCAGCTTTTACTTGAAAATGAGTGTTGTTGGTAGTTCTGTTGAATCACTTTTAAAAGGGAGTAATCTTGGTAGTTTTATATTTAATATTGTGACATCTCCACAACTGGTTATTATTATTTTTGTTTGTGTATTATTACTAGATAGATTTTGGGTTCTATGTAACTCTATCACTGTTTGTTGGATATTGTGGTGATTTGATATTTAAAAAAAAAAAAACAAACAAAAACAACAAAATTTAAAATTGTTATAAACCCTTAAATCTGTAAATACTGGTAGTACATCATGCACTGTATCGCATTGATTTAAGTGTTGATATTTTTCGTTTTGCTTCATGAAGTAAATTTGTTGTGTTTGATGGACATTTTTATGAAGCTTTTGTTTCTTGTGTCATAACACATACTGTTCAGTATATTTATGTATTTATTTCAGTAATTCAAACTGTTCGTGTTTGTCCAATCTGTTTTAAGCATTCAAAGGTATTCAAATTTAAATGTACAGGTTCCTTGAACGTTTGTAAGTCATGTGACATTTTATGTGTGCAGATTAATTTTAACATGCATAATTGTACATGTAATCCTTATTGACAAAATAACCACTGCTGCAGTCAACTTTTGTAAAAATTTTAAAATAATACTTTCAGAAGCCGATTTATGTAATTTTCATACTTTCAGAAGCTGATTTATGTAATTTTCATACTTTCAGAAGCCGATTTATGTAATTTTCATCTTATTTTAGGGCTGTTAAATAATTGATTTTTATTTATTTATTTATTATTTATTAAATTATTTTGTTATTTGAAATTCTACATGTAATATTAATTTATTAATTAATTTATTTCGTTATTTGAAATTCTGGTATTTATTTATTTATATATTTTTTATTTGAAATTCAGGGGGAAAACAATTACAGGTATTTTTAAAAAATTTCCCTCCTTAGTTTAAATGACATTAATACCTCATGGTTTGGTTCGTGTACAAAGTTTCAAGATATTTTTATGGTTGGCCATCGTACAGTTGGAAGATTTTTCTCATGGTTGGCCTCTCACATTGTGATGTTTTGATTTGAACTTTTCTGTTGTACACGAGTAATTGTGTGTTAGTTCTTTTTTTTTCACCTTTTATTTGGTAAATTCATAACCCCTTTGTTGAGTTTTTGTACATTTAAGTGACATTTTACCTCATTAATTAATTTAAATAGTGTATCGCGAGTTTGGAATGACAGTGTTTAATGAAAAACGAGAGTTTCGGTTTCATTATGAGAATTTGTAGGAGAGGAATTCCACAGCTAGTCTTCAAGAAAATGGTTGTGATAAAATTTGTTAGTGAATTTTGTAAAAAAAAATTTGGAGGGGTGGAGGTGGGGGGGGGAGGGTATTGCAAAATTAATCAAATGTGTAGATAAATATAGTAAAAATTGATATGTATAATTATAGGTTATACTATAGGGATATAATTATAGTTTTTACTTTTGTAGATAGCATGACATATGATAAAGTTGAAGAATTCTGGTTAAGATTTTAAGTTTTAGAGCGTTACTAAAAGTTGATGCAATATAAGGAATATTTTTTATACTGTTGCAGCTAGTGAAAATCTGTATAAAGTTCAGTGTTGATAAGGCTTTTGAATTTCTAATCACACTTCCAGCCCACATTGTATGAAAGAAATTAATTTTTCTTTTGCAGTCTGACAGGGATAATTGTGTTATTTTTATGAATTACATTTTTAGAAATGTAAATATGGATACAAAATAACAAAATTCCAAAAAGTGTAATTGCCTTCAGTGTTACCACTGGGGTTGTTTCAGCAGATCTTTTATGCGGATCAGGGGTGTGTCCTCTTTCAACCAAGTTGTGGTCTTGATTTTGTGGTCCTGATTTGGTTCTTTGCAGTCCGCTGGACCCTGTAAGCAATGAATAACTAACTAGCTAAAAAAAACATTTTTGTTTGTTTTTAAATATTATTTTTAGTGTTACAGGTAAGATTTACTGTAGATTTGAACATACGAATTGGCAGGTGATTCATTTTTGAATCAAACACAATGCATATTTTCTTTCATTTTTATTTTTAGTGTTCACACATGTAATGTTTAGTGTAGATCTGTGTGAACATAAAATTGGGGAGGCGATTTAATTTTTAAACAGATCGCAGTTACAAACTGCATCTTTTTTAGATTAGTGAAAACTTTGTGTAACGGCAAAATGTGAAGAAGTTGTAACTGGAACATCTGGACATTTTCAGTTGTTGTTTTTTTCACCAGGGTTCTGTAGTGTATGTATATTCATATTGTCAGTATTGTTAACATTTTGGTTTTACTTTCAGCTAGTACTGGTATTATTGATCTAGCATCCAAATACATAAGCTTTGTTTTTACCAGAGAAATGTTCGTTAGCACATTATTTTATTGTGATCAAGCTTAGAGCAATGTTAGATTTTTTTTTCTTTTTCTCACAATAGATATGCCTAGGTTTAACTTATATAGTAGGAGGTACTGATAGATGTTTACGTGAGCATAATTTTTTTGATTGTATGTGATAAAATTTGTTTTAAATGGTGATGTATTGTGAACATTATGGGCATGCATTTTGTGAATGATGTTAACTCAAGTGTGTTTTGAATGAGTGAAACTCAGAGTTTGAGTTGAGAATCTTACTCAAGTTTTTTGTTGTTGTTGTTGTTTTTTTAGTTTTTTTTTTAAGAATAAACTTTTGTGTCTGTAAGTGTTCAGTGAGGAAGGTTATTGAAGTGAACGGGTAGTGTTTTTTTTTTTTTTTGCTGTTGTGACCGACCGAAATCATTCAGGGATATTCTGAAGCATTTATCAGTATTTATGTGTCCTGTGGTATATTGTTCAGGCCTGCGGACAGGCCATGATGTCCTCGTTCATCTCTATTGTAACATGTTCCATCTTGTTCATCTCTATTGTAATATGTTCTATCTGGTTATCTCTATTGTAACATATTCCATCTTGTTCATCCATCAATCTGTAGTCACAAATTTTTGTAAAAGTGTTTTTGTATTTTTCTGAAACATAGTCTCTGTACGTTAGACATTGGCTTTGTTTAAAGTGTTTTTCTCTTGCTCTGTACTTTCATGTCTTAGGCATTTGAAGATATTTATGTTTTTTGTATTTACATTATAGAGACGTGTTGAATGTTTCATTGTTGTTTTATGATGTCTTGTTGTTTCACTGATCACGGTTACTACTTGTACGTTTCTGAAAAACTTTTATTGGTAGTCAATGTTTTGTTTATTTGAAATTGAAAATTCACTTTTTTTGGGAAGGGTAATTGTAAAGTTTTATTTAAAAAAACAAATGTAGCTATTTTTAAAAGTTTTTTTTTATTTGCAACCATATTTATTTTTAATCCAAAGAGTTATCCTGGGCTTTGTCATATTAAAGTTTGTTTGTTAATTGTTTATGTTCGCTATCAGTCAGTGACTATATTCCATTTCAGACATATTGAGATACCTTACTTGTCTGACAATTAAATATCAAAAAGAGTCGACAGCACTGTAAATTAAATTAAAAAAAATTCAAGTTTGTTGGTCGTAATACTAATAACTTATATACTTGATTCTGTCCTATATGGTACCTAATATTCCTTTTGCTAAATTGTTTATGATTCCTGAAATTTGAGATTCAGTCGACATTGTTATTTTCCGTAAAAACGTTAGACAATTTTTCCTTTTTGTTTAAAGAACTTTTATTTGACAAACCACCTTCTTTCCTCTACCCTTCCTCCCACCCCCCACCCCCCCCCCCCCCAATCATTTTCTTTGAAGAGAGCAAAACTTTGGCAGCAGACATTTGGAGTGCCTCTTTGAGTATGCATTTCTGTATGCATCTTGTTCTTTGATTGGCGGATGATGACAGAATTTTTTCAAATTATTTCCCTTTGCCATTTTTCATGGGCTGATAATAAAATCATTTGAAATTGTCTTGATTTTTCATTGGCTCAAGATTTCTTCTCTCATTGCCTGAAGATGGCATCATTCAAAATTTGTCTTAATTTTTCATTGGCTCGAGACTTTTCCTCTCATTATCTGAAGATAACATTGTTTTAAAAAAAAAAGAAAGAAAAATGGTCTTGATTTTCATTGGCTCTTTTTGACATCATTGATTTTCATTGACATTTTACAAAGTCTTATTGAACTTACATTGACTAGTAAGACAACATTTAGAGGATCTGTTGGTTTTTTTAAATAGTCTTTTTTTAAAACTAATCATTGTTTGTTTTTGTCATCATTCAAAAGATAGTCGGACATCCTGTTACTTTAATTCTTTCCCCCCTCCCCGCTCCAATTCTCTCTCTGAGCCCTTTATTATTGAGAAACTGCCAGAAATTTCAAGTAGGACAGAAAGAGTTTCTTAAATCTGTTTAAGACTAGTTATCTTATATGTTGAGATAGTCCGATAGTCACTTTATAATTATACATTTCAATGTAATACTTTTGCCGTTTAAAATTTTTTTTTTTCTTTATCATTGATTCTTGTAAGAATTTGTATAATTATTTTGTCTAAAGGCATTACCCCGACCACACCCGTCTGCTTTATTTATTTTTTTTAGTTTATGTTTTCTTATTAATTAATTTATTTATTGCTTTGAGAACTGTTGCTTATTTTTTTGGAAATAGTAATGTTTTTGTTTGAATACAGCAGTGAAGAATTGTGAACTTACTGTTGTTTTGCAATTTTCATTAGTTCTTTCAACTTTGTGTTTCTGAATGCAATCAAGAATAGATGGTAAATATATATATTTAAAATTATTTAATATTTTTCTCTCCCTCCCTCACTCTCTCTCTTTCTCACTTTCTCTCTCGCCCTCCCTCTCCTTGACATTTCTGGCAGATTTTTCTAATTTTATTTTCATTGCATAAAATGGAATCCTGTGGATTTACATGGTATAACATTTATTAATAATTTTCGTCTTTTGTTTTCTGTTTGGTAATTTCAAGTTAGTATCATTAGTCCTGTGCTCTTCTTCTGAACTGTGGAATAAGTATATATTATATATTTTATCTTTGGAGAACTACCGTTGTTGTTTGAATTTCATCCTGTTACTGGCTATTGTACTTTGTAGTGTGTTTTTCGTTGTTATTTTGTCTCTTCCCGATCATCTGTTGCAGTTGTTTTAATCATGTGTGAAATAAATTGATATCAGAATAAAAACGTGTGTTTGTGTGTGTGTGTGTGTGGGTGGGTGTGTGTGTGGGTGGGTGGGTGGGCATGTACTCTGACATACACTTGAAACTCTACATACTTTCTTTTGACTTTTTTTGACCGCTCAGTTATTTTGACGTCAAAATAGTGTTCTGGTAGAGTTACAGATGTTTTCGGGTTTGGGTTAGGGTTAGGGATAGCTTCAAAAAAATGAAAATGTCAAAATAATGTCAAAAAATGGAAAGTGTGTCAAAATAATGTATGTAGAGTTTCACAACAGTCATCACAACGTCGTTTCTTCAAAAATTGTGTGCGTGACAAACACCTCCGTTTGTTTTGTTCATATTTTATTTCACGTTGACAGAGCAGTAACCAGATAGTATTAAACGCAACGAGTAGCACATTTTGGACAGTCATGAATTACAAAGTGCCACTGGATGGACAATACAAATGGACGTCTCCGAGCCTTGGGCCATTTAGAGACACTAACAGTGATACATGGTAAAATGCTAAGGAGGCGTCACATAAAAAAACCACTTATTTAAACCAACTACGTAGGCCTACCAAGGATCAGATACGTAAGGAAATGACAATGGCAGACTGGACAAATGAAATAACAGAACACATCTCAAAACACATTGTAACATATAAAACAGCAGGTGACAATGGAGCAAACAAAAGCAGAACAGCACCATAGTAAAGTCAGTCGCTGTCCGCACAGTATTGTTACTAGCACTTCCGAAACTACAAATCCCAATAGCATCTCCAACGGCCTTTGGAGTACAGGTCCAAACAACTCATACGGGTGCAACAACGCAGGAATTTTGCCTCAGGATTATCACCACAAGGTTGGCGGTCGTCCGCACAATTCTTATTGGGGCGAAGCTGCTGCCACAAAGCCACCAAACATTTAGGAGAAAACAAAGTGACACCTATCCCTTATTTCTAATAATAATAATAATAATAATAATATATTATTATTATTATTATTATTATTATTATTATTATTATTATTATTATTATTATTATTATTATTATTAACCACATAGCAGTAAGAAGAGGTCACTTCCAGTTTGCCTGAACAAGTCGGTCTCACTCGAGAGTCTTAATTCCGTTTATACAGGTAAAATCTATGTTCTATCAAGATCATGACAATAAAAATTTAATTTACAAATGGCGCCTCATACTCATATTTATATATAATGTCCACGTTATGTAGGTACTAGGTGTGTATATTGAGGCGGTTGCCCGGCTTATGACACGGCGAATGAGAACATCAGTGACTGCAAGAAAAGCACAGTGGTTCAAAGGTCAAATGCTCGCCTCCGCATAGTTGTTGTATTTCTGGAAATACTTTAAAACAGTCGGGAATCAGAACGAGCCAAATATCGGTCTGTCTACATAATAATTATATGAATACGGGATGTTATATACGCGCTTTTCACTACATAAAACCCCAAGCTGAAGAAATCATAGCTGAGTGGGGCCGGGTAGCTCAGTTGGTAAGAGCGTCTTGCTAGTAACCGAAAGGTCGCTGGTTCGAATCCCGGATTGGCCAACGTGTGATCATATTATTTTCCCCTTTACCAACAACTGGCCCGCTGGTGTCAGTATAAATCGGTCCAGTAGTCACCTATATGCGAAAGTGTCGTGTGACTATAATCTACAAACAAACAAACAAACAAACATCATAGCTGAAGAACAAGCAGGATTCAGGGCAGAGCGAATTGCCACTGAGCAGATTTTCAACCTCAGATCACACCCAGCACCAACATCTATATCATGTGTTCGTAGACTTCAAGAAGGCGTTTGACCGAATCTGGCATGCAGCTCTGTGGGCAACCGTGAGAGTGTCCAACATCATCCCTAAAATTATTGAAGTAATCAAAAGCCTGTATGACAAGGCTTCCAGTGCAGTCCTCCATAAGCCCCCCCCCCCCCACCCCCCTCCAGCGTAGGGGTTTCGGGGGTTTTAGTATAAATAGTATCCCAACTTTCTGAAAATTTAGTGCTTTAAATTCCCACTGTCGCTGTCTTTCTCCTTTGTTCTTTCTCATTCCTACTCTGTTCTATCAATCTACTATACTATCTTCTTCTTCGCTAGACCAGTCACCTACCTGTTTTTCTTGAAAACTCTTTCCGGGACAAAACTCCTTATTTGTATGTGAGGTATGTTGGATCAGCTTAGGAATTTCGGACGCTTTCTGCCAAATGTGTTTTGTTGATATTTTATAATGATTGTATTCTATTTTGTTTTTGTAAACTGGGGTTCGATAAATTAGAGTATAGCCTCAGCGTCCCATGCGTGGGATTTCTTTATTGTAAAGTGACCGTCTGATGGAGTGCCTTCAGTGTTACCACTAGGGTTGTTTCGGCAGATCTTTTTTGCGGATCAGGGGTGAGTCCTCTTTTAGCGAAGTTGTGGTCTTGATTTTGTGGTCCTGATTCGGCTCTTTGCAGTCCGCTGGACCCTGTAAACAATAAATAACTAACTAACAGCGGCGGGCAACCGATAGAGGCGTTTCTTCAATCGACGGCAAACCAGTAGCTCTGACCATCAAGTGTGCGGCGGGAGCGTCATTCTTCCGAGTGAGACCGAGCGCACAGCTACTCTTGCTGATGTGCAAGAGTGCATGACCGATGGCCAACTTCTCATTGCCAACGGGAAATCCATCCCCGTCGTCGCCAGCATAGCTGTGACTATACAGAACATGCCTGTTTCCAGGGGACGCGTCGGAAATCGCGAAGTAACGGTCCTAAGAGACTCAGGATGCAGTGGGGTCATCGTCAGAGAAGATCTAATCACTAAAGAACAGTTCCCTGGCGATTCTAAATAAACACTCATGCCCGATAGCAAATGTATGAAAACCTCAGTTGCGAAAATTCAAGTCGAAGTAGAAGCGGTTTGCCTGAAGAAGCAGTTGTACGATTTGATGATCGGGAATATCGACGGCGCGAGACGACCCGACGACCCCTATCCAGAGTGGAGTCCTGGCTCAACTCAACACGACGAGGTTGCGGAGCAGGATCCATTGCCATTTCCCGATGGAGACCTTACAGAGCTGCTACGGGATAGTATGGCTACTCCGGCTCAGCCCTGCCGACCAGAGATCGTCAGTGCTGTCAACACCAGAGCCCAGGCTAAGAGAGGCAAGACGACTACGCCACTGAAGACCTTCGTTGGTCAATATTACTGGAGAATTTTCTAGAATTTACTTGTTTACTATCGACCGAAGCATCTAGATAAATCTACAAATATCTAAGACATTCTTCTAACCTAAATAAGGTTATATGACGTAAGACAGTGCATAGTTCCGGTGACGAGTTTTATTGCGCCATGCTGGAATGTTCGAACTTTCTCTCGATTATAGATAGACTATAGGCCTATAAATGGTGCACTGTGTCTGTTTAAAGAGTGAAAAAGTGATTGATTTATGTAGATTTTTGATGATGATCTTTGAAGTGATTTTCGGAAAGTGATCTTGTATGCAGCTGTTGGTGTATGCTGAATGAAGTTGGAAAACTTCAATCCACGACTCCTGCCTTGTCGCTGAGTGAACAGGTTGCCTGGATAAACGAATCTGTGTTACACTTATCAAGATTCAAGCATCGGGACTGAATCAACCATTGATAAAAACAACAACCGTGTAAAACAGATAATGGTGAGAGCGTCAGTCATCGCTTCTCCTCCTGCTTGAAGCAGTTCTGCTGGTATGTTGTCCACTCCCCCTGACTTCCCTTTCTTCAGCGATTGCACTGCTGTCTCAACTTCTTCTCCGAGAATTGGGAGGATTTCTTCTTCTTCTCTGTTCTTGGGACATGCTAGAACTGATGGGTCTCCGTTTGGTGTGTGGTTGTAAAGGTCAGAACAGTAATCTGTCCATCTGTCCAAGACTTCTTGTTCTTCTGTAAGGCATATGCCAGACTTGCTTTGGATCGTGGAGATCTTGGGCTGTTTAACACCTGTCGGCCACTTTACAGTCTGGTAGGCCTTCTTGCTGTTGCTCTTATTCAGACTGTTATCTATTTCCTGGCATTTATCTTCTATCCAGTTCTCCTTTGCTGTGCGCATGCCTTTTCGGATGTCATTGTTGATTTTGCGGTAGACATCAGCTCCCGGTCCCGTGAGGTGTTCTTTTTGTTTTTCATCTCTCTTCGTTTATCACACAGATCCAAAAGTTCAGGTGTGATCCACGGCCTCTTCTTTGGCCGGTGCTTGCTGAGGATCTTAGTGGCGGCATCTGTTACAGCTGAGTTGAAGGTGGTGGTCAAGGTGTTGACATCTACTTCACCAGCCCCCAAAATGAGCAGTGGTGCAAATTTCCCTCCAATTGTGGCCTGAAATATTTCTGCCACCTCAGGGCCTTGCAGTTTGTCCATGTCGAACTTCAGTCGAGTGCACTTTGCTGTGTTTACTCTCTTCAAGTGGAGCCGGAAAGACATCATCACGAGATCGTGGTCACTTCCGATGTCTGCTCCTGGATAGGTTGCGGGTCCTGCCAATGTTGATTCTTGATCTGAAGCGTTTCTTGACCATGATGTAGTCGATCTGGTTGTGATGCTCCCCGCCGGGACTGTGCCATGTCCATTGTCTGGATTTTTTATGGAGACCAAGCGTGTTTACCAGTGTCAGATTGTTGTATCTGGCAAACTCCAAGAGTCTCAGACCCCTGTCATTTGTCTCGTTGTTCATTTAAATTAAGATAATAATAACTCTTGTGGAAAGGCCAGGGCAAGTTCATCTGTGGAACACAGAATACTGTTACATTCAATCCAAACAAAATATTGCAAACACGTAAACTGTATTATTTTGTCATGTAACCACCATGTCTTTGAAACATACAAGTTCCGTTCGTTCATTTTTACCAGCTGGCGCACCTTATGTTATAACTTCTGTAGATAACATACAATTTGAGTTATTTGTGAGGCTGGCAAAGCAGTAATTGTAGCTCATTTCTTTGACATTTTGTTTTATCTTATAATTTCGGTGAAGAAGATCAAAACAAACCAACCTCGACATCTGCATCAATAAAACTGATACCTACTAAGGAACCTTTTGGTAAAATGGCCTGAAGATCATCAAAAATATCGCCCCAGACATTGACAGCTAGCAGCATGGTCACCAACATCAGCAAGAACAGCTTCATCTTTCCAGGCAGCGAACGCAGACCTTGGTACAGCGATAGCGAAGGACACAAGCACACAGGAAGTAGCTCAAATTCAACTGTTGAAGTAGTCATATACAGGGAGGAGGGGGAATAGGAGGGGAGGGGTGGACACAGACCACAGGCGCTTGTATGTGGATACGCGAGCGCCTATGCATGTGTATCAGTTTATAGTCCCTCTCTTCCCGATAAGGATTTTCAGAGAGGAGACTTTTGCCTTTGACGCATCTCCTTAGATAACCAAAGGGAGAGCCGCCACAGGCATATGCGCTCGCGTATCCAGATACAAGCGCCTGTGGCACAGACTGTATGACTCATTCCTAAACTTACGTGGAGCTCTGTGGCAACGCCAACTGGGCAAAGACCACCATCAAACCACCATTAAACCCGAGATTAGCTATAATTCCAGACATTCAATAGTATTCCCAAACACAAAGGTTCACAGTAATTATTTTAAATGTCAACACTTATCTGGAAATACTTTGAAATAGTCGGGAAACGTCCGTATGTCGGTCTTTTGCATCTTATTTTTAAGAACCACACTTTATATCAACATTGCCAGGGGAAGTGTCCAGATTCCTGTGCTTATCGCATTGGCTCCTTCTCAAATGTCAAGGTCGCGAAGATCAATTCTTTGCTTAAATACCTTTTGCTTTATACCTCAAAAAGACTTAGTTAGTTAGTTATTCATTGCTTACAGGGTCCAGTGGACTGCAAATAGCCGAATCAGGACCACAAAATCAAGACTACAACTTGGCTGAAAGAGTACTCACCCCTGATCCGCATAAAAGATCTGCTGAAACAACCCTAGTGGTAACACTGAAGGCACTCCACCAGCCTGTCACTTTACAATAAAGCCATCCCACGCAGGGGGCGCTGAGGCTATACTCTAATTTATCGAACTTCCGTTTACAAAAACAAAATAGAATACAAACATCATTAGAAAATATCAACAAAACTCATACATATAAAATGCCTACATTGCCAAATAATAACATCATAGGAAGCCCCAGTGACCATTTGGCAGAAAGCGTCCAAAATTCCAAAGGCCTGTCTGATGTGAACAGTGATTGGAGAAATAGTATTGATACCAACCAGAAGTGTATCATAACTGCAGACGTTAACTGTCATTGTCCACTCTGGGATAAACAGTGTAATCATGTTACGAACAAAACCTTTGTGGAGAATATTTTGAACTCTGGTTTGATATTATTGAATGATGGTCGTCCAACAAGAATAACAGACTCTCTTAATCATCAACCTTATGCCATTGATTTAACCTTTGTATCGCCCGATTTGGCAGAGGATTGAATCTGGGATTTAGAATATGACTCTTTAGGAAGTTATCAACTTCCTATTGTTATTTCTTTTAAGGAAGGACCACATTGTGAAGAAGAAAAAGATGCTATTCCAAAATTTTCTTAAAATTGCGCTGACAGGGGTAGATATAAATTATTATTAGAAACTTGTGATGATAGTTTTATACATGACAATGACATAAATAACATATATTATGAATTTAGTGAACACATAATGGCAGCAGCAACAGAGTCAATCCTATCCTATCCTATCCTGTCCCGTAACCCGGAGGTCGTAGGGGCACCACAGATGATCGTTTAACCAGCATACTCCATCTTTCTCTGTCCTCAGCGGCCCTGATGGCTTCGCTCAGTGTCAAACCAGTCCATTCTCGAATGTTGTCCTCCCACCTCTTTTTCGGTCTCCCTCTTCTTCTACCTCCTTGCACTGTGCCTTGCAGAATGGTCTTTGCAAGGCCTGATGATCTGGTGACGTGGCCATACCATCGGAGTTTCCGTTTCTTCACCACTGTGAGCAGGTCATCGTGTTATCCAATAGCTTGTGTGATGGTCTGTCGGACTTCGTCGTTGGTGATGTGTTGGGTTTAGGAAATGCCCAGAAGTCTTCTGTAGCACCTCAACTCCATGCTTTGCATTCTTCGTTGGAGATCTGCTGTGAGGGTCCATGCTTCGCAAGCATATAGGAAGATGGAGATGACAAGGGAGCGCAGCAGCCTTACTTTGGAATGTAGACTGAATGCCCTCTAGCTCTTACCAAATGGGCTTCAACCTTGTCAGGGCAGCAATTGTTTGTGCGATCCTGGAGAGGACTTTCTGTCGGGACCCATTGTCTGATACAATGGCTCCTAAATATTTGAAGCTATGCACTGCGTTGAGGGATAGGCCTTGGACTTTGATGTCCGTGTTGATGCCATTGGTGTTGTTGGTCATCATTTTGGTCTTCTCTGCACTTATTTCCATTCCATAGGCTCTGGAGGTGGTGTCAAGTCTCTGTACCAGCTGTTCAAGTTCTTGTTCCTCTCCAGCCAATCCATCAAGGTCATCCGCAAAACGAAGATTGGAGATTGCTCTACCCCCTATGCTGACTGTGCCTTCGTGATCTGCAAGGGCATCTGACATGATGCGCTCTAGGAAGATGTTGAAGAGTGTTGGAGAGAGTAGGCATCCCATCCCTGACACACACCAATTGTTGTTCTGAACCAGTTCCCGATGACGCTGTTATGGAGGACTGCACTGGTAGCCTTGTCATACAGGCTTTTGATGACTTCAATAATGTTAGGGCTGATGTTGTACACTTTTATTTTTGCCCATAGAGCTGCATGCCAGACTCGGTCAAACACCTTCTTGAAGTCTATGAACACATGATATAGATGTTGTTGGTGCTGTAGGTATTTCTCACAGATTATTCTGATGTTGAAAATCTGTTCAGTGGTACTTCGCCCTGCCCTGAATCCAGCTTGTTCTTCAGCTATGATTTGTTCAGCTTGGGGTTTCAACCTGTTGAGTATTATTTTCAGGAGGACCTTGCTGAGATGGCTGATGAGGCTGATGGTGCGGTAATTTTCACACTCCTGAAGGTTACCTTTTTTTGGGAAGAGTGATGACAAGCGACTGGGTCCATGGTGTAGGCCACTCCCCACTCTGCCAGATCTTGTTACAGATAATGGTGAGGGCATCAATCATCGCTTCTCCTCCTGCTTGTAGCAGTTCCGCGGGTATGTTGTCCACTCCCGCTGACTTCCCTTTCTTCAGCGATTGCACTGCTGCCGCAACTTCTTCCCGGAGAATTGGGAGGATTTCTTCTTCTTTTGTGTTCTCGGGACATGCTAGAACTGATGGGTCTCCATTTGGTGTATGGTTGTAAAGATCAGAGTTTGCCAGATACAACAGAGTCAATACCAATTATAAAAAGAACAAAAAATAACAAGCATAAAGGTAATATATGGTGACATTATGAATGTGAAAATGCTGATAAAGAGAAAAAACTACATGGATAACATTTTAATCAAAAGAAATTTCTGATCACAGTGATACACTTAAAACTTGGAAAAAATTATAACAGATAAAAAATGGCTATAATTTACCTACTTGTCCGGTGAAACTGTATAATAAGGAGTTTGCCTCTTTAATTGAAAAAGCAGAAGCTTTTGATGAAGTTTTTGAACATGCAAGTAATGTTGCTAATTTATCTTCCAATGATTTAAAGTCTAGACAAGCAGCTGAATTGTCAGCTGAGTACAAAGAGTCAAATCATGACAATAGTAATGTAATAAATGGAGATATTACAATAAATCAGGTATGTCACGCTACGCAGTTTACAGTCGTGAGCCTATGTATATAGTTTAGTCATCAGCCTGTACATAGAGGTTAAAAGTTACTGTAGGAGGGGAGAGTACTGGGATATATTAATTAAGTTTGTAATTAATAAAAGTAGTGAGTGAGTCACGCCCGTGCTAGAGCGTACTAGTTTTGGAAAACAGTAGTTGGCTATTTTTTTTATGAGAAGATTGATCGCTGCCATGTGATTTACTATGTGTGAAAGGCGTGCTGGAATCGCGAATGTTTCTAGAAGCGAATTATAATTGAAATGAGTCTATTCGAGAACATTCTTAGATAGCCGTATAAAACCCCTTGCACTACCTATTTTGGTAGGAAGGAGAGCTTTTCCACATCACGTTGTAGTAGAGACCGGTGTAAAGGAAAGTACAGTGGATCTGAGTTTTCAAGGTGTCAGTTAGTGGCAGTTTCTGTGAAGAAGTTTTCTCAGCAAACTGTCAATAAGAAAGGAGCTTAGGCGGAAGAGGAGGTCTATTAAAGGAGCACTGTGGGAGTGTTTGTTGAACTTTATAAACCTAAGTCAATTTAAACAACTGCTGTTTGCGATGTAATTCGAATTGTCTACGTGCAATGTCGAGTGCCCTGTGACGCCGCCTTTGTCATCCATGTGCCTGTTCTCACCTTGACTATCACCGTGCCTGAGTGTCTGTGCTTCGTCGTTTGTCTGTCTGTGTCTCCATCGGGCCGGAGGTTACCACTGGTATCGTAAGTCGCCTGTTTCAATTTCTCAGTTGGCCATATCGTTCGGGGGCTGGTAGTGAATGTGAGTGTGGACGGATAATTGATTATATTTTCTTTGATTTAATTTTTATGTTTCATACCGTATATATATTCGTTACATAAATACCAGAGAGAGAGAAGAGATAGTAAAAGGATTTTTCTAAAATGAATTATAAATTAAACGCTTGTAAGTAAATGTAAGAGAATTCGCTGTCATATAGCGAAGAATGACAGGGAGGAGGAGAATGAAGTTGCATTTGTGCAATGACAGAAGTAATGACAGGAAGAATGGTCAAGAATGCGTGTGATGTAAGGGAGACAATCTTACCGTTAGACGGAGGATTGTGCAATGTGATGTACTATGATTGTTTATGGTTATGTATTCTGTATGTGGGCTTCAGATGTACCAAATCAGAAACCAGTTCCATCACTGACTGTTCCGTGTCCTAGCCGGGGTGGTGTGACGTAAGGAACTCTGTGACAACTTCCTTCCTCTTGTCGACCTTTATTCTTGGGAAGGTTATTGATATCGAAGGAAAAAGTTCCTATTTTATGTAAAACTGTTTATATTTGTTTACATAACACACACACACACACACACACCGCATTTACATAACAATTAACTATAACAGTCAAAGGACATTTTTGCAAAAGAAGTATTTATTTACTTGTGATAACTTGTAAATTACAGTAGATTGAAATATATTTAATTAGAATTGAGGAATAATCTTTTGACTTTGAAATATTAGATACTTGTGTAGAGTAACTTAAAGAGTCTCCTCTCTGAATATCCTTACGGGAAGAGAGGGGACTATAAACTGATTAAATAAATAAATAAAGATCCGAGGGGCCGGGTAGCTCAGTTGGTAAGAGCGTCTTGCTAGTAACCGAAAGGTCGCTGGTTCGAATCCCGGATTGGTCAACGTGTGATCATATTATTTTCCCCTTTACCAACAACTGGCCCGCTGGTGTCAGTATAAATCGGTCCAGTAGTCACCTATATGCGAAAGTGTCGTGTGACTATAATCTATATACAAACAAACAACTTAAAGATCCCTAAGTCTCCTCTCTGAAAATCCTTAACGGGAAGAGAGGGGACTATAAACTGATTTAAAAAATAAAATAAATAAAGATCCCTACTGTCCCTTATAAGCGCAAGTTTCTAGGGACGTTAATCTCAAGTCCCCTATACGCTTCTGTGTCCGGGGACGGTAATCTATTCAACTCGACGTTAATCTAAATAACTAACTAACTTAAAGATCCGTCCTTACATGTCTGATTTTATTACTTATGCCACGTCTTCAGAGCCCAGCCTGTTACTCTTGGCGGCCCGATGCATCTACCGGTCTGAGGTGGCGAGTGACCTTTAGATCTCCCGTTGTTGCTCTCTTTAGTTGCCATCTTGTCCACTTGGCGATATATTTGTATTTTACTCGAGATTAATTAGGTCCATGGCTACTATTGCCGGGGGTCTCTCATACTAGCTTCTTGCTAGCTCCCCTATCTTGTTGTTGGCACCCGTATGGCCGTGATGCTGTGGGTGTTTTCCGCCCAGGACATGGCCACCTGTTGCTGTGGGCATTTTTTATACACACTCATGTGTAATTTTATCAGTAACTTTTTATAATGTAACGTGTGCGAACTTTTGGCTAACTTGCAGCTGTCGCGAGCTCATACCATGGCTGTAAATTGCCGGGAGTCGTGTTGTTCATTCGCTGGGGAGTCCGTACTATGGCTAACAATTGCCGTGGGCTGCCCCCGTTACATTTTATTCTAACTTATATTATTTTAGGTTAGAATAAATCTGTTTGTTATTTTAACATTAAATTAGCTGTTGATATCGGGTCTTAGGTGACCCATGTACATTCAAAGTTGTTTTAAACTTATCACAATCTTAACTATTCTTAAATTCTGCAAATTATTTGCTGGCCTGTTTGGCCTGTGGCGGCCTTAGTTGGCTCGTCATTTTACTATCAGTTTTAGCTTTCTATGTCTTATTTGTGTTTATTAAATTTATCCATACCGGCTTGTCCGGCCTAGATGGCCTTAGTTGGCCTCCTATATTTTTAGTCTGGGTTCGGGTTTCACAAACCCCCCTGTTATTTAGTCTTAAGGTGCGTGTGAGAGACTTGTGTGCCTGTGCCCCTTCCCGTAGGTGGTTTTTATCCTTCCCCCCCCCCCCCCCTGTTTTTACAAGTGATCCTGAAATTTTAATGGAAACATTTAATTTCCCCGCCCCTGGGGTTCCCTTGATATCTTTTTTAATTTCTCGTCCCCTATACGCTTTGGTGTTGGGGACGCAAATTTAATCCCAACCAATAAAGATCCGTAGGAGTAGGGGCCGGGTAGCTCAGTTGGTAAGAGCGTCTTGCTAGTAACCGAAAGGTCGCTGGTTCGAATCCCGGATTGGTCAACGTGTGATCATATTATTTTCCCCTTTACCAACAACTGGCCCGCTGGTGTCAGTATAAATCGGTCCAGTAGTCACCTATAATTTATGCGAAAGTGTCATGTGACTATTGTAAGGTTAATTATATATGCATGACCTAAGGTTATGACGTGAGTTGATGACGTTTTGATCCGGGGGCTTTTACCGGGGTTCCTGCCAAGATGGCAACAGTCTTTGAATAAATCGTGTTAGCTTTCCGTATCGTCTATTGTGTTTTATACTGTGTCAAAAGTCATACCTCTCACCCACACAACAATAACCGCGCATGGTGTCAGAAAACGGAGCTTTTGACACTGATAATTCAGGAAACAAGGTGACTTTTAAACTTTTCTGAAATTGTATTGACAATCGACCGGGCGGAAGAGCTATTGCGTCATAAAAAAAAAAAAAAAAAAATCCCAACATGGAGGAACACGAAGCAGTAGCCCCAGCAACACAAAATGCGTAGTGTTTTAGGCCAAATATTCCAATACCAGGAAAATTGGATGTCCACTCTAGGAACTTAGAAGCTACATGGCGCAAGTTCAAGAGGCAGTGGGACAATTATGAGACAGCAACAAGGTTAGATGCAGAAGATAAGAAGTACAGAAAAGCTGTATTTCTCTCAATCATTGGCGAGGATGCTTTTGATTTGTGTGACGGATTTTCATACACAGCTGAGGAAGACGAAGATGACATTGCCGTGGTGATGTCTAAGTTTCAACAGTACTGCATAGGAGAAACCAATGAAATCTATGAAACATTTATCTTCAATGGTAGAAACCAAGAAGGGGGTGAAACAGTAGATGCTTATGTTGCTGCACTTCGCAAGTTAGCCAAGACATGTGGTTTTGGTGATAAAGAGGAGCGGATGATTCGTGATAGGCTGGTCTTTGGAGTCAAAGATGGTCATCAGGGCATTGTGAAGTGCCGTGCCCTAGCAAAGAGCTGCGTTTGGTGGCCAGGATTGTCCCGACAGATCGAGGACATGGTAGAAAAATGTGCAATGTGCGAAAGGGAGCGACGCAACAGACCAGAGCCACTGAAGCCAAGAAGTGTACCAGATTACCCCTGGCAACGTGTTGGAATGGATCTATTTGAATGGAAGGGCCAAGAGTATCTCTTGGTTGTGGATTACTTTTCACGCTACATAGAGCTAGCACACCTTTGTTCATCTACTACCTCAGACACAGTGATCCTGCACTGCAAGAGCATATTTGCCAGACATGGAATTCCGGAGAACGTCCATTCAGATAATGGGCCGCAGTTCGCATCAAGAGTGTTCGCACAGTTTGCAGAGCTGTATGGGTTTTCCCATACCACCAGCAGTCCACACCACCCAGAGGGGAATGGTGAAGCCGAGCGTGCAGTCAAGACAGTAAAAGGTCTCCTAGAGAAATCTGGAGATCCGTACTTAGCATTGCTACAGTACAGAGCGACTCCACTACAGTGTGGATACAGCCCATCGGAAATGTCCATGGGAAGGCGATTGAGAACCAGAGTGCCAGTGGTTCCCTCTCTTTTGACTCCAGATTGGCCAGAGCTGCAGAACATGAAAAAAGCAGAGACCATCCAGAAAGATGCCCAAAAGAAGCACTTTGATCGAAGACATCAGGTCGTACCACTGCCAGCCTTGTCGCCGAAAGATCCGGTATGGATCAAGGAGCCAAAAGACGAGAAAGCTGTGATCGTCAAAGCCGTGGGTCCAACGTCCTACTTAGTCGAGACGCCACTAGGAAGACGCCGACGAAACAGACGTCACTTGAATCGGCGTAGGTCAGACCCGCCGACACCTGTGAAGGTTAACCCAGCAGTGTCTTCTACCCTTCCGAGTCCACGAGAAACAGAAGTCCAGATAGATCTGGAGCCGGACTCAGTGTCACAGCCGCAGACAATTCCACCACCCGTCGAATCGCGGGATACTGACACAAACTTCACTGTCACCAGAAGTGGCCGCGTAGTGAAGCCGCCCCAGAGACTTGATCTTTGAACTGGCAGAGCACATGTGTGAATGCGTGTTAATGAAATCACTGTTTTTGTCATTTGTAGAGGATTATTGATTTAAGTTCAGTTTGATGTTATAAGTTACAAGACAGTAATTTTTAAGTTGTGTTAGTTTTATAGTTAAAAAAAAAAAAAAAAAAGAAACAAAGGAGGATGTAAGGTTAATTATATGCATGACCTAAGGTTATGACGTGAGTTGATGACGTTTTGATCCGGGGGCTTTTACCGGGGTTCCTGCCAAGATGGCAACAGTCTTTGAATAAATCGTGTTAGCTTTCCGTATCGTCTATTGTGTTTTATACTGTGTCAAAAGTCATACCTCTCACCCACACAACAATAACCGCACAACTATAATCTACAAACAACATAAAGATCCGTAGGATTTTATTTTTGATATGATGATGATGTTCATTGTTGTCAGGGTGGCGAGGTGGTGATCGTCCTTCACGCTGATGCAATAGGACGTTAAGCATCGTTTTCCGTTGTGATGTAGACTATGCATGTAGTTTGTCTGGGGGAATTATTTCGCCAGAACAGTATTAGTATTAGTTTGAATAATTTTCCCATAAATTCTCTTTTGTATAAAATATAAATTTTCTTTATTGTTTTATGTAGTAGAAAAGAGTTGTTATCAGCTATTTAAACTTTAAGTGGAATAAGGTTGGATATATATAAAGAATTAAAGCAATTGCTTGCATTTATTTACCTTGTACATAGTTATTATAAATCTTTTGTACATTCTGTAGTTAATTATTTATTTTCAATTTTGATTTAGATTATCATTATTATTTTGAGTGATTAATCGTTTTATGTATAGTTTTGGGTTGTATTAGTGTGGCTGAGGGTTGGTAAGGGTTGGAAGGTTTGGGAAGGGGGAAAAGGGAGTTAATTTTGAGTGTGGATGTGTGAGTGAAATAAAGAAATTGTCTTGTCAACTTCTGGTCTTGTCTCTTAGAGTGTATTTAGGTGTTGGGTTTTTCTCGTGTGGAAGTGCACGCATTGTCGAACCGCTGTTCAGGCAGTCGGGACGTGACAAGGTAAGAGAAGCCATTGAAAGTTTTAAAACTAAAAAAAATCTGCCATTGGTCCTGACGATATATCTTACACATCATTACAGCATCTTCCAAATAAATGGATCCATTACTTACACTTAATGTTTAAAAAATGTTGGTACACTGGAATTATGCCTAAAAAGGTAAAGGTAGTCCCATAGCTTTGTGGCCGTAGGGGAGCGTGATGTTGGAGATCACACTTATCTTGGGCCAGCGTAATGAGGGTGATGCCCAACTCTCTCCCTCGCTGCTTTACCTTCCCCACCCTCAAGAGAGTAGGTACTCAATCACAGTTGAGTCAACTGGGGGCGTTGTTGTTTGTCGCTTCACACCTTAGCGGTCACCCATCCAAGTGCTAACCGCACCGGACGGTGCTTCACTTTCGACACAGTAGCGAGTGCTCCAACCACTGCACTATCCGACACCCCAATTATGCCTAACATTTGGAAAAGTTCAATTATTATTCCAATTTTAAAAAGCAAATAATCAAGAACAAATACTGAAAATTACAAACCTGTTGCTTTAACATCACATGTTAGTAAAGTCATGGAAAAAATTGTACTCAATAGGCTAGTATATTACTGCCAAAAAATAATGTAATCCCCTATAACCAAGCTGGTTTTCAAAAAGGAAGAAGTACTGTAGAACACCTGGTAAAACTCTACAAATATAAAATAACAATTCGCCAGAAGAAAAGGGGTTTTATCTACTTTCTAAAAATCTTTGATATCCGGAAAGCATACGACAGAGTATGGCGTGCTCGCTTATTACTCAAGGTAAAAATAATTGGCCTTTCAGATATCATATATAAATATATTACCACTTTTCTGTTAGATAGGAGAATTGCAGTTAAAGTAAACAATACATTCTTCATATTTTGAAACAAATATGGGTATTCCACAAGGGGCGATAATATCTCCGATACTTTTTAATATATTGATACATGACCTCCCGAAACACATTAATAAAAATTATCAACTAGTTCAATATGCCGATAATATTGCTCTATAGATAAATGTGTCATTAAAAAGAAAAACAATCCTCTATGAAATAAAGCATGTACAGACAGTGTATCAAAGCATACGATCTGTTGCTTGCCTTAGATAATGGTAACGTCTCCGTTCTCACCTTATTAGACCTCTCAGCCGCCTTTGACACAGTCGACCATCACATTCTCTTTAACACTCCAACACTACTTTGGAATCTCTGGCTCGGTCCTGGCTTGTTTCCACTCATATCTTTCTGACAGATCACAAGCAGTCACTGTCGATGGCTGTTTCTCCAGCACAGCAGACTTGGTGTGCGGCGTGCCTCAGGGTTCCGTTTTGGGGCCGGTGTTATTCACTCTGTACACCAAGCCACTGCTTCTCCTGCTTAGAAAGCATGCTGTTGAGAGTCAGTCATTTGCAGACGACACACAACTGTATAAATCCACCGTCCCCTCTCTCATTAATTCCACTGTTCAGACTTTGGAGAACTGCATCACAGACATTAAGTCATAGATGACACTCAACAAGCTTAAGCTTAATGATGATAAAACCGAAGCCCTCCTCATTCACAAACACAACACCTCCTCCTCACTCTCGCCTCTCCCAACATCGCTTACAGTAGGGGAAACAAACATTCAGTTCTCATCCTCAGCAAGAAATCTCGGCTACATTCTCTCCGACGACCTGTCCCTCAACAACCACATCTCCAACGTCTGTCGCTCTGCATACACGGCCATACGCCAAATCAGCTCCTTTCGCCACTATCTTACAGTCCCTGCCACCAAAACCCTAGTCTGCGCTCTCGTCCTTTCTCGTCTGGACTATTGCAACTCTCTCCTTGCTGGCTCCCCGAAGCACATCATTGACAAACTACAAAAGGTTCAGAACTCAGCAGCTAGACTAGTATTCCGAGCAAAGAAACGCGATCACATCACACCTCTACTACATTCCCTTCACTGGCTTCCTGTGCAAGCACGCATAGAGTACAAACTCTCTGTTCTCTGTCACAACTTCTTCACAGATTCTTGTCCTTCCTACCTTGCTGATCTACTGTCTGTCTACTCCCCTTCACGCACTTTAAGATCTTCTGCTGACACTCGCACACTCAAGGTTCCCGTCACCCGCACTAAGACATACGGCCAACGTGCATTCGCTTACTTCGCACCTAAGCAGTGGAATTCCCTTCCCTCCCATATCCGCCACATACAATCAACACAAGCATTCAAAAAGGCCCTCAAAACCCACCTCTTCAAACTGCATTATTCAGATTGATTTGTATCCCGCTGCCATTCTCTCATCTTTTGCCTATGTCTGATCCGTAAGTGTATACACGGCTGTAAATAAATATTTATACTGTTTTTCTTCCTGGGCCTAACCGGGCATATAAATAGCTGTGAATAGGTTTTTGCTATTCTACCTTCTTTTTGTCATTTGTGTACATAGTTGTAAATAGTCTATTTTTGTCTTTTTTGTAATTTATGTACATAGTTGTAAATAGTCTGTACCTTTACTGTCCCGTCTTTTGGTGTATTGTAGCAAAAGTGATGTTTCATCGAGTGCATGTATTTATATGTAATGACTATGTAAAGCGTGGTGAGTCTGGTCATAGGCAAGAGTACCCGCTATATAAAAATCCGTTATTATTATTATTATTATTTATCAAGCACAATTAAATTCAATTGCTATTTATATGAAAACCAATTGTCTTGAACTTTCAAATGAGAAAACAAATATGATGTTATTTAATAATGGCCAAAGTCCAAAAGTATACCCTAAATTTAATATTGAAAATCAGGAGATCAAATATGTAACTGAAGTAAAATGTTTGGGGGTATTCTTTACAAGTAAATTAAATTGGAAAAAACATATTCAATATCTTTTGCAAAAGGCTATAAAATGTTATAATCTTTTACAAATAATTAGTTGCAAATGGTGGGGTCAAGACACTTAAAACATTAATACATATAGCATGTTCATTACTGCGGTCAAAATTGGCTTATGGTCAGGAAGTATATTTTTCAGCACCTAAAACATTATTTGAAGCAGTTGCACAGTCTTGAAAGCAGAGCTATCAAACTGGCATTAGGAGTACCAATTCATACTAGAACATCGGAGGCATACAAGCCTGCAGGAATCCTATCTTTAGCTGAAGCGAGGAAGTTAGCATGTGCAAAATATGTAATACGAAGTCATACAGTTATCAATTATACGGTAGATGGATTGTCAGTCAGATCAGATTATTATTTATTAAATTATTTTGTCATTTGAAATTCTGGTATTAATTTATTTATTAATTTATTTCGTTATTTGAAATTCTGGTATTTATTTTATTTTATTTTTTTTTAAATTCAGGGGGAAAACAATTACAGGTATTTTTAAAAAATTTCCCTCCTTAGTTTAAATGACATTAATACCTCATGGTTTGGTTCGTGTACAAAGTTTCAAGATATTTTTTGTTATGGTTGGCCATCGTACAGTTGGAAGATTTTTCTCATGGTTGGCCTCTCACATTGTGATGTTTTGATTTGAACTTTTCTGTTGTACACGAGTAATTGTGTGTTAGTTCTTTTTTTTCACCTTTTATTTGGTAAATTCATAACCCCTTTGTTAAGTTTTTGTACATTGAAGTGACATTTTACCTCATTAAATAGTGTATCGCGAGTCTGGAATGACAGTGTTTAATGAAAAACGAGAGTTTCGGTTTCATTATGAGAATTTGTAGGAGAGGAATTCCACAGCTAGTCTTCAAGAAAATGGTTGTGATAAAATTTGTTAGTGAATTTTGTAAAAAAAAATTTGGATGGGTGGGGATGGGGGGGGGGGGGGTATTGCAAAATTAATCAAATGTGTAGATAAATATAGTAAAAATTGATATGTATAATTATAGGTTATACTATAGGGATATAATTATAGTTTTTACTTTTGTAGCTAGCATGACATATGATAAAGTTGAAGAATTCTGGTTAAGATTTTTAATTTTTAGAGCGTTACTAAAAGTTGATGCAATATAAGGAATATTTTTTATACTGTTGCAGCTAGTGAAAATCTGTATACAGTTCAGTGTTGATAAGGCTTTTGAATTTCTAATCACACTTCCAGCCCACATTGTATGAAAGAAATTAATTTTTCTTTTGCAGTCTGACAGGGATAATTGTGTTATTTTTATGAATTACATTTTTAGAAATGTAAATATGGATACAAAATAACAAAATTCCAAAAAGTGTAATTGCCTTCAGTGTTACCACTGGGGTTGTTTCAGCAGATCTTTTATGCGGATCAGGGGTGTGTCCTCTTTCAACCAAGTTGTGGTCTTGATTTTGTGGTCCTGATTTGGTTCTTTGCAGTCCGCTGGACCCTGTAAGCAATGAATAACTAACTAGCTAAAAAAAACATTTTTGTTTGTTTTTAAATATTATTTTTAGTGTTACACGTAAGATTTACTGTAGATTTGAACATACGAATTGGCAGGTGATTCATTTTTTAATCAAACACAATGCATATTTTCTTTCATTTTTATTTTTAGTGTTCACATGTAATGTTTAGTGTAGATCTGTGTGAACATAAAATTGGGGAGGCGATTTAATTTTTAAACAGATCGCAGTTACAAACTGCATCTTTTTTAGATTAGTGAAAACTTTGTGTAACGGCAAAATGTGAGGAAGTTGTAACTGGAACATCTGGACATTTTCAGTTGTTGTTTTTTTCACCAGGGTTCTGTAGTGTATGTATATTCATATTGTCAGTATTGTTAACATTTTGGTTTTACTTTCAGCTAGTACTGGTATTATTGATCTAGCATCCAAATACATAAGCTTTGTTTTTATCAGAGAAATGTTCGTTTGCACATTATTTTATTGTGATCAAGCTTAGAGCAATGTTAGATTTTTTTTCTTTTTCTCACAATAGATATGCCTAGGTTTAACTTATATAGTAGGAGGTACTGATAGATGTTCACGTGAGCATAATTTTCTTGATTGTATGTGATAAAATTTGTTTTAAATGGTGATGTATTGTGAACATTATGGGCATGCATTTTGTGAATGATGTTAACTCAAGTTTGTTTTGAATGAGTGAAACTCAGAGTTTGAGTTGAGAATCTTACTCAAGAGTTTTTTTTGTTGTTTTTTTTTTTAGTTTTTTTTAAGAGTAAACTTTTGTGTCTGTAAGTGTTCAGTGAGGAAGGTTATTGAAGTGAACCGGTAGTGTTTTTTTTTTTTTTTGCTGTTGTGACCGACCGAAATCATTCAGGGATATTCTGAAGCATTTATCAGTATTTATGTGTCCTGTGGTATATTGTTCAGGCCTGCGGACAGGCCATGATGTCCTCGTTCATCTCTATTGTAACATGTTCCATCTTGTTCATCTCTATTGTAATATGTTCTATCTGGTTATCTCTATTGTAACATATTTCATCTTGTTCATCCATCAATCTGTAGTCACAAATTTTTGTAAAAGTGTTTTTGTATTTTTCTGAAACATAGTCTCTGTACGTTAGACATTGGCATTGTTTAAAGTGTTTTTCTCTTGCTCTGTACTTTCATGTCTTAGGCATTTGAAGATATTTCTGTTTTTTGTATTTACATTATAGAGATGTGTTGAATGTTTCATTGTTGTTTTATGATGTCTTGTTGTTTCACTGATCACGGTTACTACTTGTACGTTTCTGAAAAACTTTTATTGGTAGTCAAAGTTTTTTTTATTTGAAATTGAAAATTCACTTTTTTTGGGAAGGGTAATTGTAAAGTTTTATTTAAAAAAACAAATGTAGCTATTTTTAAAAGTTTTTTTTTGATTTGCAACCATATTTATTTTTAATCCAAAGAGTTATCCTGGGCTTTGTCATATTAAAGTTTGTTTGTTAATTGTTTATGTTCGCTATCAGTCAGTGACTATATTCCATTTCAGACATATTGAGATACCTTACTTGTCTGACAATTAAATATCAAAAAGAGTCGACAGCACTGTAAATTAAATTCAAGAAAATTCAAGTTTGTTGGCCGTAATACTAATAACTTATATACTTGATTCTGTCCTATATGGTACCTAATATTCCTTTTGCTAAATTGTTTATGATTCCTGAAATTTGAGATTCAGTCGACATTGTTATTTTCCGTAAAAACGTGTAGACAATTTTTCCTTTTTGTTTAAAAAACTTTTTATTTGACAAACCACCCCCCTTCCTCTACCCTTCCTCCCACCCCCCACCTCCCAAAAAAAAAAAAAAAAAAAAAAACTTTTTATGAATACAAAATCATATTGAAAAAGAGCATCATTTTCTTTGAAGAGAGCAAAACTTTGGCAGCGGACATTTGGAGTGCCTCTTTGAGTATGCATTTCTGTATGCATCTTGTTCTTTGATTGGCGGATGACGACAGAATTTTTTCAAATTATTTCCCTTTGCCATTTTTCATGGGCCGATAATAAAATCATTTGAAATTGTCTTGATTTTTCATTGGCTCAAGATTTCTTCTCTCATTGCCTGAAGATGGCATCATTCAAAATTTGTCTTAATTTTTCATTGGCTAGAGACTTTTCCTCTCATTATCTGAAGATAAAATTGTTTAAAAAAAAATAAAGAAAGAAAAATGGTCTTGATTTTCATTGGCTCTTTTTGACATCATTGATTTTCATTGACATTTTACAAAGTCTTTTTGAACTTACATTGACTAGTAAGACAACATTTAGAGGATCTGTTGTTGTTTTTAAATAGTTTAAAAAAAAAAACTAATCATTGTTTGTTTTTGTCCTCATTCAAAAGATAGTCGGACATCCTGTTACTTTAATTCTTTCCCCCCTCCCCGCTCCAATGCTCTCTCTGAGCCCTTTATTATTGAGAAACTGCCAGAAATTTCAAGTAGGACAGAAAGAGTTTCTTAAATATGTTTAAGACTAGTTATCTTATATGTTGAGATAGTCCGATAGTCACTTTATAGGCCTAATTATACATTTCAATTAAATACTTTTGCCGTTTCTTCTTGTAAGAATTTGTATAATTATTTTGTCTAAAGGCATTACCCCGACAACACCCGTCTGCTTTATTTATTTTTTTTACTTTATGTTTTCTTATTAATTAATTAATTTATTGCTTTGAGAACTGTTGCTTATTTATTTGATATAGTAATATTTTTGTTTGAATACAGCAGTGAAGAATTGTGAACTTACTGTTGTTTTGCAATTTTCATTAGTTCTTTCCTATCCTATCCTATCCTGTCCCATAACCCGAAGGTCGTAGGGGCACCACAGATGATCGCTTAACCAGCATACTCCATCTTTCTCTGTCCTCAGCAGCCCTCATGGCTTCGCTCAGTGTCAAACCAGTCCATTCTCGAATGTTGTCCTCCCACCTCTTTTTCGGTCTCCCCCTTCTTCTACCTCCTTGCACTGTGCCTTGCAGAATGGTCTTTGCAAGGCCTGATGATCTGGTGACGTGGCCATACCATCGGAGTTTCCGTTTCTTCACCACTGTGAGCAGGTCATCGTGTTGTCCAATGGCTTGTGTGATGGTCTGTCGGACTTCAACGTTGGTGATGTGTTGGGTATAGGAAATGCACAGAAGTCTTCTGTAGCACCTCATCTCCATGCTTTGTATTCTTCGTTGGAGATCTGCTGTGAGGGTCCATGCTTCGCAAGCATATAGGAAGATGGAGATGACCAGAGAGCGCAGCAGTCTTACTTTGGAATGTAGACTGATGGTTCTGTCTTTCCAAATGGGCTTCAACCTTGTCAGGGCAGCAGTTGTTTGTGCGATCCTGGAGAGGACTTCCTGTCGAGACCCATTGTCTGACACAATGGCTCCTAAATATTTGAAGCTGTGCACTGTGTTGAGGGATTGGCCTTGTACTTTGATGTCCGTGTTAATGCCATTGGTGTTGTTGGTCATCATTTTGGTCTTCTCTGCACTTATTTCCATTCCATAGGCTCTGGAGGTGGTGTCAAGCCTCTGTACAAGCTGTTCAAGTTCTTGTTCCTCTCCAGCCAATCCATCAATATCATCCGCAAAACGAAGATTGGAGATTGCTCTGCCCCCTATGCTGACTGTGCCTTCGTGATCTGCAAGAGCATCTGACATGATGCGCTCTAGGCAGATGTTGAAGAGTGTTGGAGAGAGTAGGCATCCTTGACGCACACCGATTGTTGTTCTGAACCAGTTCCCGATGACGCTGTTATGGAGGACTGCACTGGTAGCCTTGTCATACAGGCTTTTGATGACTTCTATAATTTTAGGGCTGATGTTGTACACTTTCATGGTTGCCCATAGAGCTGCATGCCAGACTCGGTCAAATGCCTTCTTGAAGTCTATGAACACATGATATAGATGTTGTTGGTGCTGTAGGTATTTCTCACAGATTATTCTGAGGTTGAAAATCTGTTCAGTGGTACTTCGCCCTGCCATGAATCCTGCTTGTTCTTCAGCTATGATTTGTTCAGCTTGTGGTTTCAACCTGTTGAGTATTATTTTCAGGAGGACCTTGCTGGGATGGCTGATGAGGCTGATGGTGCGGTAATTTTCACACTCCTGAAGGTTACCTTTTTTGGGAAGAGTGATGACAAGCGACTGGGTCCATGGTGTAGGCCATTCCCCACTCTGCCAGATCTTGTTACAGATAATGGTGAGAGCATCAGTCATCGCTTCTCCTCCTGCTTGTAGCAGTTCCGCTGGTATGTTGTCCACTCCCGCTGACTTCCCTTTCTTCAGCGATTGCACTGCTGCCTCAACTTCTTCCCGGAGAATTGGGAGGATTTCTTCTTCTTCTCTGCTCTCGGGACATGCTAGAACTGATGGGTCTCCATTTGGTGTATGGTTGTAAAGGTCAGAGCAGTACTCTGTCCATCTGTCCAAGACTTCTTGTTCTTCTGTAAGGCAAATGCCAGACTTGCTTTGGATAGTGGAGACTTTGGGCTGTTTAACACTTGTCAGCCGCTTCACAGTCTGGTAGGCCTTCTTGCTGTTGTTCTTGTTCAGATTGTTCTCTATTTCCTGGCATTGATCTTCTATCCAGTTCTCCTTTGCTGTGCGCATGCCTTTTCGGATGTCATTGTTGATTTTTCGGTAGACATCAGCTCCCTGTGAGGTGTTCTTTTTCTTTTTTAACTCTCTTCGTTTATCACACAGATCCAAAAGTTCAGGTGTGATCCACGGCTTCTTCTTTGGTCGGTGCTTGTCAAGGATCTCAGTGGCGGCATCTGTTACAGCTGAGTTGAAGGTATTGGTCATGGTGTTGACATCTACTTCGCCTGCCCCCAAAATAAGCAGTGGTGCAAATTTCCCTCCAATTGTGGCCTGAAATATTTTTGCCACCTCCGGGTCTTGCAGTTTGTCCAGGTCGAACTTCAGCCTAGTGCACTTTGCTGTATTTACTCTCTTCAAATGGAGCCGGAAAGACATCATCACGAGATCGTGGTCACTTCCAATGTCTGCTCCTGGAAAAGTGCGTGTCCTGCCAATGTTGATGCTTGATCTGAAGCGTTTCTTGACCATGATGTAGTCGATCTGGTTGTGATGTTCCCCGCCGGGACTGTGCCATGTCCATCGTCTGGATTTTTTGTGGAGACCAAGCGTGTTTGCCAGTACCAGATTGTTGTATCTGGCAAACTCCAATAGCCTCAGACCCCTGTCATTTGTCTCGTTGTTGCAGTGGGGTCCGCATGTGTCTCCCCAGTTGTGGTGCGCATCTTGGCCAACCTTGGCATTCCAGTCGCCTTGCACTATGACTATGTCCTTCTTCGGCACTTGGTCAAGGACCGCCTGTATATTTTCATAAAAATCCTCCACTTCGCTGTCTTCATAGTCTGATGTTGGGGCATAGGCCTGGATGATGGTAATGTTGAAAGGGGTTGCTCTCAGACGGATGGTAATGAGTCTACTGGAGACTGGGCGGCACCCCATGACAGTGGCTAGAATGTTCTTGTGGACCAAGAATCCAACGCCGTGTTCGTGCCTGTCATCTCTACCGCTGAAATAGAGCTTGTGGCCTTTGTCAGTCGTTGTTTCACCTAGGCCTTTCCAGCGCAGTTCGCTGATACCTAGAACGTTCCATCGATAGTGGTCCAGCTCGTGGGCCAGTTCTTCTAATTTTCCTTCCGCAGTTAGGGTCCTGACATTCCAGGTTCCTATGACGATGTTGTTTCTCGTGCGGATCTTGCTAATTTGTCCATTAGTAGCATACTTTTCACCTCCGTCCTGGTGGCCAACGGAAGGCGCGGTCCTTGTGTAGCCGGGCGACGACCGATCCGGCATGGAATTAGTGGATAGCCTCATCATGTGTTGTGTCTTGGGCAAAAAAGACCTGGCAGGGCCCAAACCTCTCCAGGCTGTTGGCCACAGCCGAAATCCACGAATACAGTGTGGCTCGCCTTGGCCCTGAGCACGTGGTCGTTGAACCTGTAGTAACGTGAGGTTCCTCCGCCCTGGCCGGTGACTTCTGTGTAGAAGACTTTCGCCCAGTGATGCCGTGCTAACATCACCCCTGTTAGTCGCCTCTTACGACACGCCGGGAAACGTTGGGTCTATTCTATTTGCCCGAACCCACAGAGCCAGTTCTTTCAACTTTGTGTTTCTGAATGCAATCAAGAATAGATGGTAAATATATATATTTTAAATTATTTAATATTTGTCTCTCCTTCCCTCTCTCTCTCTCTCTCTCTCTCTCTCTCTCTCTCTCTCTCTCTCTCTCTTTCTCACTTTCTCTCTCGCCCTCCCTCTCCTTGACATTTCTGGCAGATTTTTCTAATTTTATTTTCATTGCATAAAATGGAATCCTGTGGATTTACATGGTATAACATTTATTAATAATTTTCTTCTTTTGTTTTCTGTTGGGTAATTTCAAGTTAGTATCATTAGTCTTGTGCTCTTCTTCTGAACTGTGGAATAAGTATATATTATATATTTTATCTTTGGAGAACTACCGTTGTTGTTTGAATTTCATCCTGTTACTGGTTATTGTACTTTGTAGTGTGTTTTTCGTCGTTATTTTGTCTCTTCCCGATCATCTGTTGCAGTTGTTTTAATCATGTGTGAAATAAATTGATATCAGAATAAAAACGTGTGTGGGTGGGTGGGCATTTAGGAACGATGTTACTCTGACATACTCTTGAAACTCAACATACTTTCTTTTGACTTTTTTTGACCGCTCCGTTATTTTGACGTCAAAATAGTGTTCCGGTAGAGTTACAGATGTGTTAGGGTTTGGGTTAGGGTTAGGGATAGCTTCAAAAAAATGAAAATGTCAAAATAATGTCAAAAAATGGAAAGTGTCAAAATAATGTATGTAGAGTTTCACAACAGTCATCACAACGTCGTTTCTACAAAAATGTGTGTGTGTGTGTGTGACAAACACCTCCGTTTATTTTGTTCATATTTTATTTCACGTTGACAGAGCAGAAACAGCCTATTAACCAGATAGTATTAAACGCAACGAGTGGCACATTTTGGACAGTCATGAATTACAAAGTGCCACTGGATGGACAATACAAATTGACGTCTCTGAGTCCTTGGGCCATTTAGAGACAATAACAACGATACATGGTAAAATGCTAAGGTGGCGTCACATAAAAAAACACTTATTTAAACCAACTACGTAGGCCTACAAAAAAAAAACAAATACGTAAGGGATGACAATGGCAGATGGTGGACAATATGAAATAACAGAACACATCTCACAAAACACATTAACAATAAAACAGCAGACAAGAAACCAAGTCATAGTAAGGTCGAACAGTCGTTTACGAAAGTCAGTCGCTGCCGCACTCCGAACTACATACTAAGCACTTCCGAAACTAACAAAAAAACAAATCAGCTCCAACGGCCTTTGGCAGGAATTTTGCCCGCAGGATATACGGGTGCAGGTTGGCAGAAATTTTCAATTCTCATTGGAGCGAAGCGTCTGCCCACAAGCCACAAAAAATCTAGGAGAAACAAAGTGAAACACCTACCCCTATTTCTAATAACAAAGTGACACCTACCCCTTATTTCTAATAATAATAATAATAATAATAATAATAATAATAATAATAATAATAATAATATAATAATAATAACCACATAGCAGTAAGAAGAGGTCACTTCCAGTTTGCCTGAACAAGTCGGTCGCACTCGAGAGTATTAATTTCGTTTATACAAGTAAAATCTATGTTCTATCAAGATCATGACAATAATAATTTAATTTACAAATGGCGCCTCATACTCATATTTATATATAATGTCCACATTATGTAGGTACTAGGTGTGTATATTGAGGCGGTTGCCCGGCTTATGACACGGCGAATGAGAAAGTGCAGAACATCAGTGACTGCAAGAAAAGCACTGTGGTTCAAGGGTCAAATGCTCGCCTCCGCATAGTTCAAATATTAAAACCCCAAATACTTTAAAAGAATCCGGATTGGGCCGGTAGCTCAGAGGTAGAGGCGTCTAGCTAGTAACCGAAAGTCGCGGGTCGAATCCCGATTGGCCAACGTGGCAACTATAGTTCCGGGTCAGCTTGCCAACAACTGGCCGCGCTGATCGATCGGTCCAGTAGTCACCTATACTGCGAAAGTCCAGTCCTATGATGCTATAAGTGTCGTGTGACTATAATCTAAACAAACAAACAAACAAACATCATAGCTGAAGAACAAGCAGGATTCTGGGCAGAGCGAATTGCCACTGAGCAGATTTTCAACCTCAGATCACATCCAGCACCAACATCTAATATCATGTGTTCGTAGACTTCAAGAAGGCGTTTGACCGAATCTGGCATGCAGCTCTGTGGGCAACCGTGAGAGTGTCCAACATCATCCCTAAAATTATTGAAGTAATCAAAAGCCTGTATGACAAGGCTACCAGTGCAGTCCTCCATAAGCCCCCCCCCCCCCCTCCAGCGTAGGGGTTTCGGGGGTTTTAGTATAAATAGTATCCCAACTTTCTGAAAATTTAGTGCTTTAAATTCCCACTGTCGCTGTCTTTCTCCTTTGTTCTTTCTCATTCCTACTCTGTTCTATCAATCTACTATACTATCTTCTTCTTCGCTAGACCAGTCACCTACCTTTTTTCTTGAAAACTCTTTCCGGGACAAAACTCCTTATTTGTATGTGAGGTATGTTGGATCAGCGTAGGAATTTTGGACGCTTTCTGCCAAATGTGTTTTGTTGATATTTTATAATGATTGTATTCTATTTTGTTTTTGTAAACTGGGGTTCGATAAATTAGAGTATAGCCTCAGCGTCTTATGCGTGGGATTTCTTTATTGTAAAGTGACCGTCTGATGGAGTTACCACTAGGGTTGTTTCGGCAGATCTTTTTTGCGGATCAGGGGTGAGTCCTCTTTTAGCGAAGTTGTGGTCTTGATTTTGTGGTCCTGATTCGGCTCTTTGCAGTCCGCTGGACCCTGTAAACAATGAATAACTAACTAACAGCGGCGGGCAACCGATAGAGGCGTTTCTTCAATCGACGGCAAACCAGTAGCTCTGACCATCAAGTGTGCGGCGGGAGCGTCATTCTTCCGAGTGAGACCGAGCGCACAGCTACTCTTGCTGATGTGCAAGAGTGCATGACCGATGGCCAACTTCTCATTGCCAACGGGAAATCCATCCCCGTCGTCGCCAGCATAGCTGTGACTATACAGAACATGCCTGTTTCCAGGGGACGCGTCGGAAATCGCGAAATAACGGTCCTAAGAGACTCAGGATGCAGTGGGGTCATCGTCAGAGAAGATCTAATCACTAAAGAACAGTTCCCTGGCGATTCTAAATAAACACTCATGCCCGATAGCAAATGTATGAAAACCTCAGTTGCGAAAATTCAAGTCGAAGTAGAAGCGGTTTGCCTGAAGAAGCCGTTGTACGATTTGATGATCGGGAATATCGACGGCGCGAGACGACCCGACGACCCCTATCCAGAGTGGAGTCCTGGCTCAACTCAACACGACGAGGTTGCGGAGCAGGATCCATTGCCATTTCCCGATGGAGACCTTACAGAGCTGCTACGGGATAGTATGGCTACTCCGGCTCAGCCCTGCCGACCAGAGATCGTCAGTGCTGTCAACACCAGAGCCCAGGCTAAGAGAGGCAAGACGACTACGCCACTGAAGACCTTCGTTGGTCAATATTACTGGAGAATTTTCTAGAATTTACTTGTTTACTATCGACCGAAGCATCTAGATAAATCTACTAATATCTAAGAAATTCTTCTAACCTAAATAAGGTTATATGACGTAAGACAGTGCATAGTTCCGGTGACGAGTTTTATTGCGCCATGCTGGAATGTTCGAACTTTCTCTCGATTATAGATAGACTATAGGCCTATAAATGGTGCACTGTGTCTGTTTAAAGAGTAAAAAAGTGATTGATTTATGTAGATTTTTGATGATGATCTTTGAAGTGATTTTCGAAAAGTGATCTTGTATGCAGCTGTTGATGTATGCTGAATAAAGTTGGAAAACTTCAATCGACGACTCCTGCCTTGTCGCTGAGTGAACAGGTTGCCTGGATAAACGAATCTGTGTTACACTTATCAAGATTCAAGCATCGGGACTGAATCAACCATTTATAAAATCAACAACCGTGTAACACATATGATGGTGAGAGCGTCAGTCATCGCTTCTCCTCCTGCTTGAAGCAGTTCTGCTGGTATGTTGTCCACTCCCCCTGACTTCCCTTTCTTCAGCGATTGCACTGCTGTCTCAACTTCTTCTCCGAGAATTGGGAGGATTTCTTCTTCTTCTCTGTTCTCGGGACATGCTAGAACTGATGGGTCTCCGTTTGGTGTGTGGTTGTAAAGGTCAGAACAGTAATCTGTCCATCTGTCCAAGACTTCTTGTTCTTCTGTAAGGCATATGCCAGACTTGCTTTGGATCGTGGAGATCTTGGGCTGTTTAACACCTGTCGGCCACTTTACAGTCTGTTTTTCTTGCTGTTGTTCTTGTTCAGACTGTTCTCTATTTCCTGGCATTTATCTTCTATCCAGTTCTCCTTTGCTGTGCGCATGCCTTTTCGGATGTCATTGTTGATTTTGCGGTAGGCATCAGCTCCCGGTCCCGTGAGGTGTTCTTTTTGTTTTTCATCTCTCTTCGTTTATCTCACAGATCCAAAAGTTCAGGTGTGACCCACAGCCTCTTCTTTGGCCGGTGCTTGCTGAGGATCTCAGTGGCGGCATCTGTCACAGCTGAGTTGAAGGTGGTGATCATGGTGTTAACATCTACTTCACCAGCCCCCAAAATGAGCAGTGGTGCAAATTTCCCTCCAATTGTGGCCTGAAATATTTCTGCCACCTCAGGGTCTTGAAGTTTGTCCATGTCGAACTTCAGGCGAGTGCACTTTGCTGTGTTTACTCTCTTTAAGTGGAGCCGGAAAGACATCATCACGAGATCGTGGTCACTTCCGATGTCTGCTCCTGGATAGGTTGCGTGTCCTGCCAATGTTGATTCTTGATCTGAAGCGTTTCTTGACCATGATGTTGTCGATCTGGTTGTGTTGCTCCCCGCCGGGACTGTGCCATGTCCATTGTCTGGATTTTTTAATGGAGACCAAACGTGTTTACCAGTGTCAGATTGTTGTATCTGGCAAACTCCAAGAGTCTCAGACCCCTGTCATTTGTCTCGTTGTTCATTTAAATTAAGATAATAATAACTCTTGTGGAAAGGCCAGAGCAAGTTCATCTGTGGAACACAGAATACTGTTACATTCAATCCAAACAAAATATTGCAAACACGTAAACTGTATTATTTTGTCATGTAACCACCATGTCTTTGAAACATGCAAGTTCCGTTCGTTCATTTTTACCAGCTGGCGCACCTTATGTTATAACTTCTGTAGATAACATACAATTTGAGTTATTTGTGAGGCTGGCAAAGCAGTAATTGTAGCTCATTTCTTTGACATTTTGTTTTATCTTATAATTTCGGTGAAGAAGATCAAAACAAACCAACCTCGACATCTGCATCAATAAAACTGATACCTACCAAGAAACCTTTTGGTAAAATGGCCTGAAGATCATCAAAAATATCGCCCCAGACATTGACAGCTAGCAGCATGGTCACCAACATCAGCAAGAACAGCTTCATCTTTCCAGGCAGCGAACGCAGACCTTGGTACAGCGATAGCGAAGGACACAAGCACACAGGAAGTAGCTCAAATTCAACTGTTGAAGTAGTCATATACAGGGAGGAGGGGGAATAGGAGGGGAGGGGTGGACACAGACCACAGGCGCTTGTATGTGGATACGCGAGCGCCTATGCCTTTGACGCATTTCCTTAGATAACCAAAGGGAGAGCCGCCACAGGCATATGCGCTCGCGTATCCAGATACAAGCGCCTGTGGCACAGACTGTATGACTCATTCCTAAACTTACGTGGAGCTCTGTGGCAACGCCAAGTGGGCAAAGACCACCATCAAACCAACATTAAACCCGAGATTAGCTATAATTCCAGACATTCAATAGTATTCCCAGACACAAAGGTTCACAGTATTTATTTTAAATGTCCACACTTATCTGGAAATACTTTGAAATAGTCGGGAAACGTCCGTATGTCGGTCTTTTGCATTTTATTTTTAAGAACCACACTTTATAGCAACATTACCAGGGGAAGTGTCCAGATTCCTGTGCTTATCGCATTGGCTCCTTCTCAAATGTCAAGGTCGCGAAGATCAATTCTTTGCTTAAATACTTTTTAACAGCAACATTACCAGGGGAAGTGTCCAGCGCTGGCGTGCATGAACGAACTTAAAAGCCGACTTAGACTTAAGTAGCATGTTTCAGTGAAGCGTTAAGTCTAAGTCGGCTTTTAAGTTTGTTCATGCACACCAGATTCCTGTGCTAATCGCATTGGCTCCTTCTCAAATGTCAAGGTCGCGAAGATCAATTCTTTGCTTAAATACTTTTTGCTTTATATCTCAAAAAGACTTAGTTAGTTAGTCATTCATTGCTTACAGGGTCCAGTGGACTGCAAATAGCCGAATCCGGACCACAAAATCAAGACTACAACTTGGCTGAAAGAGTACTCACCCCTGATCCGCATAAAAGATCTGCTGAAACAACCCTAATGGTAACACTGAAGGCACTCCACCAGCCTGTTACTTTACAATAAAGCCATCCCACGCAGGGGGCGCTGAGGCTATACTCTAATTTATCGAACTTCCGTTTACAAAAAAAAAAATAGAATACAAACATCTGCATTAGAAAATATCAACAAAACTCATACATATAAAATGCCTACATTGCCAAATAATAACATCATAGGAAGCCCCAGTGACCATTTGGCAGAAAGCGTCCAAAATTCCAAAGGCCTGTCTGATGTGAATAGTGATTGGAGAAATAGTATTGATACCAACCAGAAGTGTATCATAACTGCAGACGTTAACTGTCATTGTCCACTCTGGGATAAACAGTGTAATCATGTTACGAACAAAACCTTTGTGGAGAATATTTTGAACTCTGGTTTGATATTATTGAATGATGGTCGTCCAACAAGAATAACAGACTCTCTTAATCATCAACCTTATGCCATTGATTTAACCTTTGTATCGCCCGATTTGGCAGAGGATTGAATCTGGGATTTAGAATATGACTCTTTAGGAAATTATCAACTTCCTATTGTTATTTCTTTTAAGGAAGGACCACATTGTGAAGAAGAAAAAGAGGCTATTCCAAAATTTTCTTAAAATTGCGCTGACAGGGGTAGATATAAATTATTATTAGAAACTTGTGATGATAGTTTTATACATGACAATGACATAAATAACATATATTGTGAATTTAGTGAACACATAATGGCAGCAGCAACAGAGTCAATCCTATCCTATCCTATCCTGTCCCGTAACTCGGAGGTCGTAGGGGCACCACAGATGATCGTTTAACCAGCATACTCCATCTTTCTCTGTCCTCAGCGGCCCTGATGGCTTCGCTCAGTGTCAAACCAGTCCATTCTCGAATGTTGTCCTCCCACCTCTTTTTCGGTCTCCCTCTTCTTCTACCTCCTTGCACTGTGCCTTGCAGAATGGTCTTTGCAAGGCCTGATGATCTGGTGACGTGGCCATACCATCGGAGTTTCCGTTTCTTCACCACTGTGAGCAGGTCATCGTGTTATCCAATAGCTTGTGTGATGGTCTGTCGGACTTCGTCGTTGGTGATGTGTTGGGTTTAGGAAATGCCCAGAAGTCTTCTGTAGCACCTCAACTCCATGCTTTGCATTCTTCGTTGGAGATCTGCTGTGAGGGTCCATGCTTCGCAAGCATATAGGAAGATGGAGATGACAAGGGAGCGCAGCAGCCTTACTTTGGAATGTAGACTGAATGCCCTCTAGCTCTTACCAAATGGGCTTCAACCTTGTCAGGGCAGCAATTGTTTGTGCGATCCTGGAGAGGACTTTCTGTCGGGACCCATTGTCTGATACAATGGCTCCTAAATATTTGAAGCTATGCACTGCGTTGAGGGATAGGCCTTGGACTTTGATGTCCGTGTTGATGCCATTGGTGTTGTTGGTCATCATTTTGGTCTTCTCTGCACTTATTTCCATTCCATAGGCTCTGGAGGTGGGGTCAGGTCTCTGTACCAGCTGTTCAAGTTCTTGTTCCTCTCCAGCCAATCCATCAAGGTCATCCGCAAAACGAAGATTGGAGATTGCTCTACCCCCTATGCTGACTGTGCCTTCGTGATCTGCAAGGGCATCTGACATGATGCGCTCTAGGAAGATGTTGAAGAGTGTTGGAGAGAGTAGGCACCCCATCCCTGACACACACCAATTGTTGTTCTGAACCAGTTCCCGATGACGCTGTTATGGAGGACTGCACTGGTAGCCTTGTCATACAGGCTTTTGATGACTTCAATAATGTTAGGGCTGATGTTGTACACTTTTATTTTTGCCCATAGAGCTGCATGCCAGACTCGGTCAAACACCTTCTTGAAGTCTATGAACACATAATATAGATGTTGTTGGTGCTGTAGGTATTTCTCACAGATTATTCTGATGTTGAAAATCTGTTCAGAGGTACTTCGCCCTGCCCTGAATCCAGCTTGTTCTTCAGCTATGATTTGTTCAGCTTGGGGTTTCAACCTGTTGAGTATTATTTTCAGGAGGACCTTGCTGGGATGGCTGATGAGGCTGATGGTGCGGTAATTTTCACACTCCTGAAGGTTACCTTTTTTTTGGGAAGAGTTATGACAAGCGACTGGGTCCATGGTGTAGGCCACTCCCCACTCTGCCAGATCTTGTTACAGATAATGGTGAGGGCATCAATCATCGCTTCTCCTCCTGCTTGTAGCAGTTCCGCGGGTATGTTGTCCACTCCCGCTGACTTCCCTTTCTTCAGCGATTGCACTGCTGCCTCAACTTCTTCCCGGAGAATTGGGAGGATTTCTTCTTCTTTTGTGTTCTCGGGACATGCTAGAACTGATGGGTCTCCATTTGGTGTATGGTTGTAAAGATCAGAGTTTGCCAGATACAACAGAGTCAATACCAATTATAAAAAGAACAAAAAATAACAAGCATAAAGGTAATATATGGTGACATTATGAATGTGAAAATGCTGTTAAAGAGAAAAAACTACATGGATAACATTTTAATCAAAAGAAATTTCTGATCACAGTGATACACTTAAAACTTGGAAAAAATTATAACAGATAAAAAATGGCTATAATTTACCTACTTGTCCGGTGAAACTGTATAATAAGGAGTTTGCCTCTTTAATTGAAAAAGCAGAAGCTTTTGATGAAGTTTTGAACATGCAAGTAATGTTGCTAATTTATCTTCCAATGATTTAAAGTCTAGACAAGCAGCTGAATTGTCAGCTGAGTACAAAGAGTCAAATCATGACAATAGTAATGTAATAAATGGAGATATTACAATAAATCAGGTATGTCACGCTACGCAGTTTACAGTCGTGTGCCTATGTATATAGTTTAGTCATCAGCCTGTACATAGAGGTTAAAAGTTACTGTAGGAGGGGAGAGTACTGGGATAAATTAATTAAGTTTGTAATTAATAAAAGTAGCGAGTGAGTCACGCCCGTGCTAGAGCGTACTAGTTTTGGAAAACAGTAGTTGGCTATTTTTTTATGAGAAGATTGATCGCTGCCATGTGATTTACTATGTGTGAAAGGCGTGCTGGAATCGCGAATGTTTCTAGAAGCGAATTATAATTGAAATGAGTCTATTCGAGAACATTCTTAGATAGCCGTATAAAACCCCTTGCACTACCTAGTTTGGTAGGAAGGAGAGCTTTTCCACATCACGTTGTAGTAGAGACCGGTGTAAAGGAAAGTACAGTGGATCTGAGTTTTCAAGGTGTCAGTTAGTGGCAGTTTCTGTGAAGAAGTTTTCTCAGCAAACTGTCAATAAGAAAGGAGCTTAGGCGGAAGAGGAGGTCTATTAAAGGAGCACTGTGGGAGTGTTTGTTGAACTTTATAAACCTAAGTCAATTTAAACAACTGCTGTTTGCGATGTAATTCGAATTGTCTACGTGCAATGTCGAGTGCCCTGTGACGCCGCCTTTGTCATCCATGTGCCTGTTCTCACCTTGACTATCACCGTGCCTGAGTGTCTGTGCTTCGTCGTTTGTCTGTCTGTGTCTCCATCGGGCCGGAGGTTACCACTGGTATCGTAAGTCGCCTGTTTCAATTTCTCAGTTGGCCATATCGTTCGGGGGCTGGTAGTGAATGTGAGTGTGGACGGATTATTGATTATATTTTCTTTGATTTAATTTTTATGTTTCATACCGTATATATATATTCGGTACATAAATACCAGAGAGAGAGAAGAGATAGTAAAAGGATTTTTCTAAAATGAATTATAAATTAAACGCTTGTAAGTAAATGTAAGAGAATTCGCTGTCATATAGCGAAGAATGACAGGGAGGAGGAGAATGAAGTTGCATTTGTGCAATGACAGAAGTAATGACAGGAAGAATGGTCAAGAATGCGTGTGATGTAAGGGAGACAATCTTACCGTTAGACGGAGGATTGTGCAATGTGATGTACTATGATTGTTTATGGTTATGTATTCTGTATGTGGGCTTCAGATGTACCAAATCAGAAACCAGTTCCATCACTGACTGTTCCGTGTCCTAGCCGGGGTGGTGTGACGTAAGGAACTCTGTGACAACTTCCTTCCTCTTGTCGACCTTTATTCTTGGGAAGGTTATTGATATCGAAGGAAAAAGTTCCTATTTTATGTAAAACTGTTTATATTTGTTTACATAACACACACACACACACACGCACACCGCATTTACATAACAATTAACTATAACAGTCAAAGGACATTTTTGCAAAAGAAGTATTTATTTACTTGTGATAACTTGTAAATTACAGTAGATTGAAATATATTTAATTAGAATTGAGGAATAATCTTTTGACTTTGAAATATTAGATACTTGTGTAGAGTAACTTAAATATCAGAAAGTCTCCTCTCTGAAAATCCTTACCGGGAAGAGAGGGGACTATAAACTGATTAAATAAAATAATAAAGATCCGTACTCGAATGTCTCCTCTCTGAAAATCCTTACCGGGAAGAGAGGGGACTATAAACTGATTTTAAAAAAAATAAAAAAAATAAAGATCCGTATCGGGCTCCTCTCTGAAAATCCTTCTCGGGAAGAGAGGGGACCATAAACTGATTAAATAAATAAATAAATAAATAAAGATCCGTGTGGGAATCATCGGTAATGAGGCCGCCGATAGGGCTGCTGGCATCGGGTCGAGGGGTGAGGCCCACACGTCGTTACTGGTTAAACCATCGGCTGAGGAGGTGAAGGGAAGAGTACACAGCCTATTGTGGGATCGCTGGTCGGTGGAGTATAGGGAGTGGAGTCTTGGCCGTAAGCATTATTGTATTTCCCCAGGACATAAACCTTTTCCTCTATATACAGATCTTCCGGTGGAGCTTAAACTCCTATTGATGCGGCTGCTGTCCGGCCACTGGCGTACAAGATGGACAGGATCACGTTGTATATGCGGTCTTCTTCCAAGTTTTGCACATTGTCTATTTGATTGTTCACTTCTAGATACTTCATTCGGTACACTGCGAGGGTTGCTGCGCGCTGAAGGGGTACAACAGAGTTTGGAGGGTCTTTGGGTTCTTGCCCAGAGAGACGGCGTGGGCCTCCTGACGCATGTTGGTCGTCTGATTATTAGCTCTGAAATTTCATTATTGTTATAGTATTTTTGGTGTGGCTTTCAACTGCTACTTTCATGCTCTGTTCTTGGCGGCCCGCCGGCCTGGTTCTCGATAGCACTGTTTGCTGTGGAGCCTGGTTGGCGGTTCGTTCATGGCCCGAGATGCTATTGTTGCTCGTTGTTAAAGTCATAGCTTTGACTGCTTTTAACAAACTTGCATGGCTCACAAATAAATAACATGCTCTGTTGCTTACAGTTTGGCTGTTGCTAAGAAATTTGCTTGATATGTTGCCGCCTTCTTGGGCATAGTTATGCTTGTTTATTGTTGCAAAAGTGTTGTGTTGATTGTTGGCTCCTAATAGCGCTTTTTGCTGTGGAGCTGTCCAGGTGGACTGCACATGGCCTTAGTTGCTTTTGTTGCCTGTTTTCAACGCTTGGCTTTGTACGCTTTGCATGGCATGACCCTGAGCTAAACGCTGGTTGCTTACAGCTTGCTGTTCGTTAATGATAATAGTTATAGCTTTATCTTTATTTTTATTTTCATTAGTTAATAATATTTGAATTTTGCAGCTTGCACAGTTATATGGTATGTAACTATTCAATTATGTCCTGGGGTCCTCGGCCTGACGGGAACTCTCTCCTTTAACGTTAAGGTTATCTCGTACGCTATTGGTGTGCATCCAGGGTTCTGAATGCACCGGCAATTTGTTGGTAATCTGATTATGTTTGTACATAATTCAGTCCAAATTTTAATGTAACTTTATTTTAATCCATTTTAGTTATAAAACTTTTATCTGTACGGTTATATCTTAAAAACTATATGTTACACTCGGTTTGATGATGGTGTTTTTCTTTATCAGTAGTGGATTCAGCCCCAATGCTGAAGTACTGATGAGTGTAGCTCAGATTCGTTTATTCACGCAACCCGCTCAAGCAGCATACAAGTCACTAAGTCGACGTATGAAGTTTTCCACTTTTTATTCAGCACACACCAACAACTGCATACAATTCTCAACTCAACTCAACAACTTTCACAGCAACTCTTTTTACAACACACAAAGCATCGAATATATAATTTTTTCTATCCTTCAAGATGACGACAGTTTGTTCTAGAAATGAAGCATTACAACTAACCAATCAGAATTAAAGATCGTCATCACTGACTTACGTCATTCATCTCTCCACACATACCCCGAACCTTCTCTTACTTCGACAATCATCCCGAAACTTCGATCGATAGTAAACAAGGAGATCCAGAGTATTCTCAAACAATATCGACCAACGAAAATTATCCACGTTATACAAAGCCTCTCCTAACAACAATGCAAACTCAAATCAAAGGTAAATAAACTCCATTATTGAATACTTTGCGAAACGAAACGATTAGATCTATCGTGCGCGCTTCCGACATACTTTCGTTCGCGTTTCAACGTAACACTATATATGTTATGGATTCATGGCGAAGACCAAATGGTCTGGTAGGTGTGTATGGTGAGGGCTTTTTAGCCCAATGTTATTGTCCTTAACGCTCATGCAATAGGACGTTAAGCATCGTTTTTCGTTCGATGGTCGTGCTGGGGTTTTCTCACTCGGCCGTTCGCCCTTTGAATCCTTTGAATGTTGTAGGGCTTAGTATCTCTACAGTTATTTGAATGTCTATAAACGTTTTGGTCCACTGGACCTCCTATGTTTTATCTTAATGAATTTACGGTGTACTTGCTTCGGCTTTCACTTAGTTATGGCGCCCGGTTATTTCCGCTCGCCAATATACTTTTAAGTTTTATAAACGCTTTTAACCATTTTATAGTAAGGTTGGATGTTGTGTGTGTATGTTTTTATCATGTTTTAAATTTTATAATGCTATCTTAGTTAAGTCCCATATATGCGTAAGTGTCCGGGGACTATAATCTAACAAACTAACTAACTTAAAGATCCGTCCTTACATGTCTGATTTTATTACTTATGCCACGTCTTCAGAGCCCAGCCTGTTACTCTTGGCGGCCCGATGCATCTACCGGTCTGAGGTGGCGAGTGACCTCTAGATCTCCCGTTGTTGCTCTCTTTAGTTGCCATCTTGTCCACTTGGCGATATATTTGTATATTACTCGAGATTAATTAGGTCCATGGCTACAACAAGACACAACACATGATGAGGCTATCCACTAATTCCATGCCGGATCGGTCGTCGCCCGGCTACACAAGGACCGCGCCTTCCGTTGGCCACCAGGACGGAGGTGTTAAGTATGCTACTGATGGACAAATTAGCAAGATCCGCACGAGAAACAACATCGTCATAGGAACCTGGAATGTCAGGACCCTAACTGCGGAAGGAAAATTAGAAGAACTGGCCCACGAGCTGGACCACTATCGATGGAACGTTCTAGGTATCAGCGAACTGCGCTGGAAAGGCCTAGGTGAAACAACGACTGACAAAGGCCACAAGCTCTATTTCAGCGGTAGAGATGACAGGCACGAACACGGCGTTGGATTCTTGGTCCACAAGAACATTCTAGCCACTGTCATGGGTTGCCGCCCAGTCTCCAGTAGACTCATTCCCATCCGTCTGAGAGCAACCCCTTTCAACATTACCATCATCCAGGCCTATGCCCCAACATCAGACTATGAAGACAGCGAAGTGGAGGATTTTTATGAAAATATACAGGCGGTCCTTGACCAAGTGCCGAAGAAGGACATAGTCATAGTGCAAGGCGACTGGAATGCCAAGGTTGGCCAAGATGCGCACCACAACTGGGGAGACACATGTGGACCCCACTGCAACAACGAGACAAATGACAGGGGTCTGAGGCTATTGGAGTTTGCCAGATACAACAATCTGGTACTGGCAAACACGCTTGGTCTCCACAAAAAATCCAGACGATGGACATGGCACAGTCCCGGCGGGGAACATCACAACCAGATCGACTACATCATGGTCAAGAAACGCTTCAGATCAAGCATCAACATTGGCAGGACACGCACTTTTCCAGGAGCAGACATTGGAAGTGACCACGATCTCGTGATGATGTCTTTCCGGCTCCATTTGAAGAGAGTAAATACAGCAAAGTGCACTAGGCTGAAGTTCGACCTGGACAAACTGCAAGACCCGGAGGTGGCAAAAATATTTCAGGCCACAATTGGAGGGAAATTTGCACCACTGCTTATTTTGGGGGCAGGCGAAGTAGATGTCAACACCATGACCAATACCTTCAATTCAGCTGTAACAGATGCCGCCACTGAGATCCTTGGCAAGCATCGACCAAAGAAGAAGCCGTGGATCACACCTGAACTTTTGGATCTGTGTGATAAACGAAGAGAGTTAAAAAAGAAAAAGAACACCTCACAGGGAGCTGATGTCTACCGAAAAATCAACAGTGACATCCGAAAAGGCATGCGCACAGCAAAGGAGAACTGAATAGAAGATCAATGCCAGGAAATAGAGAACAATCTGAACAAGAACAACAGCAAGAAGGCCTACCAGACTGTGAAGCGGCTGACAAGTGTTAAACAGCCCAAAGTCTCCACTATCCAAAGCAAGTCTGGCATATGCCTTACAGAAGAACAAGAAGTCTTGGACAGATGGACAGAGTACTGCTCTGACCTTTACAACCATACTCCAAATGGAGACCCATCAGTTCTAGCATGTCCCGAGAGCAAAGAAGAAGAAGAAATCCTCCCAATTCTCCGGGAAGAAGTTGAGGCAGCAGTGCAATCGCTGAAGAAAGGGAAGTCAGCGGGAGTGGACAACATACCAGCGGAACTGCTACAAGCAGGAGGAGAAGCGATGACTGATGCTCTCACCATTATCTGTAACAAGATCTGGCAGAGTGGGGAATGGCCTACACCATGGACCCAGTCGCTTGTCATCACTCTTCCCAAAAAAGGTAACCTTCAGGAGTGTGAAAATTACCGCACCATCAGCCTCATCAGCCATCCCAGCAAAGTCCTCCTGAAAATAATACTCAACAGGTTGAAACCACAAGCTGAACAAATCATAGCTGAAGAACAAGCAGGATTCATGGCAGGGCGAAGTACCACTGAACAGATTTTCAACCTCAGAATAATCTGTGAGAAATACCTACAGCACCAACAACATCTATATCATGTGTTCATAGACTTCAAGAAGGCATTTGACCGAGTCTGGCATGCAGCTCTATGGGCAACCATGAAAGTGTACAACATCAGCCCTAAAATTATAGAAGTCATCAAAAGCCTGTATGACAAGGCTACCAGTGCAGTCCTCCATAACAGCGTCATCGGGAACTGGTTCAGAACAACAATCGGTGTGCGTCAAGGATGCCTACTCTCTCCAACACTCTTCAACATCTTCCTAGAGCGCATCATGTCAGATGCTCTTGCAGATCACGAAGGCACAGTCAGCATAGGGGGCAGAGCAATCTCCAATCTTCGTTTTGCGGATGATATTGATGGATTGGCTGGAGAGGAACAAGAACTTGAACAGCTTGTACAGAGGCTTGACACCACCTCCAGAGCTTATGGAATGGAAATAAGTGCAGAGAAGACCAAAATGATGACCAACAACACCAATGGCATCAACACGGACATCAAAGTACAAGGCCAATCCCTCAACACAGTGCACAGCTTCAAATATTTAGGAGCCATTGTGTCAGACAATGGGTCTCGACAGGAAGTCCTCTCCAGGATCGCACAAACAACTGCTGCCCTGACAAGGTTGAAGCCCATTTGGAAAGACAGAACCATCAGTCTACATTCCAAAGTAAGACTGCTGCGCTCTCTGGTAATCTCCATCTTCCTATATGCTTGCGAAGCATGGACCCTCACAGCAGATCTCCAACGAAGAATACAAAGCATGGAGATGAGGTGCTACAGAAGACTTCTGTGCATTTCCTATACCCAACACATCACCAACGACGAAGTCCGACAGACCATCACACAAGCCATTGGACAACACGATGACCTGCTCACAGTGGTGAAGAAACGGAAACTCCGATGGTATGGCCACGTCACCAGATCATCAGGCCTTGCGAAGACCATTCTGCAAGGCACAGTGCAAGGAGGTAGAAGAAGGGGGAGACCGAAAAAGAGGTGGGAGGACAACATTCGAGAATGGACTGGTTTGACACTGAGCGAAGCCATGAGGGCTGCTGAGGACAGAGAAAGATGGAGTATGCTGGTTAATCGATCATCTGTGGTGCCCCTACGACCTTCGGGTTATGGGACAGGATAGGATAGGATAGGCTACTATTGCCGGGGGTCTCTCATACTAGCTTCTTGCTAGCTCCCCTATCTTGTTGTTGGCACCCGTATGGCCGTGATGCTGTGGGTGTTTTCCGCCCAGGACATGGCCACCTGTTGCTGTGGGCATTTTTTATACACACTCATGTGTAATTTTATCAGTAACTTTTTATAATGTAACGTGTGCGAACTTTTGGCTAACTTGCAGCTGTCGCGAGCTCATACCATGGCTGTAAATTGCCGGGAGTCGTGTTGTTCATTCGCTGGGGAGTCCGTACTATGGCTAACAATTGCCGTGGGCTGCCCCCGTTACATTTTATTCTAACTTATATTATTTTAGGTTAGAATAAATCTGTTTGTTATTTTAACATTAAATTAGCTGTGGATATCGGGTCTTAGGTGACCCATGTACATTCAAAGTTGTTTTAAACTTATCACAATCTTAACTATTCTTAAATTCTGCAAATTATTTGCTGGCCTGTTTGGCCTGTGGCGGCCTTAGTTGGCTCGTCATTTTACTATCAGTTTTAGCTTTCTATGTCTTATTTGTGTTTATTAAATTTATCCATACCGGCTTGTCCGGCCTAGATGGCCTTAGTTGGCCTCCTATATTTTTAGTCTGGGTTCGGGTTTCACAAACCCCCCTGTTATTTAGTCTTAAGATGCGTGTGAGAGACTTGTGTGCCTGTGCCCCTTCCCGTAGGTGGTTTTTATCCTTCCCCCCCCCCCCCCCCCGTTTTTACAAGTGATCCTGAAATTTTAATGGAAACATTTAATTTCCCCGTCCCTGGGGTTCCCTTGATATCTTTTTTAATTTCTCGTCCCCTATACGCTTTGGTGTTGGGGACGCAAATTTTATCCCAACCAATAAAGATCCGTAGGAGTAGGGGCCGGGTAGCTCAGTTGGTAAGAGCGTCTTGCTAGTAACCGAAAGGTCGCTGGTTCGAATCCCGGATTGGTCAACGTGTGATCATATTATTTTCCCCTTTACCAACAACTGGCCCGCTGGTGTCAGTATAAATCGGTCCAGTAGTCACCTATATGCGAAAGTGTCATGTGACTATAATCTACAAACAACATAAAGATCCGTAGGATTTTATTTTTGATATGATGATGATGTTCATTGTTGTCAGGGTGGCGATGTGGTGATCGTCCTTCACGCTGATGCAATAGGACGTTAAGCATCGTTTTCCGTTGTGATGTATGCATGTAGTTTGTCTGGGGGAATTATTTCGCCAGAACAGTATTAGTATTAGTTTGAATAATTTTCCCATAAATTCTCTTTTGTATAAAATATAAATTTTCTTTATTGTTTTATGTAGTAGAAAAGAGTTGTTATCAGCTATTTAAACTTTAAGTAGAACAAGGTTGGATATATATAAAGAATTAAAGCAATTGCTTGCATTTATTTACCTTGTTCATAGTAAGCTGAACCAAACATAGTTATTATAAATCTTTTGTACATTCTGTAGTTAATTATTTATTTTCAATTTTGATTTAGATTATCATTATTATTTTGAGTGATTATTCGTTTTATGTATAGTTTTGGGTTGTATTAGTGGGGCTGAGGGTTGGTAAGGGTTGGAAGGTTTGGGAAGGGGGAAAAGGGAGTTAATTTTGAGTGTGGATGTGTGAGTGAAATAAAGAAATTGTCTTGTCAACTTCTGGTCTTGTCTCTTAGAGTGTATTTAGGTGTTGGGTTTTTCTCGTGTGGAAGTGCACGCATTGTCGAACCACTGTTCAGGCAGTCGGGACGTGACAAGGTAAGAGAAGCCATTGAAAGTTTTAAAACTAAAAAAAATCTGCCATTGGTCATGACGATATATCTTACACATTATTACAGCATCTTCCAAATAAATGGATCCATTACTTACACTTAATGTTTAAAAAATGTTGGTACACTGGAATTATGCCTAACATTTGGAAAAGTTCAATTATTATTCCAATTTTAAAAAGCAAAAAATCAAGAACAAATACTGAAAATTACAAACCTGTTGCTTTAACATCACATGTTAGTAAAGTCATGGAAAAAATTGTACTCAATAGGCTAGTATATTACTGCCAAAAAAAAATGTAATCCACTATAACCAAGCTGGTTTTCAAAAAGGAAGAAGTACTGTAGAACACCTGGTAAAACTCTACAAATATAAAATAACAATTCGCCAGAAGAAAAGGGGTTTTATCTACTTTCTTTGATATCCGGAAAGCATACCGGAGAGTATGGCGTGCTCGCTTATTACTCAAGGTAAAAATAATTGGCCTTTCAGGTATCATATATAAATATATTACCACTTTTCTGTTAGATAGGAGAATTGCAGTTAAAGTAAACAATAAATTCTTCATATTTTGAAACAAATATGGGTATTCCACAAGGGGCGATAATATCTCCGATACCTTTTAATATATTGATACATGACCTCCCGACACACATTAATAAAAATTATCAACTAGTTCAATATGCCGATAATATTGCTCTATAGATAAATGTGTCATTAAAAAGAAAAACATTCCTCTAAGAAAAAAAGCATGTACAGAAAGTGTATCAAGCACAATTAAATTCAATTGCTATTTATATGAAAACCAATTGTCTTGAACTTTCAAATGAGAAAACAAATATGATGTTGTTTAATAATGGCCAAAGTCCAAATGTATACCCTACATTTAATATTGAAAATCAGGAGATCAAATATGTAACTGAAGTAAAATGTTTGGGGGTATTCTTTACAAGTAAATTAAATCGGAAAAAAACATATTCAATATCTTTTGCAAAAGGCTATAAAATGTTATAATCTTTTACAAATAATTAGTTGCAAATGGTGGGGTCAAGACACTTAAAACATTAATACATATAGCATGTTCATTACTGCGGTCAAAATTGGCTTATGGTCAGGAAGTATATTTTTCAGCACCTAAAACATTATTTGAAGCAGTTGCACAGTCTTGAAAGCAGAGCTATCAAACTGGCATTAGGAGTACCAATTCATACTAGAACATCGGAGGCATACAAGCCTGCAGGAATCCTATCTTTAGCTGAAGCGAGGAAGTTAGCATGTGCAAAATATGTAATACGAAGTCATACAGTTATCAATTATACGGTAGATGGATTGTCAGTCAGATCAGATTATTATTTATTAAATTATTTTGTTATTTGAAATTCTGGTATTAATTTATTTATTAATTTATTTCGTTATTTGAAATTCTGGTATTTATTTTATTTTACTTTTTTTTTAAATTCAGGGGGAAAACAATTACAGTTATTTTTTAAAAATTTCCCTCCTTAGTTTAAGTGACATTAATACCTCATGGTTTGGTTCGTGTACAAAGTTTCAAGATATTTTTTGTTATGGTTGGCCATCGTACAGTTGGAAGATTTTTCTCATGGTTGGCCTCTCACATTGTGATGTTTTGATTTGAACTTTTCTGTTGTACACGAGTAATTGTGTGTTAGTTCTTTTTTTCACCTTTTATTTGGTAAATTCATAACCCCTTTGTTGAGTTTTTGTACATTTAAGTGACATTTTACCTCATTAATTAATTTAAATAGTGTATCGCGAGTTTGGAATGACAGTGTTTAATGAAAAACGAGAGTTTCGGTTTCATTATGAGAATTTGTAGGAGAGGAATTCCACAGCTAGTCTTCAAGAAAATGGTTGTGATAAAATTTGTTAGTGAATTTTGTAAAAAAAAATTGGAGGGGTGGGAGTGGGGGGGGGGGTATTGCAAAATTAATCAAATGTGTAGATAAATATAGTAAAAATTGATATGTATAATTATAGGTTATACTATAGGGATATAATTATAGTTTTTACTTTTGTAGATAGCATGACATATGATAAAGTTGAAGAATTCTGGTTAAGATTTTAAGTTTTAGAGCGTTACTAAAAGTTGATGCAATATAAGGAATATTTTTTATACTGTTGCAGCTAGTGAAAATCTGTATAAAGTTCAGTGTTGATAAGGCTTTTGAATTTCTAATCACACTTCCAGCCCACATTGTATGAAAGAAATTAATTTTTCTTTTGCAGTCTGACAGGGATAATTGTGTTATTTTTATGAATTACATTTTTAGAAATGTAAATATGGATACAAAATAACAAAATTCCAAAAAGTGTAATTGCCTTCAGTGTTACCACTGGGGTTGTTTCAGCAGATCTTTTATGATGATCAGGGGTGTGTCCTCTTTCAACCAAGTTGTGGTCTTGATTTTGTGGTCCTGATTTGGTTCTTTGCAGTCCGCTGGACCCTGTAAGCAATGAATAACTAACTAGCTAAAAAAACATTTTTGTTTGTTTTTAAATATTATTTTTAGTGTTACACATAAGATTTACTGTAGATATGAACATACGAATTGGCAGGTGATTCATTTTTGAATCAAACACAATGCATATTTTCTTTCATTTTTATTTTTAGTGTTCACATGTAATGTTTAGTGTAGATCTGTGTGAACATAAAATTGGGGAGGCGATTTAATTTTTAAACAGATCGCAGTTACAAACTGCATCTTTTTTAGATTAGTGAAAACTTTGTGTAACGGCAAAATGTGAAGAAGTTGTAACTGGAACATCTGGACATTTTCAGTTGTTGTTTTTTTCACCAGGGTTCTGTAGTGTATGTATATTCATATTGTCAGTATTGTTAACATTTTGGTTTTACTTTCAGCTAGTACTGGTATTATTGATCTAGCATCCAAATACATAAGCTTTGTTTTTACCAGAGAAATGTTCGTTAGCACATTATTTTATTGTGATCAAGCTTAGAGCAATGTTAGATTTTTTTTTCTTTTTCTCACAATAGATATGCCTAGGTTTAACTTATATAGTAGGAGGTACTGATAGATGTTCACGTGAGCATAATTTTCTTGATTGTATGTGATAAAATTTGTTTTAAATGATGATGTATTGTGAACATTATGGGCATGCATTTTGTGAATGATGTTAACTCAAGTTTGTTTTGAATGAGTGAAACTCAGAGTTTGAGTTGAGAATCTTACTCAAGAGTTGTTTTTTTGTTGTTTTTTTTTTTAGTTTTTTTTTGTTTTTTTTTTTAGTTTTTTTTTTTAAGAGTAAACTTTTGTGTCTGTAAGTGTTTAGTGAGGAAGGTTATTGAAGTGAACCGGTAGTGTTTTTTGTTATTTTTTGCTGTTGTGACCGACCGAAATCATTCAGGGATATTCTGAAGCATTTATCAGTATTTATGTGTCCTGTGGTATATTGTTCAGGCCTGCGGACAGGCCATGATGTCCTCGTTCATCTCTATTGTAACATGTTCCATCTTGTTCATCTCTATTGTAATATGTTCTATCTTGTTCATCTCTATTGTAACATATTCCATCTTGTTCATCCATCAATCTGTAGTCACAGTTTTGTAAAAGTGTTTTTGTATTTTTCTGAAACATAGTCTCTGTACGTTAGACATTGGCATTGTTTAAAATGTTTTTCTCTTACTCTGTACTTTCATGTCTTAGGCATTTGAAGATATTTCTCTGTTTTTTTGTATTTGCATTATAGAGACGTGTTGAATGTTTCATTGTTGTTTTATGATGTCTTGTTGTTTTACTGATCACGGTTACTACTTGTATGTTTCTAAAAAACTTGTATTGGTAGTCAATGTTTTGTTTATTTGAAATTGAAAATTCACTTTTTTTGGGAAGGGTAATTGTAAAGTTTTATTTAAAAAAACAAATGTAGCTATTTTTAAAAGTTTTTTGATTTGCAACCATATTTATTTTTAATCCAAAGAGTTATCCTGGGCTTTGTCATATTAAAGTTTGTTTGTTAATTGTTTATGTTCGCTATCAGTCAGTGACTATATTCCATTTCAGACATATTGAGATACCTTACTTGTCTGACAATTAAATATCAAAAAGAGTCGACAGCACTGTAAATTAAATTCAAGAAAATTCAAGTTTGCTGGTCGTAATACTAATAACTTATATACTTGATTCTGTCCTATATGGTACCTAATATTCCTTTTGCTAAATTGTTTATGATTCCTGAAATTTGAGATTCAGTTGACATTGTTATTTTCCGTAAAAACGTGTAGACAATTTTTCCTTTTTGTTTAAAGAATTTTTATTTGACAAAGCACCCCCTTTCCTCTACCCTTCCTCCCACCCACCCCCCACCCCTCCCAAAAAAAACAAAAAAAAACCCACACAACTTTTTATGAATACAAAATCATATTGAAAAAGAGCATCATTTTCTTTGAAGAGAGCAAAACTTTGGCAGCAGACATTTGGAGTGCCTCTTTGAGTATGCATTTCTGTATGCATCTTGTTCTTTGATTGGCGGATGATGACAGAATTTTTTCAAATTATTTCCCTTTGCCATTTTTCATGGGCCGATAATAAAATCATTTGAAATTGTCTTGATTTTTCATTGGCTCAAGATTTCTTCTCTCATTGCCTGAAGATGGCATCATTCAAAATTTGTCTTAATTTTTCATTGGCTCGAGACTTTTCCTCTCTTTATCTGAAGATAACATTGTTTTAAAAAAAAAAAGAAAGAAAAATGGTCTTGATTTTCATTGGCTTTTTTTGACATCATTGATTTTCATTGACATTTTACAAAGTCTTTTTGAACTTACATTGACTAGTAAGACAACATTTAGAGGATCTGTTGGGTTTTTTAAATAGTTTTTTTTTTAAAAACTAATCATTGTTTGTTTTTGTCATCATTCAAAAGATAGTCGGACATCCTGTTACTTTAATTCTTTCCCCCCTCCCCGCTCCAATTCTCTCTCTGAGCCCTTTATTATTGAGAAACTGCCAGAAATTTCAAGTAGGACAGAAAGAGTTTCTTAAATCTGTTTAAGACTAGTTATCTTATATGTTGAGATAGTCCGATAGTCACTTTATAATTATACATTTCAATGTAATACTTTTGCCGTTTAAAAATTTTTTTTTTCTTTATCATTGATTCTTGTAAGAATTTGTATAATTATTTTGTCTAAAGGCATTACCCCGACCACAACCGTCTGCTTTATTTATTTTTTTTAGTTTATGTTTTCTTATTAATTAATTTATTTATTGCTTTGAGAACTGTTGCTTATTTTTTTGGAAATAGTAATGTTTTTGTTTGAATACAGCAGTGAAGAATTGTGAACTTACTGTTGTTTTGCAATTTTCATTAGTTCTTTCAACTTTGTGTTTCTGAATGCAATCAAGAATAGATGGTAAATATATATATTTAAAATTATTTAATATTTTTCTCTCCCTCCCTCTCTCTCTCTCTCTCTTTCTCACTTTCTCTCTCGCCCTCCCTCTCCTTGACATTTCTGGCAGATTTTTCTAATTTTATTTTCATTGCATAAAATGGAATCCTGTGGATTTACATGGTATAACATTTATTAATAATTTTCTTCTTTTGTTTTCTGTTTGGTAATTTCAAGTTAGTATCATTAGTCCTGTGCTCTTCTTCTGAACTGTGGAATAAGTATATATTATATATTTTATCTTTGGAGAACTACCGTTGTTGTTTGAATTTCATCCTGTTACTGGCTATTGTACTTTGTAGTGTGTTTTTCGTTATTTTGTCTCTTCCCGATCATCTGTTGCAGTTGTTTTAATCATGTGTGAAATAAATTGATATCAGAATAAAAACGTGTGTTTGTGTGTGTGTGTGTGTGGGTGGGTGGGTGGGTGGGCATGTAGGAACGACGTTACTCTGACATACACTTGAAACTCTACATACTTTCTTTTGACTTTTTTTGACCGCTCAGTTATTTTGACGTCAAAATAGTGTTCTGGTAGAGTTACAGATGTTTTCGGGTTTGGGTTAGGGTTAGGGATAGCTTCAAAAAAATGAAAATGTCAAAATAATGTAAAAAAATGGAAAGTGTGTCAAAATACTGTATGTAGAGTTTCACAACAGTCATCACAACGTCGTTTCTTCAAAAATTGTGTGCGTGACAAACACCTCCGTTTATTTTGTTCATATTTTATTTCACGTTGACAGAGCAGTAACCAGATAGTATTAAACGCAACGAGTGGCACATTTTGGACATTCATGAATTACAAAGTGCCACTGGATGGACAATACAAATGGACGTCTCCGAGCCTTGGGCCATTTAGAGACACTAACAGCGATACATGGTAAAATGCTAAGGAGGCGTCACATAAAAAAACCCTTATTTAAACCAACTACGTAGGCCTACCAAGGATCAGATACGTAAGGAAATGACAATGGCAGACTGGACAAATGAAATAACAGAACACATCTCAAAACACATAGTAACATATAAAACAGCAGGTGACAATGGAGCAAACAAAAGCAGAACAGCACCATAGTAAAGTCAGTCGCTGTCCGCACAGTATTGTTACTAGCACTTCCGAAACTACAAATCCCAATAGCATCTCCAACGGCCTTTGGAGTACAGGTCCAAACAACTCATACGGGTGCAACAACGCGGGAATTTTGCCTCAGGATCATCACCACAAGGTTGGCGGTCGTCCGCACAATTCTCATTGGGGGGATGCGTCTGCCATAAAGCCACCAAACATTTAGGAGAAAACAAAGTGACACCTACCCTTTATTTCTAATAATAATAATAATAATAATAATAATAATAATAATAATAATAATAATAATAATAATAATAATATAATAATAATAATAATAATATTATTATTATTATTATTATTATTATTATTATTATTATTATTATTATTATTATTATTATTATTATTATTATTAACCACATAGCAGTAAGAAGAGGTCACTTCCAGTTTGCCTGAACAAGTCGGTCTCACTCGAGAGTCTTAATTTCGTTTATACAGGTAAAATCTATGTTCTATCAAGATCATGACAATAATAATTTAATTTACGAATGGCGCCTCATACTCATATATATATATATATATATATATATATATATATATATATATATATATATATATATACATATATATATATATATATATATATATATATATATATATATATATATATATATATATATATATATATATATATATATATATATATAAACAACGATACATGGTAAAATGCTAAGGAGGCGTCACATAAAAAAACACTTATTTAAACCAAATACATAAGGAAATGACAACACAACAGCGCCATCGGGAACTGGTTCAGAACCATAATCGGTGTGCGTGTTACGTTGAAACGCGAATGGTGCGTATGAAATGCGCACGATGTTATGTGTGAAGCGCGTGCAATGGTAGGCTTGTGTGTGACGCGCGCGATAGATCTGTTCGTTTTATTTTGCAACGCATGCAGTAATAGAGTGTATTTATCTTTGATTTGATTTTGCGTTGTTATTAGAAGAAGCTTTGTGTAACGTTGATGTTTTTAGTTGCTCGATATTGTTTGAGAACGTTCTCGAGTCGGTTGTTTACTATCGATCGAAGCGTGTGGATTATTCTGTTGGTTACCATGGAAGCTTCCATTCCAAATGAGGTTGTATGACGTGAGTCACGTGATGATGAAATTAATTTTGATTGGTTGTGGTGTTTTATGTAGATTATTCTCGATTTTTCCCGTGTATGTATAGACTATATAAGCGCCGCAATGTTAAAAAAGTTGAGAGTTGTTGATAGTAAGTTGGAAAGTGAAATTTGAGAGTGAAAATGCGATTCTATGCAGTTGTTGATGTGTGCTGACTAAAAGTGGAAAACTTCATACGTCGACTTTGTGACTTGTATGCTGCTTGAGCGGGTTGCGTGAATAAACGAATCTGAGTTACACAACTATCAGGAATTCAAGCATCGGGGCTGAATCAGATACTGATAGAAAACACCAACATCAAACGGAGTGTAACATTTTGGGGGTCAAGCCGCGATTCACGCCATAGCCAAGGGTTCAACTGCTACAACAAGCGAGTCAACGTTACGAGAGGCAGTCATCGAGGGTAGCCGCCAACGAGTTGCGTCGAGAGGGGCCAACATACTGGGACTACATCCGATAGATTCGGGTTGACTGCAAGGGCGTGTAGTCGCCGAAGAGTTGCTTCGTGAGCGAACAACAGAGCGGGACTACGTGGCTGCGGCAAGACTACGTTGAGGGACAGTCTCGGAGCTACATCGCCAGTATTAGAGAGAGCGGCGAGCGGACGTCGCGTCTACTTCAGCACAGGAGCGTGTACATCAACACCAGCGTGGTGCAGCGTCGCATACGACGAGGACAGCGGGGCCTGCGTCAGCGAAAGCGACTAGTGACAAGCATCAGCGCTACTGCAGAAAGCGTGCTGTTCTAGAACAGTCTAGAAAGGTACAGCACAGTCAAGAACTTTCCAGAAAAGAACTTTCCAGAAAAGCATCAAGATGGCGGACCTCTGGCAGAAAGGGGTTGAACTAAATCTAAAAGCAGTGTTCCCTCAACAAACGAAAAATGAGAGTCCTTGGGACTCCCAGGTATAAAATTTTAAGAGTCCTTGTGCAAATTTTGAGAGTCCCCAAATCGGAAAAAAAAAAGTTAAAACAAGTCCAAGCCTCACTTTTTTTTTTTTTACTTTGTTAAAGCGTCACATTAGTTATCATAAACTTATAAAACCAAAAAATTAAAACATGTATTAAATGCTTATTTAAGCCTAGATAGATTCAAAGAATGGATTCACGAAGATTTCTTCTGTTCAGTGAATGGATTGCTTGGAGGAAGTTTACAATGCGCGCGCATGGGATTTTAAGGACGACAACTCCCGACACAATCTTTAATCGTCTGCAATGGCAGTCTCAGTTGGGTTCTGATTATGATTATGCCGTGAATTAGTTCGCCACTCGTTGGTCGTATTTTTGACTTCAGCGATTCGAAAAAAATGTGTGCGTCCACAGGACGCACACATGCAAATTTTTCTGCGTCATTTTTCATGTTTTGTGCGTAATTGACGCACTACTGTGCGTAATCGGGAACACTGAAAAGGCAAACAGCTGACGGAGTACGTCAAATTCCAGGAGAGAATATTGCGTGAAGAAAGAGAAGAACAGCGACGGCGCGAAGAACGAGAATTAGAAGAGCAGCGTCGCCGTGAAGAAAGAGAATTAGAACAGAAGCGTCTAGAAATTGAACAGCAGCGGCAAGAAAAAGACAGAGAATTCGAGCTGAAGCGTCTTGAGTTCCAGCTAGAAATGGCGCGTATCCAGCAACAGCAGAATGCGCCACAAGTTATCAGTGACAACAAAGCTCCAAAATTGCCAGCGTTTGTCGACGGGAAGGACCAGATCGACAGTTATTTGGCGAGATTTGAAAGGTTTGCCAAAAGCTCTAACTGGCAACCTCAAGACTGGGCGATTCGACTAAGTGCTCATCTGACGGGGCAAGCACTCGACGTCTACACCAGATTGTCGGACGATGACGCTAAAGACTACGACGTCTTGAAAGAGGCCCTATTGCAGTGCTACAACTTTAAAGAGAAGGGCTACCGTAAACGCTTCCGTGAATGCCGGCCTAAGTCAGACGAGACGCCAAAGCAGTTTGTGGAGCGCCTGTCGTCATATCTACACAAGTGGGTGGAGTTATCAGGCAAAGGAAAGTCTTACGATAGTCTCCATGACCTGATCGTGAAGGAGCAATTCCTCAATGCCTGTCACAAGGACCTAGCGACCCACTTAGAAGAACAAAAGCTGCAGACGCTTAAAGATGTGACTGAGGCTGCTGAAAGATATCTCATCGCTCATGGGAAGACCCTGGGGCCACCCAGCGCGACGAAACATTTTCAGAAGACTGGAAACCACGTGAACCAGATCCAGGGGAGCCAGACGAACCAGAAACAGACGGACTCCACGCCTCCTCCCAGGGAAGGGCATTCAAGAGGCTGTTTCACCTGCAACGCTACAGACCACAGAGCGGCTAACTGTCCTCAAAACAAAAGTAGCGGACAGCGGGGCAGTACGGACAATGCAGCGGCGGGCAACCGACAGAGACGTTTCTCCAATCAACGGCAAACCAGTAGATCTGACCATCAAGTGTGCGGCGGGAGCGTCATTCTTCCGAGTGAGACCGAGCGCACAGCTACTCCTGCGGACGTGCAAGAGTGCATAACCGATGGCCAACTTCTCCTTGCCAACGGGAAATCCATCCCCGTCGTCGCCAGCGCAGCTATGACCGTCCAGAACATGCCTGTTTCCAAGGGACGCGTCGGAAATCATGAAGTGACTGTCTTAAGAGACTCTGGCTGCAGTGGGGTCATCGTCAGAGAAGACCTAATCGCTAAAGAACAATTCACTGGCGATTCAAAATGGACACTTATGGCCGACAGCAAATGTTTGAAAGCGCCAGTTGCTAAGATTCATGTCAACACCCCTTTCTACATAGGCGAAGTCGAAGCGGTTTGCCTGAAGAAGCCGCTGTATGATTTGATGATCGGGAATATCGACGGCGCGAGACGACCCGACGACCCCGATCCAGAGTGGAGTCCTGCCTCAACTCAACACGTCGAAGTTGTGGAGGAGGATCCATTGCCGTTTCCCGATGGAGACCTTACAGAGCTGCTACGGGACAATGTGGTTACTCCGGCTCAGCCCTGCCGACCAGAGATCGTCGGTGCTGTTACTACCAGGGCCCAGGCCAAGAGAGACAAGACGTCTACGCCACTGAAGGTCGCCGACAACTCCAAAGCTGCCATCGTGGACAGAGATAATCTGATCCAGCTCCAGGAAGCTGATAGCACTTTAAACAAGTACAGGAACCGCCAAGACCACGTGACCAAGGGCAGTGGCACGGTCTATTTTGAGGTGAAGGCCAAGATCCTGTATCGAATCTTCCAGCACCCGAGGGTCAACGGAGGGAAACCACTACGTCAAGTATTGGTACCGTTACCCCTAAGGCGCCAGGTGATGGAAGTAGCGCATGACTCAATCATGGGAGGTCACCTAGGTATCAAGAAGACGTCGGATAGAATCCAGGCGGTATTCTACTGGCCAGGACTTAATGCGGACGTCAGCCGTTTCTGCCGATCATGTGACATTTGCCAGAAGACCATACCTCGAGGAAGGGTCCCGAAAGTGCCTATGCAGAGGATGCCTCTGATCGACCGACCTTTCAAGAGGGTGGCCTTAGACTTAATCGGCGAAATAAGACCTCTGAGTGAAGAAGGTCATCGGTGGGTACTGACTTTAGTGGACTACGCGACTCGGTACCCAGAAGCAGTGCCTCTGAAGAAGATTGACACTGAAACGGTAGCAGAGGCACTGGTGGACATGTTCAGTAGACTTGGAGTGCCCGAAGAAATTCTGACAGACCTCGGGACGCAGTTCGTCTCTGACTGCATGAAGGAGGTCAACAGATTGCTGAGCATCCGGCATTTAACTACGACACCCTACCATCCAATGTGCAACGGGCTCGTCGAAAAGTTCAATGCTACGCTGAAGTCCACCCTGAAGAAACTGTGCAGCGAGCAGCCCAGACAATGGCATCGCTATATCAACGCCTTACTTTTCGCCTACAGAGAAGTACCGCAGGAGTCCACCGGCTTTTCTCCGTTCGAGCTGCTGTACGGAAGAACCATCCGAGGGCCGATGCACATCCTAAAAGAACTGTGGACGAAAGAAGTAGACACCCCAGAGGTGAAGAACAGCTACCAGTACGTGTTTGAGCTACGGGAGAAGCTGGAGCAGACTCTCGAGATAGCCAGAGAAAACCTGAAGAAGTCCCAGGACTGTGGAAAGCACTACTATGACCGTAGGGCTGTGAACAGGAAGTTTAAACCTGGCAACAAAGTGCTGGTGCTGCTACCTACTGATCATAATAAGTTGCTGATGCAGTGGAAAGGCCCGTACGAAGTGGAGACCGTGGTGGGGATCAACGACTACAAGGTGAAGGTCGGCCAGCATTCCAAGATATACCACGCCAACCTCCTTAAGCTGTATTTGGAAAGGCCATCAGAGACTGTGCATGTGGCAACAGCAGCTGAGATCGACAACAGCTTTGACAGCGAGGAACTGTTGGAACTGGGAGACTTCCATAGCAAAGAAGGCATCAATGATGTTAAGCTAGGACCACGCTTGACGGAAGGTCAAAAGTTGGAGCTCAAGGACCTTATGGGCGAATTTCCCCATAGCTTCAGTGATGTCCCAGGCTCTACGACTTTGGTCGAACATGAAGTCCACACCCAGACCTGGAAGGAGCATCTGCAGACCTTGAGGGAGCTGTTCCACCGTCCCGCAGAAGCCAACCTGACCGTGAGACCCAGCAAATGCATCCTGGGAGCTGACAACGTCGACTGCGTCGGACATCCGATGGAAGAAGGAGACAACGGTGGACGCACTGATTCCAGGGAAGCCCACGTGATCGTCGTCTTTGACCCTGGGCCGATGACAACCGCAACTGACGAAGGCGTCGTTTCCTTGCGGACGAAAAAACATTGACTGTGTGAATGAACTGTGAACATTGACAATATCCAGACAGATTTGAAGATGAGAAACATTGACTCTGTGTGAATGAGCTGAGAACATTGTCAGTATTCAGTCAGTCTGAAATAAGTTCTAATTTCTGATTTTGTTTGTGCATTACGTTTCAACGTTGTTGAAAGAAATTAGGTAAATTTCTTCTTGAGTGGGGGGTTATGTTACGTTGAAACGCGAATGGTGCGTATGAAATGCGCACGATGTTATGTGTGAAGCGCGTGCAATGGTAGGCTTGTGTGTGACGCGCGCGATAGATCTGTTCGTTTTATTTTGCAACGCATGCAGTAATAGAGTGTATTTATCTTTGATTTGATTTTGCGTTGTTATTAGAAGAAGCTTTGTGTAACGTTGATGTTTTTAGTTGCTCGATATTGTTTGAGAACGTTCTCGAGTCAGTTGTTTACTATCGATCGAAGCGTGTGGGTTATTCTGTTGGTTACCATGGAAGCTTCCATTCCAAATGAGGTTGTATGACGTGAGTCACGTGATGATGAAATTAATTTTGATTGGTTGTGGTGTTTTATGTAGATTATTCTCGATTTTTCCCGTGTATGTATAGACTATATAAGCGCCGCAATGTTAAAAAAGTTGAGAGAGTTGTTGATAGTAAGTTGGAAAGTGAAATTTGAGAGTGAAAATGCGATTGTATGCAGTTGTTGATGTGTGCTGAATAAAAGTGGAAAATTTCATACGTCGACTTTGTGACTTGTATGCTGCTTGAGCGGGTTGCGTGAATAAACGAATCTGAGTTACACAACTATCAGGAATTCAAGCATCGGGGCTGAATCAGATACTGATAGAAAACACCAACATCAAACGGAGTGTAACAGTGCGTCAATGATGCCTACTCTCTCCAACACTCTTCAACATCTTCCTAGAGCGCATCATGTCAGATGCTCTTGCATGTTTATATAAATATATATATATAACCTACATATCGTGGACATTATATATAATGTCCACGATATGTAGGTACTAGGTGTGTATATTGAGGCGGTTGCCCGGCTTATGACACGGCGAATGAGAAAGTGCAGAACATCAGTGGCTGCAAGAAAAGCACAGTGGTTCAAGGGTCAAATGCTCGCCTCCGCATGGCTCCGATAGTTGTTGTATTTCTGGAAATACTTTAAAACAGTCGGGAATCAGAACGAGCCAAATATCGGTCTGTCTACATAATAATTATATGAATACTGGATGTTATATACGCGCTTTTCACTACATGAAACCCCAAGCTGAAGAAATCATAGCTGAAGAACAAGCAGGATTCAGGGCAGAGCGAATTGCCACTGAGCAGATTTTCAACCTCAGATCACACCCAGCACCAACATCTATATCATGTGTTCGTAGACTTCAAGAAGGCGTTTGACCGAATCTGGCATGCAGCTCTATGGGCAACCATGACAGTGTACAATATCATCCCTGAAATTATTGAAGTAATCAAAAGCCTGTATGACAAGGCTACCAGTGCAGTCCTTCATAAGCCCCCCGTAGGGGTTTGTTTTTTTTTAGTATAAATAGTATCCCAACTTTCTGAAAATGTAGTGCTTTAAATTCCCACTGTCGCTGTCTTTCTCCTTTGTTCTTTCTCATTCCTACTCTGTTCTATCAATCTACTATACTATCTTCTTCTTCGCTAGACCAGTCACCTACCTTTTTTCTTGAAAACTCTTCCGGGACAAAACTCCTTATTTGTATGTGAGGTATATTGGATCAGCTTAGGAATTTTGGACGCTTTCTGCCAAATGGTCACTGGGGCTTCCTATGATGTTATATAACAATGTAGACATTTTATATGTATGTGTTTTGTTGGTAACCTTCAGGAGTGTGAAAATTACCGCACCATCAGCCTCATCAGCCATCCCAGCAAGGTCCTCCTGAAAATAATACTCAGCAGGTTGAAACCCCAAGCTGAACAAATCATAGCTGAAGAACAAGCAGTATTCAGGGCAGGGCGAAGTACCACTGAGCAGATTTTCAACCTCAGAATAATCTGTGAGAAATACCTACAGCACCAACAACATCTATATCATGTGTTCATAGCCTTCAAGAAGGCGTTTGACCGAGTCTGGCATGCAGCTCTGTGGGCACCAATGAAAGTGTACAACATCAGCCCTAAAATTATTGAAGTCATCAAAAGCCTGTATGACAAGGCTACCAGTGCAGTCCTCCACAACAGCGCCATCGGGAACTGGTTCAGAACAACAATCGGTGTGCGTCAAGGATGCCTACTCTCTCCAACACTCTTCAACATCTTCCTAGAGCGCATCATGTCAGATGCTCTTGCAGATCATGAAGGCACAGTCAGCATAGGGGGTAGAGCAATCTCCAATCTTCGTTTTGCAGATGACATTGATGGATTGGCTGGAGAGGAACAAGAACTTGAACAGCTGGTACAGAGGCTTGACACCACCTCCAGAGCCTATGGAATGGAAATAAGTGCAGAGAAGACCAAAATGATGATCAACAACACCAATGGCAACAACACGGACATTAAAGTCCAAGGCCAATCCCTCAACACAGTGCATAGCTTCAAATATTTAGGAGCCATTGTATCAGACAATGGGTCCCGTCAGGAAGTCCTCTCCAGGATCGCACTAACAATTGCTGCCCTGACAAGGTTGAAGCCCATTTGGAAAGACAGGACCATAAGTCTACATTCCAAAGTAAGACTGCTGCGCTCCCTTGTCATCTCCATCTTCCTATATGCTTACGAAGCATGGACTCTCACAGCAGATCTCCAACGAAGAATACAAAGCATGGGGATGAGGTGCTACAGAAGACTTCTGGGCATTTCCAATACCCAACACATCACCAACGACGAAGTCCGACAGACCATCACACATGCCATTGGACAACACGATGACCTGTTCACAGTGGTGAAGAAACGGAAACTCCGATGGTATGGCCACTTCACCAGATCACCAGGTCTTGCAAAGACTATTCTGCAAGGCACAGTGCAAGGAGGTAGAAGAAGAGGGAGACCGAGAAAGAGGTGGGAGGACAACATTTGAGAATGGACTGGTTTGACACTGAGCGAAGCCATCAGGGCTGCTGAGGACAGAGAAAGATGGAGTATGCTGGTTAAACGATCATCTGTGGTGGCCCTACGACCTTCGGGTTACGGGACAGGATAGGATAGGGATAGGTGTTTTGTTGATATTTTATAATGATTGTATTCTATTTTGTTTTTGTAAACTGGGGTTCGATAAATTAGAGTATAGCCTCAGCGTCCCATGCGTGGGATTTCTTTATTGTAAAGTGACCGTCTGGTGGAGTGCCTTCAGTGTTACCACTAGGGTTGTTTCGGCAGATCTTTTTTGCGGATCAGGGGTGAGTCCTCTTTTAGCGAAGTTGTGGTCTTGATTTTGTGGTCCTGATTCGGCTCTTTGCAGTCCGCTGGACCCTGTAAACAATGAATAACTAACTAACAGCGGCGGGCAACCGATAGAGGCGTTTCTTCAATCGACGGCAAACCGGTAGCTCTGACCATCAAGTGTGCGGCGGGAGCATCATTCTTCCGAGTGAGACCGAGCGCACAGCTACTCTTGCTGATGTGCAAGAGTGCATGACCGATGGCCAACTTCTCATTGCCAACGAAAAATCCATCCCCGTCGTCGCCAGCATAGCTGTGACCATACAGAACATGCCTGTTTCCAGGGGACGCGTCGGAAATCGCGAAGTAACTGTCCTAAGAGACTCAGGCTGCAGTGGGGTCATCGTCAGAGAAGATCTAATCACTAAAGAACAGTTCCCTGGCGATTCTAACTAAACACTCATGCCCGATAGCAAATGTGTGAAAGCCTCAGTTGCGAAAATTCAAGTCGAAGTAGAAGCGGTTTGCCTTAAGAAGCCGTTGTACGATTTGATGATCGGGAATATCGACGGCGCGAGACGACCCGACGACCCCTATCCAGAATGGAGTCCTGCCTCAACTCAACACGTAGAGGTTGCGGAGGAGGATCCATTGCCATTTCCCGATGGAGACCTTACAGAGCTGCTACGGGATAATATGGCTACTCCGGCTCAGCCCTGCCGACCAGAGATCGTCAGTGCAGCTGTCAACACCAGAGCCCAGGCTAAGAGAGGCAAGACGACTACGCCACTGAAGACCTTCGTTGGTCAATATTACTGGAGAATTTTCTAGAATTTACTTGTTTACTATCGACCGAAGCATCTAGATAAATCTACTAATATCTAAGACATTCTTCTAACCTAAATAAGGTTATATGACGTAAGACAGTGCATAGTTCCGGTGACGAGTTTTATTGCGCCATGCTGGAATGTTCGAACTTTCTCTCGATTATAGAGAGACTATAGGCCTATAAATGGTGCACTGTGTCTGTTTAAAGAGTGAAAAAGTGATTGATTTATGTAGATTTTTGATGATGATTTTTGAAGTGATTTTCGGAAAGTGATCTTGTATGCAGCTGTTGATGTATGCTGAATAAAGTTGGAAAACTTCAAACGACGACTCCTGCCTTGTCGCTGAGTGAACAGGTGGCGTGGATAAACGAATCTGTGTTACACTTATCAAGATTCAAGCATCGGGACTGAATCAACCATTTATGAAAACAACAACCGTGTAACACATATAATGGTGAGAGCGTCAGTCATCGCTTCTCCCCCTGCTTGAAGCAGTTCCGCTGGTATGTTGTCCACTCCCCCTGACTTCCCTTTCTTTAGCGATTGCACTGCTGTCTCAACTTCTTCTTCTCTGTTCTCGGGAAATGCTAGAACTGATGGGTCTCCGTTTGGTGTGTGGTTGTAAAGGTCAGAACAGTAATCTGTCCATCTGTCCAAGACTTCTTGTTCTTCTTAAGGCATATGCCAGACTTGCTTTGGATTGTGGAGATCTTGGGCTGTTTTAACACCTGTCGGCCACTTTACAGTGTGGTAGGCCTTCTTGCTGTTGTTCTTATTCAGACTGTTCTCTATTTAATAACGGATTTTTATATAGCGGGTACTCCAGCCTATGACCAGACTCACCACGCTTTACATGGTCATTACATATAAATACATGCACTCGATGAAACATCACTTTTGCTACAATACACCAAAAGACGGGACAGTAAAGGTACAGACTATTTACAACTATGTACATAAATTACAAAAAAGACAAAAATAGACTATTTACAACTATGTACACAAATGACAAAAAAAGACAGAAAATAGAATAGCAAAAACCCTAGTCACAGCTATTTATATGCCCGGTTAGGCCCAGGAAGAAAAACAGTATAAATATTTACAGCCGTGTATACACTTACGGATCAGACATAGACACAAGATGAGAGAATGGCAGCGGGATCCAAATCAATCTGAATAATGCAGTTTGAAGAGATGGGTTTTGAGGGCCTTTTTGAATGCTTGTGTTGATTGTATGTTGCGGATATGGGAGGGAAGGGAATTCCACTGCTTAGGTGCAGAGTAAGCGAATGCACGTTGGCCGTATGTCTTAGTGCGGGTGACGGGAACCTTGAGTGTGCGAGTGTCAGCAGGAGATCTTAAAGTGCGTGAAGGGAGTAGACAGACAGTAGATCAGCAAGGTAGGAAGGACAAGAATCTGTGAAGAAGTTGTGACAGAGAACAGAGAGTTTGTACTCTATGCGTGCTTGCACAGGAAGCCAGTGAAGGGAATGTAGTAGAGGTGTGATGTGATCGCGTTTCTTAGCTCGGAATACTAGTCTAGCTGCTGAGTTCTGAACCTTTTGTAGTTTGTCAATGATGTGTTTCGGGGAGCCAGCAAGGAGAGAGTTGCAATAGTCAAGACGAGGGTTTTGGTGGCAGGGACTGTAAGATAGTGGCGAAAGGAGCTGATTTGTCGTATGGCCGTGTATGCAGAGCGACAGACGTTGGAGATGTGGTTGTTGAGGGACAGGTCATCGGAGAGAATGTAGCCGAGATTTCTTGCTGAGGATGAGAACTGAATGTTTGTTGTCCCTACTGTAAGCGATTTTGGGAGAGGCGAGAGTGAGGAGGAGGTGTTGTGCTTGTGAATGAGGAGGGCTTCGGTTTTATCGTCATTGAGCTTAAGCTTGTTGAGTGTCATCCATGTTTTCCTGGCATTTATCTTCTATCCAGTTCTCCTTTGCTGTGCGCATGCCTTTTCGGATGTCATTGTTGATTTTGCAATAGGCATCAGCTCCCGGTCCCGTGAGGTGTTCTTTTTGTTTTTCATCTCTCTTCGTTTATCACACAGATGCAAAAGTTCAGGTGTGATCCACGGTCTCTTCTTTGGCCGGTGCTTCCTGAGGATCTCAGTGGCGGCATCTGTTACAGCTGAGTTGAAGGTGGTGGTCATGGTGTTGACATCTACTTCACCAACCCCCAAAATGAGCAGTGGTGCCAATTTCCCTCCAATTGTGGCCTGAAATATTTCTGCCACCTCAGGGTCTTGCAGTTTGTCCATGTCGAACTTCATTCGAGTGCACTTTGCTGTGTTTACTTTTTTTCAAGTGGAGCCGGAAAGACATCATCACGAGATCGTGGTCACTTCCGATGTCTGCTCCTGGATAGGTGGCGTGTCCTGCCAATGTTGATGCTTGATCTGAAGCGTTTCTTGACCATGATGTAGTCGATCTGGTTGTGATGCTCCCCGCCGGGACTGTGCCATGTCCATTGTCTGGATTTTTTATGGAGACCAAGCGTGTTTACCAGTGTCAGATTGGTGTATCTGGCAAACTCCAAAAGACTCAGACCCCTGTCATTTGCTCGTTAAAATAATAACAACTCTTGTGGAAAGGCCAGAGCAAGTTCATTTGTGGAACACGGAATACTGTTACATTCAATCCAAACAAAATATTGCAAACACGTAAACTGTATTATTTTGTCATGTAACCACCATGTCTTTGAAACATACAAGTTCCGTTCGTTCATTTTTACCAGCTGGCGCACCTTATGTTATAACTTCTTTAGATATCATACAATTTGAGTTATTTGTGAGGCTGGCAAAGCAGTAATTGTAGCTCATTTCTTTGACATTTTGTTTTCTCTTATAATTTCGGTGAAGAAGATCAAAACAAACCAACCTCGACATCTGCATGAATAAAACTGATACCTACAAAGAAACCTTTTGGTAAAATGCCCTGAAGATCACTTTCAATATCACCCCAGACATTGACAGCTAGCAGCATGGTCACCAACATCAGCAAGAACAGCTTCATCTTTCCAGGCAGCGAACGCAGACCTTGGTACAGCGATAGCGAAGGACACAAGCACACAGGATTAGCTCAAATTCAACTGTTGAAGTAGTCATATACAGGGAGGATGGGGAAGAGGAGGGGAGGGGGGACACAGACGACAGGCGCTTGTATGTGGATACGCGAGCGCCTATGCTTTTGACGTATCTCCTTAGATAACCAAAGGGAGAGCCGCCACAGGCATATATGCGCTCGCGTATCCAGATACAAGCGCCTGTGGCACAGACTGTTTGACTCATTCCTAAACTTACACGTGGAGCTCTGTGGCAACGCCAAGTGGGCAAAGACCACCATCAAACCAACATTAAACCCGAGATTAGCTATAATTCCAGACATTCAATAGTATTCCCAAACACAAAGGTTCACAGTAATTATTTTAAATGTCAACACTTATCTGGAAATACTTTGAAATAGTCGGGAAAGGTCCGTATGTCGGTCTTTTGCATCTTATTTTTAAGAACCACACTTTATATCAACATTGCCAGGGGAAGTGTCCAGATTCCTGTGCTTATCGCATTGGCTCCTTCTCAAATGTCAAGGTCGCGAAGATCAATTCTTTGCTTAAATACTTTTTGCTTTATACCTCAAAAAGACTTAGTTAGTTAGTTATTCATTGCTTACAGGGTCCAGTGGACTGCAAATAGCCGAATCAGGACCACAAAATCAAGACTACAACTTGGCTGAAAGAGTACTCACCCCTGATCCGCATAAAAGATCTGCTGAAACAACCCTAGTGGTAACACTGAAGGCACTCCACCAGCCTGTCACTTTACAATAAAGCCATCCCACGCAGGGGGCGCTGAGGCTATACTCTAATTTATCGAACCTCTGTTTACAAAAACAAAATAGAATACAAACATCATTAGAAAATATCAACAAAATTCATACATATAAAATGCCTACATTGCCAAATAATAACATCATAGGAAGCCCCAGTGACCATTTGGCAGAAAGCGTCCAAAATTCCTAAGCTGATCCAACATACCTCACATACAAATAAGGAGTTTTGTCCCAGAAGAGTTTTCAAGAAAAAAGGTAGGTGACTGGTCTAGCGAAGAAGAAGATAGTATAGTAGATTGATAGAACAGAGTAGGGATGAGAAAGAACAAAGGAGAAAGACAGCGACAGTGGGAATTTAAAGCACTAAATTTCCAGAAAGTGAGGATATCATTTATACTGAAACCCCCGGCAACCCCCAAGGGGGCTCAAAAAGAGATGAACCTAGGTTAACGATTTTTGGTGTTCGGGTACAACTCGTGTCCAATCATTTGATAACAGTCCTTTTGGTTTGTCATTGGGTTAATCGTGAAATCCGTCGGTGTTTCACCTTTCTCTTTTATTTAACAAAAAGTGCACATAATTAATAAGTATGTATAAGTAAAATGTAACATTTATCAATCACGATTCTTTGTACACGAAAGCTTGAAGAGAGATTGAATTCATCCCACAATGAGTGGCAGCGGTGTTCTAGCATGAAACATTGGCCGACATTTGAGAAACCTCTTTTGGGTCAGACCGAAGAAGACCTTTAGACCGCCATTGCTCATTGCACCGTCTGTTAATCTGTTGTGGAACAACCATTATAATGTTCTCTTTGACTATTTCTCCTATTTCTGCCAGACCTAAAGCAATAATCATGTAATGTAATGTAATGATTTCTGCCATTGTACGCGATTATTATTTTGTTTATTTCTACTTGTTAGTTTGTTTGCTGTTTTCTTCATCAGATAGATTTATATTGAAATTCATTTTGTAAATAATAATAATAATAATAATAATAATAATAATAATAATAATAATAATAATAATAATAATAATAATAATAATAATAATGAGGGTTTAAGAATACTGCAATGAAATTGTAGATCATTAACTTCAAATTTACATTATTTGAAACAGCATGTTGCTTCTAATATTCACCATGTAATATATTTACAATCTCCCAATGTAAAAATAAGACAATTACCTAAATTTGAAGAATATTATTACCGACCTATTATAAAAATCACTGGAAGAAACACTAAGGTGAGTGCTGTACTATACAGTACTCCTCTCTTAAGGTGACCCCCCACAGGACCAAATTTTTGTTTGATCTTATCCGAGGGGCACCCTAAACAGTCCTCTGATAAGATCAACTACCAGTAAAAAACTTGATCTTATACGAGGTGCTAAATTTTTGTGTCGTGTGACAGTGCGTGTGTGTGTGTGTGCGTGGGTGTGTATGTGTGTACATGTGTGCACGTTGGTGCGCGCGTATGCATGTATGCATTACTGTATATGTATTTTTTTTGTGCGTGTGTATGATGCATAAGCACACACTCAAACACTCAAACGAACGGATGCAAGCATGCATACACATACACACACACTCTCTCTCACACACACACACACACATTGACGCGCACGCACGCAAATGAGAATGAAAAAATAAAAAGTATTGGTGTATTTGCAGAAAACCTTACACAAGTTTAACGAATTGTTCACTTTGCACAGCGTCCCACGCTATGTGAACAGGAAATGACATCATAAGGAATATATGACATCATCTCAAATTAGGAAGTGACCTCATAAATGACATCATCTGTGACATCAATTTCTCTTAAGCAGTAGTCTCCTCCATTTGGGAACCAAAACGGGGTTGACGTTATCCGAGGTTTTCCCTTATGCGAGGTGACTCTAAGCGAGGAATTCTAAATGGGACAAAGAAGGTGTTTGGCCGGGACCAACAACCTGATTGATGTTATCCGCGTTCTGACCTTAAACGGTAGTGACGTTAAAAGAGGTGTACTGTATGTGAAAAATGATTTAGAGTATGTTTCATGTGCCTCACCAATTCCATCCAACACTGAGGATGTATATTCTGCTGCTGTGAAAATAAAAATGAATAATCAGTTACATATAAACATTTTATCTGTCTATTATCCCAAAGGCCCATCTGATGTGAACAGTGATTGGAGAAATAGTATTGATACCAACCAGAAGTGTATCATAACTGCAGACGTTAACTGTCATTGTCCACTCTGGGATAAACAGTGTAATCATGTTACGAACAAAACCTTTGTGGAGAATGTTTTGAACTCTGGTTTGATATTATTGAATGATGGTCGTCCTACAAGAATAACAGACTCTCTTAATCATCAACCTTATGCCATTGATTTAACCTTTGTATCGCCCGATTTGGCAGAGGATTGAATCTGGGATTTAGAATGTGACTCTTTAGGAAGTTATCAACTTCCTATTGTTATTTCTTTTAAGGAAGGACCACATTGTGAAGAAGAAAAAGATGCTATTCCAAAATTTTCTTATAATCGCGCTGACTGGGGTAGATATAAATTATTGCAGCAGCAACAGAGTCAATCCTATCTGTTACGTTGAAACGCGAAGGATAGTAGACTATGTCTGAAACGCGCACGATAGATCTAATCGTTTCGCTTTGCAAAGTATTCAATAACAAAGTGTATTTACCTTTGATTTGAGTTTGCGTTGTTGTTAGAAGAAGCTTTGTATAACGTTGGTAATTTTAGTTGGTCGATGTTATTGGAGAATTCTCTAGATTTGCTTGTTTACTGTCGATAGAAGCTTCGCGATATTTGAGAACATTCTTGGACAGAAAGGAAAATTGTATGACGTAAAACAGTGATGACGAGGTTAATTCTGATTGGTTGTAACGCGTCATTCTGGAACGTCCTGAGGTTATCTCGAGTTGAGAGAAAAAATATATAATTGACACACTGTGTTGTGAAAAAGTGGAGAGTGAAAAGGCGACTGTATGCAGTTATTGATGAATGCTGAATAAAGTTTGAAAACTTCATACGACGACTCCGTGACTTGTGGCTGATTGAACGGGTTGCGTGGATAAACGAATCTGAGCTACACTCATCAGTACTTCAGCATTGGGGCTGAATCAACTACTGATAAAGAAAAACACCACCATCAATCGAGTGTAACACTATCCTATCCTATCCTTTCCCGTAACCCGGAGGTCGTAGGGGCACTACAGATGATCGTTTAACCAGCATACTCCATCTTTCTCTGTCCTCAGCAGCACTGATGGCTTCGCTCAGTGTCAAACCAGTCCATTCTCGAATGTTGTCCTCCCACCTCTTTCTCGGTCTCCCTCTTCTTCTACCTCCTTGCACTGTGCCTTGCAGAATGGTCTTTGCAAGGCCTAATGATCTGGTGACGTGGCCATACCTTCGGAGTTGACATATCCAGAAGGTAAATGAACATACTTTTGTTTCATCGTGATGTATTTATATTATTGTTAAATTCTGTTTGGGAAATTTGCAATGCTCAGAATTGAATTGTTAGCCCACGTTGCGTGACCACGTGGAGTATCCGACCACGCGGCGAGCACGACCGGCCGACGCCATGTTATATTATGTACGGATCCACTGTTGTTTAACCAATATGTATGGCTGCAGATCAGTGGCTGTACCAGAGAATGTGTATAATATTATTTCTTTCTCTATGTGTATAGTTAGCCAAGATTTATATTTATATATGTATAGGAAATTAGAGTGGAGATTCCAGTGGACCATGGACGTAGCAGAATGTTCGTCGCTTATATATAGAGATGTGGAGCTAATCACTTAGGGCTACTTCGGCCTTCAGTGAGACGCTATGCACACACCTATTATACAGGGTTGTGCAGAATTTCGTCTCATATGTTACAGACGAGCAGGCATTGTATCGTGAGACCAACTCGGCGAAAGACCAGAACAAGTCGTCGCTGAAAGTTGGTCTGCAGAGGCCTCTCTAGCAATGAGCAAAGAGAGCCCACCAGTCTAGCCACAGGGAAAAAACACAGTGTATCAAGGAATCACCCGCAACTCAGTTCTTCAGACACTGAGCTAAGTACACAGGCTTCAGTGCACCAAACTCTGTATAAACAGGACCACAGTAGTCCACTCTTCAAGAACTCTGACCACTAGGGCAGAAAGTATCCAGTGCCCGATGAAGATAAAGTAGCTGCCTAGAACTCTCAAGGGTGAACCATTCGCATTGACATTTGAACTTTTAAGTTAGTTTCGTACATCGAAGATCGTGTATAGAGCAGAGGAAATAAATATGTGATTTTTACTGTTATCAAGTGGCTGGACTACATGTGTTTCATAGCCGTGTGAAAGCTAGTGTGACAGTGATCTTTTACCATTTTTCTATCTATTTCTGTACCCCAGCCTAAACACAGACCGAGCTAAACAAATAAATGTATTAAGTGAAGTCATAGGGAGATTACTATCGATCCCCATAGACTAAGACAGTGGATAATAGCATTCCATTGTGCAGAGTCCAGCAACAATAAAACCCCACGTCGAAAATTATCAAATTATTTCCCTTTGCCATTTTTCATGGGCCGATAATAAAATCATTTGAAATTGTCTTGATTTTTCATTGGCTCAAGATTTCTTCTCTCATTGCCTGAAGATGGCATCATTCAAAATTTGTCTTAATTTTTCATTGGCTCGAGACTTTTCCTCTCATGATCTGAAGATAACATTGTTTAAAAAAAATAAAGAAAGAAAAATGGTCTTGATTTTCATTGGCTCTTTTTGACATCATTGATTTTCATTAACATTTTACAAAGTCTTTTTGAACTTACATTGACTAGTAAGACAACATTTAGGGGATCTGTTGGTTTTTTTTAAATAGTTTTAAAAAAAAACTTATCATTGTTTGTTTTTGTCCTCATTCAAAAGATAGTCGGATATCCTGTTACTTTAATTCTTTCCCCCCTCCCCGCTCCAATGCTCTCTCTGAGCCCTTTATTATTGAGAAACTGCCAGAAATTTCAAGTAGGACAGAAAGAGTTTTTTAAATATGTTTAAGACTAGTTATCTTATATGTTGAGATAGTCTGATAGTCACTTTATAATTACTCAATTAAATACTTTTGCTGTTTAAATTTTTTTTTCTTTATCATTGATTCTTGTAAGAATTTGTATAATTATTTTGTCTAAAGGCATTACGCCGACCACACCCGTCTGCTTTATTTATTTTTTTTACTTTATGTTTTCTTATTCATTAATTAATTTATTGCTTTGAGAACTGTTGCTTATTTATTTGAAATAGTAATGTTTTTGTTTGAATACAGCAGTAAAGAATTGTGAACTTACTGTTGTTTTGCAATTTTCATTAGTTCTTTCAACTTTGTGTTTCTGAATGCAATCAAGAATAGATGGTAAATATATATTTTTTAAAATTATTTAATATTTTTCTCTCCCTCCCTCTCTCTCTCTCTCTTTCTCACTTTCTCTCTCGCCCTCCCTCTCCTTGACATTTCTGGCAGATTTTTCTAATTTTATTTTCATTGCATAAAATGGAATCCTGTGGATTTACATGGTATAACATTTATTAATAATTTTCTTCTTTTGTTTTCTGTTTGGTAATTTCAAGTTAGTATCATTAGTCTTGTGCTCTTCTTCTGAACTGTGGAATAAGTATATATTATATATTTTATCTTTGGAGAACTACCGTTGTTGTTTGAATTTCATCCTGTTACTGGTTATTGTATTTTGTAGTGTGTTTTTCGTCGTTATTTTGTCTCTTCCCGATCATCTGTTGCAGTTGTTTTAATCATGTGTGAAATAAATTGATATCAGAATAAAAACGTGTGTGGGTGGGTGGGCATTTAGGAACGACGTTACTCTGACATACACTTGAAACTCTACATACTTTCTTTTGACTTTTTTTTGACCGCTCCGTTATTTTGACGTCAAAATAGTGTTCCGGTAGAGTTACAGATGTGTTAGGGTTTGGGTTAGGGTTAGGAATAGCTTCAAAAAAATAAAAATGTCAAAATAATGTCAAAAAATGGAAAGTGTCAAAATAATGTATGTAGAGTTTCACAACAGTCATCACAACGTCGTTTCTACAAAAATTTGTGTGTGTGTGTGTGTGTGTGTGTGTGACAAACACCTCCGTTTATTTTGTTCATATTTTATTTCACGTTGACAGAGCAGAAACAGCCTATTAACCAGATAGTATTAAACGCAACGAGTGGCACATTTTGGACAGTCATGAATTACAAAGTGCCACTGGATGGACAATACAAATTGACGTCTCTGAGCCTTGGGCCATTTAGAGACAATAACAACGATACATGGTAAAATGCTAAGGTGGCGTCACATAAAAAAACACTTATTTAAACCAACTACGTAGGCCTACAAAAAAAAACAAATACGTAAGGGAATGACAATGGCAGACTGGACAAATGAAATAACAGAACACATCTCAAAACACATTGTAACATATAAAACAGCAGGTGACAATGGAGCAAACAAAAGCAGAACAGCACCATAGTAAAGTCAGTCGCTGTCCGCACAGTATTGTTACTAGCACTTCCGAAACTACAAATCGTGATCGCATCTCCATTTGTTAAAACAAATCATACGGGTGCAACAACGCAGGAATTTTGCCGCAGGATTATCACCACAAGGTTGGTAGAAGTCCGCACAATTCTCATTGGGGCGAAGCGTCTGCCACAAAGCCACCAAACATTTAGGAGAAAACAAAGTGACACCTACCCCTTATTTCTAATAATAATAATAATAATAATAATAATAATAATAATAATAATAATAATAATAATAATAATAACCACATAGCAGTAAGAAGAGGTCACTTCCAGTTTGCCTGAACAAGTCGGTCGCACTCGAGAGTATTAATTTCGTTTATACAAGTAAAATCTATGTTCTATCAAGATCATGACAATAATAATTTAATTTACAAATGGCGCCTCATACTCATATTTATATATATAATGTCCACATTATGTAGGTACTAGGTGTGTATATTGAGGCGGTTACCCGGCTTATGACACGCGAATGAGAAAGTGCAGAACATCAGTGACTGCAAGAAAAGCACAGTGGTTCAAGGGTCAAATGCTCGCCTCCGCATAGTTGTTGTATTTCTGGAAATACTTTAAAACAGTCGGGAATCAGAACGAGCCAAATATCGGTCTGTCTACATAATAATTATATGAATAATAATAATAATAATAATAATAATAATAATAATAATAATAATAATAATAATAATAATAATAATAATAATAATAATTTATTTTATAAAGCGCGATTCCAGACAACTGTCTGCTCAAAGCGCTCACACGCATGCACACACTCTCACACTCGCAGGTTAACATTATAATCCTAAAGTATCGAGTTTAAACAAAGGGTAAAATATGTATACTAAAAGAAAGATGTACATGTACAAGATTTAAACTTTAACTCTAAGGTAAAACACAAGACAGCAATTTTTAAAATGTTACTGGATTTTACTGGATGTTATATACGCGCTTTTCACTACATGAAACCCCAAGCTGAAGAAATCATAGCTGAAGAACAAGCAGGATTCAGGGCACGGCGAATTGCCACTGAGCAGATTTTGAACCTCAGATCACATCCAGCACCAACATCTATATCATGTGTTCGTAGACTTCAAGAAGGCGTTTGACCGAATCTGGCATGCAGCTCTGTGGGCAACCATGAGAGTGTACAACATCATCCCTAAAATTATTGAAGTAATCAAAAGCCTGTATGACAAGGCTACCAGTGCAGTCCTCCATAAGCCCACCGTAGGGGTTCCGGGGTTTTAGTATAAATAGTATCCCAACTTTCTGAAAATTTAGTGCTTTAAATTCCCACTGTCGCTGTCTTTCTCCTTTGTTCTTTCTCATTCCTACTCTGTTCTATCAATCTACTATACTATCTTCTTCTTCGCTAGACCAGTCACCTACCTTTTTTCTTGAAAACTCTTCCGGGACAAAACTCCTTATTTGTATGTGAGGTATGTTGGATCAGCGTAGGAATTTTGGACGCTTTCTGCCAAATGGTCACTGGGTCTTCCTATGATGTTATTTGGCAATGTAGACATTTTATATGTATGTGTTTTGTTTGTAACCTTCAGGAGTGTGAAAATTACCGCACCATCAGCCTCATCAGCCATCCCAGCAAGGTCCTCCTGAAAATAATACTCAACAGATTGAAACCCCAAGCTGAACAAATCATAGCTGAAGAACAAGCAGGAGTCAGGGTAGGGCGAAGTACCACTGAGCAGATTTTCAACCTCAGAATAATCTGTGAGAAATACCTACAGCACCATCATGTGTTCATAGACATCAAGAAGGCGTTTGACCGAGTCTGGCATGCAGCTCTATGGGCAACAATGAAAGTGTACAACATCAGCCTTAACATTATTGAAGTCATCAAAAGCCTGTACCAGGCTACCAGTGCAGTCCTCCACAACAGCGCCATCGGGAACTGGTTCAGAACAACAATCGGTGTGCGTCAAGGATGCCTACTCTCTCCAACACTCTTCAACATCTTCTTAGAGCGCATCATGTCAGATGCTCTTGCAGATCATGAAGGCACAGTCAGCATAGGGGGTAGAGCAATCTCCAATCTTTGTTTTGCAGATGACATTGATGGATTGGCTGGAGAGGAACAAGAACTTGAACAGCTGGTACAGAGGCTTGACACCACCTCCAGAGCCTATGGAATGGAAATAAGTGCAGAGAAGACCAAAATGATGACCAACAACACCAATGGCATCAACACGGACATCAAAGTCCAAGGCCAATCCCTCAACACAGTGCATAGCTTCAAATATTTAGGAGCCATTGTATCAGACAATGGGTCCGGACAGGAAGTCCTCTCCAGGATCGCACAAACAACTGCTGCCCTGACAAGGTTGAAGCCCATCTGGAAAGACAGGACCATCAGTCTACAATCCAAAGTAAGACTGCTGCGCTCCCTTGTCATCTCCATCTTCCTATGCTTGCGAAGTATGGACCCTCACAGCAGATCTCCAATAATACATTACATTACATAATTGTTGCTTTAGGTCCAGCGGACTCTTCCGAGCCAAATCAGGACCGGACAAGCCCCAATCCGCATAAAAGATCGGCTGAAACAACCCTAGTGGGAAAACTGAATGCCCTCCACCAGCCAGTCACTTTCCAATAAAGACATCCCACGCATGGGACGGCTGAGGCTTTACCCCAACTAATCGAACCCCCGTTTAACATATGACACTCAACAGAATTATCTGCGAGATGTAAAGGTAAGTCGTTAATATAAACACAAAATAAAACAGGACCTAAAACAGATCCTTGAGAAACCCCATGCTTGATTTGGCCTACAGAGGAATTTTTACCATGGACATGTACGAATTGCGTTCGTTGACTAAGATATGAATTAAAAAAATCCAAGGAAACAGAGCCATTGAGATTCAGTTCAAGCTTTTGGAGCAGTATGTAGTGATTAACGAGATCAAACGCTTTGGAAAGATCTAGAAAAACAGCTCCTGACAACGTAGAGTTATTCATAGCAGAAAGCCATTTGTTAGTTAAAAGAGCTAATGCAGTGGAGCAAGAATGGTGACTACGGAAACCAGATTGTAAGGAATGAAAAAGATCAAGATCCTCTATATATTTTGTAAGGTGAGTGTGAATGTGATGCTCTAGTATCTTTGAAAGTGTAGACAGCAGAGATATCGGACGATAGTTATTAAGATCAGAACTTACTTTTGACTTAGGAAGGGGAATAACCTTAGCTTGTTTCCATATGGTTGGAAATGTATTTTTAATAATGCATAAGTTGAAGATGTAAGAAATGGAATTCACAATATAAGGCAAAGAAAGTTTTAAGACTTTATTGCTAATTTCATCAAGACCTGCCGACTTTGTATTTTTAAGTTTTAATATATATTTTACAATTTCATTTATGGTAATGGGTGGTATTTTAAATGGTGAAGCGGTACTTGTTCTCTGCTTACAAAATGTAATGAGACAATCTGAACAAGTGTATTGTGAATATTTTGAGCAATCCGATTTCAGTACAGAAGTAGCGACTGAAAGAAAATGGTTATTGAATGCATTAGCAGATAAATTGGATGGAATTTCATGATGATTTGAAGATGAGCCTTTAATAAAAGAATTTAGGGCATGCCATAGGTGAGAAATGTCACTGTTATTTTCTATTAGTTTATTAAAATAGTTTCTTTTGGAATCACGCACCATGTTTTTGATTTTATTACGAGATTTTTTATACTCTTGAAACTGTTTAGCATGTTTAAGTTTGTCTCGCTGTGACATTGCTTCTATAATCTCCGGAGTCAGCCATGGTGGGAACTTAGGATGTTTTACTCTTTTCTTTTTAATTGGTGCATGTCTGTTAAGTATAGATAAATAAATAGAATACCAACATTCAAGTGCATCATTAGGGTCATTATAAGTATAAACGTCATCAAATGATGCATCAAAGAGGTCCATAAGAAAGGCTCCACGATCAAAGTGTTTGAAGGACCTGTATGTTATAATTATGAGTGTGACCTTTAGTGTTTGATTTGGGTAATTTAGTAAACTTTGTACAATATATGGGGAATGATCACGTATGCCCAAAGCAGAAATGGAAGCATGATCAATTGTTGCGGGTTCAGTGGTGTATATATGATCAATTAAAGAAGATGTTGATGAGGTTACCCTAGTAGGTGAAGTTATCAACTGATTAAGGCCTAGAGAATATGTTAGGCAGTCCCATCTATTTTGTGGTCTCAAAAGATCAATGTTAAAATCACCAAGAATGAGAACATCAGCAATAGGCTTATAATTGTATATTTGGAGATCTGCTGTGAGGGTCCATGCTTCGCAAGCATATAGGAAGATGGAGATGACCAGAGAGCGCAGCAGTCTTACTTTGGAATGTAGACTGATGGTTCTGTCTTTCCAAATGGGCTTCAACCTTGTCAGGGCAGCAGTTGTTTGTGCGATCCTGGAGAGGACTTCCTGACGAGACCCATTGTCTGACACAATGGCTCCCAAATATTTGAAGCTGTGCACTGTGTTGAGGGATTGGCCTTGTACTTTGATGTCCGTGTTGATGCCATTGGTGTTGTTGGTCATCATTTTGGTCTTCTCTGCACTTATTTCCATTCCATAAGCTCTGGAGGTGGTGTCAAGCCTCTGTACCAGCTGTTCAAGTTCTTGTTCCTCTCCAGCCAATTCATCAATATCATCCGCAAAACGAAGATTGGAGATTGCTCTGCCCCCTATGCTGACTGTGCCTTCGTGATCTGGGATAGGGATAGGGATAGGTGTTTTGTTGATATTTTATAATGATTGTATTCTATTTTGTTTTTGTAAACTGGGGTTCGATAAATTAGAGTATAGCCTCAGCGTCCCATGCGTGGGATTTCTTTATTGTAAAGTGACCGTCTGATGGAGTGCCTTCAGTGTTACCACTAGGGTTGTTTCGGCAGATCTTTTTTTGCGGAGCAGGGGTGAGTCCTCTTTTAGTGAAGTTGTGGTCTTGATTTTGTGGTCCTGATTCGGCTCTTTGCAGTCCGCTGGACCCTATAAACAATGAATAACTAACTAACAGCGGCGGGCAACCGATAGAGGCGTTTCTTCAATCGACGGCAAACCAGTAGCTCTGACCATCAAGTGTGCGGCGGGAGCGTCATTCTTCCGAGTTAGACCGAGCGCACAGCTTCTCTTGCTGATGTGCAAGAGTGCATGACCGATGGCCAACTTCTCATTGCCAACGGGAAATCCATCCCCGTCGTCGCCAGCATAGCTGTGACTATACAGAACATGCCTGTTTCCAGGGGACGCGTCGGAAATCGCGAAGTAACGGTCCTAAGAGACTCAGGATGCAGTGGGGTCATCGTCAGAGAAGATCTAATCACTAAAGAACAGTTCCCTGGCGATTCTAAATAAACACTCATGCCCGATAGCAAATGTATGAAAACCTCAGTTGCGAAAATTCAAGTCGAAGTAGAAGCGGTTTGCCTGAAGAAGCCGTTGTACGATTTGATGATCGGGAATATCGACGGCGCGAGACGACCCGACGACCCCTATCCAGAGTGGAGTCCTGGCTCAACTCAACACGACGAGATTGCGGAGCAGGATCCATTGCCATTTCCCGATGGAGACCTTACAGAGCTGCTACGGGATAGTATGGCTACTCCGGCTCAGCCCTGCCGACCAGAGATCGTCAGTGCTGTCAACACCAGAGCCCAGGCTAAGAGAGGCAAGACGACTACGCCACTGAAGACCTTCGTTGGTCAATATTACTGGAGAATTTTCTAGAATTTATTTGTTTACTATCGACCGAAGCATCTAGATAAATCTACTAATATCTAAGACATTCTTCTAACCTAAATAAGGTTATATGACGTAAGACAGTGCATAGTTCCGGTGACGAGTTTTATTGCGCCATGCTGGAATGTTCGAACTTACTCTCGATTATAGATAGACTATAGGTTTATAAATGGTGCACTGTGTCTGTTTAAAGAGTGAAAAAGTGATTGATTTATGTAGATTTTTGATGATGATCTTTGAAGTGATTTTCGGAAAGTGATCTTGTATGCAGCTGTTGATGTATGCTGAATAAAGTTGGAAAACTTCAATCGACGACTCCTGCCTTGTCGCTGAGTGAACAGGTTGCCTGGATAAACGAATCTGTGTTACACTTATCAAGATTCAAGCATCGGGACTGAATCAACCATTTATAAAAACAACAACCGTGTAAAACAGATAATGGTGAGAGCGTCAGTCATCGCTTCTCCTCCTGCTTGAAGCAGTTCTGCTGGTATGTTGTCCACTCCCCCTGACTTCCCTTTCTTCAGCGATTGCACTGCTGTCTCAACTTCTTCTCCGAGAATTGGGAGGATTTCTTCTTCTTCTCTGTTCTCGGGACATGCTAGAACTGATGGGTCGTCTCCGTTTGGTGTGTGGTTGTAAAGGTCAGAACAGTAATCTGTCCATCTGTCCAAGACTTCTTGTTCTTCTGTAAGGCATATGCCAGACTTGCTTTGGATCGTGGAGATCTTGGGCTGTTTAACACCTGTCGGCCACTTTACAGTCTGTTTTTTTTTTGCTGTTGTTCTTGTTCAGACTGTTCTCTATTTCCTGGCATTTATCTTCTATCCAGTTCTCCTTTGCTGTTCGCATGCCTTTTCGGATGTCATTGTTTATTTTGCGGTAGACATCAGCTCCCGGTCCCGTGAGGTGTTCTTTTTGTTTTTCATCTGTCTTCGTTTATCACACAGATCCAAAAGTTCAGGTGTGATTCACGGCTTCTTCTTTAGCCGGTGCTTGCTGAGGATCTCAGTGGCGGCATCTGTCACAGCTGAGTTGAAGGTGGTGGTCATGGTGTTGGCATCTACTTCACCAGCCCCCAAAATGAGCAGTGGTGCAAATTTACCTCCAATTGTGGCCTGAAATATTTCTGCCACCTCAGGGTCTTGCAGTTTGTCCATGTCGAACTTCAGTCGAGTGCACTTTGCTGTGTTTACTCTCTTCAAGTGGAGCCGGAAAGACATCATCACAAGATCGTGGTCACTTCCGATATCTGCTCCTGGATAGGTTGCGTGTCCTGCCAATGTTGATTCTTGATCTGAAGCGTTTCTTGACCATGATGTAGTCGATCTGGTTGTGATGCTCCCCGCCGAGACTGTGCCATGTCCATTGTCTGGATTTTTTATGGAGACCAAGCGTGTTTACCAGTGTCAGATTGTTGTATCTGGCAAACTCCAAGAGTCTCAGACCCCTGTCATTTGTCTCGTTGTTCATTTAAATTAAGATAATAATAACTCTTGTGGAAAGGCCAGAGCAAGTTCATCTGTGGAACACAGAATACTGTTACATTCAATCCAAACAAAATATTACAAACACGTAAACTGTATTATTTTGTCATGTAACCACCATGTCTTTGAAACATACAAGTTCCGTTCGTTCATTTTTACCAGCTGGCGCACCTTATGTTATAACTTCTGTAGATAACATACAATTTGAGTTATTTGTGAGGCTGGCAAAGCAGTAATTGTAGCTCATTTTCTTTGACATTTTGTTTTATCTTATAATTTCGGTGAAGAAGATCAAAACAAACCAACCTCGACATCTGCATCAATAAAACTGATACCTACTAAGGAACCTTTTGGTAAAATGGCCTGAAGATCATCAAAAATATCGCCCCAGACATTGACAGCTAGCAGCATGGTCACCAACATCAGCAAGAACAGATCTTCCAGCAGCGAACGAACCTTGGTACTCTATGGAAACAAGACATAAGTAGCTCATCAATATTAAGTAGCATATAAATAGAATAGGAGGAGGTAAAGACCACCAGAGACATTCAAATTTCCATCCAAGAACACCATCACTAAAGCAACCACACAAAGCATAACAAAACGCACAAACAACAACTGTTACAAAGAGAGCACAGAAATAGGAGGGGATCTGGACAGACACAAGCTTGTATGTGGATACGCGAGGCCAACGCCTTAGATAACCACCTACAGCACAGTAACCGCCACAGTGTAGCTATAATATCCAGACACAAACGTGCCACACAAAAAGAGTAGAGCTCTCCAATGCCAAGTATCAAAGACATAATTATTTTAAATAGTCTATCCAGAACATACATCGAAAGTAGTTTACACAATCTTTGATTTTTAGAATTTAAAACAAAGGGGAAACGTCCGTTGGCGTGCATGAAGTAAGCGACTTACATTAAGAAAAGTGAAGTTAAGTCAGTTTTTATAAGTCGTTTCATTTACACCAAGCATGTAATCGTTGGCATGTTCTCAAATGTCAAGGTCGCGAAGATCAATTCTTTGCTTAAATACTTTTTGCTTTATACCTCAAAAAGACTTAGTTAGTTAGTTATTCATTGCTTACAGGGTCCAGTGGACTGCAAATAGCCGAATCAGGACCACAAAATCAAGACTACAACTTGGCTGAAAGAGTACTCACCCCTGATCCGCATAAAAGATCTGCTGAAACAACCCTAGTGGTAACACTGAAGGCACTCCATCAGCCTGTCACTTTACAATAAAGCCATCCCACGCAGGGGGCGCTGAGGCTATACTCTAATTTATCGAACCTCTGTTTACAAAAACAAAATAGAATACAAACATCATTAGAAAATATCAACAAAATTCATACATATAAAATGCCTACATTGCCAAATAATAACATCATAGGAAGCCCCAGTGACCATTTGGCAGAAAGCGTCCAAAATTCCTAAGCTGATCCAACATACCTCACATACAAATAAGGAGTTTTGTCCCAGAAGAGTTTTCAAGAAAAAAGGTAGGTGACTGGTCTAGCGAAGAAGAAGATAGTATAGTAGATTGATAGAACAGAGTAGGGATGAGAAAGAACAAAGGAGAAAGACAGCGACAGTGGGAATTTAAAGCACTAAATTTCCAGAAAGTGAGGATAATTATCATTTATACTGAAACCCCCGGCAACCCCCAGGGGGGCTCAAAAAGAGATGAACCTAGGTTAACGATTTTTGGTGTTCGGGTACAACTCGTGTCCAATCATTTGATAACAGTCCTTTTGGTTTGTCATTGGGTTAATCGTGAAATCCGTCGGTGTTTCACCTTTCTCTTTTATTTAACAAAAAGTGCACATAATTAATAAGTATGTATAAGTAAAATGTAACATTTATCAATCACGATTCTTTGTACACGAAAGCTTGAAGAGAGATTGAATTCATCCCACAATGAGTGGCAGCGGTGTTCTAGCAGGAAACATTGGCCGACATTTGAGAAACCTCTTTTGGGTCAGACCGAAGAAGACCTTTAGACCGCCATTGCTCATTGCACCGTCTGTTAATCTGTTGTGGAACAACCATTATAATGTTCTCTTTGACTATTTCTCCTATTTCTGCCAGACCTAAAGCAATAATCATGTAATGTAATGTAATGATTTCTGCCATTGTACGCGATTATTATTTTGTTTATTTCTACTTGTTAGTTTGTTTGCTGTTTTCTTCATCAGATAGATTTATATTGAAATTCATTTTGTAAATAATAATAATAACAATAATAATAATAATAATAATAATAATAATAATAATAATAATAATAATAATAATAATAATAATAATGAGGGTTTAAGAATACTGCAATGAAATTGTAGATCATTAACTTCAAATTTACAGTATTTGAAACAGCATGTTGCTTCTTATATTCACCATGTAATATATTTACAATCTCCCAATGTAAAAATAAGACAATTACCTAAATTTGAAGAATATTATTACCGACCTATTATAAAAATCACTGGAAGAAACACTAAGGTGAGTGCTGTACTATACAGTACTCCTCTCTTAAGGTGACCCCCCACAGGACCAAATTTTTGTTTGATCTTATCCGAGGGGCACCCTAAACAGTCCTCTGATAAGATCAACTACCAGTAAAAAACTTGATCTTATACGAGGTGCTAAATTTTTGTGTCGTGTGACAGTGCGTGTGTGTGTGTGTGTGCGTGTGTGTGTGTATGTGTGTACATGTGTGCACGTTGGTGCGCGCGTATGCATGTATGCATTACTGTATATGTATTTTTTTGTGCGTGTGTATGATGCATAAGCACACACTCAAACACTCAAACGAACGGATGCAAGCATGCATACACATACACACACACTCTCTCTCACACACACACACACATTGACGCGCACGCACGCAAATGAGAATGAAAAAATAAAAAGTATGCACCAAGACAGTTATTGGTGTATTTGCAGAAAACCTTACACAAGTTTAACGAATTGTTCACTTTGCACAGCGTCCCACGCTATGTGAACAGGAAATGACATCATAAGGAATATATGACATCATCTCAAATTAGGAAGTGACCTCATAAATGACGTCATCTGTGACATCAATTTCTCTTAAGCAGTAGTCTCCTCCATTTGGGAACCAAAACGGGGTTGACGTTATCCGAGGTTTTCCCTTATGCGAGGTGACTCTAAGCGAGGAATTCTAAATGGGACAAAGAAGGTGTTTGGCCGGGACCAACAACCTGATTGATGTTATCCGCGTTCTGACCTTAAACGGTAGTGACGTTAAAAGAGGTGTACTGTATGTGAAAAATGATTTAGAGTATGTTTCATGTGCCTCACCAATTCCATCCAACACTGAGGATGTATATTCTGCTGCTGTGAAAATAAAAATGAATAATCAGTTACATATAAACATTTTATCTGTCTATTATCCCAAAGGCCCATCTTATGTGAACAGTGATTGGAGAAATAGTATTGATACCAACCAGAAGTGTATCATAACTGCAGACGTTAACTGTCATTGTCCACTCTGGGATAAACAGTGTAATCATGTTACGAACAAAACCTTTGTGGAGAATGTTTTGAACTCTGGTTTGATATTATTGAATGATGGTCGTCCTACAAGAATAACAGACTCTCTTAATCATCAACCTTATGCCATTGATTTAACCTTTGTATCGCCCGATTTGGCAGAGGATTGAATCTGGGATTTAGAATGTGACTCTTTAGGAAGTTATCAACTTCCTATTGTTATTTCTTTTAAGGAAGGACCACATTGTGAAGAAGAAAAAGATGCTATTCCAAAATTTTCTTATAATCGCGCTGACTGGGGTAGATATAAATTATTGCAGCAGCAACAGAGTCAATCCTATCTGTTACGTTGAAACGCGAAGGATAGTAGACTATGTCTGAAACGCGCACGATAGATCTAATCGTTTCGCTTTGCAAAGTATTCAATAACAAAGTGTATTTACCTTTGATTTGAGTTTGCGTTGTTGTTAGAAGAAGCTTTGTATAACGTTGGTAATTTTAGTTGGTCGATGTTATTGGAGAATTCTCTAGATTTGCTTGTTTACTGTCGATAGAAGCTTCGCGATATTTGAGAACATTCTTGGACAGAAAGGAAAATTGTATGACGTAAAACAGTGATGACGAGGTTAATTCTGATTGGTTGTAACGCGTCATTCTGGAACGTCCTGAGGTTATCTCGAGTTGAGAGAAAAAATATATAATTGACACACTGTGTTGTGAAAAAGTGGAGAGTGAAAAGGCGACTGTATGCAGTTATTGATGAATGCTGAATAAAGTTTGAAAACTTCATACGACGACTCCGTGACTTGTGGCTGATTGAACGGGTTGCGTGGATAAACGAATCTGAGCTACACTCATCAGTACTTCAGCATTGGGGCTGAATCAACTACTGATAAAGAAAAACACCACCATCAATCGAGTGTAACACTATCCTATCCTATCCTTTCCCGTAACCCGGAGGTCGTAGGGGCACTACAGATGATCGTTTAACCAGCATACTCCATCTTTCTCTGTCCTCAGCAGCACTGATGGCTTCGCTCAGTGTCAAACCAGTCCATTCTCGAATGTTGTCCTCCCACCTCTTTCTCGGTCTCCCTCTTCTTCTACCTCCTTGCACTGTGCCTTGCAGAATGGTCTTTGCAAGGCCTGATGATCTGGTGACGTGGCCATACCTTGGGAGTTGACATATCCAGAGGGTAAATGAACATACTTTTGTTTCATCGTGATGTATTTATATTATTGTTAAATTCTGTTTGGGAAATTTGCAATGCTCAGAATTGAATTGTTAGCCCACGTTGCGTGACCACGTGGAGTATCCGACCACGCGGCGAGCACGACCGGCCGACGCCATGTTATATTATGTACGGATCCACTGTTGTTTAACCAATATGTATGGCTGCAGATCAGTGGCTGTACCAGAGAATGTGTATAATATTATTTCTTTCTCTATGTGTATAGTTAGCCAAGATTTATATTTATATATGTATAGGAAATTAGAGTGGAGATTCCAGTGGACCATGGACGTAGCAGAATGTTCGTCGCTTATATATAGAGATGTGGAGCTAATCACTTAGGGCTACTTCGGCCTTCAGTGAGACGCTATGCACACACCTATTATACAGGGTTGTGCAGAATTTCGTCTCATATGTTACAGACGAGCAGGCATTGTATCGTGAGACCAACTCGGCGAAAGACCAGAACAAGTCGTCGCTGAAAGTTGGTCTGCAGAGGCCTCTCTAGCAATGAGCAAAGAGAGCCCACCAGTCTAGCCACAGGGAAAAAACACAGTGTATCAAGGAATCACCCGCAACTCAGTTCTTCAGACACTGAGCTAAGTACACAGCCTTCAGTGCACCAAACTCTGTATAAACAGGACCACAGTAGTCCACTCTTCAAGAACTCTGACCACTAGGGCAGAAAGTATCCAGTGCCCGATGAAGATAAAGTAGCTGCCTAGAACTCTCAAGGGTGAACCATTCGCATTGACATTTGAACTTTTAAGTTAGTTTCGTACATCGAAGATCGTGTATAGAGCAGAGGAAATAAATATGTGATTTTTACTGTTATCAAGTGGCTGGACTACATGTGTTTCATAGCCGTGTGAAAGCTAGTGTGACAGTGATCTTTTACCATTTTTCTATCTATTTCTGTACCCCAGCCTAAACACAGACCGAGCTAAACAAATTAATGTATTAAGTGAAGTCATAGGGAGATTACTATCGATCCCCATAGACTAAGACAGTGGATAATAGCATTCCATTGTGCAGAGTCCAGCAACAATAAAACCCCACGTCGAAAATTATCAAATTATTTCCCTTTGCCATTTTTCATGGGCCGATAATAAAATCATTTGAAATTGTCTTGATTTTTCATTGGCTCAAGATTTCTTCTCTCATTGCCTGAAGATGGCATCATTCAAAATTTGTCTTAATTTTTCATTGGCTCGAGACTTTTCCTCTCATTATCTGAAGATAACATTGTTTAAAAAAAATAAAGAAAGAAAAATGGTCTTGATTTTCATTGGCTCTTTTTGTGCTCTTCTTCTGAACTGTGGAATAAGTATATATTATATATTTTATCTTTGGAGAACTACCGTTGTTGTTTGAATTTCATCCTGTTACTGGTTATTGTATTTTGTAGTGTGTTTTTCGTCGTTATTTTGTCTCTTCCCGATCATCTGTTGCAGTTGTTTTAATCATGTGTGAAATAAATTGATATCAGAATAAAAACGTGTGTGGGTGGGTGGGCATTTAGGAACGACGTTACTCTGACATACACTTGAAACTCTACATACTTTCTTTTGACTTTTTTTTTGACCGCTCCGTTATTTTGACGTCAAAATAGTGTTCCGGTAGAGTTACAGATGTGTTAGGGTTTGGGTTAGGGTTAGGAATAGCTTCAAAAAAAAACAAAGTCAAAATAATGTCAAAAAATGGAAAGTGTCAAAATAATGTATGTAGAGTTTCACAACAGTCATCACAACGTCGTTTCTACAAAAATGTGTGTGTGTGTGTGTGTGTGTGTGTGTGTGTGTGTGTGTGTGTGTGTGACAAACACCTCCGTTTATTTTGTTCATATTTTATTTCACGTTGACAGAGCAGAAACAGCCTATTAACCAGATAGTATTAAACGCAACGAGTGGCACATTTTGGACAGTCGTGAATTACAAAGTGCCACTGGATGGACAATACAAATTGACGTCTCCGAGCCTTGGGCCATTTAGAGACAATAACAACGATACATGGTAAAATGCTAAGGTGGCGTCACATAAAAAAACACTTATTTAAACCAACTACGTAGGCCTACAAAAAAACAAATACGTAAGGGAATGACAATGGCAGACTGGACAAATGAAATAACAGAACACATCTCAAAACACATTGTAACATATAAAACAGCAGGTGACAATGGAGCAAACAAAAGCAGAACAGCACCATAGTAAAGTCAGTCGCTGTCCGCACAGTATTGTTACTAGCACTTCCGAAACTACATATCGTGATCGCATCTCCATTTGTTAAAACAAATCATACGGGTGCAACAACGCAGGAATTTTGCCTCAGGATTATCACCACAAGGTTGGTAGAAGTCCGCACAATTCTCATTGGGGCGAAGCGTCTGCCACAAAGCCACCAAACATTTAGGAGAAAACAAAGTGACACCTACCCCTAGGAGAAAACAAAGTGACACCTACCCCTTATTTCTAATAATAATAATAATAATAATAATAATAATAATAATAATAATAATAATAATAATAATAATAATAATAACCACATAGCAGTAAGAAGAGGTCACTTCCAGTTTGCCTGAACAAGTCGGTCGCACTCGAGAGTATTAATTTCGTTTATACAAGTAAAATCTATGTTCTATCAAGATCATGACAATAATAATTTAATTTACAAATGGCGCCTCATACTCATATTTATATATAATGTCCACATTATGTAGGTACTAGGTGTGTATATTGAGGCGGTTGCCCGGCTTATGACACGGCGAATGAGAAAGTGCAGAACATCAGTGACTGCAAGAAAAGCACTGTGGTTCAAGGGTCAAATGCTCGCCTCCGCATAGTTGTTGTATTTCTGGAAATACTTTAAAACAGTCGGGAATCAGAACGAGCCAAATATCGGTCTGTCTACATAATAATTATATGAATACGGGATGTTATATACGCGCTTTTCACTACATAAAACCCCAAGCTGAAGAAATCATAGCTGAGTGGGGCCGGGTGCGTCTTGCTAGTAACCGAAAGGTCGCTGGTTCGAATCCCGGATTGGCCAACGTGTGATCATATTATTTTCCCCTTTACCAACAACTGGCCCGCTGGTGTCAGTATAAATCGGTCCAGTAGTCACCTATATGCGAAAGTGTCGTGTGACTATAATCTACAAACAAACAAACAAACAAACAAACATCATAGCTGAAGAACAAGCAGGATTCAGGGCAGAGCGAATTGCCACTGAGCAGATTTTCAACCTCAGATCACATCCAGCACCAACATCTATATCATGTGTTCGTAGACTTCAAGAAGGCGTTTGACCGAATCTGGCATGCAGCTCTGTGGGCATTGATTGATTGATTTATTGTTGCTTTAGGTCCAGCGGACTCTTCCGAGCCAAATCAGGACCGGGCTCTGTGGGCAACCGTGAGAGTGTCCAACATCATCCCTAAAATTATTGAAGTAATCAAAAGCCTGTATGACAAGGCTACCAGTGCAGTCCTCCATAAGCCCTTCCCCCCCCCCCCCTCCAGCGTAGGGGTTTCGGGGGTTTTAGTATAAATAGTATCCCAACTTTCTGAAAATTTAGTGCTTTAAATTCCCACTGTCGCTGTCTTTCTCCTTTGTTCTTTCTCATTCCTACTCTGTTCTATCAATCTACTATACTATCTTCTTCTTTGCTAGACCAGTCACCTACCTTTTTTCTTGAAAACTCTTTCCGGGACAAAACTCCTTATTTGTATGTGAGGTATGTTGGATCAGCGTAGAAATTTTGGACGCTTTCTGCCAAATGTGTTTTGTTGATATGTTATAATGATTGTATTCTATTTTGTTTTTGTAAACTGGGGTTCGATAAATTAGAGTATAGCCTCAGCGTCTTATGCGTGGGATTTCTTTATTGTAAAGTGACCGTCTGATGGAGTGCCTTCAGTGTTACCACTAGGGTTGTTTCGGCAGATCTTTTTTTGCGGATCAGGGGTGAGTCCTCTTTTAGCGAAGTTGTGGTCTTGATTTTGTGGTCCTGATTCGGCTCTTTGCAGTCCGCTGGACCCTGTAAACAATGAATAACTAACTAACAGCGGCGGGCAACCGATAGAGGCGTTTCTTCAATCGACGGCAAACCAGTAGCTCTGACCATCAAGTGTGCGGCGGGAGCGTCATTCTTCCGAGTGAGACCGAGCGCACAGCTACTCTTGCTGATGTGCAAGAGTGCATGACCGATGGCCAACTTCTCATTGCCAACGGGAAATCCATCCCCGTCGTCGCCAGCATAGCTGTGACTATACAGAACATGCCTGTTTCCAGGGGACGCGTCGGAAATCGCGAAATAACGGTCCTAAGATACTCAGGATGCAGTGGGGTCATCGTCAGAGAAGATCTAATCACTAAAGAACAGTTCCATGGCGATTCTAAATAAACACTCATGCCCGATAGCAAATGTATGAAAACCTCAGTTGCGAAAATTCAAGTCGAAGTAGAAGCGGTTTGCCTGAAGAAGCCGTTGTACGATTTGATGATCGGGAATATCGACGGCGCGAGACGACCCGACGACCCCTATCCAGAGTGGAGTCCTGGCTCAACTCAACACGACGAGGTTGCGGAGCAGGATCCATTGCCATTTCCCGATGGAGACCTTACATAGCTGCTACGGGATAGTATGGCTACTCCGGCTCAGCCCTGCCGACCAGAGATCGTCAGTGCTGTCAACACCAGAGCCCAGGCTAAGAGAGGCAAGACGACTACGCCACTGAAGACCTTCGTTGGTCAATATTACAGGAGAATTTTCTAGAATTTTCTTGTTTACTATCGACCGAAGCATCTAGATAAATCTACTAATATCTAAGACATTCTTCTAACCTAAATAAGGTTATATGACGTAAGACAGTGCATAGTTCCGGTGACGAGTTTTATTGCGCCATGCTGGAATGTTCGAATTTTCTCTCGATTATAGATAGACTATAGGCCTATAAATGGTGCACTGTGTCTGTTTAAAGAGTGAAAAAGTGATTGATTTATGTAGATTTTTGATGATGATCTTTGAAGTGATTTTCGGAAAGTGATCTTGTATGCAGCTGTTGATGTATGCTGAATAAAGTTGGAAAACTTCAATCGACGACTCCTGCCTTGTCGCTGAGTGAACAGGTTGCCTGGATAAACGAATCTGTGTTACACTTATCAAGATTCAAGCATCGGGACTGAATCAACCATTTATAAAAAACAACAACCGTGTAAAACAGATAATGGTGAGAGCGTCAGTCATCGCTTCTCCTCCTGCTTGAAGCAGTTCTGCTGGTATGTTGTCCACTCCCCCTGACTTCCCTTTCTTCAGCGATTGCACTGCTGTCTCAACTTCTTCTCCGAGAATTGGGAGGATTTCTTCTTCTTCTCTGTTCTCGGGACATGCTAGAACTGATGGGTCTCCGTTTGGTGTGTGGTTGTAAAGGTCAGAACAGTAATCTGTCCATCTGTCCAAGACTTCTTGTTCTTCTGTAAGGCATATGCCAGACTTGCTTTGGATCGTGGAGATCTTGGGCTGTTTAACACCTGTCGGCCACTTTACAGTCTGTTTTTCTTGCTGTTGTTCTTGTTCAGACTGTTCTCTATTTCCTGGCATTTATCTTCTATCCAGTTCTCCTTTGCTGTGCGCATGCCTTTTCGGATGTCATTGTTGATTTTGCGGTAGGCATCAGCTCCCGGTCCCGTGAGGTGTTCTTTTTGTTTTTCATCTCTCTTCGTTTATCTCACAGATCCAAAAGTTCAGGTGTGACCCACAGCCTCTTCTTTGGCCGGTGCTTGCTGAGGATCTCAGTGGCGGCATCTGTCACAGCTGAGTTGAAGGTGGTGATCATGGTGTTAACATCTACTTCACCAGCCCCCAAAATGAGCAGTGGTGCAAATTTCCCTCCAATTGTGGCCTGAAATATTTCTGCCACCTCAGGGTCTTGAAGTTTGTCCATGTCGAACTTCAGGCGAGTGCACTTTGCTGTGTTTACTCTCTTTAAGTGGAGCCGGAAAGACATCATCACGAGATCGTGGTCACTTCCGATGTCTGCTCCTGGATAGGTTGCGTGTCCTGCCAATGTTGATTCTTGATCTGAAGCGTTTCTTGACCATGATGTAGTCGATCTGGTTGTGTTGCTCCCCGCCGGGACTGTGCCATGTCCATTGTCTGGATTTTTTAATGGAGACCAAACGTGTTTACCAGTGTCAGATTGTTGTATCTGGCAAACTCCAAGAGTCTCAGACCCCTGTAATTTGTCTCGTTGTTCATTTAAATTAAGATAATAATAACTCTTGTGGAAAGGCCAGAGCAAGTTCATCTGTGGAACACAGAATACTGTTACATTCAATCCAAACAAAATATTGCAAACACGTAAACTGTATTATTTTGTCATGTAACCACCATGTCTTTGAAACATGCAAGATCCGTTCGTTCATTTTTACCAGCTGGCGCACCTTATGTTATAACTTCTGTAGATAACATACAATTTGAGTTATTTGTGAGGCTGGCAAAGCAGTAATTGTAGCTCAGTTCTTTGACATTTTGTTTAATCTTATAATTTCGGTGAAGAAGATCAAAACAAACCAACCTCGACATCTGCATCAATAAAACTGATACCTACCAAGGAACCTTTTGGTAAAATGGCCTGAAGATCATCAAAAATATCGCCCCAGACATTGACAGCTAGCAGCATGGTCACCAACATCAGCAAGAACAGCTTCATCTTTCCAGGCAGCGAACGCAGACCTTGGTACAGCGATAGCGAAGGACACAAGCACACAGGAAGTAGCTCAAATTCAACTGTTGAAGTAGTCATATACAGGGAGGAGGGGGAATAGGAGTGGAGGGGTGGACACAGACCACAGGCGCTTGTATGTGGATACGCGAGCGCCTATGCCTTTGACGCATTTCCTTAGATAACCAAAGGGAGAGCCGCCACAGGCATATGCGCTCGCGTATCCAGATACAAGCGCCTGTGGCACAGACTGTTTGACTCATTCCTAAACTTACGTGGAGCTCTGTGGCAACGCCAAGTGGGCAAAGACCACCATCAAACCAACATTAAACCCGAGATTAGCTATAATTCCAGACATTCAATAGTATTCCCAAACACAAAGGTTCACAGTATTTATGTTAAATGTCCACACTTATCTGGAAATACTTTGAAATAGTCGGGAAACGTCCGTATGTCGGTCTTTTGCATCTTATTTTTAAGAACCACACTTTATATCAACATTGCCAGGGGAAGTGTCCAGATTCCTGTGCTTATCGCATTGGCTCCTTCTCAAATGTCAAGGTCGTGAAGATCAATTCTTTGCTTAAATACTTTTTGCTTTATAGCTTACCTCAAAAAGACTTAGTTAGTTAGTTATTCATTTGCTTACAGGGTCCAGTGGACTGCAAATAGCCGAATCAGGAACACAAAATCAAGACTACAACTTGGCTGAAAGAGTACTCACCCCTGATCCGCATAAAAGATCTGCTGAAACAACCCTAGTGGTAACACTGAAGGCACTCCACCAGCCTGTCACTTTACAATAAAGCCATCCCACGCAGGGGGCGCTGAGGCTATACTCTAATTTATCGAACCTCTGTTTACAAAAACAAAATAGAATACAAACATCATTAGAAAATATCAACAAAATTCATACATATAAAATGCCTACATTGCCAAATAATAACATCATAGGAAGCCCCAGTGACCATTTGGCAGAAAGCGTCCAAAATTCCTAAGCTGATCCAACATACCTCACATACAAATAAGGAGTTTTGTCCCAGAAGAGTTTTCAAGAAAAAAGGTAGGTGACTGGTTTCGCGAAGAAGAAGATAGTATAGTAGATTGATAGAACAGAGTAGGGATGAGAAAGAACAAAGGAAAAAGACAGCGACAGTGGGAATTTAAAGCACTAAATTTCCAGAAAGTGAGGATATCATTTATACTGAAACCCCCGGCAACCCCCAGGGGGGCTCAAAAAGAGATGAACCTAGGTTAACGATTTTTGGTGTTCGGGTACAACTCGTGTCCAATCATTTGATAACAGTCCTTTTGGTTTGTCATTGGGTTAATCGTGAAATCCGTCAGTGTTTCACCTTTCTCTTTTATTTTACAAAAAGTGCACATAATTAATAAGTATGTATAAGTAAAATGTAACATTTATCAATCACGATTCTTTGTACACGAAAGCTTGAAGAGGGATTGAATTCATCCCACAATGAGTGGCAGCGGTGTTCTAGCAGGAAACATTGGCCGACATTTGAGAAACCTCTTTTGGGTCAGACCGAAGAAGACCTTTAGACCGCCATTGCTCATTGCACCGTCTGTTAATCTGTTGTGGAACAACCATTTTAATGTTCTCTTTGACTATTTCTCCTATTTCTGCCAGACCTAAAGCAATAATCATGTAATGTAATGTAATGATTTCTGCCATTGTACGCGATTATTATTTTGTTTATTTCTAATTGTTAGTTTGTTTGCTGTTTTCTTCATCAGATAGATTTATATTGAAATTCATTTTGTAAATAATAATAATAATAATAATAATAATAATAATAATAATAATAATAATAATAATAATAATAATAATAATAATAATAATAATAATGAGGGTTTAAGAATACTGCAATGAAATTGTAGATCATTAACTTCAAATTTACATTATTTGAAACAGCATGTTGCTTCTAATATTCACCATGTAATATATTTACAATCTCCCAATGTAAAAATAAGACAATTACCTAAATTTGAAGAATATTATTACCGACCTATTATAAAAATCACTGGAAGAAACACTAAGGTGAGTGCTGTACTATACAGTACTCCTCTCTTAAGGTGACCACCCACAGGACCAAATTTTTGTTTGATCTTATCCGAGGGGCACCCTAAACAGTCCTCTGATAAGATCAACTACCAGTAAAAAACTTGATCTTATACGAGGTGCTAAATTTTTGTGTCGTGTGACAGTGCGTGTGTGTGTGTGTGTGCGTGGGTGTGTGTGTGTGTATGTGTGTACATGTGTGCACGTTGGTGCGCGCGTATGCATGTATGCATTACTGTATATGTATTTTTTTGTGCGTGTGTATGATGCATAAGCACACACTCAAACACTCAAACGAACGGATGCAAGCATGCATACACATACACACACACTCTCTCACACACACACACACACACACATTGACGCGCACGCACGCAAATGAGAATGAAAAAATAAAAAGTATGCACCAAGACAGTTATTGGTGTATTTGCAGAAAACCTTACACAAGTTTAACGAATTGTTCACTTTGCACAGCGTCCCACGCTATGTGAACAGGAAATGACATCATAAGGAATATATGACATCATCTCAAATTAGGAAGTGACCTCATAAATGACGTCATCTGTGACATCAATTTCTCTTAAGCAGTAGTCTCCTCCATTTGGGAACCAAAACGGGGTTGACGTTATCCTAGGTTTTCCCTTATGCGAGGTGACTCTAAGCGAGGAATTCTAAATGGGACAAAGAAGGTGTTTGGCCGGGACCAACAACCTGATTGATGTTATCCGCGTTCTGACCTTAAACGGTAGTGACGTTAAAAGAGGTGTACTGTATGTGATAAATGATTTAGAGTATGTTTCATGTGCCTCACCAATTCCATCCAACACTGAGGATGTATATTCTGCTGCTGTGAAAATAAAAATGAATAATCAGTTACATATAAACATTTTATCTGTCTATTATCCCAAAGGCCCATCTGATGTGAACAGTGATTGGAGAAATAGTATTGATACCAACCAGAAGTGTATCATAACTGCAGACGTTAACTGTCATTGTCCACTCTGGGATAAACAGTGTAATCATGTTACGAACAAAACCTTTGTGGAGAATGTTTTGAACTCTGGTTTGATATTATTGAATGATGGTCGTCCTACAAGAATAACAGACTCTCTTAATCATCAACCTTATGCCATTGATTTAACCTTTGTATCGCCCGATTTGGCAGAGGATTGAATCTGGGATTTAGAATGTGACTCTTTAGGAAGTTATCAACTTCCTATTGTTATTTCTTTTAAGGAAGGACCACATTGTGAAGAAGAAAAAGATGCTATTCCAAAATTTTCTTATAATCGCGCTGACTGGGGTAGATATAAATTATTGCAGCAGCAACAGAGTCAATCCTATCTGTTACGTTGAAACGCGAAGGATAGTAGACTATGTCTGAAACGCGCACGATAGATCTAATCGTTTCGCTTTGCAAAGTATTCAATAACAAAGTGTATTTACCTTTGATTTGAGTTTGCGTTGTTGTTAGAAGAAGCTTTGTATAACGTTGGTAATTTTAGTTGGTCGATGTTATTGGAGAATTCTCTAGATTTGCTTGTTTACTGTCGATAGAAGCTTCGCGATATTTGAGAACATTCTTGGACAGAAAGGAAAATTGTATGACGTAAAACAGTGATGACGAGGTTAATTCTGATTGGTTGTAACGCGTCATTCTGGAACGTCCTGAGGTTATCTCGAGTTGAGAGAAAAAATATATAATTGACACACTGTGTTGTGAAAAAGTGGAGAGTGAAAAGGCGACTGTATGCAGTTATTGATGAATGCTGAATAAAGTTTGAAAACTTCATACGACGACTCTGTGACTTGTGGCTGATTGAACGGGTTGCGTGGATAAACGAATCTGAGTTACACTCATCAGTACTTCAGCATTGGGGCTGAATCAACTACTGATAAAGAAAAACACCACCATCAATCGAGTGTAACACTATCCTATCCTATCCTTTCCCGTAACCCGGAGGTCGTAGGGGCACTACAGATGATCGTTTAACCAGCATACTCCATCTTTCTCTGTCCTCAGCAGCACTGATGGCTTCGCTCAGTGTCAAACCAGTCCATTCTCGAATGTTGTCCTCCCACCTCTTTCTCGGTCTCCCTCTTCTTCTACCTCCTTGCACTGTGCCTTGCAGAATGGTCTTTGCAAGGCCTGATGATCTGGTGACGTGGCCATACCTTCGGAGTTGACATATCCAGAAGGTAAATGAACATACTTTTGTTTCATCGTGATGTATTTATATTATTGTTAAATTCTGTTTGGGAAATTTGCAATGCTCAGAATTGAATTGTTAGCCCACGTTGCGTGACCACGTGGAGTATCCGACCACGCGGTGAGCACGACCGGCCGACGCCATGTTATATTATGTACGGATCCACTGTTGTTTAACCAATATGTATGGCTGCAGATCAGTGGCTGTACCAGAGAATGTGTATAATATTATTTCTTTCTCTATGTGTATAGTTAGCCAAGATTTATATTTATATATGTATAGGAAATTAGAGTGGAGATTCCAGTGGACCATGGACGTAGCAGAATGTTCGTCGCTTATATATAGAGATGTGGAGCTAATCACTTAGGGCTACTTCGGCCTTCAGTGAGACGCTATGCACACACCTATTATACAGGGTTGTGCAGAATTTCGTCTCATATGTTACAGACGAGCAGGCATTGTATCGTGAGACCAACTCGGCGAAAGACCAGAACAAGTCGTCGCTGAAAGTTGGTCTGCAGAGGCCTCTCTAGCAATGAGCAAAGAGAGCCCACCAGTCTAGCCACAGGGAAAAAACACAGTGTATCAAGGAATCACCCACAACTCAGTTCTTCAGACACTGAGCTAAGTACACAGCCTTCAGTGCACCAAACTCTGTATAAACAGGACCACAGTAGTCCACTCTTCAAGAACTCTGACCACTAGGGCAGAAAGTATCCAGTGCCCGATGAAGATAAAGTAGCTGCCTAGAACTCTCAAGGGTGAACCATTCGCATACATCGAAGATCGTGTATAGAGCAGAGGAAATAAATATGTGATTTTTACTGTTATCAAGTGGCTGGACTACATGTGTTTCATAGCCGTGTGAAAGCTAGTGTGACAGTGATCTTTTACAATTTTTCTATCTATTTCTGTACCCCAGCCTAAACACAGACCGAGCTAAACAAATAAATGTATTAAGTGAAGTCATAGGGAGATTACTATCGATCCCCATAGACTAAGACAGTGGATAATAGCATTCCATTGTGCAGAGTCCAGCAACAATAAAACCCCACGTCGAAAATTATCAAATTATTTCCCTTTGCCATTTTTCATGGGCCGATAATAAAATCATTTGAAATTGTCTTGATTTTTCATTGGCTCAAGATTTCTTCTCTCATTGCCTGAAGATGGCATCATTCAAAATTTGTCTTAATTTTTCATTGGCTCGAGACTTTTCCTCTCATTATCTGAAGATAACATTGTTTAAAAAAATAAAGAAAGAAAAATGGTCTTGATTTTCATTGGCTCTTTTTGACATCATTGATTTTCATTAACATTTTACGAAGTCTTTTTGAACTTACATTGACTAGTAAGACAACATTTAGAGGATCTGTTGTTTTTTTTAAAAATAGTTTTAAAAAAACAACTTATCATTGTTTGTTTTTGTCCTCATTCAAAAGATAGTCGGACATCCTGTTACTTTAATTCTTTCCCCCCTCCCCGCTCCAATGCTCTCTCTGAGCCCTTTATTATTGAGAAACTGCCAGAAATTTCAAGTAGGACAGAAAGAGTTTTTTAAATATGTTTAAGACTAGTTACCTTATATGTTGAGATAGTCTGATATTCACTTTATAATTACTCAATTAAATACTTTTGCTGATTAAATTATTTTTCTTTATCATTGATTCTTGTAAGAATTTGTATAATTATTTTGTCTAAAGGCATTACGCCGACAACACCCGTCTGCTTTATTTATTTTTTTTTTACTTTATGTTTTCTTATTAATTAATTAATTTATTGCTTTGAGAACTGTTGCTTATTTATTTGAAATAGTAATGTTTTTGTTTGAATACAGCAGTAAAGAATTGTGAACTTACTGTTGTTTTGCAATTTTCATTAGTTCTTTCAACTTTGTGTTTCTGAATGCAATCAAGAATAGATGGTAAATATATATTTTTTAAAATTATTTAATATTTTTCTCTCCCTCCCTCTCTCTCTCTCTTTCTCACTTTCTCTCTCGCCCTTGTGACAGAACTGAATCTGCTCATATGCCTGTTGTTTTGTCAGTCGAATTCCCTAATAAAAGTGTAACTGATTTAAATGTAAATAAGAACTTAGTGTTTGTTGATAAATATATATGGAACTCAAATAAAAATGTGTTGTTTCAAAATATGTTTGTTACACCGGCGATTGCTGTTAAACTGGATGATGCTGTTGGTGCCATTGATACTGATATAAATACTGCACTGTTTATGCTTAATGAATGTTTAAAAGAAGCTGCCGAGTGCATGAAAACACGAGTATGTGTGAATGGGAGAAGAAAGTTAGGGGAGTGGTTTGATGATGAATGTAAATCGCACAGACGACTTGTGCGTAGTTCTTTAAAGAAATTCCGTCGCACTTTGCGAGATGAAGATCGTGTGTTGTTTTGTAAAAACAGAAGGGAATATAAGAACTTGCTTTTTTGTAAAAGGAAAATGTTTAATCAGAAAATGATCGAAACTTTAATTGCTTCTGTTAACAACCAAAGAAACTTTTGGGATACTGTTCATAAAATTATTCCCAAACGTAATTTTGTTAGAAATAATATTTCTGTTGACGACTGGTATAAGCATTTTAAAAATCTGCTTGAGAAAGATGATGTATTGGGTGATGATGTTCTAAATGATGATGAAGACAATGACTTGTATAATGATCTATTCTTTAATCGTCCAATTAGTGCAGAAGAAATTTTACTAGCATTGCGTAAACTAAAATTAAATAAAGCAAGTGGCCCTGATGGTATTGGTGGTGAATTTTTTAAATTTTCGGCCGAATATATTATGCCTTTTCTTGTAAAATTTTTGAACGCTCTTTTTGACAAGGGGTTGTATCCTGACAGTTGGACCGAATCAATTATTTTGCCACTGTACAAAAAGGGTGATGTAGATAATCCTAACAATTATAGAGGTATCAGTCTCTGTAATGTTAGTAGCAAAGTATATGGGTTTATCATTAATAGACGGATACAAACATGGGCCGAAGATAATAATTTAACTGGTGAATGTCAGGCTGGCTTTAAGCGCGGCTATTCAACTACCGATCATTTATTTACACTGCTGTCCTGTGTCCAGAAACAATTTCTTAAGAATCGCAAGTTATACGTTGCTTTTATCGATTTTGAAAAATGTTTTGATTCGATTAATCGCAATCTATTGTGGCCCATATTGCTTAAGAACGGCGTGAAAGGTAAACTGTTTTCTTGTTTGAGAAGTATGTATGTGAGTGTAAAAGCGCGTGTACGATGTGGTGCAGAATTGACTCACTCCGTTGTTTGTTCTCAGGGAGTGAAACAAGGGGATATATGCAGCCCTATTTTATGTTCTTTATTTATCAATGAAATTGCTGTAGAAGTTATTAGAAAGGGGCGCCATGGTGTAACATTTACTATCGATGCTTTTGAACTTTTTATACTTCTCCTGGCAGATGATGTTGTTCTGTTTTCAGAAACTGTAATAGGCCTCCAAAATCAGTTAAGAAATTTACAAGATACAGCCCACGCATTGCGTTTAAAGGTAAATTTGGGAAAAAGCAATGTTATTGTGTTTAGAAAAGGGGGGTATTTGGCTGCTAGAGAAATCTGGTATTTTGATGGAGCTATTATGCCTGTTGTAAATGCTTATAAGTATTTGGGTATTTATTTCTCAACAAAACTTAGTTTTTCTGCTGCATGTACAGATTTGTCAGCTAAAGGTAAAAAAGCATTATTGTGCATTATCCAAAAACTGCGTTTTCTCAATAACCATTCTTTAGATGTATTTATAAAACTGTTCGACTGTCAGGTGCAACCGATTTTGCAATATGGTTCTGAAGTTTGGGGTTTTGAAAAGGCTGCAAATCTATGTGAGAAAGTACATTTGTTTGGTTTAAAGAAATTCTTAAATGTAAATTTACGTACTCCAAACGATTTTGTTTATAAAGAATTGAACAGGTATCCAATAGTTATTAACTCTGTTGTTAATTGTCTTCGATACTGGATAAAATTGCTGCAAATGTCTGTTGACAGAATCCCAAAGAAGGCTTACCTAATGCTAAAAGATCTTGACTCTCGAGGAAAGAAAACTTGGGTTTCTAATGTAAGAACTTGTTTATATGAAAATGGTTTTGGTTTTGTATGGCAAGAACAAGGTGTTGGTTGTGATAAAGCTTTTTTACGTCTGTTCAAACAGCGTTTAGTTGATTGTAGATGGCAAAACGTAACCGCTCATCTGAATGAAAGTGAACGGTTCTCTACTTATAGATCCTTTTGTTGCCCACCAAATCAAATTCCCACGTATCTGTTTTGTGATATTAATCGCCATTTAAAATATATTATGAGCAAGTTTCGCTTCGGCGTTTCTGATCTTAGAGTTAATTATTATAGATATAGATATAATCGCCTGCAGGATTTGATTTGTCCATTATGTAATGTTGGAACTGAAGACGAAATACATATCCTTTTTTGTTGTCCTTTCTATGAATGTTTAAGGATGGAATTGATTCCTAGAAAGTATTATAGAAGGCCCAGTTCATTTCATATGCATCTACTTTTGTCGTCAACAAACATGAATATTATTAAAAATGTCTGTATTTATTTGTATAAGGCTTTCAAGGCAAGGGAAATAGCGCTTTCTTGATTATTATGATATTGTGACCATTTATTTGTTAAACCAAACAATGTTTTGTTTGTTATAAATTATTATGTACATTTTGTTTGTATCACACATCCCTTCCTGATGGGGTGTGCCCTATGGAATAAATCACGTATCACGTATCACGTATCTCTCGCCCTCCCTCTCCTTGACATTTCTGGCAGATTTTTCTAATTTTATTTTCATTGCATAAAATGGAATCCCGTGGATTTACATGGTATAACATTTATTAATAATTTTCTTCTTTTGTTTTCTCTTTGGTAATTTCAAGTTAGTATCATTAGTCTTGTGCTCTTCTTCTGAACTGTGGAATAAGTATATATTATATATTTTATCTTTGGAGAACTACCGTTGTTGTTTGAATTTCATCCTGTTACTGGTTATTGTATTTTGTAGTGTGTTTTTCGTCGTTATTTTGTCTCTTCCCGATCATCTGTTGCAGTTGTTTTAATCATGTGTGAAATAAATTGATATCAGAATAAAAACGTGTGTGGGTGGGTGGGCATTTAGGAACGACGTTACTCTGACATACACTTGAAACTCTACATACTTTCTTTTGACTTTTTTTTGACCGCTCCGTTATTTTGACGTCAAAATAGTGTTCCGGTAGAGTTACAGATGTGTTTGAGTTTGGGTTATGGTTAGGAATAGCTTCAAAATAATAAAAATTTCAAAATAATGTCAAAAAATGGAAAGTGTCAAAATAATGTATGTAGAGTTTCACAACAGTCATCACAACGTCGTTTCTACAAAAATGTGTGTGTGTGTGTGTGTGTGTGTGTGTGTGTGACAAACACCTCCGTTTATTTTGTTCATATTTTATTTCAAGTTGACAGAGCAGAAACAGCCTATTAACCAGATAGTATTAAACGCAACGAGTGGCACATTTTGGACAGTCATGAATTACAAAGTGCCACTGGATGGACAATACAAATTGACGTCTCCGAGCCTTGGGCCATTTAGAGACAATAACAACGATACATGGTAAAATGCTAAGGTGGCGTCACATAAAAAAACACTTATTTAAACCAACTACGTAGGCCTACAAAAAAACAAATACGTAAGGGAATGACAATGGCAGACTGGACAAATGAAATAACAGAACACATCTCAAAACACATTGTAACATATAAAACAGCAGGTGACAATGGAGCAAACAAAAGCAGAACAGCACCATAGTAAAGTCAGTCGCTGTCCGCACAGTATTGTTACTAGCACTTCCGAAACTACATATCGTGATCGCATCTCCATTTGTTAAAACAAATCATACGGGTGCAACAACGCAGGAATTTTGCCTCAGGATTATCACCACAAGGTTGGTAGAAGTCCGCACAATTCTCATTGGGGCGAAGCGTCTGCCACAAAGCCACCAAACATTTAGGAGAAAACAAAGTGACACCTACCCCTTATTTCTAATAATAATAATAATAATAATAATAATAATAATAATAATAATAATAATAATAATAATAATAATAATAATAATAATAATAACCACATAGCAGTAAGAAGAGGTCACTTCCAGTTTGCCTGAACAAGTCGGTCGCACTCGAGAGTATTAATTTCGTTTATACAAGTAAAATCTATGTTCTATCAAGATCATGACAATAATAATTTAATTTACAAATGGCGCCTCATACTCATATTTATATATATAATGTCCACATTATGTAGGTACTAGGTGTGTATATTGAGGCGGTTACCCGGCTTATGACACGCGAATGAGAAAGTGCAGAACATCAGTGACTGCAAGAAAAGCACAGTGGTTCAAGGGTCAAATGCTCGCCTCCGCATAGTTGTTGTATTTCTGGAAATACTTTAAAACAGTCGGGAATCAGAACGAGCCAAATATCGGTCTGTCTACATAATAATTATATGAATAATAATAATAAATATAATAATTTATTTTATAAAGCGCGATTCCAGACAACTGTCTGCTCAAAGCGCTCACACGCATGCACACACTCTCACACTCGCAGGTTAACATTATAATCCTAAAGTATCGAGTTTAAACAAAGGGTAAAATATGTATACTAAAAGAAAGATGTACATGTACAAGATTTAAACTTTAACTCTAAGGTAAAACACAAGACAGCAATTTTTAAAATGTTACTGGATTTTACTGGATGTTATATACGCGCTTTTCACTACATGAAACCCCAAGCTGAAGAAATCATAGCTGAAGAACAAGCAGGATTCAGGGCACGGCGAATTGCCACTGAGCAGATTTTGAACCTCAGATCACATCCAGCACCAACATCTATATAATGTGTTCGTAGACTTCAAGAAGGCGTTTGACCGAATCTGGCATGCAGCTCTGTGGGCAACCATGAGAGTGTACATCATCATCCCTAAAATTATTGAAGTAATCAAAAGCCTGTATGACAAGGCTACCAGTGCAGTCCTCCATAATCAATCAATCTTTAATTTAACGTATCTTCACACATTTAGGTGATATTAGACATTGAAAATGTAACTATTAAAACACTTTAACTATTTCAAAACATAATTTCAAAACCGTCTATAACAGTCTACCAACAGGAGATTTAGCTATAACTTTCACAACGTCTGTAACATTTGGATAACACATTTTGGTGATAGTAGACATTGAAAATGCAACTTTTAAAACACGTTAACTATTTCAAAACATAATTTCAAAACAAGCAGTCTATAAGAGTCTACCAACAGGAGATTTAGCAATAACTTTCACAATGTCTGTAACATTTGGATGATATAGAACCATGTCTACAGAATGTCCATATTTAGTTATACTAAGTCCATTTACTTTGAATATGTCTGTTAAAACTGAGCATTCAAAGAGAAGGTGATGTACTGATAGACTTGTATTACATATACACTGAACATCAGCTGAGTATTTAGTGTTCCATGCGTTCATTCTTAATTTATATATTAATTTAGAAAGTGGTCTTGAACAATTCAGTATAGATATATTTTTAATGTTATTATCATGATAAACTGCCTTTTCTAGTAAGGAAAACATTTCATGATTACACATATACAAATTTGTTATAATTATAGAATCTGACGACCTTTGTGCTCCCTCCTTAGCTAATCTGTCACATACCTCATTCCAATGAATTCCGCAATGTGATGGTATCCAACAGAAATCAATATTTATTCCTCTAGAAATCACACAATGTATCATATGTTTAATTTCATAGATAATCTCCCTTCTATCTTTACAGTTCCACTGTTTTAATGCATACAGAACCGCTTTTGAATCAACACATACTAATATACCAAATAATTCTAAAGGTGACGACATAATGAACTTTAAAGCCATTAAAATAGCATAAAGCTCAGCTGTAAATATAGAAAATCCCCTTCCTAAATAATATGACCTTCTGATATTTATTTCAGGAATAATATATGCTGATCCACTATCCAAAGAATCTAGAACTGATCCATCAGTAAAAATCTGCATATGGTTTTTGTAATTACTTTCAATATGCTTTTCAGTCCTCCATAAGCCCACCGTAGGGGTTCCGGGGTTTTAGTATAAATAGTATCCCAACTTTCTGAAAATTTAGTGCTTTAAATTCCCACTGTCGCTGTCTTTCTCCTTTGTTCTTTCTCATTCCTACTCTGTTCTATCAATCTACTATACTATCTTCTTCTTCGCTAGACCAGTCACCTACCTTTTTTCTTAAAAACTCTTCCGGGACAAAACTCCTTATTTGTATGTGAGGTATGTTGGATCAGCGTAGGAATTTTGGACGCTTTCTGCCAAATGGTCACTGGGTCTTCCTATGATGTTATTTGGCAATGTAGACATTTTATATGTATGTGTTTTGTTGGTAACCTTCAGGAGTGTGAAAATTACCGCACCATCAGCCTCATCAGCCATCCCAGCAAGGTCCTCCTGAAAATAATACTCAACAGATTGAAACCCCAAGCTGAACAAATCATAGCTGAAGAACAAGCAGGAGTCAGGGTAGGGCGAAGTACCACTGAGCAGATTTTCAACCTCAGAATAATCTGTGAGAAATACCTACAGCACCATCATGTGTTCATAGACTTCAAGAAGGCGTTTGACCGAGTCTGGCATGCAGCTCTATGGGCAACAATGAAAGTGTACAACATCAGCCTTAACATTATTGAAGTCATCAAAAGCCTGTACCAGGCTACCAGTGCAGTCCTCCACAACAGCGCCATCGGGAACTGGTTCAGAACAACAATCGGTGTGCGTCAAGGATGCCTACTCTCTCCAACACTCTTCAACATCTTCTTAGAGCGCATCATGTCAGATGCTCTTGCAGATCATGAAGGCACAGTCAGCATAGGGGGTAGAGCAATCTCCAATCTTTGTTTTGCAGATGACATTGATGGATTGGCTGGAGAGGAACAAGAACTTGAACAGCTGGTACAGAGGCTTGACACCACCTCCAGAGCCTATGGAATGGAAATAAGTGCAGAGAAGACCAAAATGATGACCAACAACACCAATGGCATCAACACGGACATCAAAGTCCAAGGCCAATCCCTCAACACAGTGCATAGCTTCAAATATTTAGGAGCCATTGTATCAGACAATGGGTCCCGACAGGAAGTCCTCTCCAGGATCGCACAAACAACTGCTGCCCTGACAAGGTTGAAGCCCATCTGGAAAGACAGGACCAACAGTCTACATTCCAAAGTAAGACTGCTGCGCTCCCTTGTCATCTCCATCTTCCTATATGCTTGCGAAGTATGGACCCTCACAGCAGATCTCCAATAATACATTACATTACATAATTGTTGCTTTAGGTCCAGCGGACTCTTCCGAGCCAAATCAGGACCGGACAAGCCCCAATCCGCATAAAAGATCGGCTGAAACAACCCTAGTGGGAAAACTGAATGCCCTCCACCAGCCAGTCACTTTCCAATAAAGACATCCCACGCATGGGACGGCTGAGGCTTTACCCCAACTAATCGAACCCCCGTTTAACATATGACACTCAACAGAATTATCTGCGAGATGTAAAGGTAAGTCGTTAATATAAACACAAAATAAAACAGGACCTAAAACAGATCCTTGAGGAACCCCATGCTTGATTTGGCCTACAGAGGAATTTTTAAATGGACATGTACGAATTGCGTTCGTTGACTAAGATATGAATGAAAAAAATCCAAGGAAACAGAGCCATTGAGATTCAGTTCAAGCTTTTGGAGCAGTATGTAGTGATTAACGAGATCAAACGCTTTGGAAAGATCTAGAAAAACAGCTCCTGACAACGTAGAGTTATTCATAGCAGAAAGCCATTTGTTAGTTAAAAGAGCTAATGCAGTTGAGCAAGAATGGTGACTACGGAAACCAGATTGTAAGGAATGAAAAAGATCAAGATCCTCTATATATTTTGTAAGGTGAGTGTGAATGTGATGCTCTAGTATCTTTGAAAGTGTAGACAGCAGAGATATCGGACGATAGACATTAAGATCAGAACTTACTTTTGACTTAGGAAGGGGAATAACCTTAGCTTGTTTCCATATGGTTGGAAATGTATTTTTAATAATGCATAAGTTGAAGATGTAAGAAATGGAATTCACAATATAAGGCAAAGAAAGTTTTAAGACTTTATTGCTAATTTCATCAAGACCTGCCGACTTTGTATTTTTAAGTTTTAATATATATTTTACAATTTCATTTATGGTAATGGGTGGTATTTTAAATGGTGAAGCGGTACTTGTTCTCTGCTTACAAAATGTAATGAGACAATCTGAACAAGTGTATTGTGAATATTTTGAGCAATCCGATTTCAGTACAGAAGTAGCGACTGAAAGAAAATGGTTATTGAATGCATTAGCAGATAAATTGGATGGAATTTCATGATGATTTGAAGATGAGCCTTTAATAAAAGAATTTATGGCATGCCATAGGTGAGAAATGTCACTGTTATTTTCTATTAGTTTATTAAAATAGTTTCTTTTGGAATCACGCACCATGTTTTTGATTTTATTACGAGATTTTTTATACTCTTGAAACTGTTTAGCATGTTTAAGTTTGTCTCGCTGTGACATTGCTTCTATAATCTCCGGAGTCAGCCATGGTGGGAACTTAGGATGTTTTACTCTTTTCTTTTTAATTGGTGCATGTCTGTTAAGTATAGATAAATAAATAGAATACCAACATTCAAGTGCATCATTAGGGTCATTATAAGTATAAACGTCATCAAATGATGCATCACAGAGGTCCATAAGAAAGGCTCCACGATCAAAGTGTTTTAAGGACCTGTATGTTATATGAGTGTGACCTTTAGTGTTTGATTTGGGTAATTTAGTAAACTTTGTACAATATATGGGGAATGATCACTTATGCCCAAAGCAGAAATGGAAGCATGATCAATTGTTGCGGGTTCAGTGGTGTATATATGATCAATTAAAGAAGATGTTGATGAGGTTACCCTAGTAGGTGAAGTTATCAACTGATTAAGGCCTAGAGAATATGTTAGGCAGTCCCATCTATTTTGTGGTCTCAAAAGATCAATGTTAAAATCACCAAGAATGAGAACATCAGCAATAGGCTTATAATTGTATATTTGGTCCACCATGTCTGAAAAATAGTCAAACCAATCAGCAGTACTAGCTGGGTTCCTGTATAGGAAGCCGACAAAAACAGGTGAGGCTGTGGCTGAATATTTGAATTCAAGCCAAATGCATTCAACATTGACGTGCTCAAAGTCTTGCCTTCTTATGGTGAAAGGATAAATTGAGGTGTTACGTCGAAACGCAAACGAAAGTATGTCTGAAACGCGCACGATAGATCTAATCGTTTCGTTTTGCAAAGTATTCAATAATGGAGTTTATGTACCTTTGATTTGAGTTTGCATTGTTGTTAGGAGAGGCTTTGTATAACGTTGATAATTTTCGTTAGTCGATATCGTTGGAGAATTCTCTGGATCCGCTTGTTTACTATCGATCGAAGTTTCGGGAAAATTGTCGAAGTAAGAGAAGGTTCGGGGTATGTGTGGAGAGATGTATGACGTAAGTCAGTGATGACGATCTTTAATTCTGATTGGTTGTAATGCGTCATTTCTAGAACGACCTGTCGTCATCTCGAAGGAGAGAAAAAATTATATATTCGATGCTTTGTGTGTTGTGGGGGAGATTGTTGATAGTGAATTGGAAAGTGAAAAGTTGAAAGTGGAAAAGGAGATTGTAGAGAAGTTGTTGATAGTTGTTGATGTGTGCTGAATAAAAGTGGAAAACTTCATACGTCGACTTTGTGACTTGTATGCTGTTTGAGCAGGCTGCGTGGATAAACGAATCTGAGTTACACAACTATCAGGAATTCAAGCATCGGGGCTGAATCAGATACTGATAGAAAAACACCAACCTCAAACAGAGTGTAACATTTTGGGGGCCAAGCCGGGATAAACTCCATTATTGAATACTTTGCAAAACGAAACGATTAGATCTATCGTGCGCGTTTCAGACATACTTTCGTTTGCGTTTCGACGTAACAAGAGGTGTGAATGTAAACTGCAACACCAGTTTCACCATACATTTGGGCATCACGTCTAATAATAATATAATCTGGAATATTTATAAAAGAGTCACATATACGAGAGCTTAGCCGCGACTCCGTAATACCATAGAGATGAAACTTCGGATCGGAAGACCGCAAAAACACTGACAGGTCTGGCACTTTAGTGTTCAGGCTGGCAATGTTGAGGTGACCGATCTTCAATAGCGACATAGTTCAATCTTCAGATTGCTCATCAATTTACTATAGGAAGAAGTCACACTGATATTATTACTTTTGCGGCACAGAAGTTTGCTTTTCTGCACACAGCATATACAAAATTTGTGTTTAAAAGTCTTAGTTCTTCTGGCACCAATACTGCAGTCTTTTATGTACAAAAAAACACACAATAAATAATCAACATATAGAATATTGCACAGTCAGACAAATGTACGTGCAGCAAACTTATTAAACAATTGCTCAATATACCAGCAAGACGAGAACCCTTCACCCTCTCTCATCCTTCATATTTTCCCTTCTCCCCCTTTCCCTACACTCCCCACCCTTCCCCTTGGTAACGCTTCAATATCAATTACTGTCTAATCAATTGCTGCAGTAACTGTGTTATTTGAGAAATAATGTTACTGCTAGATAAGGTGGATGCATTATGCTGATAAACAAAGGCATGTGGCATAGATGCATGGAGAGGCGGGTTGACGTTTTCATTAATAGGAAGTTGAGTTACACATTGTTACATATGAAGATCAAACGGCTGACACTCATTTTGCGCCATATGTAAATGTTGCTGAATTTGTTGTTGCTGTTGTAGTTGCTGCTCTTGCAGCTGAAGCTCTTGTTGCTGTTGTTTAAGTTGTAAATGCTGTTGAAGTTGCTGCTGCTGCTGCTGTAGTTGCTGCTGAACTTGCTGCTGCATCTGAACTTGCTGCTGCTGCAGAACCTTCTGCTGCTGATGGCATTGTTGCTCCAACTGAGATTGTTCTTGCTGCTGCAATTGTTGAGGATGGAGATGAATACGATTCTGGAAAGGATGAAGCATCTGTGCATGGCTGTTTCTGTTTTCACTTCATTTCTGAACAGGAAAGCTCGACCACGGATATTTGAGGTTGCGAGCAAGTTTGAGGAGTCCTTTGAGGCTCGGGTGCAGCAAGTCTTCATATAGATCCTGTTTAGGGGCCTGGTTTCTGGTTAAGAAAGTGCTGTGATTGTTGACAAACATGCAGCATTTATCAGAGCAGGCGATTTGCAAATTTTCATTAGATTTTCTGATGACAGCGTTGATGTTGTTTCTGCCTTTGGCGGGTATGATAGATGAAAGGATTAGTTGGGTTGAGGGAAAGACAGTGATCAGTGCATTGATAAAGGACAACCACTGGGCAAGCTCAATAACGCCACCTTTACAGTCATTGACACCAACGTGGATAACCACACGTGAGACGTGAGGACAGGGTTGTTGAGACTGTAGCCAGAAAGTCAGAGAACGTACACCGAGGGTTGAAGCAGAGACCTTCTGTACAGCAGAGAACTCGCCAGTATTCATCTTTTGAGGGTTCAGTTTGTTCAGCGTACTGTCTCCAAATATAATGTAGTCAGTAGATGGTTGGCCTAAAGTCCCCTGAGAGTTTGTCAGTGAAAGGGGATTTCTTGTCAGAATATGATTGGCCTTTTCCGATCTGTACTGGAATTTTGCTTGTAGAAGACGATGGGCAGGACCCTTGTACAACTGGACTCAATTCAGTCTGGGGAGATTTAGTTCGCTCAATGGCATATGGTTTCATGGAGAGAACAGTTGTATCAACTGCAGCAGGCGACTTTGATGATATCATTGGCGTATGTTTTGCATTGGTAGAACTGAGGCGTTCTGAAATCGGTATACACTTTGATGCACCTTGCACTTTAACATGAATTGGATGATGTGATGTTGCTACTTCCAGGTTTGTAATGAGCGGATGCAATGTTAGTAGATGAAGAGGGGGTTGATGCAGCTGCAGAGTCAACGGAAGTTTTCAGTGATGGCTGTGAAGATGATGGTGACATAACACGATCAGGAACAGCAAAAAGTCTACAAGATGAAAGATCCTTTCGAAGCTCCTCAATAGTGTTACTTTGCTCCGAGACTCTAGATTTCAAATTTTCTATTTCGTTTTCCAATTCAGTTTTGACATGGCCACATCATGAAGCTGTTTCTTTTGGTCACCAACAAGCGATGACAATTTGTGAATTTCAGCGTTGGCAGATTGTATAGAATTCTTTAGTAGTTCAGTTTCTTCTTTCAGGGTTGCAAAAGAATATGAAAGAGATACTTTAACTTCATTTTTAACTTGAGTTTTCATAGTATCCATATCAAACAGCAGACAGTCTTTTACGGCACGGTTGATTGCAGTTTGAAACAGCTCATGGTGAACAACCTGAGAGACAAGTAGGTGCATTTTATTCTTTTCCAACACTGGACTGGATGGGGACTCAGCTTGAGGGCAGCGTTTGTCCTTGCGAAACTGATGCTGGCAAGGTGTAGATTTTGGGGTGTGATATTTGGTGGTGGTTTTCAGAAAACGATATGATAATCGTTTTTTGTAGTTGCTTTTCATAGCAGGATCTACTATCAGCTTTGGCTCAACTGTTGAACTGTTGCGAGTGTTTTGATCAGGACTGGAGGACTGCTCATAGTATTTTGATTTGGGAACAGTGTCTTCAGTAATGTTACAATCAATGAATTTGTCATCATCACCAATGATGAGAGGATCTGGAAAACCCCTTGATGCCATTGCTATTTTGCAAACAACCATAAGATTTGAATTCTGCCCCTCTATAACGATCAATTGACAAATGGCAATCATTCCACCGTTTAAAAATTCATATTCTTCGTCCTGAAGATACAGCATAGCATTTTTGGGTTTTTGACTTTGGGGGCATGATTTGGGTGATGTGATGAAGGCAGAAAGGGATATTAAAGTTTAAAACATACTGCTAGACGAAAACACACTTATGAGAAGCTTTACATCTTCATTTGTTCATTAGTTCAGTAGTTGAAGCGAAAAAAAGTGTAATATCAGATCCCATACGTGAAATAACACGTGGAAATTCCGGAAGTAAACAGAGAAAGATGGAGTATGCTGGTTAAACGATCATCTGTGGTGCCCCTACGACCTTCGGGTTATGGGACAGGATAGGATAGGATAGGACCTATCCCTATCAGGGTATCCTGTCCCGTAACCCGAAGGTCGTAGGGGCACCACAGATGAGCGTTTAACCAGCATACTCCATCTTTCTCTGTCCTCAGCAGCTCTCATGGCTTCACTCAGTGTCAAACCAGTCCATTCTCGAATGTTGTCCTCCCACCTCTTTTTCGGTCTCCCCCTTCTTCTACCTCCTTGCACTGTGCCTTGCAGAATGGTCTTTGCAAGGCCTGATGATCTGGTGACGTGGCCATACCATCGGAGTTTCCGTTTTTTCACCACTGTGAGCAGGTCATCGTGTTGTCCAATGGCTTGTGTGATGGTCTGTCGGAATTCGTCGTTGGTGATGTGTTGGGTATAGGAAATGCCCAGAAGTCTTCTGTAGCACCTCATCTCCATGCTTTGTATTCTTCTTTGGAGATCTGCTGTGAGGGTCCATGCTTCACAAGCATATAGGAAGATGGAGATGACCAGAGAGCGCAGCAGTCTTACTTTGGAATGTAGACTGATGGTTCTGTCTTTCCAAATGGGCTTCAACCTTGTCAGGGCAGCAGTTGTTTGTGCGATCCTGGAGAGGACTTCCTGACGAGACCCATTGTCTGACACAATGGCTCCCAAATATTTGAAGCTGTGCACTGTGTTGAGGGATTGGCCTTGTACTTTGATGTCCGTGTTGATGCCATTGGTGTTGTTGGTCATCATTTTGGTCTTCTCTGCACTTATTTCCATTCCATAAGCTCTGGAGGTGGTGTCAAGCCTCTGTACAAGCTGTTCAAGTTCTTGTTCCTCTCCAGCCAATCCATCAATATCATCCGCAAAACGAAGATTGGAGATTGCTCTGCCCCCTATGCTGACTGTGCCTTCGTGATCTGGGATAGGGATAGGGATAGGTGTTTTGTTGATATTTTATAATGATTGTATTCTATTTTGTTTTTGTAAACTGGGGTTCGATAAATTAGAGTATAGCCTCAGCGTCCCATGCGTGGGATTTCTTTATTGTAAAGTGACCGTCTGATGGAGTGCCTTCAGTGTTACCACTAGGGTTGTTTCGGCAGATCTTTTTTTGCGGATCAGGGGTGAGTCCTCTTTTAGTGAAGTTGTGGTCTTGATTTTGTGGTCCTGATTCGGCTCTTTGCAGTCCGCTGGACCCTATAAGCAATGAATAACTAACTAACAGCGGCGGGCAACCGATAGAGGCGTTTCTTCAATCGACGGCAAACCAGTAGCTCTGACCATCAAGTGTGCGGCGGGAGCGTCATTCTTCCGAGTGAGACCGAGCGCACAGCTTCTCTTGCTGATGTGCAAGAGTGCATGACCGATGGCCAAGTTCTCATTGCCAACGGGAAATCCATCCCCGTCGTCGCCAGCATAGCTGTGACTATACAGAACATGCCTGTTTCCAGGGGACGCGTCGGAAATCGCGAAGTAACGGTCCTAAGAGACTCAGGATGCAGTGGGGTCATCGTCAGAGAAGATCTAATCACTAAAGAACAGTTCCCTGGCGATTCTAAATAAACACTCATGCCCGATAGCAAATGTATGAAAACCTCAGTTGCGAAAATTCAAGTCGAAGTAGAAGCGGTTTGCCTGAAGAAGCCGTTGTACGATTTGATGATCGGGAATATCGACGGCGCGAGACGACCCGACGACCCCTATCCAGAGTGGAGTCCTGGCTCAACTCAACACGACGAGGTTGCGGAGCAGGATCCATTGCCATTTCCCGATGGAGACCTTACAGAGCTGCTACGGGATAGTATGGCTACTCCGGCTTAGCCCTGCCGACCAGAGATCGTCAGTGCTGTCAACACCAGAGCCCAGGTTAAGAGAGGCAAGACGACTACGCCACTGAAGACCTTCGTTGGTCAATATTACTGGAGAATTTTCTAGAATTTACTTGTTTACTATCGACCGAAGCATCTAGATAAATCTACTAATATCTAAGACATTCTTCTAACCTAAATAAGGTTATATGACGTAAGACAGTGCATAGTTCCGGTGACGAGTTTTATTGCGCCATGCTGGAATGTTCGAACTTTCTCTCGATTATAGATAGACTATAGGTTTATAAATGGTGCACTGTGTCTGTTTAAAGAGTGAAAAAGTGATTGATTTATGTAGATTTTTGATGATGATCTTTGAAGTGATTTTCGGAAAGTGATCTTGTATGCAGCTGTTGATGTATGCTGAATAAAGTTGGAAAACTTCAATCGACGACTCCTGCCTTGTCGCTGAGTGAACAGGTTGCCTGGATAAACGAATCTGTGTTACACTTATCAAGATTCAAGCATCGGGACTGAATCAACCATTTATAAAAACAACAACCGTGTAAAACAGATAATGGTGAGAGCGTCAGTCATCGCTTCTCCTCCTGCTTGAAGCAGTTCTGCTGGTATGTTGTCCACTCCCCCTGACTTCCCTTTCTTCAGCGATTGCACTGCTGTCTCAACTTCTTCTCCGAGAATTGGGAGGATTTCTACTTCTTCTCTGTTCTCGGGACATGCTAGAACTGATGGGTCGTCTCCGTTTGGTGTGTGGTTGTAAAGGTCAGAACAGTAATCTGTCCATCTGTCCAAGACTTCTTGTTCTTCTGTAAGGCATATGCCAGACTTGCTTTGGATCGTGGAGATCTTGGGCTGTTTAACACCTGTCGGCCACTTTACAGTCTGTTTTTTTTTTGCTGTTGTTCTTGTTCAGACTGTTCTCTATTTCCTGGCATTTATCTTCTATCCAGTTCTCCTTTGCTGTGCGCATGCCTTTTCGGATGTCATTGTTTATTTTGCGGTAGACATCAGCTCCCGGTCCCGTGAGGTGTTCTTTTTGTTTTTCATCTGTCTTCGTTTATCACACAGATCCAAAAGTTCAGGTGTGATCCACGGCTTCTTCTTTAGCCGGTGCTTGCTGAGGATCTCAGTGGCGGCATCTGTCACAGCTGAGTTGAAGGTGGTGGTCATGGTGTTGGCATCTACTTCACCAGCCCCCAAAATGAGCAGTGGTGCAAATTTACCTCCAATTGTGGCCTGAAATATTTCTGCCACCTCAGGGTCTTGCAGTTTGTCCATATCGAACTTCAGTCGAGTGCACTTTGCTGTGTTTACTCTCTTCAAGTGGAGCCGGAAAGACATCATCACGAGATCGTGGTCACTTCCGATGTCTGCTCCTGGATAGGTTGCGTGTCCTGCCAATGTTGATTCTTGATCTGAAGCGTTTCTTGACCATGATGTAGTCGATCTGGTTGTGATGGTCCCCGCCGAGACTGTGCCATGTCCATTGTCTGGATTGTTTATGGAGACCAAGCGTGTTGACCAGTGTCAGATTGTTGTATCTGGCAAACTCCAAGAGTCTCAGACCCCTGTCATTTGTCTCGTTGTTCATTTAAATTAAGATAATAATAACTCTTGTGGAAAGGCCAGAGCAAGTTCATCTGTGGAACACAGAATACTGTAACATTCAATCCAAACAAAATATTACAAACACGTAAACTGTATTATTTTGTCATGTAACCACCATGTCTTTGAAACATACAAGTTCCGTTCGTTCATTTTTACCAGCTGGCGCACCTTATGTTATAACTTCTGTAGATAACATACAATTTGAGTTATTTGTGAGGCTGGCAAAGCAGTAATTGTAGCTCATTTCTTTGACATTTTGTTTTATCTTATAATTTCGGTGAAGAAGATCAAAACAAACCAACCTCGACATCTGCATCAATAAAACTGATACCTACTAAGGAACCTTTTGGTAAAATGGCCTGAAGATCATCAAAAATATCGCCCCAGACATTGACAGCTAGCAGCATGGTCACCAACATCAGCAAGAACAGCTTCATCTTTCCAGGCAGCGAACGCAGACCTTGGTACAGCGATAGCGAAGGACACAAGCACACAAGAAGTAGCTCAAATTCAACTGTTGAAGTAGTCATATACAGGGAGGAGGGGGAATAGGAGGGGAGGGGTGGACACAGACCACAGGCGCTTGTATGTGGATACGCGAGCGCCTATGCCTTTGACGCATTTCCTTAGATAACCAAAGGGAGAGCCGCCACAGGCATATGCGCTCGCGTATCCAGATACAAGCGCCTGTGGCACAGACTGTATGACTCATTCCTAAACTTACGTGGAGCTCTGTGGCAACGCCAAGTGGGCAAAGACCACCATCAAACCAACATTAAACCCGAGATTAGCTATAATTTCAGACATTCAATAGTATTCCCAAACACAAAGGTTCACAGTATTTATTTTAAATGTCCACACTTATCTGGAAATACTTTGAAATAGTCGGGAAACGTCCGTATGTCGGTCCTTTGCATTTTATTTTTAAGAACCACACTTTATAGCAACATTACCAGGGGAAGTGTCCAGATTCCTGTGCTTATCGCATTGGCTCCTTCTCAAATGTCAAGGTCGCGAAGATCAATTCTTTGCTTAAATATTTTTGCTTTATATCTCAAAAAGACTTAGTTAGTTAGTTATTCATTGCTTACAGGGTCCAGTGGAGTGCAAATAGCCGAATCCGGACCACAAAATCAAGACTACAACTTGGCTGAAAGAGTACTCACCCCTGATCCGCATAAAAGATCTGCTGAAACAACCCTAATGGTAACACTGAAGGCACTCCACCAGCCTGTTACTTTACAATAAAGCCATCCCACGCAGGGGGCGCTGAGGCTATACTCTAATTTATCGAACTTCCGTTTAAAAAAAAAAAGAATACAAACATCATTAGAAAATATCAACAAAACTCATACATATAAAATGCCTACATTGCCAAATAATAACATCATAGGAAGCCCCAGTGACCATTTGGCAGAAAGCGTCCAAAATTCCAAAGGCCTGTCTGATGTGAACAGTGATTGGAGAAATAGTATTGATACCAACCAGAAGTGTATCATAACTGCAGACGTTAACTGTCATTGTCCACTCTGGGATAAACAGTGTAATCATGTTACGAACAAAACCTTTGTGGAGAATATTTTGAACTCTGGTTTGATATTATTGAATGATGGTCGTCCAACAAGAATAACAGACTCTCTTAATCATCAACCTTATGCCATTGATTTAACCTTTGTATCGCCCGATTTGGCAGAGGATTGAATCTGGGATTTAGAATATGACTCTTTAGGAAGTTATCAACTTCCTATTGTTATTTCTTTTAAGGAAGGACCACATTGTGAAGAAGAAAAAGATGCTATTCCAAAATTTTCTTAAAATTGCGCTGACAGGGGTAGATATAAATTATTATTAGAAACTTGTGATGATAGTTTTATACATGACAATGACATAAATAACATATATTGTGAATTTAGTGAACACATAATGGCAGCAGCAACAGAGTCAATCCTATCCTATCCTATCCTGTCCCGTAACCCGGAGGTCGTAGGGGCACCACAGATGATCGTTTAACCAGCATACTCCATCTTTCTCTGTCCTCAGCGGCCCTGATGGCTTCGCTCAGTGTCAAACCAGTCCATTCTCGAATGTTGTCCTCCCACCTCTTTTTCGGTCTCCCTCTTCTTCTACCTCCTTGCACTGTGCCTTGCAGAATGGTCTTTGCAAGGCCTGATGATCTGGTGACGTGGCCATACCATCGGAGTTTCCGTTTCTTCACCACTGTGAGCAGGTCATCGTGTTATCCAATAGCTTGTGTGATGGTCTGTCGGACTTCGTCGTTGGTGATGTGTTGGGTTTAGGAAATGCCCAGAAGTCTTCTGTAGCACCTCAACTCCATGCTTTGCATTCTTCGTTGGAGATCTGCTGTGAGGGTCCATGCTTCGCAAGCATATAGGAAGATGGAGATGACAAGGGAGCGCAGCAGCCTTACTTTGGAATGTAGACTGAATGCCCTCTAGCTCTTACCAAATGGGCTTCAACCTTGTCAGGGCAGCAATTGTTTGTGCGATCCTGGAGAGGACTTTCTGTCGGGACCCATTGTCTGATACAATGGCTCCTAAATATTTGAAGCTATGCACTGCGTTGAGGGATAGGCCTTGGACTTTGATGTCCGTGTTGATGCCATTGGTGTTGTTGGTCATCATTTTGGTCTTCTCTGCACTTATTTCCATTCCATAGGCTCTGGAGGTGGTGTCAAGTCTCTGTACCAGCTGTTCAAGTTCTTGTTCCTCTCCAGCCAATCCATCAAGGTCATCCGCAAAACGAAGATTGGAGATTGCTCTACCCCCTATGCTGACTGTGCCTTCGTGATCTGCAAGGGCATCTGACATGATGCGCTCTAGGAAGATGTTGAAGAGTGTTGGAGAGAGTAGGCATCCCATCCCTGACACACACCAATTGTTGTTCTGAACCAGTTCCCGATGACGCTGTTATGGAGGACTGCACTGGTAGCCTTGTCATACAGGCTTTTGATGACTTCAATAATGTTAGGGCTGATGTTGTACACTTTTATTTTTGCCCATAGAGCTGCATGCCAGACTCGGTCAAACACCTTCTTGAAGTCTATGAACACATGATATAGATGTTGTTGGTGCTGTAGGTATTTCTCACAGATTATTCTGATGTTGAAAATCTGTTCAGTGGTACTTCGCCCTGCCCTGAATCCAGCTTGTTCTTCAGCTATGATTTGTTCAGCTTGGGGTTTCAACCTGTTGAGTATTATTTTCAGGAGGACCTTGCTGAGATGGCTGATGAGGCTGATGGTGCGGTAATTTTCACACTCCTGAAGGTTACCTTTTTTTGGGAAGAGTGATGACAAGCGACTGGGTCCATGGTGTAGGCCACTCCCCACTCTGCCAGATCTTGTTACAGATAATGGTGAGGGCATCAATCATCGCTTCTCCTCCTGCTTGTAGCAGTTCCGCGGGTATGTTGTCCACTCCCGCTGACTTCCCTTTCTTCAGCGATTGCACTGCTGCCTCAACTTCTTCCCGGAGAATTGGGAGGATTTCTTCTTCTTTTGTGTTCTCGGGACATGCTAGAACTGATGGGTCTCCATTTGGTGTATGGTTGTAAAGATCAGAGTTTGCCAGATACAACAGAGTCAATACCAATTATAAAAAGAACAAAAAATAACAAGCATAAAGGTAATATATGGTGACATTATGAATGTGAAAATGCTGTTAAAGAGAAAAAACTACATGGATAACATTTTAATCAAAAGAAATTTCTGATCACAGTGATACACTTAAAACTTGGAAAAAATTATAACAGATAAAAAATGGCTATAATTTACCTACTTGTCCGGTGAAACTGTATAATAAGGAGTTTGCCTCTTTAATTGAAAAAGCAGAAGCTTTTGATGAAGTTTTTGAACATGCAAGTAATGTTGCTAATTTATCTTCCAATGATTTAAAGTCTAGACAAGCAGCTGAATTGTCAGCTGAGTACAAAGAGTCAAATCATGACAATAGTAATGTAATAAATGGAGATATTACAATAAATCAGGTATGTCACGCTACGCAGTTTACAGTCGTGTGCCTATGTATATAGTTTAGTCATCAGCCTGTACATAGAGGTTAAAAGTTACTGTAGGAGGGGAGAGTACTGGGATAAATTAATTAAGTTTGTAATTAATAAAAGTAGTGAGTGAGTCACGCCCGTGCTAGAGCGTACTAGTTTTGGAAAACAGTAGTTGGCTATTTTTTTTATGAGAAGATTGATCGCTGCCATGTGATTTACTATGTGTGAAAGGCGTGCTGGAATCGCGAATGTTTCTAGAAGCGAATTATAATTGAAATGAGTCTATTCGAGAACATTCTTAGATAGCCGTATAAAACCCCTTGCACTACCTATTTTGGTAGGAAGGAGAGCTTTTCCACATCACGTTGTAGTAGAGACCGGTGTAAAGGAAAGTACAGTGGATCTGAGTTTTCAAGGTGTCAGTTAGTGGCAGTTTCTGTGAAGAAGTTTTCTCAGCAAACTGTCAATAAGAAAGGAGCTTAGGCGGAAGAGGAGGTCTATTAAAGGAGCACTGTGGGAGTGTTTGTTGAACTTTATAAACCTAAGTCAATTTAAACAACTGCTGTTTGCGATGTAATTCGAATTGTCTACGTGCAATGTCGAGTGCCCTGTGACGCCGCCTTTGTCATCCATGTGCCTGTTCTCACCTTGACTATCACCGTGCCTGAGTGTCTGTGCTTCGTCGTTTGTCTGTCTGTGTCTCCATCGGGCCGGAGGTTACCACTGGTATCGTAAGTCGCCTGTTTCAATTTCTCAGTTGGCCATATCGTTCGGGGGCTGGTAGTGAATGTGAGTGTGGACGGATAATTGATTATATTTTCTTTGATTTAATTTTTATGTTTCATACCGTATATATATTCGTTACATAAATACCAGAGAGAGAGAGTAGGATTTTTCTAAAATGAATTATAAATTAAACGCTTGTAAGTAAATGTAGAAATTCGCTGTCATATAGCGAAGAATGACAGGGAGGAGGAGAATGAAGTTGCATTTGTGCAATGACAGAAGTAATGACAGGAAGAATGGTCAAGAATGCGTGTGATGTTGGGGGAGTACCGTTAGACGGAGGATTGTGTGATGTACTGTGTGTTATGTTGTATCATGTGGGTTCAGATGTACTAAACCATCGATCACTGACTGTGTGACCTAGGTGGGTGCTGTGACAATTGGACATTATTCTCGACTCAACCTATTTATGATGTTATTGTTTTTTGACATTTTTTATGTGTTTTTTAAATGATATATTTCTTGAAAAGATGTTATTTATTGTTTGTTTACCTGTTTGGTATTTTTTACTTACTTTTTATTGATATTTTTTTGTTGTTTGTTTTATTATGAGTTTTTTGTTTTAGAACATTTAACACTTTGCAACATTTTTTTTAAAATTGGTTATTTTATTGGTTATGTATTTTACTGTTCTTTTTCTGTAAAATTTTTCATCTCTGTTTACATTTAGCCCTATACTTTATAACTTAACCTTTCTTGTAGCTATATGTATCTCGTGTTTGATTTAAAAAAGTTCCTTATGTTTTTTGTTGTATTACTTTGTAACACGTATAGATAAATCATGTACTTTCGGGCTTTTCTTTTGACTGACACTGTTAATTGATCTTTTATTAAACCATATTGGCTTCTTATGTTGATCTGGCTTTTACTTTTGTTTTACTTGTTTCGGCTTATCTGATGACAAGTGATGTTTAAAGCCTTGCCCAGTTTTGTTATCTGTTTATTTTAATCTTTTTAGTTTTTTTTTTTTTTAAATAACAGAAGTCGGGTTTTTCATTTAAAGAGCGGGAGTCTCCTGAACGCGGGGAAATGTTTAGAGTGGTTGCTTTTTTTGTTTTTTTGTTTGTTTGTTTTCATTTTGATGCTGTTTCGGAACATTCATTGCATCTCAAATAAATATAATATTTTCACTTTTGCCTGTTTAGTTTTTATGCCATAGCGCCTGTTGTCTGTTAGCTTCGAAGGTCTATTTAGTGTTTGTCTTCACAACTTTATTCATTTGAATTGATCCCTGTGCCGGCTGCTTTTTATCCTGTTGCCCCTTTTTTACAAATTATCACATTTAATTTTGTCTTTCCCCTGGGGTTCCCCCTAATTTCTGTCCTTCCCCATAAATTTTACACCCATAAAAGAAAAATAATTTTCAATATTATTAGTTGGTACAAAATTCATGATCTGTCGGACCAGACGTAATGTGCATATAAATTGACCTGGTCTTCGTATACATTTGCTTATAATTTTGTAACTATGTTTTTATCAATATCAAATTGTTTATGTGTACAATTTGTATGATTTTTTGTTTGCCAGAAGTGATGTTGATCCTGCTTTACAGTCTGGACTGCACATGGCCTGTTTGCTTTTGTTTCCTGTTTTCAACTATTGGTTTGTATACTTTGCATTTCATAAACACACAAACGCTGGTTGCAAGCTTGCTGTTCGTTAATGATAATAGTTATAGCTTTATCTTTTTTTATTTTCATTAGTTAATAATATTTGAATTTTGCAGCTTGCACAGTTATATGGTATGTAACTATTCAATTATGTCCTGGGTCCTCGGCCTGACGGGAACTCTCTCCTTTAACGTTAAGGTATCTCGTACGCTATTGGTGTGCATCCAGGGTTCTGAATGCACCGGCAATTTGTTGGTAATCTGATTATGTTTGTACATAATTCAGTCCAAATTTTAATGTAACTTTATTTTAAGCCATTTTAGTTATAAAACTTTTATCTGTACGGTTATATCTTAAAAACTATATATGTTATGGATTCATACCGATGGTCGTGCTGGGGTTTTCTCACTCGGCCGTTCGCCCTTTGAATCCTTTGAATGTTGTAGGGCTTAGTATCTCTACAGTTATTTGAATGTCTATAAACGTTTTGGTACACTGGACCTCCTATGTTTTATCTTAATGAATTTACGGTGTACTTGCTTCGGCTTTCACTTAGTTATGGCGCCCGGTTATTTCCGCTCGCCAATATACTTTTAAGTTTTATAAACGCTTTTAACCATTTTATAGTAAGGTTGGATGTTGTGTGTGTATGTTTTTATCATGTTTTAAATTTTATAATGCTATCTTAGTTAAGTCCCATATATGCGTAAGTGTCCGGGGACTATAATCTAACAAATTAACTAACTTAAAGATCCGTCCTTACATGTCTGATTTTATTACTTATGCCACGTCTTCAGAGCCCAGCCTGTTACTCTTGGCGGCCCGATGCATCTACCGGTCTGAGGTGGCGAGTGACCTCTAGATCTCCCGTTGTTGCTCTCTTTAGTTGCCATCTTGTCCACTTGGCGATATATTTGTATATTACTCGAGATTAATTAGGTCCATGGCTACTATTGCCGGGGGTCTCTCATACTAGCTTCTTGCTAGCTCCCCTATCTTGTTGTTGGCACCCGTATGGCCGTGATGCTGTGGGTGTTTTCCGACCAGGACATGGCCACCTGTTGCTGTGGGCATTTTTTATACACACTCATGTGTAATTTTATCAGTAACTTTTTATAATGTAACGTGTGCGAACTTTTGGCTAACTTGCAGCTGTCGCGAGCTCATACCATGGCTGTAAATTGCCGGGAGTCGTGTTGTTCATTCGCTGGGGAGTCCGTACTATGGCTAACAATTGCCGTGGGCTGCCCCCGTTACATTTTATTCTAACTTATATTATTTTAGGTTAGAATAAATCTGTTTGTTATTTTAACATTAAATTAGCTGTTGATATCGGGTCTTAGGTGACCCATGTACATTCAAAGTTGTTTTAAACTTATCACAATCTTAACTATTCTTAAATTCTGCAAATTATTTGCTGGCCTGTTTGGCCTGTGGCGGCCTTAGTTGGCTCGTCATTTTACTATCAGTTTTAGCTTTCTATGCCTTATTTGTGTTTATTAAATTTATCCATACCGGCTTGTCCGGCCTAGATGGCCTTAGTTGGCCTCCTATATTTTTAGTCTGGGTTCGGGTTTCACAAACCCCCCTGTTATTTAGTCTTAAGGTGCGTGTGAGAGACTTGTGTGCCTGTGCCCCTTCCCGTAGGTGGTTTTTATCCCTCCCCCCCCCCCCCCCCCCCCCCCGTTTTTACAAGTGATCCTGAAATTTTAATGGAAACATTTAATTTCCCCGCCCCTGGGGTTCCCTTGATATCTTTTTTAATTTCTCGTCCCCTATACGCTTTGGTGTTGGGGACGCAAATTTAATCCCAACCAATAAAGATCCGTAGGAGTAGGGGCCGGGTAGCTCAGTTGGTAAGAGCGTCTTGCTAGTAACCGAAAGGTCGCTGGTTCGAATCCCGGATTGGTCAACGTGTGATCATATTATTTTCCCCTTTACCAACAACTGGCCCGCTGGTGTCAGTATAAATCGGTCCAGTAGTCACCTATATGCGAAAGTGTCATGTAACTATAATCTACAAACAACATAAAGATCCGTAGGATTTTATTTTTGATATGATGATGATGTTCATTGTTGTCAGGGTGGCGAGGTGGTGATCGTCCTTCACGCTGATGCAATAGGACGTTAAGCATCGTTTTCCGTTGTGATGTATACATGTAGTTTGTCTGGGGGAATTATTTCGCCAGAACAGTATTAGTAATAGTTTGCATAATTTTCCCATAAATTCTCTTTTGTATAAAATATAAATTTTCTTTATTGTTTTATGTAGTAGAAAAGAGTTGTTATCAGCTATTTAAACTTTAAGTGGAATAAGGTTGGAAATATATAAAGAATTAAAGCAATTGCTTGCATTTATTTACCTTGTTCATAGTAAGCTGAACCAAACATAGTTATTATAAATCTTTTGTACATTCTGTAGTTAATTATTTATTTTCAATTTTGATTTAGATTATCATTATTATTTTGAGTGATTAATCGTTTTATGTATAGTTTTGGGTTGTATTAGTGGGGCTGAGGGTTGGTAAGGGTTGGAAGGTTTGGGAAGGGGGAAAAGGGAGTTAATTTTGAGTGTGGATGTGTGAGTGAAATAAAGAAATTGTCTTGTCAACTTCTGGTCTTGTCTCTTAGAGTGTATTTAGGTGTTGGGTTTTTCTCGTGTGGAAGTGCACGCATTGTCGAACCGCTGTTCAGGCAGTCGGGACGTGACAAGGTAAGAGAAGCCATTGAAAGTTTTAAAACTAAAAACAATCTGCCATTGGTCCTGACGATATATCTTACACATTATTACAGCATCTTCCAAATAAATGGATCCATTACTTACACTTAATGTTTAAAAAATGTTGGTACACTGGAATTATGCCTAACATTTGGAAAAGTTCAATTATTATTCCAATTTTAAAAAGCAAAAAATCAAGAACAAATACTGAAAATTACAAACCTGATGCTTTAACATCACATGTTAGTAAAGTCATGGAAAAAATTGTACTCAATAGGCTAGTATATTACTGCCAAAAAATAATGTAATCCCCTATAACCAAGCTGGTTTTCAAAAAGGAAGAAGTACTGTAGAACACCTGGTAAAACTCTACAAATATAAAATAACAATTCGCCAGAAGAAAAGGGGTTTTATCTACTTTCTTTGATATCCGGAAAGCATACGACAGAGTATGGCGTGCTCGCTTATTACTCAAGGTAAAAATAATTGGCCTTTCAGGTATCATATATAAATATATTACCACTTTTCTGTTAGATAGGAGAATTGCAGTTAAAGTAAACAATACATTCTTCATATTTTGAAACAAATATGGGTATTCCACAAGGGGCGATAATATCTCCGATACTTTTTAATATATTGATACATGACCTCCCGAAACACATTAATAAAAATTATCAACTAGTTCAATATGCCGATAATATTGCTCTATAGATAAATGTGTCATTAAAAAGAAAAACATTCCTCTATGAAATAAAGCATGTACAGACAGTGTATCAAAGCATACGATCTGTTGCTTGCCTTAGATAATGGTAACGTCTCCGTTCTCACCTTATTAGACCTCTCAGCCGCCTTTGACACAGTCGACCATCACATTCTCTTTAACACTCTTCAACACTACTTTGGAATCTCTGGCTCGGTCCTGGCTTGGTTCCACTCATATCTTTCTGACAGATCACAAGCAGTCACTGTCGATGGCTGTTTCTCCAGCACAGCAGACTTGGTGTGCGGCGTGCCTCAGCGTTCCGTTTTGGGGCCGGTGTTATTCACTCTGTACACCAAGCCACTGCTTCTCCTGCTTAGAAAGCATGCTGTTGAGAGTCAGTCATTTGCAGACGACACACAACTGTATAAATCCACCGCCCCCTCTCTCATTAATTCCACTGTTCAGACTTTGGAGAACTGCATCAGAGACATTAAGTCATAGATGACACTCAACAAGCTTAAGCTTAATGATGATAAAACCCAAGCCCTCCTCATTCACAAACACAACACCTCCTCCTCACTCTCGCCTCTCCCAACATCGCTTACAGTAGGGAAAACAAACATTCAGTTCTCATCCTCAGCAAGAAATCTCGGCTACATTCCTTCCGACGACCTGTCCCTCAACAACCACATCTCCAACGTCTGTCGCTCTGCATACACGGCCATACGCCAAATCAGCTCCTTTCGCCACTATCTTACAGTCCCTGCCACCAAAACCCTAGTATGTGCTCTCGTCCTTTCTCGTCTGGACTATTGCAACTCTCTCCTTGCTGGCTCCCCGAAGCACATCATTGACAAACTACAAAAGGTTCAGAACTCAGCAGCTAGACTAGTATTCCGAGCAAAGAAACGCGATCACATCACACCTCTACTACATTCCCTTCACTGGCTTCCTGTGCAAGCACGCATAGAGTACAAACTCTCTGTTCTCTGTCACAACTTCTTCACAGATTCTTGTCCTTCCTACCTTGCTGATCTACTGTCTGTCTACTCCCCTTCACGCACTTTAAGATCTTCTACTGACACTCGCACACTCAAGGTTCCCGTCACCCGCACTAAGACATACGGCCAACGTGCATTCGCTTACTCCGCACCTAAGCAGTGGAATTCCCTTCCCTCCCATATCCGCCACATACAATCAACACAAGCATTCAAAAAGGCCCTCAAAACCCACCTCTTCAAACTGCATTATTCAGATTGATTTGTATCCCGCTGCCATTCTGTCATCTTTTGCCTATGTCTGATCCGTAAGTGTATACACGGCTGTAAATAAATATTTATACTGTTTTTCTTCCTGGACCTAACCGGGCATATAAATAGCTGTGAATAGGTTTTTGCTATTCTACCTTCTTTTTGTCATTTGTGTACATAGTTGTAAATAGTCTATTTTTGTCTTTTTTGTAATTTATGTACATAGTTGTAAATAGTCTGTACCTTTACTGTCCCGTCTTTTGGTGTATTGTAGCAAAAGTGATGTTTCATCGAGTGCATGTATTTATATGTAATGACTATGTAAAGCGTGGTGAGTCTGGTCATAGGCTGGAGTACCCGCTATATAAAAATCCGTTATTATTATTATTATTTATCAAGCACAATTAAATTCAATTGCTATTTATATGAAAACCAATTGTCTTGAACTTTCAAATGAGAAAACAAATATGATGTTATTTAATAATGGCCAAAGTCCAAAAGTATACCCTAAATTTAATATTGAAAATCAGGAGATCAAATATGTAACTGAAGTAAAATGTTTGGGGGTATTCTTTACAAGTAAATTAAATTGGAAAAAACATATTCAATATCTTTTGCAAAAGGCTATAAAATGTTATAATCTTTTACAAATAATTAGTTGCAAATGATGGGGTCAAGACACTTAAAACATTAATACATATAGCATGTTCATTACTGCGGTCAAAATTGGCTTATGGTCAGGAAGTATATTTTTCAGCACCTAAAACATTATTTGAAGCAGTTGCACAGTCTTGAAAGCAGAGCTATCAAACTGGCATTAGGAGTACCAATTCATACTAGAACATCGGAGGCATACAAGCCTACAGGAATCCTATCTCTAGCTGAAGCGAGGAAGATAGCATGTGCAAAATATGTAATACGAAGTCATACAGTTATCAATTATACGGTAGATGGATTGTCAGTCAGATCAGATTATTATTTATTAAATTATTTTGTTATTTGAAATTCTGGTATTAATTTATTTATTAATTTATTTCGTTATTTGAAATTCTGGTATTTATTTTTTTTTTTTAAATTCAGGGGGAAAACAATTACAGGTATTTTTTAAAAATTTCCCTCCTTAGTTTAAATGACATTAATACCTCATGGTTTGGTTCGTGTACAAAGTTTCAAGATATTTTTGGTTATGGTTGGCCATCGTACAGTTGGAAGATTTTTCTCATGGTTGGCCTCTCACATTGTGATGTTTTGATTTGAACTTTTCTGTTGTACACCAGTAATTGTGTGTTAGTTCTTTTTTTTCACCTTTTATTTGGTAAATTCATAACCCCTTTGTTGAGTTTTTGTACATTTAAGTGACATTTTACCTCATTAATTAATTTAAATAGTGTATCGCGAGTTTGGAATGACAGTGTTTAATGAAAAACGAGAGTTTCGGTTTCATTATGAGAATTTGTAGGAGAGGAATTCCACAGCTAGTCTTCAAGAAAATGGTTGTGATAAAATTTGTTAGTGAATTTTGTAAAAAAAAATTTGAAGGGGTGGGGGTGGGGGGGGGTATTGCAAAATTAATCAAATGTGTAGATAAATATAGTAAAAATTGATATGTATAATTATAGGTTATACTATAGGGATATAATTATAGTTTTTACTTTTGTAGATAGCATGACATATGATAAAGTTGAAGAATTCTGGTTAAGATTTTAAGTTTTAGAGCGTTACTAAAAGTTGATGCAATATAAGGAATATTTTTTATACTGTTGCAGCTAGTGAAAATCTGTATAAAGTTCAGTGTTGATAAGGCTTTTGAATTTCTAATCACACTTCCAGCCCACATTGTATGAAAGAAATTATTTTTTCTTTTGCAGTCTGACAGGGATAATTGTGTTATTTTTATGAATTACATTTTTAGAAATGTAAATATGGATACAAAATAACAAAATTCCAAAAAGTGTAATTGCCTTCAGTGTTACCACTGGGGTTGTTTCAGCAGATCTTTTATGCGGATCAGGGGTGTGTCCTCTTTCAACCAAGTTGTGGTCTTGATTTTGTGGTCCTGATTTGGTTCTTTGCAGTCCGCTGGACCCTGTAAGCAATGAATAACTAACTAGCTAAAAAAACATTTGTGTTTGTTTTTAAATATTATTTTTAGTGTTACACATAAGATTTACTGTAGATGTGAACATACGAATTGGCAGGTGATTCATTTTTGAATCAAACACAATGCATATTTTCTTTCATTTTTATTTTTAGTGTTCACATGAAATGTTTAGTGTAGATCTGTGTGAACATAAAATTGGGGAGGCGATTTAATTTTTAAACAGATCGCAGTTACAAACTGCATCTTTTTTAGATTAGTGAAAACTTTGTGTAACGGCAAAATGTGAAGAAGTTGTAACTGGAACATCTGGACATTTTCAGTTGTTGTTTTTTTCACCAGGGTTCTGTAGTGTATGTATATTCATATTGTCAGTATTGTGTCAGTATTGTTAACATTTTGGTTTTACTTTCAGCTAGTACTGGTATTATTGATCTAGCATCCAAATACATAAGCTTTGTTTTTATCAGAGAAATGTTCGTTTGCACATTATTTTATTGTGATCAAGCTTAGAGCAATGTTAGATTTTTTTTTCTTTTTCTCACAATAGATATGCCTAGGTTTAACTTATATAGTAGGAGGTACTGATAGATGTTCACGTGAGCATAATTTTCTTGATTGTATGTGATAAAATTTGTTTTAAATGGTGATGTATTGTGAACATTATGGGCATGCATTTTGTGAATGATGTTAACTCAAGTTTGTTTTGAATGAGTGAAACTCAGAGTTTGAGTTGAGAATCTTACTCAAGAGTTTTTTTTTGTTTGTTTTTTTAAAGTTTTTTTTAAGAGTAAACTTTTGTGTCTGTAAGTGTTCAGTGAGGAAGGTTATTGAAGTGAACCGGTAGTGTTTTTTTTTTTTTTTTGCTGTTGTGACCGACCGAAATCATTCAGGGATATTCTGAAGCATTTATCAGTATTTATGTGTCCTGTGGTATATTGTTCAGGCCTGCGGACAGGCCATGATGTCCTCGTTCATCTCTATTGTAACATGTTCCATCTTGTTCATCTCTATTGTAATATGTTCTATCTGGTTATCTCTATTGTAACATATTCCATCTTGTTCATCCATCAATCTGTAGTCACAAATTTTTGTAAAAGTGTTTTTGTATTTTTCTGAAACATAGTCTCTGTACGTTAGACATTGGCATTGTTTAAAGTGTTTTTCTCTTGCTCTGTACTTTCATGTCTTAGGCATTTGAAGATATTTATGTTTTTTGTATTTACATTATAGAGACATGTTGAATGTTTCATTGTTGTTTTATGATGTCTTGTTGTTTCACTGATCACGGTTACTACTTGTACGTTTCTGAAAAACTTTTATTGGTAGTCAAAGTTTTTTTTATTTGAAATTGAAAATTCACTTTTTTTGGGAAGGGTAATTGTAAAGTTTTATTTAAAAAAACAAATGTAGCTATTTTTAAAAGTTTTTTGATTTGCAACCATATTTATTTTTAATCCAAAGAGTTATCCTGGGCTTTGTCATATTAAAGTTTGTTTGTTAATTGTTTATGTTCGCTATCAGTCAGTGACTATATTCCATTTCAGACATATTGAGATACCTTACTTGTCTGACAATTAAATATAAAAAAAGAGTCGACAGCACTGTAAATTAAATTCAAGAAAATTCAAGTTTGTTGGTCGTAATACTAATAACTACCCCTTGGGGTCATGAGCAATCTTGCCACTGTAGATTGTTCAAACCTATAAAGGGAACAGTGAAAGCCACAGTTGAAAACCTGTCTTTCCTTTATAGGCAAGACAGATTCACTGCGGCAACAGTACCCCCGTTGGAGTGCCGGGGGTTTTCAGTATAAATAGTATCCCCACTTTATGGAAATTTAGTGCTTTAAATTCCCACTGTCGCTGTCTTCCTCATTTACTCTTTCCTATTCCTGCTCTGTCCTTCACTCTGCTATACTATCTTCTTCTTCGCTAGATCAATGACCTACCTTTTTTCTTGAAAACTCTTCCTGGACAAGACTCCTTGTTTGTGTATGAGGTCTGTTGGATCAGCTTGGGAGTGTTGGACGCTTTCTGCCGGGTGGTCACTAGGGCTTCCTATGATTGTACTATTTAGCACTATAGGCATTTTATATGTGTTTCATTGATGATTTATAATGATGTTTGTATTCTATTTTGTTTTTGTAACCGGGGTGTTCGCGTAGTTGAGGTCAACCCTCAGCCGTCCCCCGCATGGGATGTCTTTATTGTAAAGTGACTGGCCGGTGGAGGGCATTCAATTTTCCCACTGGGGTTGTTTCAGCAGATCTTTTATGCGGATCGGGGGTTGTCCGGTCCTGATTTGGCTCGGAAGAGTCCGCTGGACCTAAAGCAATAATAAATCAATCAATCAATACTAATAACTTATATACTTGATTCTGTCCTATATGGTACCTAATATTCCTTTTGCTAAATTGTTTATGATTCCTGAAATTTGAGATTCAGTCGACATTGTTATTTTCCGTAAAAACGTTAGACAATTTTTCCTTTTTGTTTAAAGAACTTTTATTTGACAAACCACCCCCTTTCCTCTACCCTTCCTCCCACCCCCCACCCCACTCCCCCCCCCCCCCCAAAAAAAAAACAACAACAACAAAAAAACACAACTTTTTATGAATACAAAATCATATTGAAAAAGAGCATCATTTTCTTTGAAGAGAGCAAAACTTTGGCAGCAGACATTTGGAGTGCCTCTTTGAGTATGCATTTCTGTATGCATCTTGTTCTTTGATTGGCGGATGATGACAGAATTTTTTCAAATTATTTCCCTTTGCCATTTTTCATGGGCCGATAATAAAATCATTTGAAATTGTCTTGATTTTTCATTGGCTCAAGATTTCTTTTCTCATTGCCTGAAGATGGCATCATTCAAAATATGTCTTAATTTTTCATTGGCTCGAGACTTTTCCTCTCATTATCTGAAGATAACCTTGTTTAAAAAAAAATAAAGAAAGAAAAATGGTCTTGATTTTCATTGGCTCTTTTTGACATCATTGATTTTCATTGACATTTTACAGTCTTTTTGAACTTACTGTCACGTGGGGTTTATGGGCTCTGCACAATGGAATTATGGACCCTCACGTTTATTCGGTGGGAACTGCTAGTAAGTCACCCTATGAATTACTTTAATAAATTTATTTGTTTAGCTCGTTCTGTGTTAAGGTTGGGGTACAGAAATAGATAGAAAAATGGTAAAAGATTACTGTCACACTAGCTTTCACACGGCTATGAATCATATGTAGTCCAGCCACTTGATAACAGTTAAAATCACACATTTATTTCTTCTACTCTATACAAGATTCTCTAAGTACTAATCTAACTTAAAAAGTCTCTTTCAATGCTAATAGTTCGATCGCCGATAGTCTAGGCAGCTGTTATATCTTCCTCGGGCACTTGCTATAATATTTCATGTAGATTTGGACTACTGTGGTCCGTTTTACAGTTTCTGAAGAGTTGGACTACTGTGGTCCTGTTATGATCAGTTTAAGTGCACTTGGGATAACACACTTAACTGGCGGGTGGTGCGGTCGAAGTCCTTCTGTGAGGTAGCTTCTGGTACACCTTTGTAGTTGTGTAGTTGGGTTCCCTTGCCACGCTGTGGGGTCTGACAGGGTGTCTCCTCGGGTAGCCCTCTCCGTCTTGTGCGGCAGAGTCTCCCCAACCAACCAGTCGTCTCTGTGGAGTGGGACACACAGGACAGCCCGGGATAGCTCGGGATAGCTCGGGATAGCTCGCCTGCTCGTCTGTAATATAAGAGACGAAATTCTGCACAACCCTGAATAATCGGTTTGTGCAGAGCGTCTCACTGAAAGCCAAAGTAGCCCTCAGTGATAGCTCCACATCTCTATACATAAGCGACGAACATTCTGCTACTTCCGGGTTCCACTGGAATCTCACTCTAAATTCCTATACATACATAAATATAAATCGTGGCTAACTATACACATCCAGAATTAATAATATTATAAACATTCAGTGGTACAGCCACTGGTCTGCAAACATACATATAAGTTAAACAACAGTGGTTCCGTACGGGATACAACATGGCGGCGCAACCGGTCGTGTTTCACCTCGTGTTCGGCGTTTCCACATGGTCACGCAAATTCGGATTAACAATTCACATTTATGCATAACAAATTCTTCAAACATAATTTCAACAATAATATAAATATATCACGATGAAACAGAAGGGTGTTCATTTACCTGTTTGACAAGTTCAGGCCCGTGGTGGCTTGATAGAATTCTAAGATTCTAACGTCCTGCTTCCTGGTCTATGAGTGAAGAGATTTCTCTGTCAGCTTTCTAGCTGTTAACACTTCGGTGTATTCCTCCCAACTGACCAAAGATAAGCTAGGTTTGGACCCAGTCAAACTGGCTCGAACCGCTTTGCGTAAGCTCCCATTGGTTAAAATGTTTACGACTCTCGTAATTACGATGATGTCATGGCCTCAGCCAGCGTCAACTATCACTGTGTGTATGATCGGCAGTATGCTACCGCTACGCTTGATTACTTTCATCGTCTGCTCTTAACTTTGAAATTCTAATATTATATATACTAACCAAGCTAAATATTAAAATAAGCAGAGTTAATACTAGCCAGTTCGTGACAGGCTCCCTCAACTGAAAAAAGGCGATGACTACTGGATTCGACCTTTTTCTACTACAGTGCCTAGTTTAACGCTGCACTATCCTAGGGTCCTATTTACAAACTAAGTAAGTTGCTCTACCTGAGCTGCAATGCTGTGCCAGGTAGCTATGGACACTAGTGACAGGGTATTACTGGGCGGGGACGAATTCTGGTGCTGTGGCCCTTAGTTGTGTTGGGTGGGCGACAGCTGCTGTGTCCTCCACGAGATGGCGACTGAGGTGGTCGGCTCCGTGGTTCTCTTTGCCGGGGATGTACTCGATTTGGAATGAGTATGCCTGAAGGGTGAGTGCCCATCGCATCAGGCGAGAGTTCAAAGACTTGGAGGCTGCCAGGAACGATAGTGGTTGATGGTCCACCTGAACTGTGAAGTGGGTCCCATACAGGTAGAGTTGAAACTTCTGTATGGCCCAGACTAGTCCAAGGCATTCTTTCTCCGACGTGGCGTAGTGGGTCTCGGCGGGTCTCAATTTTCTGCTGGCGTAGGCGACAGGGAATAGCGTCTCTGCATTCTTGGGGTCGCGCTGTAGCAGTACTGCTCCGAGGCCTAAGTCGCTTGCGTCGGTGCGAAGAACGAATGGCTGAGTCAAATCGGGTAGGTGGAGTACTGGCGCCGATGTCATTCTGTCCTTGAGTGTTTGGAATGCTGTCTCACATTCCGCTGTCCATACGACTTTGTCCGGGGCGATTTTCCGGGTTCCATTTGTCAGAGGTACGGCGATGCTGTTGTAGTTGGGGATGAACTTCTGGTAGAAGCCGCAGAGTCCTAGAAACGACTGCACTTCCTTCTTTGTCTTGGGCCTAGGAGCGTCGAGTAGGCGTTTCACTGTCTTCTCTACCGGTCGCAGGCTTCCTTGACTGATGGTGTGTCCCAGAAATTCTAGTTCTGTGAATCCAATCTGACATTTGGTGGGTCTTGCCGTCAATCCCGTGTCTCTGAGGCGGGCGAGTAGTTGCTGTAGGAGCGTGACATGTTCCTCCCACGTAGGTGTTGCGATGAGGATGTCGTCCATAAACGAATGTAGGTGCTCGCTGCTCAGGGGTGCCAGGAGTTTTCGCATCATGGCACTGAAGATGCTGGGTGCGTTGTGGAGTCCGAATGGAAGTACGTTGAACTCGAAGTGTCCTTCCATAGTGCTAAACGCTAGGTACTTTCGGACTTGTGGTTGTACTGGTATCTGGTAGTATCCTTTGCTGAGGTCGATGCGTGAGAAGTACTTTGCTCGCTGTAGCTTGGCAAATAGGTCTGTCTGGTCCGGGAGTGGCTCTGGCTGGAACTGCGTTACCGCATTCAGGAGTCTGAAGTCGATGCACAGTCGGTGCTCTCCGTTGGGTTTTCGCAACAATACCGTGCCTGCGCTGTAGGGTGAGTTAGACTCTGAGATGATTCCGGCTGCCAGTAAGGTGTCTATCTCTTCCTTGATGGCTCGCTGCTGCGACAGTGGCATCGGGTAGAGCTTCTGGCGGACGGGTGTTGGGTCGGTCACCGTTAAGGTTACTTCGACGAGGTCTGTCCTCCCTGGTCGGTCTGTGAGCACAGTCTGATGTTGGCGAATGACCTGTCGTACTTGCTGTTGCTGTTTAGCGGCTAGGTCTCCGTTGAGTATCACGTCTTTGTAGGTTTCTTTGGAGTGCAGGGGATACTCTACTGCATTGGTCTCCATGCTTTCTCCTTCTTCCGCGATGGCGATGGCTAGCAAGTTGTGAGTGCTGGGGGTCGCTGGTCGGTCCGTGTATTTCTTGAGGAGATTGATGTGGTGGTATCGGGCTCTCCCGTTCACCTCTACTTGGTAGACTGTCTTGGATTTCTTGGCAGTCACCCGGTACGGTCCTCTCCAAGCGATGTCCAGCTTGTTGGTTCCACTTGGAAGTAAGAGTAGCACTTGATCGCCGACTTGCAGTTCTCTGTCCTTCGCGTGGCGGTTGTAGTACTTCGCCTGACGGGCTCTTGCCTTCTTCAGTGCTTCACCAGCTTTCTTCCACGTTGCTTTGAGGGTTTCCTGCAGGTCTGCGACGTACTTGGTGGCACCTCTTGGTGTGTCGTCTATCTTGGCCTCCGTCCAACTTCTGCGTAGGGCTTCTAGCGGTCCTGCTAGAGGTCTGCCGAATAGCAATGTTGACGGGGTGTAGCCTGTGGCTGCATGGGGCGTTTCTCGGTATGCGAACAGTGCCGCATTCACGTAGGTGTCCCACGCTTCTGGATTGTCGTCGGCGACTTTCCTGAGTATGGTGAGAAGGGTTCCATTCAGTCTTTCTACTTGTCCGTTGCTGGCTGGGTGGTATGGTGGTGTGCGAATGTGATGGACTTGTATCAACTCGAACACGTCTTGCATCAGGCGGCCGGTGAACTGAGATCCGTTGTCCGTTCTAATGCTGTCCGGGAATCCGACTCTGGTAAAGATGGCGATGAGTGCATCTGCAATCTTCTTGGTGTCGATCGCTGGCAACGGGACTGCTTCGCACCACATCGTACATGCGTCGACGAGTGTGAGTAGAAATCTGTTCCTCTTCTTGGTCATGGGCAGGGGTCCTACTATGTCTACTGAGACTTGCTGGAATGGCACGCCGACTACTACCGATGGTCCTAAGGTAACTGGTACGGTGTGATGTCGCGGGGAATATCGTTGACATTGGTGGCAAGATTTCACGTAGCGCTTGACATCCTCCGTGATTCCTGGCCAATAGTAGTGTGCGCTGATTCTCTGCACTGTGGCTCCAATTCCCATGTGTCCGCTGAGTGGCATGCTGTGGCCTAATTCTAGTACTTGGGCTCGAAGGGTGGCTGGTAGTACTAGTTGGGTGTGATCTCCATCTCCTTGACGATGTAGAACTCCCTCTTCCATGTAGAAGTCTCCCTTGTGCGGGGGTGTGTGCGCCTTGGGTAGCTTCTGGAAGCACTTCGCTATCGAGGTGTCTTCTTTCTGTGCTGTTTTGATCTCTTCGAGTCCTGGATTCGGAGCGAACTCGGGCTGGGGTGGTTGGGTTTTAGCTTGGGCCCTGGTTTGCACTGCAGCTATCTCTACAGTTTTAGGGGGCGTGCCTAAGAACACATACCTACAACCTAGCACTAGATCATACAGGGGTTTCTGTAAAACAGCTGCTTGGATTCGTCCTGTGACGTACCTACTCTCTACTTCGATCCATGCTATTGGGCAAGTAGTCGTCGGTTTCGTCAAGTCTGCTCCTTGTAAGTCGACTGTCTTGTCTGTCAAGTCCGCGCGCGATACAAGAGATTCGCTAACTATCGCGTCGTATGATAGACCTGTGTCATACAGACAGTTCGCTTCTTTTCCGTTGACCTTGACCGTGTCTGTCACCGATGGGTGATCTCCGATAGTGTGTGGCTTGTTACCGCTGCTTTGAGTTAGAACTCTGTGCGCTGGCCGGCTTTCGCGCTCTTCCCTACGTTGTGCGGCCAACTTGAAACATTCTGCGGTGGAGTGATTGTTTCTGTTGCAGAACGAACAATACCGTCTCTGTTCTGCGGGACCTCTTTTCCCGAATTCCGTGTTGGGTCCTTTATTTTGCCCAGGTCTGGGATTATTCGGCTTATTCGCGGTGCGCTCTTCCCGGTTAGGGCTTCGTTTCTGTGCCTCTTTCCCGTTAGGCTTTAGGTCTCGCCTGAAGCTCTTGGCTTCTCCGTGTGCGGCCACGTACCTATCTGCGACCTTGACCAGATCTTCCAGTCTTTCCGCGCCCTGTTCTACTGAGAATGTTCTCAGCTCGGGGGTCATGGTTTCCCGTAGCTGTTCCCATACTAACAGTTCTGTCAGTCCATCATACGTCTTAGCCGTGGCTGACTGGCTAATCCACTTATCCAGCGTTGTGGACAACCGATCCGCGAACTGCGCATAGCTCTCTCCTTTCACTCTCCGATTGGTGCGGAATTTTTGCCGATAGCATTCTCCTGTTAGTTCGAATCCCGTTAGGAGTGCCTCTTTTACTTTGTGATAGTCCGTCACTCTGTCAGTCGGTAGCTTACTGTAGATGTCATAAGCCTTTCCTCTAAGCCCTTGACTAAGCTTAAAAGACCAATGAGTGGGATCTAGTTTATACTCTGTTGCTAGACGCTCAAACCTAGTCAAATAGAGATCTAGACCTTCTTCTCTCTCATTGAATGTTCCCAGTGGAAATGACATTCCTTGTACAGGGTTGGATGCTACCTCTAGCTGATCTGAGTGGGAAGGGGTTGAGGAAGAACTTGAAGCTCCTGATCCCAATCTTCTTAGCTCTAACTCATGCTGTCTTTCTTTTTCCTTTTCTTCCCTCTCTTTTTCTTTTTCTGCCCGCTCTTTTTCTTTTTCTGCCCGCTCTTTTTCTTTTTCTGCCCGCTCATAATCCCACCTCCTAATTTCTGCTTCTCTCTCTGCTGCTACCTTCTTCTGCTCTGCTTCTAATGCCAGTTTCTTCTGTTCTGCTTCTAATTCTAATTTCTTTTGCTCTGCTTCTAAGGCTAGTTTCTTCGCCTCCCTCTCTGCTGCTCTCTCTGCCTTAGCCTCCTGTTTCTCTACCTCTGCATTGATATACGCAATTAGGTCTCCCCCTGCTAAGTGTAAAGCTTCCCCTAATTCCTTGAAGCGCAATCTCAAGGCCACTGGGTCCGACATTGTCAAAAGTGTCTATGAACAACCTCTGAATCACGTGGAATACCAAACACTAGCAATATTGCAATTCAATAAAAACAATGAAAAGACAATCAAATTCGTAATCAATAATAGAATAAAACAAGAGTCAAATGGCATACAACAGTTACTTAAGCAAAACCTGCAAAAGAACAATGCAACCTACAGACACAAAAATATTTGAAGCAAACAAGTTTTTAACTAAAGAATAGTGCACCAAAACTGATCAGTGTTATACCCTTCCTATTATACACAGATCCTGGCTAGGCTCGCCAATTAAAGTGTCACGTGGGGTTTATGGGCTCTGCACAATGGAATTATGGACCCTCACGTTTATTCGGTGGGAACTGCTAGTAAGTCACCCTATGAATTACTTTAATAAATTTATTTGTTTAGCTCGTTCTGTGTTAAGGTTGGGGTACAGAAATAGATAGAAAAATGGTAAAAGATTACTGTCACACTAGCTTTCACACGGCTATGAATCATATGTAGTCCAGCCACTTGATAACAGTTAAAATCACACATTTATTTCTTCTACTCTATACAAGATTCTCTAAGTACTAATCTAACTTAAAAAGTCTCTTTCAATGCTAATAGTTCGATCGCCGATAGTCTAGGCAGCTGTTATATCTTCCTCGGGCACTTGCTATAATATTTCATGTAGATTTGGACTACTGTGGTCCGTTTTACAGTTTCTGAAGAGTTGGACTACTGTGGTCCTGTTATGATCAGTTTAAGTGCACTTGGGATAACACACTTAACTGGCGGGTGGTGCGGTCGAAGTCCTTCTGTGAGGTAGCTTCTGGTACACCTTTGTAGTTGTGTAGTTGGGTTCCCTTGCCACGCTGTGGGGTCTGACAGGGTGTCTCCTCGGGTAGCCCTCTCCGTCTTGTGCGGCAGAGTCTCCCCAACCAACCAGTCGTCTCTGTGGAGTGGGACACACAGGACAGCCCGGGATAGCTCGGGATAGCTCGCCTGCTCGTCTGTAATATAAGAGACGAAATTCTGCACAACCCTGAATAATCGGTTTGTGCAGAGCGTCTCACTGAAAGCCAAAGTAGCCCTCAGTGATAGCTCCACATCTCTATACATAAGCGACGAACATTCTGCTACTTCCGGGTTCCACTGGAATCTCACTCTAAATTCCTATACATACATAAATATAAATCGTGGCTAACTATACACATCCAGAATTAATAATATTATAAACATTCAGTGGTACAGCCACTGGTCTGCAAACATACATATAAGTTAAACAACAGTGGTTCCGTACGGGATACAACATGGCGGCGCAACCGGTCGTGTTTCACCTCGTGTTCGGCGTTTCCACATGGTCACGCAAATTCGGATTAACAATTCACATTTATGCATAGCAAATTCTTCAAACATAATTTCAACAATAATATAAATATATCACGATGAAACAGAAGGGTGTTCATTTACCTGTTTGACAAGTTCAGGCCCGTGGTGGCTTGATAGAATTCTAAGATTCTAACGTCCTGCTTCCTGGTCTATGAGTGAAGAGATTTCTCTGTCAGCTTTCTAGCTGTTAACACTTCGGTGTATTCCTCCCAACTGACCAAAGATAAGCTAGGTTTGGACCCAGTCAAACTGGCTCGAACCGCTTTGCGTAAGCTCCCATTGGTTAAAATGTTTACGACTCTCGTAATTACGATGATGTCATGGCCTCAGCCAGCGTCAACTATCACTGTGTGTATGATCGGCAGTATGCTACCGCTACGCTTGATTACTTTCATCGTCTGCTCCTAACTTTGAAATTCTAATATTATATATACTAACCAAGCTAAATATTAAAATAAGCAGAGTTAATACTAGCCAGTTCGTGACACTTACATTGACTAGTAAGACAACATTTAGAGGATCTGTTGGTTTTTTTTAAAATAATTCTTTCCCCCCTCCCCGCTCCAATGCTCTCTCTGAGCCCTTTATTATTGAGAAACTGCCAGAAATTTCAAGTAGGACAGATAGAGGTTCTTAAATTATGTTTAAGACTAGTTATCTTATATGTTGAGATAGTCCGATAGTCACTTTATAATTATACATTTCAATTAAATACTTTTGCCGTTTAAAATTTTTTTTCTTGTAAGAATTTGTATAATTATTTTGTCTAAAGGCATTACCCCGACAACACCCGTCTGCTTTATTTATTTTTTTTTACTTTGTTTTCTTATTAATTAATTAATTTATTGCTTTGAGAACTGTTGCTTATTTATTTGATATAGTAATGTTTTTGTTTGAATACAGCAGTGAAGAATTGTGAACTTACTGTTGTTTTGCAATTTTCATTAGTTCTTTCAACTTTGTGTTTCTGAATGCAATCAAGAATAGATGGTAAATATATATATTTTTAATTATTTAATATTTTTCTCTCCTTCCCTCTCTCTCTCTCTCTCTCTCTCTCTCTCTCTCTCTCTCTCTCTCTCTCTCTCTCTTTCTCACTTTTTCTCTCGCCCTCCTTCTCCTTGACATTTCTGGCAGATTTTTTCTACTTTTATTTTCATTGCATAAAATGGAATCCTGTGGATTTACATGGTATAACATTTATTAATAATTTTCTTCTTTTGTTTTCTGTTGGGTAATTTCAAGTTAGTATCATTAGTCTTGTGCTCTTCTTCTGAACTGTGGAATAAGTATATATTATATATTTTATCTTTGGAGAACTACCGTTGTTGTTTGAATTTCATCCTGTTACTGGTTATTGTATTTTGTAGTGTGTTTTTCGTCGTTATTTTGTCTCTTCCCGATCATCTGTTGCAGTTGTTTTAATCATGTGTGAAATAAATTGATATCAGAATAAAAACGTGTGTGGGTGGGTGGGCATTTAGGAACGATGTTACTCTGACATACACTTGAAACTCAACATACTTTCTTTTGACTTTTTTTGACCGCTCCGTTATTTTGACGTCAAAATAGTGTTCCGGTAGAGTTACAGATGTGTTAGGGTTTGGGTTAGGGTTAGGGATAGCTTCAAAAAAATGAAAATGTCAAAATAATGTCAAAAATGGAAAGTGTCAAAATAATGTATGTAGAGTTTCACAACAGTCATCACAACGTCGTTTCTACAAAAATGTGTGTGTGTGTGTGTGACAAACACCTCCGTTTATTTTGTTCATATTTTATTTCACGTTGACAGAGCAGAAGCAGCCTATTAACCAGATAGTTAAACGCAACGAGTAGCACATTTTGGACAGTCATGAATTACAAAGTGCCACTGGATGGACAATACAAATGGACGTCTCCGAGCCTTGGGCCATTTAGAGACACTAACAACGATACATGGTAAAATGCTAAGGAGGCGTCCCATTAAAAACACTTACCTTCTTTGTTTAAACCAACTACGTAGGCCTACAAAATAACAGATACGTAAGGAAATGACAATGGCAGACTGGACAAATGAAATAACAGAACACATCTCAAAACACATTGTAACATATAAAACAGCAGGTGACAATGGAGCAAACAAAAGCAGAACAGCACCATAGTAAAGTCAGTCGCTGTCCGCACAGTATTGTTACTAGCACTTCCGAAACTACGAATTGTGTTCGCATCTCCAATCGCCAAAACAACTCATTTTGGTGCAACAACGCTGGAATTTTGCCGCAGGATTATTACCACAAGGTTGGTGTTGGTCCGCACAATTATAATTGGGGATAAGCTCCTGCAACAAAAGCCACCAAACATTTAGGAGAAAACAAAGTGACACCTACCCCTTATTTATAATAATAATAATAATAATAATAATAATAATAATAATAATAATAATAATAATAATAATAATAATAATAATAATAATAATAATAATAACCACATAGCAGTAAGAAGAGGTCACTTCCAGTTTGCCTGAACAAGTCGGTCTCACTCCAGAGTCTTAATTTCGTTTATACAAGTAAAATCTATGTTCTATCAAGATCATAACAATAATAATTTAATTTACAAATGGCGCCTCATACTCATATTTATATATAATGTCCACATTATGTAGGTACTAGGTGTGTATATTGAGGCGGTTGCCCGGCTTATGACACGGCGAATGAGAAAGTGCAGAACATCAGTGACGCACAGTGGTTCAAGGGTCAAATGCTCGCCTCCGCATGGCTCCGATAGTTGTTGTATTTCTGGAAATACTTTAAAACAGTCGGGAATCAGAACGAGCCAAATATCGGTCTGTCTACATAATAAATATATGAATACTGGATGTTATATACGCGCTTTTCACTACATGAAACCCCACGCTGAAGAAATCATAGCTGAAGAACAAGCAAGATTCAGGGCAGAGCGAATTGCCACTGAGCAGATTTTCAACCTCAGATCACATCCAGCACCAACATCTATATAATGTGTTCGTAGACTTCAAGAAGGCGTTTGACCGAATCTGGCATGCAGCTCTGTGGGCAACCATGAGAGTGTACAACATCATCCCTAAAATTATTGAAGTAATCAAAAGCCTGTATGACAAGGCTACCAGTGCAGTCCTCCATAAGCCCACCGTAGGGGTTCCAGGGTTTTAGTATAAATAGTATCCCAACTTTCTGAAAATTTAGTGCTTTAAATTCCCACTGTCGCTGTCTTTCTCCTTTGTTCTTTCTCATTCCTACTCTGTTCTATCAATCTACTATACTATCTTCTTCTTCGCTAGACCAGTCACCTACCTTTTTTCTTGAAAACTCTTCCGGGACAAAACTCCTTATTTGTATGTGAGGTATGTTGGATCAGCGTAGGAATTTTGGACGCTTTCTGCCAAATTGTCATGGGTCTTCCTATGATGTTATTTGGCAATGTAGACATTTTATATGTATGTGTTTTGTTGGTAACCTTCAGGAGTGTGAAAATTACCGCACCATCAGCCTCATCAGCCATCCCAGCAAGGTCCTCCTGAAAATAATACTCAACAGATTGAAACCCCAAGCTGAACAAATCATAGCTGAAGAACAAGCAGGATTCAGGGCAGGGCGAAGTACCACTGAGCAGATTTTCAACCTCAGAATAATCTGTGAGAAATACCTACAGCACCAACAACATCTATATCATGTGTTCATAGACTTCAAGAAGGCGTTTGACCGAGTCTGGCATGCAGCTCTATGGGCAACAATGAAAGTGTACAACATCAGCCCTAACATTATTGAAGTCATCAAAAGCCTGTATGACAAGGCTACCAGTGCAGTCCTCCACAACAGCGCCATCGGGAACTGGTTCAGAACAACAATCGGCGTCAAGGATGCCTACTCTCTCCAACACTCTTCAACATCTTCCTAGAGCGCATCATGTCAGATGCTCTTGCAGATCATGAAGGCACAGTCAGCATAGGGGGTAGAGCAATCTCCAATCTCCGTTTTGCAGATGACATTGATGGATTGGCTGGAGAGGAACAAGAACTTGAACATCTGGTACAGAGGCTTGCCACCACCTCCAGAGCCTATGGAATGGAAATAAGTGCAGAGAAGACCAAAATGATGACCAACAACACCAATGGCATCAACACGGACATCAAAGTCCAAGGCCAATCCCTCAACACAGTGCATAGCTTCAAATATTTAGGAGCCATTGTATCAGACAATGGGTCCCGACAGGAAGTCCTCTCCAGGATCGCACAAGCAACTGCTGCCCTGACAAGGTTGAAGCCCATTTGGAAAGACAGGACCATCAGTCTACATTCCAAAGTAAGACTGCTGCGCTCCCTTGTCATCTCCATCTTCCTATATGCTTGCGAAGCATGGACCCTCACAGCAGATCTCCAATGATACATTACATTACGTAATTGTTGCTTTAGGTCCAGCGGACTCTTCCGAGCCAAATCAGGACCGGACAACCCCCAATCCGCATAAAAGATCGGCTGAAACAACCCTAGGGGAAAAACTGAATGCCCTCCACCAGCCAGTCACTTTACAATAAAGACATCCCACGCATGGGACGGCTGAGGCTTTACCCCAACTAATCGAACCCCCGTTTACAAAAACAAACTAGAATACAAACATCATTATAAATTATCAACAAAACACATACATATAAAATGCCTACATTGCTAAATAATAACATCATAGGAAGCCCTAGTGACCACCTGGCAGAAAGCGTCCAACATTCCCAAGCTGATCCAACAGACCTCATACACGAACAAGGAGTCTTGTCCCGGAAGAGTTTTCAAGAAAAAAGGTAGATGACTGGTATAGCGAAGAAGACGATAGTATAGCACATCAATAGAACAGAGCAGGAATGAGAAAGAGCAAATGAGAAAGACAGCGACAGTGGGAATTTAAAGCACTAAATTGCCAGAAAGTGGGGATACTATTTATACTGAAACCCCCGGCATCCCAACGGGGGTACTGTTGCCGCAGTGAATCGGTCATGCCTACAAAGTCAAGACAGGTTTTCAACTGGGGCTTTCACTTTTCCCTTTATAGGTTAGAACAGTCTACAGTGGCAAGATTGCACATGACCCCAAGGGGGATCCCCAATGAAGAATACAAAGCATGGAGATGAGGTGCTACAGAAGACTTCTGGGAATTTCTTATACCCAACACATCACCAACGACGAAGTCCGACAGACCATCACACAAGCCATTGGACAACACGATGACCTGCTCACAGTGGTGAAGAAACGGAAACTCCGATGGTATGGCCACGTCACCAGATCATCAGGCCTTGAAAAGACTATTCTGCAAGGCACAGTGCAAGAAGGTAGAAGAAGAGGGAGGCCGAAAAAGAGGTGGGAGGACAACATTCGAGAATGGAGTAGTTTGACACTGAGCGAAGCCATCAGGGAGGCTGAGGACAGAGAAAAATGGAGTATGCTGGTTAAACGATCATCTGTGGTGCCCCTACGACCTTCGGGTTACGGGACAGGATAGGATAGGGATAAGTGTTTTGTTGATATTTTATAATGATTGTATTCTATTTTGTTTTTGTAAACTGGGGTTCGATTAATTAGAGTATAGCCTCAGCGTCCCATGTGTGGGATTTCTTTATTGTAAAGTGACCGTCTGGTGGAGTGCCTTCAGTGTTACCACTAGGGTTGTTTCGGCAGATCTTTTTTGCGGATCAGGGGTGAGTCATCTTTTAGCGAAGTTGTGGTCTTGATTTTGTGGTCCTGATTCGGTTCTTTGCAGTCCGCTGGACCCTGTAAACAATGAATAACTAACAACGGCGGGCAACCGATAGAGGCGTTTCTTCAATCGACGGCAAACCAGTAGCTCTGACCATCAAGTGTGCAGCGGGAGCGTCATTCTTCCGAGTGAGACCGAGCGCACAGCTACTCTTGCTGATGTGCAAGAGTGCATGACCGATGGCCAACTTCTCATTGCCAACGGGAAATCCATCCCCGTCGTCGCCAGCATAGCGGTGACCATACAGAACATGCTTGTTTCCAGGGGACCTGTCGGAAATCGCGAAGTAACGGTCCTAAGAGACTCAGGCTGCCGTGGGGTCATCGTCAGAGAAGATCTAATCACTAAAGAATAGTTCCCTGGCGATTCTAAATAAACACTCATGCCCGATAGCAAATGTGTGAAAGCCCCAGTTGCGAAAATTCAAGTCGAAGTAGAAGCGGTTTGCCTGAAGAAGCCGTTGTACGATTTGATGATCGGGAGTATCGACGGCACGAGACGACCCGACGACCCCTATCCAGAGTGGAGTCCTGCCTCAACTCAACAGGTCGAGGTTGCGGAGGAGGATCCAATGCCATTTCCCGATGGAGACCTTACAGAGCTGCTACGGGATAATATGGCTACTCCGGCTCAGCCTGCCGACCACAGATCGTCAGTGCTGTCAACATCAGAGCCCAGGTTAAGAGAGGCAAGACGACTACGCCACTGAAGACCTTCGTTGGTCAATATTACTGGAGAATTTTCTAGAATTTACTTGTTTACTATCGACCGAAGCATCTAGATAAATCTACTAATATCTCAGACATTCTTCTAACATAAATAAGGTTATATGACGTCAGACAGTGCATAGTTCCGCCATGCTGGAATGTTCGAACTTTCTCTCGATTATAGAGAGACTATAGGCCTATAAATGGTGCACTGTGTCTGTTTAAAGAGTGAAAAGGTGATTGATTTATGTAGATTTTTGATGATGATCTTTGAAGTGATTTTCGGAAAGTGATCTTGTATGCAGCTGTTGATGTATGCTGAATAAAGTTGGAAAACTTCAAACAACGACTCCTGCCTTGTCGCTGAGTGAACAGGTTGCGTGGATAAACGAATCTGTGTTACACTTATCAAGATTCAAGCATCGGGACTGAATCAACCATTGATAAAAACAACAACCGTGTAACACAGATAATGGTGAGAGCGTCAGTCATCGCTTCTCCCCCTGCTTAAAACAGTTCCGCTGGTATGTTGTCCACTCCCCCTGACTTACCTTTCTTCAGCGATTGCACTGCTGTCTCAACTTCTTCTCCGAGAATTGGGAGGATTTCTTCTTCTTCTCTGTTCTCGGGACATGCTAGAACTAATGGGTCTCCGTTTGGTGTGTGGTTGTAAAGGTCAAAACAGTAATCTGTCCATCTGTCCAAGACTTCTTGTTCTTCTGTAAGGCATATGCCAGACTTGCTTTGGATCGTGGAGATCTTGGGCTGTTTAACACCTGTCGGCCACTTTACAGTCTGGTAGGCCTTCTTGCTGTTGTTCTTATTCAGACTGTTATCTATTTCCTGGCATTTATCTTCTATCCAGTTCTCCTTTGCTGTGCGCATGCCTTTTCGGATGTCACTGTTGATTTTGCGGTAGGCATCAGCTCCCGGTCCCGTGAGGTATTTTTTTTGTTTTTCATCTTTCTTCGTTTATCACACAGATCCAAAAGTTCAGGTGTGATCCACGGCCTCCTCTTTAGCCGGTGCTTACTGAGGATCTCAGTGGCGGCATCTGTTACAGCTGAGTTGGAGGTGGTGGTCATGGTGTTGGCATCTACTTCACCAGCCCCCAAAATGAGCAGTGGTGCAAATTTACCTCCAATTGTGGCCTGAAATATTTCTGCCACCTCAGGGCCTTGCAGTTTGTCCATGTCGAACTTCAGTCGAGTGCACTTTGCTGTGTTTACTCTCTTCAAGTGGAGCCGGAAAGACATCATCACGAGATCGTGATCACTTCCGATGTCTGCTCCTGGATAGGTTGCGTGTCCTGCCAATATTGATGCTTGATCTGAAGCGTTTCTTGACCAGGATGTAGTCGATCTGGTTGTGATGCTCCCCGCCGGGACTGTGCCATGTCCATTGTCTGGATTTTTTATGGAGACCAAGCGTGTTTACCAGTGTCAGATTGTTGTATCTGGCAAACTCCAAGAGTCTCAGACCCCTGTCATTTGTCTCGTTGTTCATTTAAATTAAGATAATAATAACTCTTGTGGAAAGGCCAGAGCAAGTTCATCTGTGGAACACAGAATACCGTTACATTCAATCCAAAGAAAATATTGCAAACACGTAAACTGTATTATTTTGTCATGTAACCACCATGCCTTTGAAACATACAAGTTCCGTTCGTTCGTTTTTACCAGCTGGCGAACCTTATGGTATAACTTCTGTAGATTGATTGATTGATTGATTGATTGATTTATTGTTGCTTTAGGTCCAGCGGACTCTTCCGAGCCAAATCAGGACCGGACAACCCCCGATCCACATAAAAGATCTGCTGAAACAACCCTAGTGGGAAAATTGAATGCCCTCCACCGGCCAGTCACTTTACAATAAAGACATCCCATGCAGGGGACGGCCGAGGCTTTACCCCAACTACTCGAACCCCCGGTTACAAAAACAAAATATAGAATACAAACATCATTATAAATTATCAACAAAACACATACATACAAAATGCCTATATTGCTAAATAATAACATCATAGAAAGCCCTAGTGACCACCCGGCAGAAAGCGTCCAACACTCCCAAGCTGATCCAACAGACCTCATACAAAAATAAGGAGTCTTGTCCCGGAAGAGTTTTCAAGAAAAAAGGTAGGAGACTGGTCTAGCGAAGAAGACGATAGTATAGCAGATTGATAGAACAGAGGAGGAATGAGAAAGAGCAAATGAGAAAGACAGCGACAGTGGGAATTTAAAGCACTAAATTTCCAGAAAGTGGGGATACTATTTATACTGAAACCCCCGGCACCCCAACGGGGGTACTTCTGTAGATAACATACAATTTGAGTTATGTGTGAGGCTGGCAAAGCAGTAATTGTAGCTCATTTCTTTGACATTTTTTTTTTCTCTTATAATTTCGGTGAAGAAGATCAAAACAAACCAACCTCGACATCTGCATGAATAAAACTGATACCTACAAAGAAACCTTTTGGTAAAATGTTCTTAAGATCAGCAAACAAATTGCCCCAGACATTGACAGCTAGCAGCATGGTCACCAACATCAGCAAGAACAGCTTCATCTTTCCAGGCAGCGAACGCAGACCTTGGTACAGCGATAGCGAAGGACACAAGCACACAGGAAGTAGCTCAAATTCAACTGTTGAAGTAGTCATAAACAGGGAGGAGGGGGAATAGGAGGGGAGGGGTGGACACAGACCACAGGCGCTTGTATGTGGATACGCGAGCGCCTATGCCTTTGACGCATTTCCTTAGATAACCAAAGGGAGAGCCGCCACAGGCATATGCGCTCGCGTATCCAGATACAAGCGCCTGTGGCACAGACTGTTTGACTCATTCCTAAACTTACGTGGAGCTCTGTGGCAACGCCAAGTGGGCAAAGACCACCATCAAACCACCATTAAACCCGAGATTAGCTATAATTCCAGACATTCAATAGTATTCCCAAACACAAAGGTTCACAGTATTTATTTTAAATGTCCACACTTATCTGGAAATACTTTGAAATAGTCGGGAAACGTCCGTATGTCGGTCTTTTGCATTTTAGTTTTAAGAACCACACTTTATAGCAACATTACCAGGGGAAGTGTCCAGATTCCTGTGCTTATCGCATTGGCTCCTTCTCAAGGTCGCGAAGATCAATTCTTTGCTTAAATACTTTTTGCTTTATACCTCAAAAAGACTTAGTTAGTTATTCATTGCTTACAGGGTCCAGTGGACTGCAAATAGCCGAATCAGGACCACAAAATCAAGACTACAACTTGGCTGAAAGAGTACTCACCCCTGATCCGCATAAAAGATCTGATGAAACAACCCTAGTGGTAACACTGAAAGCACTCCACCAGCCTGTCACTTTACAATAAAGCCATCCCACGCAGGGGGCGCTGAGGCTATCCTAATTTATCGAACCTCCGTTTACAAAAACAAAATAGAATACAAACATCATTAGAAAATATCATCAAAACTCATACATATAAAATGCCTACATTGCCAAATAATAACATCATAGGAAGCCTGTAACAGCAGAAATATTGACGACAAACATGTAGGAAATTAGCTTAGCAAAACAGAGATACCATCGAACAAAACTGGACATTAATACAACAGTTAGCTAACAAGCAGCACACACATGGCAAATTAACTTCCTTGAAACAGTCACACCGCCGATAGCTACCGATAGCATCAACAGACTTAGCGACCAAGAATTTTAAATAGCATACTTTAGTCAAAAACTAACCATAGCGTAGTCTTCGATTAAATAGCTCACTCCAGCCAAAAGTTACCAAGATGATGTCACCAGTATTGGGCATTCTGTTCTCCACTCCATCCCTGACACTCCACTTGAAAGATAATTATGCGTGTCCAGTGACAAGAGAGCGGGGGAGGAACTATTCAAATTAGAACCATAATTCTGTAGATGCGAGAGTAAAGAAAACGAGAGTTAAAAACGATTGGTCAGAAGACTACTAGGGACTTTTGCATACCCTTGGGGACCAAAAATCAGCTAGTCAGTCGCAAAAGAACTGTTAAGCTGTGAGGGTCGACCAAAGGAACAAACTGCAGTGTTCATCTATCTCCATCTCATCAAGAGAGTGCTAGAGACGTAAAAGACGATTTCACGAGTCCCAGAGTCTACAAGTAAGATAACACTAGTAGTTTTGATATGTGTATGTTTATGGTATATTGATTGCCATGTATTGATAATATGTTCTTGATATATATATAGTTACAGAAACAGATTATTGTTTCCGAGACAGTATGCATGTGGATTGATGTATTTTAGCCTTAAGATTCGAATTGAATTGTGCATATGGGAACCATGCAGGTGTCTGATGCTATAGACACTTTGCAGAGGAGACCGCACACTTATAGCTAACGAGAATACTGTAGCCAGAGCTCCGACTTTTACAGGTCGGACCTGGGATCATGTTTGTGGAGACGAACGCCTGACCGTCGCTCCCGTGGTACCAAAAGGAGAACAATCCAGAGTCTACCTGGCCACGTCCGAACCCCACAGCTACAAGGGCGACTCGACTCACTGTAGATAAGTCACCCGCAAAGGAACTGAGTCCTACCCTCGAGAAACGTATAGAAAACCACTCGAATTTAGAAAACTACGAACAGTGAAGATCATAACTACAGTTAGCACAGGATGAATAAACCCTGCTAACGAACTCTCTCAGCACGTAGAACTATATTACTTATTAAATTACCGGTTAATGCAGAAATGTTAAAGTTTGTGTTGAATATATAAAAAGTGAAATTACATACATACGACTGGTGTCATTCTATTTGTATTGTTGTGTAGCTATTAGTTTCTTCTCTCGAGACATAATATTCTAGTCTTTTCATTAGTAATTAACGGTTCTCAAGTTGAGCCAAATGATACTAAAATTCCCGAGAACAAATATAAATTTTATGTGACCAAAGTGCCGTGATCTGTCTCTCACACAACTTTAGGAATTCTGGTAAAAGAACGATCGATAGTGGTAGCACATTGCCCAGCTATCAATAAGTCTTACCCCCTACTAAGATAAACGTATCTTCCCCAGAATATCATCACATATGGGGGCTCGTCCAGGATAATAAATTTTAGTATCTATATCTTGAGTAACTAAAGATAATATCGAATAGAAAACATTATCTCACTTAGGATTCGTAACAGTGGTCTAGTACAAAATCCGAGAGTTGACTCAGTTACATTGGGAAAAACTTTTTTCTTGATTTTTGAATTGCATGATTGTATTGATTGTTGTATGCACATGTATGTATTGATTGATGTAAGATAATTGTTTCTTATGCATTGATTGAAAATTGTTGTGGATTGCTGGTAACATCTCACATAGGGATATTTTGATTGTACTTGTGTTAAACTAGATTGACTAATAGTTGTTAGGTTATCTTGCTTTTGGACTCTGGAAATCTAGAAATCTATCATGGCCGACTTCATCAAGGTCCGAAGATAATTAAGAGAAGAGGGGATAGCACTAGGTCTAACAGGGCAAGATTTAATCGCGTATGTAACCTCAGAATGGGATAAATTGGAAAAATCCAGAGCAGAGGAAAGAATCTGTGCAGAAAAAGCTAGAGCTGAGGAAAGAATCTGTGCAGAAAAAGCTTGAGCTGAGGAAAGAGACCATGCAGAAAAGTTAAAAGGCATGGAACTAGATATGACGGAACGACTAAAAAAGTTGGACATTGAAGCCAGGGAAAAAGAAAGGGACCAGTTGATAGCAGCTCGGGCAACTGACCCGAATATTAGCCTACTGTCAAACTCATCTGACAACCCTCCCCAACCTCCGTCCATCACTCCAGGCATGAATTTTTTTCTAAGTCCATTTGACGAGAAAGTTGATAGAATAGACGCATATCTTGATCGGTTTGAGCGCTTAGCACAGGAATTCGAACTTGACTATAACAAATGGAACATAAAATTAGCTCAAGGATTGAGGGGTACAGCTTATGACGTGTATACGAAATTGTCCACAGGACAAAGTAACGATTACCCAGCTCTAAAGAAAGCACTTTTGATATGGTTCGAGTTGACCGCCGAAACCTACCGTAAGAAATTGCGCAACTCGCGGAAAGAGAAAGGTGAGAGCTATAGTCAGTTTGTAGACCGATTGGACACCTACTTACGCAAATGGTTAGGCTTATCCAACCTAGAAGAATCATTCGAAGATCTGGCTGAACTAATCCTTAGCGAACAGTTACGCAATGCAATGATGCCAGAAACTAGGATGTTCACCGCGGAACAAGGGGCCGAGGCCTTAGCTGATTTAATCAAACTAGCGGACCGGTACACCACCGCACATGACAATGAAGTTAAGCGCAAAGTAACAGATAAACCCAGCCGAGATGGACACCACCAGAAACTCCTCCCACAACAAACACAGCAGTCTAATCAGAATCAGCAGAATTCGGATAACAAGAAAACCCAAAACTCAGTAAAACCGCCCGGTCAAGGTCAAAACCCCCGGAAATATTGTTCTAACTGCAAAAGAACTAACCATAACACCGTTGATTGCCGTAGAACAGCGAATCAAACGCACACAGTGGCTGTAAGTCAAACTACTACCGTTGAACTGGAGACTTCAGATAAGTCCCGACCCCCAGTCAGTGAAACAGTTGTAGTGAACGGAAAAACCGCGTCCTGTCTATACGACACCGGATTATCGTACGAAGCAATCGTCAGTCGAACTCTTGTAGCGGCTGATGACATCACCAACGAGACCGTCACTTTGCAAGGCCCTGATCGATCCATACCCGCCTCCACCTTACCAATCGCGATAGTCCATGTAGACTCCCGATATGTGTCAGGAAAAGTAAAAGCGGCAGTAATGGATGCACCTTTGTATGACATCATACTAGGGTGTAAATGTGTGTATTTAGGGACTCCGATTGCGCCTCAGGTGCTTGCATCAGTCCAAACTAGAGCACAGACCAGACAGGACGCTGCAGATAATCTCCCTGCTAATCCGGCACCAGCCGAGATGAGGGCAGATCACACCGACTCAACCAAAGCTTTTAGGTTTTGAAGCTAGTTCAGCCAGGCTAGCTATAAATAGCTTTGCCAGTGCTCTTCTTTCCTGTCCTTTCACTGAAAGGGAGGGTGTAGGCAAGCTATAAATAGCCCGCAGCCAGCAAAATGTGGGATAACCTAAGAGTGCTGCTCACATAGGCATTGAGCTGCTGTGAGATCAACTAGCTGACCCCACATTAGCTAAATGCTACAAAAAACTCCCTCAGGCGCATAACCCACCTAAGAAAGGAGAGTTCTTTGAGAAAAACGGACTACTGTACAGACAGACAGACCACGACCACTCTCAATTAGTTGTCCCTGCCAAACATAGACCACAGGTACTAGAGGTAGGACACGCCATTGCATTTAGCGGGCACATGGGCGTGAATGCAACAATTCAGAGAATTACCGCTCACTATCATTGGCCGGGAATAACAGGAGACATTAAGCGCTTTGTCCACTCCTGTCCCCAGTGCCAGAAGGTAGACCAACCAGAGATAGGAGTCCCAGTAACGCTAGGCGAAACGCCCGTAACCGGTACCCCATCCCACAGAGTAGCAGTAGAGATCGTAGGCCCACTGCCGCTCACAGAAAAGCGCAAACACCTACGCGACAACGCAACATCCACAGATCATTTAATGGCTTTGTCTATAGCAGAAGAAGTCGAAGCAACAGAGGATTTAGCTATCGAGTATCCGCTGAAAAGTAGCGAGACCTACAGAGACGTAGCTATCAACCCAAAACTATCGACAGACAGACAAAGACAGATAATGGAGATTGTTGCACAACACCAAGCAGTGTTGACGGACATACCTGGACAGACACCGTTAGTTGAAGTGACAATGACCTTGACTGACACTACCCCTGTCTGAGTAAAACCGTACCCTATCCCTCTTGCCAAACAAACCGCTGTCAAGCAGGAGATAGCCACCCTATTAGAGGCTGGAATAATTTCCCCCTCAACCTCCCCATACAGCGCTGGAATAGTCCTATTACGCAAACCAAGCGGAGAACATCGCTTAAGCATTGACTACCGCCGACTGAATACCGTGACGGAATTTCAGGCCGAACCGCTACCAGACACAGCACAGCTGTTCGCGAAATTGCATAACGCAAAATACTTTTCGCGAATAGACCTAAGCAAAGGGTACTATCAGATACCGGTGCCAGAACACCTAAGACCGTATCTAGCCTTCAGTACAGCTGATGGCCACTATGAGTTTAATGTCTTACCGTTTGGACTTAACAACGCACCAAGCATTTTCTCACGCATGATGAAACAACTTCTCGCGCCCATTCAAGAAGAAGAACTCCATCACTTTATGGATGATATCTTAATCGCGACCCACACCTGGGATGACCACTTAAGACTTCTCTCTACCGTTCTTCAGCGACTTAGGGAAACCGGACTAACAGCCCGACCGACAAAGTGCCTGCTAGGATACGAAGAGATAGAGTTTCTCGGTCACACACTCAGACACGGCAGTCTTCTTCCGGAAGACAAGAACATCGCGAAAATGAACAAGGCACCGCGCCCGATAAACAAAAAGGATGTGCAATCGTTTCTAGGCCTATGTGGCTACTACCAGAAATTCGTTGCCAACTTCAATTCCATCGCCGCGCCATTGTCTGATCTAACCAAGAAGAAAGCGCCCGAGAAAGTAGAATGGAATGCCGAGTGCGAAGATGCGTTCCAAACCCTGAAAGCTAGACTCACCTCACAACCCATCTTGAAGTTGCCCGATGCAACCCAACCATTCGTGTTGCACACAGACGCAAGTAATCAAGGTTTAGGAGCAACCCTACTACAATCTGACCCCAATGACCCTACACTTCTCCTGCCAGTCGCGTATGCCAGCCGGAACTTAAACAAAGCTGAACACAATTACGCAACAGTAGAAAAAGAATGTTTGGCATTGGTCTGGGCCATCCAGAAATTCCAGATGTATTTGTATGGCGCTCATTTCAAGGTGCAGTGCGATCACCAACCCTTAACCTTCCTTGCGTCATAGCAGAAACTCCACGCCAGACTCATGCGTTGGTCACTCTTGCTACAGCCCTACTCATTTCATGTAGAATACATACCCGGAAAGAGTAACCACGGAGCTGACTACCTCAGCAGATACCCCGTGCCCACTGTAGACAAACCTAACCTTGCTTCCAACCCCTCACAGTTGCGGGTGGATGCACCCAGCTTTGTACCCCAGTGACCTCTTCCCCAGTACTCTATGTAAATAATGCATGTACATATTTGCGCCACCATTTCAGTACCAATTCTTACCTACGTCTAAGAATAGCTTTTGGGGGGGCCTATGTAACAGCAGAAATATTGACGACAAACATGTAGGAAATTAGCTTAGCGAAACAGAGATACCATCGAACGAAACTGGACATTAATACAACAGTTAGCTAACAAGCAGCACACACATGGCAAATTAACTTCCTTGAAACAGTCACACCGCCGATAGCTACCGATACCATCAACAGACTTAGCGACCAAGAATTTTAAATAGCATACTTTAGTCAAAAACTAACCATAGCGTAGTCTTCGATTAAATATCTCACTCCAGCCAAAAGTTACCAAGATGATGTCACCAGTATTGGGCAGGCACCGCTTATCGTTATTGCATCTGTTCTCCACTCCATCCCTGACACTCCACTTGAAAGATAATTATGCGTGTCCAGTGACAAGAGAGCGGGGGAGGAACTATTCAAATTAGAACCATAATTCTGTAGATGCGAGAGTAAAGAAAACGAGAGTTAAAAACGATTGGTCAGAAGACTACTAGGGACTTTTGCATACCCTTGGGGACCAAAAATCAGCTAGTCAGTCGCAAAAGAACTGTTAAGCTGTGAGGGTTGACCAAAGGAACAAACTGCAGTGTTCGTCTATCTCCATCTCATCAAGAGAGTGCTAGAGACGTAAAAGACGATTTCACGAGTCCCAGAGTCTACAAGTAAGATAACACTAGTAGTTTTGATATGTGTATGTTTATGGTATATTGATTGCCATGTATTGATAATATGTTCTTGATATATATATATAGTTACAGAAACAGATTATTGTTTCCGAGACAGTATGCATGTGGATTGATGTATTTTAGCCTTAAGATTCGAATTGAATTGTGCATATGGGAACCCTGCAGGTGTCTGATGCTATAGACACTTTGCAGAGGAGACCGCACACTAATAGCTAACGAGAATACTGTAGCCAGAGCTCCGACTTTTACAGGTCGGACCTGGGATCATGTTTGTGGAGACGAACGCCTGACCGTCGCTCCCGTGGTACCAAAAGGAGAACAATCCAGAGTCTACCTGGCCACGTCCGAACCCCACAGCTACAAGGGCGACTCGACTCACTGTAGATAAGTCACCCGCAAAGGAACTGAGTCCTACCCTCGAGAAACGTATAGAAAACCACTCGAATTTAGAAAACTACGAACAGTGAAGATCATAACTACAGTTAGCACAGGATGAATAAACCCTGCTAACGAACTCTCCCAGCACGTTGAACTATATTACTTATTAAATTACCGGTTAATGCAGAAATGTTAAAGTTTGTGTTGAATATATAAAAAGTGAAATTACATACATACGACTGGTGTCATTCTATTTGTATTGTTGTGTAGCTATTAGTTTCTTCTCTCGAGACATAATAATCTAGTCTTTTGATTAGTAATTAACGGTTCTCAAGTTGAGCCAAATGATACTAAAATTCCCGAGAACAAATATAAATTTTATGTGACCAAAGTGCCGTGATCTGTCTCTCACACAACTTTAGGAATTCTGGTAAAAGAACGATCGATAGTGGTAGCACATTGCCCAGCTATCAATAAGTCTTACCCCCTAGTAAGATAAACGTATCTTCCCCAGAATATCATCACAAAGCCCCAGTGACCATTTGGCAGAAAGCGTCCAAAATTCCTACGCTGATCCAACATACCTCACATACAAATAAGGAGTTTTGTCCCGGAAGAGTTTTCAAGAAAAAAGGTAGGTGACTGGTCTAGTGAAGAAGAAGATGGTATAGGCTGGTGTTTTTTTTCCAAAAAGGGTAGGGGCACGGGCCCCTCGGGCCTCTAGGGCAGGTCCGGCCCTGGAATCTGGGATTTAGAATGTGACTCTTTAGGAAGTTATCAACCTCCTATTGTTATTTCTTTTAAGGAAGGACCACATTGTGAAGAAGAAAAAGATGCTATTCCAAAATTTTCTTATAATCCCGCTGACTGGGGTAGATATAAATTATTATTAGAAACTTGTGATGATAGTTTTATACACAGGCGCTCGCGTGTACTGATACAAGCGCCTGTGGCATGGACCTACATTGGTTTGAACTGCATCTGGATCTATGCTCTAGTGCAGTAGATTTCATTTTTCATTTATCCTCATCAATTTTAGTGCAACCCTAAAATAGCAACAAAAGTGGCGTTAGCACGTTTGCTACATTTCAATATGTTTATTGTAATTAAGGCTTTACCACAAAAAAAATCTTAGCATCCATCCCAAAAGCGAAAGTGACACGCTTGAATTCGTTCTTGAGAACCGATGGACATTGATAGTTTAAACCGAAACTCGTTTACTAGAGACGGAAGTTATAGTTTCGGTAAACAAAGGGCACTTCCGTGAAGCGATTGTGAAAAAAGTCTTCTTTTTTTTTTTTGAACATTTTATCGAAATGTAACGGGTTTGAAAATAGACAGAGCATATTTATTATTTTGTATTTTTGCGTGAATCACTGCTGAAATGAATGCGTTGCCTTCTTTGGGGAGAAATTTTGTAGTTTGTTCACATAGATTTGAAAACTGCGATGACCCTTAAGTTTTGCTTGCTTCTGTTTGGGACCTTGTATTATAGATAATCAAAGGGAGACGCGTCACAGGCATAGGCGCTCGCGTGTCCTGATACAAGCGCCTGTGGTTTTATACATGACAATGACATAAACAACATATGTTCTAATTGTGAAGTTAGTGAACACATAATGGCAGCAGCAACAGAGTCAATCCTATCCTATCCTGTCCCATAACCCGGAGGTCGTAGGGGCACCACAGATGATCGTTTAACCAGCATACTCCATCTTTCTCTGTCCTCAGCAGCCCTGATGGCTTCACTCAGTGTCAAGCCAGTCCATTCTCGAATGTTGTCCTCCCACCTCTTTTTCGGTCTCCCTCTTCTTCTACCTCCTTGCACTGTGCCTTGCAGAATGGTCTTTGCAAGGCCTGATGATCTGGGGACGTGGCCATACCATCGGAGTTTACGTTTCTTCATCACTGTGAGCAGGTCTTCGCGTTGTCCAATGGCTTGTGTGATGGTCTGTTGGACTTCGTCGTTGGTGATGTGTTGGGTATAGGAAATGCTCAGAAGTCTTCTGTAGCACCTCAACTCCATGCTTTGTATTTTTCGTTGGAGATCTGCTGTGAGGGTCCATGCTTCGCAAGCATATAGGAAGATGGAGATGACAAGGGAGCGCAGCAGTCTTACTTTGGAATGTAGACTGATGGTCCTCTCATTCCAAATGGGCTTCAACCTTGTCAGGGCAGCAATTGTTTGTGCGATCCTGGAGAGGACTTCCTGTCGGGACCCATTGTCTGATACAATGGCTCCTAAATATTTGAAGCTATGCACTGTGTTGAGGGATTGGCCTTGGACTTTGATGTCCGTGTTGATGCCATTGGTGTTGTTGGTCATCATTTTGGTCTTCTCTGCACTTATTTCCATTCCATAGGCTCTGGAGGTGGTGTCAAGCCTCTGTACCAGCTGTTCAAGTTCTTGTTCCTTTCCAGCCAATCCATCAATGTCATCCGCAAAACGGAGGTTGGAGATTGCTCTTCCCCCTATGCTGACTGTGCCCTCGTGGTCTGCAAGGGCATCTGACATGATGCGCTCTAGGAAGATGTTGAAGAGTGTTGGAGAGTGTAGGCATCCCTGAGGCACGCCGATTGTCGTTCTGAACCAGTTTCCGATGGCGCTGTTGCGGAGAACTGTAGACTTGTCATACAGGCTTTTGATGACTTCAATAATTTTAGGGCTGATGTTGTACCCTCTTGTCTACTGACAACATTTTAAGTCTACTGAAAGTTTATAAATTTCTTACTGACAGATTTTTCTGCAGGTTGGCATCTCTGCACAGGTTCTACAGTGTTTTCTTACTGCAATCACAGGCTCTGAAGTCTCTTTTACTTTCACAACTAGTACTACTAACTTATACCAAAGTTACTAGAAAAGTACAATAACGGTGAGTAAGTAGGTAGTATAGTAATATTGAAAGTTACTAGTAGTAGTAGTAGTAGTAGTAGTAGTAGTAGTAGTAGTAGTAGTAGTAGTAGTAGTAGGGACAGATGTAGGCCGTGGAGCCTTTCTGAACGTCCCATCTTTTATATTTATTTACAATGGTCTGCCTTGCATGCAATTTGCCTACATATTAATCATAGCTGTAAAATAAGTCTATAAATTTTGGAATTGCATCCAACTGGTTTTTGAACTGATTAGTAGTTTTAGCACTCTTTAAAGACATTGGAAGGTCATTCCAATGTCTTACAGTTCTATATGAAAAAGAGAATTTCCTAATATTAGTGTTACAGTGTCTAACAAAGATTTTGCCTTCAGATAAGCGTGTCGTATTACTATGAGGATTAGTAAAAAAGTCATTCCATTCTAAGTCATCAATGTTATTATAAATTTTGAATACTTGTATTAGGTCACCTCGTAATCTCCTACCAGACAGTGAATGTAAACCAAGGAATAAAAGTCGCTCTTTATAGGACATTTTTCTACATTCTATAAGTAACTTTGTTGCCCTTCTTTGAACTTTCTCTATAGCAATAGACTGCCGTTTAAGTTTAGGATACCATACAGAATTTGCATATTCCAGATGGGGCCTCACCAAAGCCTTATACAACATACAAAATGATTCTTTATTGATAAATTTGAAAGTTCTTTTAATTAGTCCAATCATTTTATTTGCTTTGTTTATGCTGTTCTGAATATGAGTGTCAAAATTTAAGGACATATTAAAAGTTACTCCAAGGTCTTTTTCTTCTTCACATGATTGTAACAGTTTGTCTAAACCGTTAACACCCATCTTATACTCATGCCCAGGATTTCTTCGACCTACGTGCAAAACCTTACATTTTTCAACGTTAAAAAATAAATTCCACATCTCAGTCCATTTTTGTAGTTTATCTAGATCCTGTTGTAAAAGTTTAGAATTATTCACTGTATTGTATATCTTTGTATCATCAGCAAATAATTTACAAGGGCTAGCAATACCATCTGGTAGGTCATTAATAAAAATAGTGAATAAAACGGGTCCAAGAACACTGCCCTGAGGAATTCCGCTAACAACCTCCAATTTATCAGACAGTGCATCTCCCACTTTAACAGTTTGAATTCTATCTGAAAGAAATTCCCTAATCCAAGACACAACATTTCCATTAATACCGTAAGCTTCTAATTTTCTTAAAAGGCGTTCATGGGGTACAGTATCAAATGCTTTACGGAAGTCTAAATAAATAATGTCCACAGGGTTCCTGCTGTCCATGTATAATGTAATATCCTCCATAACTTGAAGTAGCTGTGTAACGCATGATCTTTTTTTTTCTAAAACCATGCTGACATTTCGCATACAAGTTATTATCAGTAAAGAAATTAACTAATTCGTCTCTAAGACGAAAGAAGAGAGGTCCGAGCCTGCAATAGGGTTAGTGCTAGTGTTAGGGTTAATTGTAAACCTATTTTCATCTGCAGATTTTCGGCTTTCTTCATCCTCCCGATTTGGCAATTCAAGGGAAAATACCCCAAACTGAAGCAAAGATGTTGGTTTTAATGAGTGCTCTTCCCAATGTCACATGAATACGTATTTCCGGTTCGTTTCTGTCGTCTGATTAGGAAGGGTGTCTTACAAATTTTCACAATGATCCACAGTTTATTCATCATCAATAACACAGGGTTTGTATAATTTGATTATTTTTTATGGTATTTTTCATGTTAATTTTTTCCACCAATCTAAAAGGTGCGAGGATCACTCGAGTCGGCTTCTTCAAGTTGTGCTGCCAACAAATGTCAACAAAATTAATTGAGACTGAGACCGAAAAAGCACTGAATTTAATGCCAACACTGCTGGCAACAGACTTCCCATTTTTCCGAAAACTCTATTTATATGTGATATTGTGAATAATATTACATTATTTGATTATTGTCACAACTGAGTAAGCACTGTTGAATGCTAATTCCTACTACTGGACATTGAACCGTGTCACGCGTACAATTTTCCTTTGATATATTTCGCAATTGAGCATTTTAGACTTCAGTATGACAGTAGTACTAGTAGTAGTCTGAATCGGCTAATCCTTAACTGATTTAGTGTTCGATCTTTGTGTGACTTAATATTAGTCAGGTCTAACAGTCTCAAGACAATCGATTATGAATCATATTCATCGCCTTGTTTCTCATTGCATTCATGCTGCATTTCGGTATTTTATTTTTGTTTTGATTTACCTCTGCAGAGATGTGTTTATGGAAAAGCACTGGAGGAGTGTCATCAACAAGTCTATATGTGATTACTTTTTTGAGGCACAAAGCAAGGTGAGGTGTATGAATTCTGTGTTTAAAATTTGAGTTAGAATTAGAAATACACTTTATACACCCATTTAACTCTATCCACAAAATTTGTATAATTTGACTCTGAAACTTGTTCAAGTCAGACAATTATTTTGTAATATCAATGCCTATTCTTGTGGTAATTTGGATGAATTAAATGGTAAGCATTCTTTTTTATCTTATATTAATAATTTGGTTTTAACATAGTTTTGCATTTATTATAATATATTATTATAAATATTATGCTTGATTTCCAGGCTGCCAACCCAGAGGACATTCCCCCGATCATCAACACACCACATCACTACCTCCTGCATATATATCGCAACAATCTTCACTTTGTAGCAGTTGTCACAACAGAAGGTATTGTGATTATTATTTCATTGTGGTTTTGATTTCGAGATGAGAGAGAACAGTATATGCTAGATTTCTTAAACAATGGTTATAGCAGGAATTCTTAACCTACTTCCCAATACTTTGCTTCAAATTACGTTATACTTCTAGGTTCTAGGTCTCAAAACGATAGTAAATCCCCATTTTCACATCTAAAATGGTTAACAAATAAGGTCTTTATGCACAATCAAATCATTTTATACGTTATAAAAGACTTGCCTACCGTGCATTCATATTCCGTATTCGTACACAAAATTTTAGTCTTGTAGTTAGTTGTAGTACAGTTGTCTGGTCAGTTTGCTAAAAAATGCGGTCAAATTTTTAAAAAAAAAATTGGGGGGGGGGGGGGGGGGGTATTTTAAAATTTTAATTTGAATTAAAAGTGGCACAGTGTAGTGATTTTTGTTACCAAGGCGGCGTTTGCATATATGTCGAAAGTTCTCCGCACTTGTGTTCCACTTTCCTCCATTCTGTTCAAGGGGTGAGATTTAACCCAGGAGACTAACTAGCCCGCCGGGCTAGCTAGTAAGTAAAGTGAGGTAGCCCGCATTATTTTTAGGCAGCCCGACAATCGTTCACATATAAAACACAAATTTTGACAATAAACGTAATTTGTAGCGAGTATCTTTTCACAAACAAAGCAGACAGCGCGCTTGGCGCGAAAGGGAAGTAGGCAAAGGGAAATATCGCTCGCGTATGCTTCATACTCGTAGCAGACAGTGACCTAAAAACGTTCTCACTTCGGACCGAGCTTCTAAAAGTCTGCAAGTAGTATCTTTTTTTTTTTAGGTCGCCAGGCGGGCTGGCTCAATTATAAAGTGAGGTCGCCCAAGCCGGTTTTAAGTCGCCTCGGGCGACCGCTAAATCTCACTTCTGCTGTTCAGTGCTGTGTACTAGTGTGAAAAATGAAGCCAAGCCATGAAGCCAAGCCATGAAGCCAAGCCATGTTTTCCCGATCTGAAAACAGATGAATGAAAAGCTAAACAGCAGGCCAGAAAAAAAAACTTGTTTGAAAGTCTACAACAAAAAATGGCTTTGGCTGACTATCTCCGGCTTTGGCTGACTATCTCCGGCTTTGGCTGACTATCTCCGAAAGGCCAGCGTTTGCAAGATGCAGTTCGTGCAAAATCGACTTCACCGTTGCAATTGGCGGTTGCAATGACTGCGAAAGCGTGTGTCATCAAAATCACACAAAAAGTTTTAAGAAGCTGCTAAAGCCCATATGTCCATCAAAAGGCTTTTCAAGGCACAGATGAAATCCACTGATGCCGAATCCATGCATACATTGTAACCTGAAGTATATGTGATATGTTCCTTGCTTGAAAGAAAGTTTATTTGTCCTATTCTGCATAATGTTGACGTAAACTCTTTATGTTCTTTCATTTTTATACTTTGTAATATCATTTGCTTAGTAAACACGCATTGCTATATGTATTTCAGTGCACAATGTCAATATTAATAAAAGTCCGTTAGTCGATATGCACAAATCTGGTCAAGGCTTCCAAAATCTGGTTTTGAGCAGCCTGGAGTACTGTCAACAAGTTTTTCAGGTAGGCAAGTCAGTCATAATAAACAAAATCCCTGAAATCAGATTCATGGGCTGAAAAGGTCTGTTTTTGCACACAAAAAGCATGGACTGTGCTCATTGAAGTTTGTGACTTTGGAATCTTGTGAACTTTTCCAACAGAAAGTAGTCCCCCACCCCACCTCTAACCCACCCCCCAACTCCTATACCTCCCATGGAATGTAATCACTTGCATAATTTACGAAAGATCCTTAATTCGCACAGGGTTAGTTGGAATTGTGGTGGACTAATATTTTTGGCTAGTGGACAAGTTAAAATCTGGCTTTTTGAATACTTTATAATAATATTATTAATAATAATAATCGATGTTATAGATGCATTTTATTCCCCAAGTCAAAAATGTGGATCAAATAACATGTATATAACGTTAAGTCTTCTTCTTCTTCTTAATTATCATTATTATTACAGGGATGGATTTCACCGGAAATTACCGGTATTTTACCGGTTTGAGAATAAAAATACCGGTTGAAAAATCAGTAGCCGGTAGAGCCTACCGGTTTTTATTTTGTTTGACTGGTTTCAAATATAAAGGAAAAAGAGAAAGAAAAACAAGAGAAATGAAGAGAGAGAGAGAGAGAGAGAGAGAGAGAGAGAGAGAGAGAGAGAGAGAGAGAGAGAGAGAGAGAGAGCCAGCCAGCCAGCCAGCCACGCTGATTATGTGTTTAGGGAGTGTAGACGAGAGGCCTGTGAATGCGTTCAGTAGCCTTGCCATATTCTTTGAGTTAATTAATACAGAATGATATAACATTGGCGGTGCAAGGCTATCGTAAATACGGATAAATTAAACTCACGCCCTTTCAGTTTGTTTTTTTCCTCGTGCTCGTCAGTATGTATTGCGTCAGTGGCAGATAGGCTAGTAATAATGAAGAAGCAAAACTCTCATTTTTCACTTTTATTTTTGGCAAACATCGTTTCAGTTATAGTTAGTAGGCTTTACGGCGAGCAATAAATTAATCACTGCATTCGTCGGCAGATTTTCAGTTGCAAAAATAGTCGCTTTGCTATGGGTCATACCGGTTTCCGTGACTGGCCTACCGGTTTGCATTCGAGTGGGTTTGTTTACTGTGACGTCGTACCGGTTTTGCAAATCCCTAGGACAATCACTGTATTAATATTATTATTATTATTATTATTATTATTATTATTATTATTATTATTATTATTATTATCACTTTTAAGTTAAAGTTAATCACAATTTTATGGAGGATCCTCTACTACCTTGCTATCAAAATTAGGTTGTGTTACGTTGAAACGCGAATGGTAGTACGTCGGAAGCGCGCACGATAGATCTAATCGTTTCGTTTTGCAAAGTATTCAATGATGGAGTTTATTTACCTTTGATTTGAGTTTGCATTGTTGTTAGGAGAGGCTTTGATCGATCGAAGTTTCTTGATGGACGTAGATAATGGCGAATATTCTGGGACGGGAAATAATTATGTATGACGTAAGACAGTAATGACGAAGTTAGAAGCGATTGGTTAAATTGCGTCAAACGAGATTGATCCAGGTTATTCGGGAGTATCAAGAGACTATTTAAGTGCCGCGCTGTTTCAAAAATAAGAGAGAGATTGTTGTTGATAGTGAAGCTGGAAAGTAAATTTGAAAGTTGAGAATTGTATGCAGTTGTTGATGTGTGCTGAATAAAAGTGGAAAACTTCATACGTCGACTTTGTGACTTGTATGCTGCTTGAGCAGGCTGCGTGAATAAACGAATCTGAGTTACACCTTATCAGGAATTCAGCATTGGGGCTGAATCGGATACTGATAAAGAAAAACACCAACATCGAACTGAGTGTAACAGGTTGTTATATTTATTTATTACTATAGGCCTTTTTATATAGCGCTTACCTATTAATCTAGCTCTAAGCGCTTAACAATTTACTTTTAAAACCTTTAAAGAACTATAACTGCGACTAAATTCAATCAGATAATGACATAAAAAGTAAGGTAAGACACATATATAATTAATTTGACTAACACAGTAGTACACACGCATGTTCATGTGTTCATGCATGCTATAACCATCGTATTTATCTCCACGTATTTTAATTGTTTTGTTTTTCCCCTTTTACTTTAGTGCCACCGCTGTTCGTGCTGGAGTTTTTGCATCGTGTATGTGATATCTTTGAGGATTATTTTGGAGACTGCAACGAGACGACACTGAAAGAGCATTATGTCATTGTCTTTGAGGTAAGCCTGATTTACAAGTCAGACAGGAAATGATTTATTTTCCTCATCATGATTTATATTTGTTTGCTGTAACGAATGGATATTTAGTGTGGGTGCCTGTTTACAATATCTGAGTGCATGCAAAATATATTTGAGTCCTAGAACGAAATAAGCGTGCGAGCAAATCTCTGTTTGCTATCACACCCACAAACGTACAGACTCTTTCCAACACAGGCAAACACCAACACAAAATATACGTTCCACGTTCTCTAACTTTATATAAACAAACAACAATATTTATATCAAACTTTCACACCCTTCTTTCATTTGGATAATAATATGTCAAACTATCAATCTTGACACAAGTCTCACACCAGTTTGAAGAAGCCGAGCCTGAACACCCGGGCTGGATAAACGAGCGCCGGCAATCGCTTGTCCGGGCCAACATAAATACACAAGACACCGTACCTTGTCAGAAGCGAGAGGCAGGCAGGCACACAGACTGGCAACTAACTGCCGGTGACGTCACAACAGGTAGGCGAGCAATAATACTGTCGTCGACAGGCGGAGGGCGTGCGCCTCTGCCCAGTCCGCCCGAACGTAGATAGCGTTGTCTTTGGTCAGGTGAAAATAAGGCCGATCCCCCTCCGATGTCTCACGGATCGCCTTGTCCTTGTCGCCTTGGACAGTATGGAGCCATCCCCCGCTCCCAGTAGGCCGCTGCAACGATATATATATATACAAACGTCAATTCTCTGACCTTTATAATTTCATTATTCTTCTTTTGTTTCAACCTTGCTGACCTCCCTTTGTTTATTCACTTTTCCACTTCCGTTCTATATACGACAGTTTCCTTCTTTCTTTTACGATGTTGTTCATAACCCAGATATAATTATTTCATGAATGAAAATTACTATCAAACATGCTCACACCTTTCATTCATATTACATTGTCTACTGCTCTACAACTATCGCCCCACGTAATTAACAATATTATTACATCAATGAAAATTCAATATTCCATCTTAGTGGACAACAGCTCACCACCTCACAAATACAAAAAATATACTTCCCGACATTTCACAATCATAAAAAAAAAAAAACATTATAAATACCTGTAATCTTTACAGCACAAAATTTATCAACTTCCAGAGAGAAAGTTCCACTGAATCCACACTTCCAAATAGACTCTCAGTGCCTTCTACCTCTTTACTTTTTATACAAGAGTTCTTTTCTCTTTTCTTTTATAATCTTTTCTCTGTTCTTTTATAATCTTTTCTCTTTTCTTTTATAATCTTTTCTCTTTCTCCTGGCCTACACACTGACATAACCACATAGGACCACGTCACCTGACATACACAATTCGACTGAGTAACATTGCCCTTACTGCAAACTATCCCTTTTCCTATTGGCTGAAGAATTTTAGCCAATCAAAAAATACTATTCAATAATTAATTTTTAAAAACCCGGAAAAATCCCGTTCTCTACATTTGCGATTGTACATCAGATATATATAAAACCAGAGCTTAAATTACAATGAAACTTAAAATGCTAACTGTATTACAACAACTTTCTCTTAAACATTGACATCTTAGAAAATAACTGTATTATTATAACACAGGACAAATGGTAATACAGTGTGAATTAGATTCACCCTGGTGTTTGGAGGAATTCCCATTTGCACTTGGGTGAATGTGAATTCGAGTTAACTCTAAAAAAAAAAATCTAGCCTAAATTGGCATTCCCATTCACTTATGGGAATCCGATCTTTGGTGCAGATGTTTTAACACCTGACGTCATAGTACTCGTGCATGCATCTCGACTCACAGCAAGTAGCTCGGTGATTCATATATAAATATAAATATTATCTGTCTTTCTTTCTTTCTTTTTAGTTGCTGGATGAGATGCTGGACAACGGCTTCCCACTGGCCATGGAGATCAACGTGTTGAAGGAATTGATAAAACCTCCCAACTTTCTGCGCACCATCACCGACACTGTCACTGGCAAATCCACCAGGTAGGATACATCACACATTCATTGTATTTACCTCCGTCTTCTTCTTGCCAGATGAGCACTACTTCAAGACTAGATTTTCTCCCATCCACAGTTCACTCATTGACCCTCGTTTCATCTACATGGGCAACAGTAGTAGAAGAAGGAGAAGTAGTATTTTTTAAAAAGGGGGAACCCCACCTGCATTAGGATTTTTCATCAGAATTTTGTGCACTTGGAACTGATTTACTTAGACAAAAACTTTATATATATATAAAATATAAATAAACGCAAGGTTCTTACAAGCATGGAAAGTCAAGGAATTTCAAAATTGGTTTTTCAGTCCTGGAAAGTCACAGGAATTCCAATGCCGTCATGGAAATTTTAATTAAGTGGAAAAACATTTTTGTGTGTGCATGTGATTGTTTGTTGTCTGGACTTCCTGACCACTTAAAAGGCTATAAGAAAGTCAGCAAAGGAGAAGAAGAAAGACCTTGAAATTCATAAGAACATTGATGCCAAACTCACAGAAATTAACATGTAAAACTAAAAGCAAAAAATAAATTGAATGACCTTTAGGTATTTGTAGATTGTTTATATATAAAATATAATTTGGGCATGGAAAAGTTATGAAATCTACACTCATAAATCATTTGAACCCTGTAAAAAAACTTTTTGTTATTTCTATTATTATGTTTCTGATTTTGTCTGTCAGTGTGGGTGCTACGTTGCCTACTGGTCAGCTATCCAACATTCCCTGGAGACGTACAGGGGTCAAGTACACTAACAATGAGGCCTACTTTGACGTCATCGAGGAGATTGATGCCATCATCGACAAAAATGGCACCACTGTTATCGCTGAGATTCAAGGCTATGTAAGTGATTTCTTTCCTTTCTTTTGTTTTTCCTTTCACCTCATTTTTTTGTGTGTTTTCTGTTCATCTTCTTATTTTTTTCTGTTATTTCTTTACTTTGAAATGCAAGTATATAAGAGAATCGTATTCTTTCATAAAAAAGAAAAAAAATCACGAAAACTGAAGACTGAAGAGTGTTTTTCTGTCCTTTTCTGCTTTTTTTTTTCTTTTTGTCTTTCATGTTGCTTTTCTTCTATTATCAACACCAGTCTTGGGACTTTCTAGGATATTATTTAACAATGTAGGCATTTTATATGTATGTGTTTTTTAAATATTTTATAATGATGTTTATATTCCATTTTGTTTTTGTAAACGGGGTTTGATAAATTAGAGTAAGGCGTCAGCGTCCCCTGCATGCGATGACTTATTGTACAGTGGCTGGCTGGTAGAGTGCCTTCAGTGTTACAGTTAAAAGTTGCTTTAGTAGATCTTTTATACAGAACAGGGGTGAGTCCTCTTTCAACCAAGTTGTAGTCCTGATGTTGTGGTCCTGATTCGGCTCTTTGCAGTCCGCTGGACCCTATAGACAATTATTAACTAACTAACCATGCCCCAGTCTTGCTTGGTGGGAACAATGAGCTCCGGTAGACTGTTCTCCAATGCTTGTACGTTATATATAATTTTCAATTTAATTCCTATCGGAAGATAATGCATTGTGTAATAAAGTGTTTTTTTCATGAAGGAAATAAGTATTTATGTGTAAAGAAAATAGATTCTGAAGCTGCAAATTATCATTTAGTGAAATAAATATTGGATGCAGTCAGTCGAAAATTTTTTGCAAATAAAATGATATTTCTGCCTTTACACTACATGTTTGAGTGATAGATGTGTGTTTGTTGCATGTGAGAATGTGGGTGTAACATGTGAGTGTGTATGTTGGTACAGATCGGCGCGCTTTGAGCCTGACTGGTGTTTTGGGGAAAAGTGTGTTTATAGCATCCGTCATCATCATCATTATTATTATTATTATTATTTTATTATTATTATTATTATTATCATTATTATTATTATTATTATTATTATTATTATTATTATTATTATAAATATTGCTTATGCTTATCAACTGCTATTGCAGATTGACTGCCTGATCAAGCTGAGCGGCATGCCTGATTTGACCTTGACTTTCATCAACCCTCGTCTTCTTGATGACGTCAGCTTCCATCCATGTGTTCGCTTCAAACGATGGGAGGTAATCGTCTTCCCTTCCTTGCATAAATATTAGTCATTGCAGTCGATACATTCACAATGATTGCCATACTTTAGTTGCTTGGCCTGTCAGCATTGCAGTAGAGCGTTAGTTTTCAAAGCCAACGTTTCCAGTGCCATGTGAACTGGTGTGGGTTGGATCCACCCAGGAAGCACAACAAAAAAAAAGAACTTAGGTATGCCTAGCTGGCTTACCTGCTGGTCACTCACGCCTTTGGATGAGAGTATAAACCAGGATCTAGGCTGTGCACGCATGCATTCCATCGCATAGACTTTTAAAGATCCTGAAGCTCATGTTCTAGATGGGTGAGTGCCAGCTACATAACTACTCCCAGCAAGCACTAGGTACATATCCCCACTCCCACCCTCCTATCCCTCTAGTCACCCAGGATTGTGCTCAGTTAGTATAGTATTGTATAGTATGGTATAGTATAGTATAGTACAGTAGTGAGGGCATCGAGGCTATCAGTCTTTTGCCCTGTAGATAGATGTGCATTTAAGAGCACAGTTGTTTCTTGTCACACTGTCAGGCTTTCAGGCATCAGTTGTCAGGTGAATTTTGCCTACCATAGGAAGGTTGGGATAAGGGAATCTCCACCCAAGTCAATGGAGTACACTACGTTAGACAAAAGCTTATCTTGGCCATTTTAAATGTATTTGTGGCACCAACTGTGACAACGTCCCTTGGCAGACTGATCCATGTGTTAGTAACTGTTTGTGAACAAGTGCTGGTATAAACTAGTATGAACAGTCTTTTTTGTTAATTTATATTCGGCCTCGGGTTGTAGAGCTTTTAACCACGCATAGTAGGGACTTTGTGGTGTTTGGGGTCATATATGTTTTGTAGATTTTAAACACCTCAATCATGTGTCCTCTTTGACGTCTATACTCAAGGCTCAGAAGCCGAAGGCACTTTAACCTATCCTCGTAACTGAGGTCCTTTAGCCCAAAGATGCACCTGGTGAAGTGTCTTTGTAGAGCTTTAATCTTGTTGATGTGCTTTTTAAACTTAGGATTCCACACCAACAAGGACCTTGAACAGAGGGACTATTATTTCTTTGCATTTAAACGTGATTGATCTTATTAACAGAGCTGATGTTTTGTTGGCCCTTTTTACAACGTTGTTAGTGTGGTTCTCAAAGGAGAGATCTTTATCAACAGTGACTGCCAAGTCTTTCTCACACTGAGTGCTTTCCAATAAATTGGCGGCAACGTCATCTTTAAGTAGTCATAGTTTGTGTTCTTCTTACCAAAGGGAATCAACTTACATTTGGTACTGTTAAAATGCAACAACCACTTGTTGATCTAGTCTAAAGTGGTCCAAACTCTCTTGAAGAACCTGTTTCTTCTCCTCAGTCTCCGCGGAACTGTAGGCTTTAGTTTCATCAGCAAAGATCTGGGCCACACAGTTGACCGTCTCAGGCATGTCATTAATGTAATAAATGAAGAGGGAAGGACCAAGTACACTACTCTGGGGCACACCATTTGAAACTGATATATTTGCTGATAAGGAACTATTTAACTTTACAAACTGTACGATCAGTCAAGAAGTCCTTGATCCGTACCTGGAACATCAGATGAAACGGCTATGTCAGCAGACTTGCCTACCGTACCTTCGGTCGCCGTTTTTGTATGCAATTTATCCTTGAAATACAGTCATCTGGTCAGCTCGCAAAAAAATAAAAAAATAAAATAAATGAGATTTTTGTTTCTTCTCTTCCGATGAAAGATGCGCGGTGTAGTTACTTCCATTCCCGAGGTGGCGCATGTGAACATATCTTAAGTTCGCAACACTTGCGTTCTGCTTTCCTCCATTCCGCTCAATGCTGTGTATACTGGCTGAAATATGAAGCGAATTCATGATACAGGCTGTTTTCCCGATCCAAATAAAGATGAACCAAAAGCTAAACAGCAGGCCAGAAAGAAAGCTTTTTTAAAAGTCGTCCACGAAAAGTGATCTTGTCTGACTACATCTCCAAAAAGGCCAGAGTTTGCCAGATGCACTTTATGCAAAATTGACTTCATCGTTGCACATGGCGATTGCACCGACTGCTAAAGCGCGTATCATCAAAATCACACGAAAAGTTTTAAGAAGCTGCTAAAGGCGAGTGATTGTGTGTGTGTGTGTGTGTGTGTGTGTGTGTGTGTGTGTGTGTGTGTGTGTGTGTGTTAAAAAGAGACATTAGTTTTTATATATAAGTTATCTGTTAATACTTCCTGAGTTTTTCTCATTTTGTTTTATAGGTAAAGTTGTTCTGTATTTATGTAAGCACCTAGAGCAAAGTCTAGATTAGGTGGATAAATAATAATAATAATAATAATAATAATAATAATAATAATAATAATAATTTAACATTATTGCTATCGTATTTGAGACTCCTACGTTAGCAGCTTCAGGATGTTTCAAAATGGACACCTCTCTGATGGAGTCAATACATGGCGTTTGTCTGGTTTTGTTTCAGTCAGAGAAGATTTTGTCATTCGTCCCCCCTGACGGCCACTTCCGCTTGATGTCCTATCACATTGGCAGCAACAAGTAAGTCTGACCCTGTCATTGCTACTAGTGCTCTCTCTAGTGCAATTGCCATAAAATGGAGTAAATGCACCACCAAGGTAGAGCGATCGTCTGGCACACCGATGACCCAGGTTCAAATCCCGTGGTGAGCAGGATAGAAAGTGACACTTCTTGTGTATGAACTCTTATGATGACGATTTTGTTAGTTTTATAGGTCTTACAAAGCCTACAGACTGAGATGTAAAATCTGTGGGATATTTTTTGCAATTTTTATCAAACTATAAAAAAATTGATTGCGAAGCAATCAGTAACACATTAAAAAATGGTGACAGGTGCTGTGATTTTTTATCTGGATTATTGAGTGTATTTATTGATTGGAGCCAATGTGATAAGTGCTGTGTATGCTTATTGTACTAAGCTTGCCTTGTATTATTTTTTTACAGCATTACCAATTATTAACAATTTTTTACTAATTTCCTATCCTATCCTATCCTATCCCGTAACTCGGAGGTTGTAGGGGCACCACAGATGATCGTTTAACCAGCGTACTCCATCTTTCCCTGTCCTCAGCAACCCTGATTGTTTCGCTCAGTGTCAAACAAGTCCATTCTCGATTGTTGTCCTCCCACCTCTTTTTCGGTCTCCCTCTTCTTCTACCTCCTTGCAGGATGGTCTTTGCAAGATTTTTACTAATTTTTCAATTCAATTCAATTCAATACAACTTTATTTATCCACATAGGGCAATTACAAGATTTAGAAGCAGCTAATATTATTTACCTGTGATTATTAATTAAAAATCAATATTTACAGGCCCACACTTTGCAGAAACTCAAAATAATATTTTTACTGCCTCGGGCATTCAACAAACAACACTTCCCCAAGCTTTCAAGCTGATCAATGCAAAAACGAGATATATTTTATTATATTAGCACAACAACCCATTTTTGGGCACTTTTCTAGAATTCCTTATGGGACCTTATGGGAAAGTAGTAAGAGCACTACAGGATGCTAAGAGTTTTTTAAAAAAATGTATAAAAATCTTGAGAATTGCGTATTTTCTATTGAGTATTTCTTGAGAATTGTGTATTTTCTTGTGAGCATTTCCTGAGAAATGTGTGTTTTTATTTTATTTATTTTAGCATTTCAAGAGAATGGTGTATTATTTTCATTTGAGTAATAATTCTTGAGTTTGGTGGTTCTGCAGCATGGTGGCCATTCCTCTTTATCTCCGACACAACATCAGCTTCCGTGAAGGCAGTGCTGGTCGTTTCGACGTCACAGTCTGTCCTAAGCAGACAATGGGAAAATCGGTCAGTTGTTTATTTTTAATTTTGTGAACTTACTTGACTATAATTTTATTAGTGTACACTATTTTATAACCATGTTACATCCATGTAGCCAAACAATGTGGGTTTTTGGTTTATTCTCTCCCTTTATTTCGTAAGACTAGGCTTTAGAGTCAAAAACCTTTATACTGTTAAACAATCTAAAGTTCAGTGTTCTGAGTTTTGTCTCTCTCTCTCTCTCTCTCTCTCTCTCTCTCTCTCTCTCTCTCTCTCTCTCTCTCTCTCACTCTCCTTCTTTCTCTCGCTTCTCCTCTCTGTCTGTCTGTCTGTCTGTCTGTCTGGCTCTCTGTCTCTGTCTCTCTCTCTGTCTCTCTCTCTCTGTCTCTCTCTCTCTCTCTCTCTCTGCACCTCTTTGTTGTTCTCTGTAGCCCAAAGTGCCTAACTGAAAAAATAAAGAAATAAATCGAAGAATTAATATGTAAATGAAATAGATAACATGAAGTAAATAAAGGGATAAGTAAACTGTCCATCTTTGTGCAGGTGGAGAATGTGGTGGTGGAGGTGTCCTTCCCAAAGGCAGTGCTAAACGTGACCTTGACTCCCAGCCAGGGCAAATATTCCTTTGACCCCGTCGCCAAGATGATGACCTGGGATGTAGGAAAGATCGACACTGCCAAGCTGCCCAGCATCAAGGGCAATGTAAGTAACTGGGATACATTGAATGTTGGATATATAAAGTTTGCTTTGTAATGGAATGCAACTTCTATTCAAATTGTTTGAGGGTCTGGCTTGCTTGGATTGCCTGGTTAAAAAATAACAACAATTATTATAGGTCCTCATTTACCTCCCTGTCCTGGGTGGCGGAGATCTTGAGGCTACCGCGCTTTCGCAGCGAAGGCTTCCCAAATTTCGCTCACAAGGGTGATGAATAAACTCCCAATAAAATGCCAAGCAACAGCAGAAACAGCAAAAATTACCGCAACAGACTGTTGCAGTGAAGATTTGATCATTTCAATGCAATGAAGGTCTTGCCATCTACTTGAAGATAACCAATACTTGGATGTAGTTGATCTATTTGTAACCAATATAACAACAACAAACAACTGCAACTAAACAGCTATATAAATGTTATTCATTATTATTATTATTATTATTATTATTATTATTAAGATGTGATCATTTCAGTGCCATTATGTCTTGCCATCTACTTGAAAATAACCAATACTTGGATATAGTTGATCTATTTTTACAGAAAACAAGAAGAAGAAAAATGGCAACATTAAAGATTTATAATTTTCAGTGCGGTTGAAGACAACCCATATTTGGATATAACTAATCTATTTTTATCCAAAAGGCAAAAAACAGCAAAGGACCACAGAAGAGCTTTAAAAATAAATTATATTTGAATATATAGGATGATCCAATCTTTGCATTTGATTAATTCTAGTTGATTTGGTTTCTTCACAATGTTATATCAGTCTTTAGCACCCTGTCTTTGCCGACTGTCGCCGTGGCAAAGCTTTGTCCGTTTACTGTAGTCACCACACACCTGGTGCTCTTATTTCGAGCGACGGTACCCATGCACTGTTGCTATTTTTACCGCCTGAAATGACTTTGAATATCGGGAACGTAGCAGCATTACTTCCGGAGCTATTTGTAGTGCTGTACTTTCGATAGAAAGGTTGCTGTGATTTTTTAAAGTTGAGCTTTGGTTTTCAAGTCTGTTTGGTCTAAAATGGTGGGATTTGACCTTGTAGACCTCTTTCATGAACTTTTGATGGATTCAGACTCTGATGATAAGTAATTTCATGGTTTTGAATTACGCACAGTGAAGCAAGGAGATGTATCTGATGAGGAAGAACATGAGGTTGCTGATACTAGTAGTGCATCGAGAGTTTCAAGTGGTGGAAGTATTGGACAAGAACCGGATGGTTACTATCTGCAGTGGCTGATCGATTTTGCGAATTTACCAAACCAAATCATAATTATTAATAACATTTCAGAGGCACAGTTGTTCTTCCCTGATTGAAGTGTTAAGAGTTGTTTGTCACTGAAATAAAAGTAGACTGCACTCCAAAAGTGTAAGTAATCGAGTTCAGCCAGTCTGTTATGTTGTGTCCATCAGTTGTTTATTTTATTTATAGCTACAAAAACATTTTGTTACAGCCTTATTACATTGGTTTCCTCACATTCTACATTCATTTCTTTATTTCCATTCCAAAATGTGTGATGATACATCAACAGCTAAAAAAAGGTTATAAGCTATTGAAATAATTAAGGTAGTGAGTGAATTGACGCCCATTAAAATAATGCAGGTAAGAAGGGAAGAGGGGGGTGCTAAAGGTTAAAAAAAAAACTAAACATGTGTTGCACGTCATTGCTGTTTTGTATATAATCAGAAAAGTGTGTGTGTAAGTGTGTTTTGATACCATTAAAATAATGATAAGGATGTTCCTGTAATTTTGGTCATTGGGGAGAGAGTTGTTTGAGACCTCTCGTTTCTCTTGGCCAGCTTAATGAAGGCGGTAGGTCCCACTCTCCTCTCCCTTGCTGTTTTTCCTTGCTTGGTAGTAAACGGAGCCAGATACCCATTCACAGCCGAGTGGACTGGAGTGTGTTCAACGCTTGGTTTTATTCTTTGTGTCAGTCAGTGGTCGTTTTTCCAAGCTTGGTTACCCATCCAGGTACTAACCGGCCGTGACATTGCCTCACGGATTTTTATAGTGTGTGCCCAAACTGCTACGCTACTGCGCCGCCCACTGAAGTTTGGTAATGAATGCTACAAAAGTAATTGTTGGTTTTGTGTGCTTTACAGATCAGCCTGCAGACTGGAGCAGCTATTCCTGAATCCAACCCTCCTATCACTGTGAGTTTATTTTATTTACGCAATATGCAGACATTTTATTTATGTATTTGTTTGTTTATTTGTTTTTAATTTCTATTTCTATTTATTTATTTATTTTATTTATTTATATTAGTATTAATGTGTTACACTTGTTCGATGTTGTTGTTTTTCTATCAGTAGTTGATTCAGCCCCGATGCTTGAAATCCTGAACGGGTGTAACTCAGATTCGTTTATCCACGCAACCCGTTCAATCATCAACAAGTCAGGAGTTGTCGTATAAAGTTTTCCACTTTTATTCAGCACACATCAACAACTGTATACTATCGCTCAATCGCTTTTTCCACTCTAATATTCTCAACTTTGAACTTTGCACTTTTTAACAACTTCCTCAACTCTAATACAACAGCTCTCTTTACTTTCAACTCTCTCTAAAAAAAACACCTTTTGAAACAGTGCGGCACTATATATATATATATATAGTCTCTCTAAACTCCAGAAAGAGCGAGAATACCCCCAACGTGACACACCTCAACCAATCAGAAGTAATTTCATCATCACTGTCTCACATCATACAACCTTATTTGGAATGGAAGTTTCCATAGTTACCACTAGAACTATCCATACGCTTCGATTGATAGTAAACAACTGACTCGAGAAAATTCTCAAATAATATCAACCAACTAAAAACACCAAAGTTATACAAAGCTTCTTCTAATAACAACGCAAAATCAAATCAAAGATAAATACACTCTATTATTGCATGCGCTGCAAAGCAAAACGAACACATCTATCGCGCGTCACACACGCAAGCCTACCATCCTGCGTGTTTCACACCGCCTCGCGAGTCTCAAAGTAACATAATGTTTAAAATGTATATTTAATTTAATGTATTTATATTTATTTGTTTATTTATATTGAATTATGTTGCAGATGGTGTTCAAATGTATATTTAATTTTATTTATTTATAATTGTTTATTTATATTGAATTTTGTTGCAGGTGATGTTCACCATCAGCCAGATGGCTGTGTCAGGGTTGAAGGTCAACCGACTCGATATGTACGGGGAGGTTGGTAAAGTACGTCGTCACCTGCTGGTTTCTCTCAGTCTCGGTGGCGGAGAAAATTGTTTCTTTGCTCAAAATGGTTTTTGGTTTTCTTTTTTTTTTTTTTTTTTTTTCAATGGTCCGATATTTGCGTGGGTTGTGCTGGTTTAGAACGTTCAGTTTTATTGTGACCCTGTTTTATTATCATTTATTTAAAAAAAATGTTTTTGAATAATGCCATACCAGCTCATGTGCTGCTCAAGGCACTGGCTGAAACACCCTGTGCTCAGGTGTAGAGGATAATTGTGTTTAACAGCAGCAAACATTGTTTGTGTTGATAGTCGAAAGTATGCAAACCTTTGACACATTTTTGTAACCCCGTATTTTGTTAATTTGGGTAACAATTTATGTAATAATAGACAGTACATCATCTTCTTCCTCCTTTTGGGTACATCCACGATCCGTAAGTTGCTTCTTTTGCTGCTGTTGTTACACGCTGAAGTCAATTTTTTTTAAAAAATTTTATTTACCTTATTGTCCCTTTTTTTCATAGGGAAATTCTGGGCCGCCTCCCCTGGGGAAAGCGTAGTCGCAGCCTGTGGCGCGCCCAAACACAACCTACCTAACATTAGTTGTGATTTTGAAAATTTGCTGGGGGAGCAAACCGGAGTACCCGGAGAAAACCCCCGAGACGTTGCCCGAGTCGAAAGTAATTATTATTTCGGAGAAACATAACGCCCAGATGCTGGATCGAACCCACACCTGTCAGACGCCATTGGTTTCTGGCCTGTGGACAAGGCAAGTTAGTCCCGCCTTAGCCCACTTGGCCACAACGCCCACACACCCACACACACATACTTGTTTTCACGGTGTTATTATGACTTTTCTGAAACGCCACATACGTTGTGTTGAAAATGGGTCATATTACGTCCCCCTCTTGAAATACTTTTAAGTGTTCTAACACTAACCCTAACCTAGGCTATCCCTAACCCTTACCCTTACTGTAACACAGCCTAACTCTAACGGATCATTGGTTTGATGTCAAAACAACGAGGGCTGTCAAAACAAGTTATGTAGATGTTCACTGGTTTGTCCAAATAACGCAGTGTAAACAAGTACACAAACGCACGCATACATATGATACACAGAAGGTGGTACAGTCCATTACTATCCATTGTTCTGTTCTTATTCTAACAAAATTGACAAAAACTACTTCACACAAAACCTCCAGTCATCCCATAGTAAGTTGCATTAGAAGTATTTTCATGGAGTTGATACGCTGTTTTTGTAGTTTCAAAGAGTTTCAAATAAATATGTATTAAAAAAATTATGACATTGTTTGGGTTGGTTGGTTGTTTTTTTTGTTTTTGTTTTTGAGCGCTTTGAACTGATTAATACATCGGAAAAAAAGCGCTATAATAATACACTTGCTATTATTATTACTATTATTATTATTATTATTATTGTCAGCTGAGGTAGTTTTTGTTTTGATCATGTTTTGCAGAAATAATAGTTAGAAAGTTGGTTGGATTTAGTGAAGTAAACATGCATGCATGGCATTACAGAGTTCTGCTGCATAATTGCATAGAAATGACCTGGGGTAAGAAATAGAAATGTTCTGGTGGAATAAATAAAAATTAACTGGTGGAGTACATAGAAACTTCTTGGTGAAATACGTAAACACAAATTTACTGACGGTTATGTTTTTTTGTTGTTTTTTTTTCTCCGGGTCTTGGGATTATTTTATGCAAGGTGTGGAAATGTCTGTTCTTGATTTTTTTTTCTACTAGATTTCATGGACATTTTTTATTGTTTTTTTGAATTTGTCTTTCAGACGTGTTGTGTGTGTTGTGCAGAAATACAAGCCATTCAAGGGAGTGAAGTATGTCACCAGAGCTGGAAAGTTCCAGGTACGCACATGAGGAGTTACCTTTCTTGGCTCATCTGTTTAAAGACTGAAAATTCGTGGAAACTGGAAATAACGTGGACCAGATATGCAGATGGATTAGCTTATTGTGAGTTGGTGTATAAGCAGAAACGCTGGAAAATCTTAGGTATGCTGATAAAAAGTTGCTATCCTTGGCTGATATGTTCAAATCTTTAAAGACTGATGACTAATACAACTTCAAATTGGTGGTTGAGTAGATGAGAAATGCCATCTATGCAGATAGATAAACGGCTGCAATTTTTTGCCATAAAAATTCTAAAAGTCAGAAAGCGGGAACAAGATAGAAGTGGAAAAATCGGTGTGTTTGTACATCTTTGTAAAAAGTGAATACGATTATGAATAGAAAAACATTATTATTTCACTGAGAAATTACAAGTGGTGAGAAGTTCTAGCCATGAGCATATACATATTTATATGTATGGTGTTGGTGTGATTTGTGTTTAATGTCCAAGCAGCACTGGGCTCCATACAGTGTGTGGAAAATGTTGATTATATGCATGTGTATTAGTGTGTGAGTGTTTTTGTGTGAGTGGATGGTTTGTAAAGTGAATGAATCTTATTTCATTATTATTGTGATATAAACAGTTTGAAGTTATTACTCTCTTTCTCTCTTTTCTCATCTTGTAATTGCTTTGGTTGTTTTCAGTTGATAATTCAGTTTACAAACTGATAATGCAGTTTACAAACTGATAATGCAGTTTACAAACTGAACCTATCTTTAGTATTCTCATATCCTTTACACTTCAAAGGAAACACATTCTATCATTAAACAGGTATTGAATATTGTAGATGTGTTGTGCAATAATCTCGATAGATTTCTTCCTTGTTTGAAACTATTATTATTATTATTATTTCTCACTTGTATCCCATTTTGAAATCTATTATGTCTCATATATTCTCAGATACAAATGAATCATTTTATTGTCCTCATCATGATACACGAGGATATTTATCTTGCGATGAGCATCAGAGATAAAATACGAAATAAACTTTAAAATGTCAATCACTTCCAACCTCCTTTCACACACTTAATTTCTCTCTCTCTCTCACACACATACACACACACATATACATAACACACACACACACACACACACACACAACCATGTAGAAACGCCGTTTTGATGAGTCATGACTTTCATGAAACTCTACATACATTACTTTGACATTTTTACAAATTTGTCCATTTTTTTTAAGCTAACCCCAACCCTAACTCAAACCCTAACCCTTAACCTAACGCTAAGCCTAACACAGCCCTAACCCTAACGGAACACTGCTTTGACGTCAAAATAACGGGGTCTGTCAAAAGAAAGTACGTAGCGGTTCAAGCAAGCGTTGTGGCCAAGTGGGCTAAGGCGGGACTAACTTGCCTTGTCCACAAGCCAGAAACCAATGGCGTCTGACAGGTGTGGGTTCAATCCAGCATCGGGATGTTATGTTTCTCCGAATAATATTTACTTTCGACTCGGGCAACATCTCGGGGGTTTTCTTCGGGTACTCCGGTTTGCTCCCCCAGAAAAATTTCAAGAAAATCACAAATAATGCTAGGTAGGTAGGGTTTGGGCACGCCACAGGCTGCGACATCGCCTTCCCCAGGGGAGGCGGCCCAGAGTTTCCCGATAAAAAAAATAATAAACTCCCCCCCCCCCCCCCCCCCCCCCCAAAAAAATTGTCAGAATAAAGGCCTTTATACCTAACCACACACACACACACACACACGCACTGTGTCTTTCACAAAAAATTTGCACTGTTGCAAGGCAGAAAAAACATAGGCTTTTAATCACTGACACTTGACATACTACAACTCTTTTTTGTATATTTTAAATAGGTGTTTGAACAATTGGAAAAAAAAGAAAAAAAGAAGCAATACATTGAATTACAATACACTTGAGAGTCGCAAGAGCTTTATAAAGTTAATCTTGTTTTCTATTTATGGGGGATGTAATATGGTCAAACATAATTGGTATTGTGTTCTTTGATATGGGTTGATATATATGTTAGTGTTGTATGATTTTTGTTGGCTGAAAATGCATTGGTACTTAGTTACCATTTGTTTAATTTAATGTGAAAGTTGCATATTGTGCAAAAATACAAAAATTAAAATATTTGGAAAAAATATCTGAAAAAAAAATAGTTGGCCTTGAAATTATGTGATATTCTCTCTCTCTCTCTCTCTCTCTCTCTCTCTCTCTCTCTCTCTCTCTCTCTCTCTCTCTCTCTCTCTCTCTCTCTCTCTCTCATAGTAGTAGTAGTAGTAGTAGTAGTAGTAGTGTGAGGGCAAAACTTTTCTATCACTCCTTGCACCCCATGGGGATGCCGGGGCTTTCTGCATTAATAGTATCATCACTTTCTAGAAATTTAGTGCTTTAAATTCCCACTGTTGCTGTCTTTCATTTTTGTCCTTTCTCATTCCTACTCTGTTCTATGAATCTACTATACTATCTTCTTCGCTAGACCAGTCACCTACCTTTTTTCTTGAAAACTCTTCCAAAGCTCGTTTGTGTATGAGGCCTGTTGGATCAGCTTGGGAATATTGGATGCTTTCTGTCCGTCCTATAATATTATTTAGCAATGTAAGTATTTTATATGTATGTGTTTTGTTGTTATTGCATAATCATATTTATATTTTATTTTGTTTTTGTAAACTGGGGTTCGTATGGCCTTAACTTGCGACACAGTAGTGAGTGCTCCAACCACTGCGCTATCTGACACCCCTGCTTGTTCTCCTCAGTCAAAAAGTCACATATCCAGTCAGCAATATTCTGGTGATACTGTAAGCTTTCAGCTTACAAAGAAGTCGCCGGCAGCGTACCGTAGCAAACGCTTTCCAGAAATCACAGTAAATAATATAAATATCCAATTTAATTTTGCTTGATGTCTCACTGCCCACCCTAATTGTTCTGTCAGTCAAAAAATCACATATTTAGTCAGCAATTTTTCCAGTGATGCCATAAGCTTTCACTTTCAGCTTACAAAAAGGTGGTTGGTAGGGTACAGTATCAAACACTTTCTGGAAATAAAGGTAAATAATATAAATATTGAACGAGTTCCTATTATCTAATAAAACAGTAACATCTTCCATAACTTGCAGTAACTGAGTAATGCAAGATATTTTTTTCTTCTAAAACCATGCTGGCAGTTTGCAAACAATTCGTTCTCGATAAAATGGCCTACTATAACATCCCGAATTAAGGACTCCGATATCTTACCAGCAATACATGTTAAACTTACCGGTTGATAATTTCCAGCATCAGATCTTGACCCTCCTTTGGTTTTTTTCAAATTGCAGTCACTTCACCTGTTTTCCAGTCCCTTGCCAGTACAGCTAATTATTCATTCAACTCCTTTAAAACTCTAGGAGGAATAGGATCAGGACCCAGTGCTTTAGAAGGGTCTAACTCTTTCAATGTTGTCCTAACTGCATCAGGTGTCACTCTAATATCACTTCCCGATACGCCATCCGATTTACAAAACTTGTCAAGAATCAGTGCATTTCCCAAGTTCTCTGTTGTAAAGAAACTTGAAAAGAAAGTGTTCAATGTTCCTGCCTTATCTTTATCAGGTACAGCAAAAGTGCCACCCTCCTTCTTCAGTGCACTCACCCCCGGTTTACTATTGATTTTCTCTTGTACATACTTCCAGAATTATTTAGGATTTTTCTCACACCCAGGTGCAATATCTTTTTTGAATTCTCGTTTTGCATGTTTAATAAATGTATTACATTTATTGCGTTGAATAATTAATACAACTTTGATAGTCTTTGCTTGATAAATAACGCTTATATAATTATGTTTCTTTCTTATTATCCGGAGAACTTTCTTGGACATCATATAGGTCTACCTTTCTTTTTATGTACATTTAGCCTTAGGAATATACTTCTCTATTCCATTAAAAATAACACCCTTTAATTCAGTCCTTAATATTATACTTCAATATGCTCTTCAACCAGTGAAGAATCACAAATGGCGATGTATTCTCTTAGTTCAGTTCAGTGGGTAGATTACCGTCCCCGGACACGGATGCGTATAGGGGACTAATATTCTCTTAACTTATAATAGTCACCTTTATTCAAATTAAATGTAAACTTGTTAATTTGCTCTAAATCTTTGCTTTTTGAAACATACAATTTAAAACATGATTACTTTTTGCAGAAGGGCTCCAATTCAACCGTCTCAAGCTAAATGATAACAAAACTGAGGCTCTCCATGTTTCTCCGTCATCTGCAGACCCCTGTTCTCTTCCCTCAACTATCACTGTTGGAACTACTTCTATTTCTTTATATGACCTTGGGTTGTTTTTTTCTCGATCAGGATCTCTCCATGCAGTAACACGTACATTGCAAAAACTTGTCAGATTGCATACATTGAACTTAGACGCATAAACTCCATTTGACAGTATCTCACACAAGAAGCAACAAAAACACTAGTTAGCGCATGCATTCTGTCTAGATTGGATTATTGTAATTCACTCCTTGTGGGTTGCACACAGAAAGTCCTTAGACCTCTTCAGCAAGTCCAAAACTCTGCAGCTAAACTCATCTTCAAAGCACGAAAATCACAGCATTGCACACCTCTCTTTCAAGAACTTACACTGGCTCCCAGTTGAACAACGAATTAAATATAAAACCTCATGTATTTGCTACCACATCATCTCTGGAACTGCTCCTAGCTACCTTTCCAAACTTTTGACTGTCTATGTTCCTTGTAATTTCTTGTAAAAGATAATAAAGTTGTCTTATCTTATCTTATCTTATCTTATCTTATCCTTCTCGCTCTCTCCACTCGTCTGCAGATGAAAGGATGTTCCGTGTACCAGAATACCACAGGGTGAGACACGGTGGTCGAGCCTTCAGTTTCTTCTCCGTTCAGACATGGAACTTGCTACCTCGGTCCGTCCGTCACAGTCCTTCACTAGCGTCTTTTAAAATGAACTTGGAAAACGCATCTTTTTAGAGAGGCCTTTTCTTAGGCGCCATGATCAAGTGATTGTTTGTTTGTTTGAATTTTCGTGTGTGTGTGTTTTTATTATATTTCTTTTGTTGTTATTTTTGTTTGTTTGTTTGTTTTTTTTGGGGGGGAGGGAGGGGGTGTTTGGGATGTGTATGTGGTTGCGTGTTATTGACCAATGTACGCATGTTGTTTTTACATTTGTTTGTGTTAAGCGCTTTGTGATTTTGGAAAGCGCTGTATATAAATTGCCTGTTATTATTATTATTATTATTATTATTATTATTATTATTATTATTATTATTATTATTATTATTATTATTATAAATGTGCACTATCAGAACTCAAGAGGTCATTGACAAATACAAGATCATTCATTGTTGATCTTTGACCTAGTCTATGTCTTGTGGGTTGTGTCACCTTCTGGATTAAGAATGCATCTCTGTACATTCTATAAACTGATTATGTTTGTCCCTCCCCCCCCCCTCCATCCCCCTTCTCGCGCCCTCTCCTCCCCCTCCGACCATTCTCCATTCCAATTTACATCAGGAAAATTAAAATCCCCATATATAAGCTTACACACCTTGTCATATTTTTGTATTTAACTAGATTTAAGCAAATGTAGTATCTCTGTTTTTGTATTTATCCCTCCCCCTTCCCATCCTCTCCCTCCTCTCACCTACTCTCCCACCTTCCCCCGAAGAGTTTGAGCAAGGGAGGCAAGCGTAGATAATGTTAATGAAATAATTAGAGTTGCGTCTCCTTGTCCAAGAATAGTCACTCCTCAAAACTTTCGGTGTCGATGTTTAGTAAGCAGACGACGAATGAGAGAAGAAGACCTTGTATGGTGAATACAAGGTGCTGACAACGTAAACACAAAGCAAAACCACGTTATTTTCATAGGAAAAACAACAGTTCCCACAACAATGGCCAACCGACTTGAAAGAGTCACTGAAGACTACAAGGAAAAATACCCAGTAAGTGTGTCCATACATAGTACTTTGTTTTATAATAAAGTGAAAGTTGTTAAGTTGTACCAAGAAATTAATATTTCTTTGGTTGTACACAAAAGTGACAGTAAAAAGAAAGAAGTTATGAAACAAGAAGTTTAACTGCACATGTGTACAGTCTATAGTGTTCTGCATTAGTTTATTTTATTATCTCGTTGTATTAGTCTTTTTCAGTAATGACAACTTATATATATATATCTTCTTCATAGTACTGTGGATACCCCGTTTTCGAGGAAATGACTCCACAAATATATACATATATATACATGTATAAACTATTTATATAGGAGGCTACTATACACACTACATGATAGTACCCATATCGAAGCATTTTATTTTAATTGTAAAATTTCTTTTTACTTTACAGCATATGAAGCAATATGCTGCTTGCCAGTCCAGGGCTTTCATGACGGGATCCTTTACCTTTTTAGCAGGTAAATACTGTCATACAATAATAATAATAATAATGTTCGTCATTTGTAAGGCGCCTTAGCCTAAGGATCAAGGCGCTGGCCGATACAGGATCTAACTCAAACCGCCCGAGACGCCCACCCGCAGCCTTTGGGCGCATGGTCTGACGCCCGGACAACTGAGCACAATCCTGGGCAGCCAGGGATGGGGGAGAAGGACCAAGTGCATGCTGGGTGTGTTCTTGTTACCGGCACTCTCCCGTCTAGGACATGAGCGTCAGGATCTTTAAAGTCCGTTATGATGGAATGTATGCGACACACAGACCTCGGTTTATACTCTCATCCGAATCTACCCATGTTCTCCTGCAGTTTGGGTTTTGTTGGGGGTTTCTGTGAATTTATATCTGGCTGTCTGTAGATCTGGGAAAGGTATTTATAATTATGGCAGCGAGAGAGCAGAGGCATCCGGTCCTAGGTATCCTCATGGAGCTGTCCCTAAGAAAAGAGAAGTCCCAATACCTCTCTACTAAGACCAAAGAGTTATTTAAACCTACTGCAGCGACCTAGGACATTTATTTTTCTAAAGTTTGCAGCTCATTATTTGGTTTTGATTTTTCGTAGGATGTAAATTATATTTTATTTATTAATTTATTTATAAAAAAAAGATTTTTCTCTTTATTTATTTTCCAGGGGCCGCCACAGCATATGTGGCTCAGGAACTTATGAGAACCAAACTGCCCTACAGTCGTCGACACACCATTTTAGTAGCCTTGGCGGTCGGCATTGTCAGTTCCTATTTCATGGCCCGACACAACACCAAGGTCTGCCAGCAGATGTGGTTGGCCATGGAAGAAAAGCACTCAGCAATCACTTCCTTGCAAGGTAAAAAGTAATTGACTTGTTGACTTTGGTAATTTGCATGATGACCAGCAGGCATTGCGAGTTCCTGTTTGATGGCTCCTCATAGCATCAAAGTTTGTAAGCAGGTGTGGCTGGCCATGGAAGAATAGCATTCAGAAATCACTTCCGTGCAAGATAAAAAGTCTTTGATTTATTGACTTATTGACTTTATAGTTTGCAGCAGGTATTATGGGTTTCTATTCATGGGTCTACATAGCACCAAAGTTTGTAAGCAGATGTGTTTGGCCATGGAAGAAAAGCATTCAGAAATCACTTCCGTGCAAGATAAAAAGTCTTTGATTTATTGACGTTATTGACTTAATAGTTTGCAGCAGGTATTATGGGTTTCTATTCATGGGTCTACATAGCACCAAAGTTTGTAAGCAGATGTGTTTGGCCATGGAAGAAAAGCATTTAGAAATTACTCCCTTGCAAGGTAAAAAACCTGAAGACTTTTTTTACTTAAGGTGACTTATTGACTTCTTTTGACTTATAGTGAATTTCTGTTTCGTGATTTGACAACAATACCAAAGTTTGCTAAACTGTCAGTGTACTTGAAGTTTTGACTTATTTAAGTTTTAAACTGAGTAATATGGTTCTTTGAATTTTTTAGCACGTTGTTGTGTAATTTATTATATTAATTTATAATATTAATTTATAATCTTAATTTATAATTTAATGTTGGTATCTTTCAGAACGCCTTGCACAGAGGGCAGAGACAGAGGGCACATTTTCAACTTCACAAAGGTCCTCCTAAAGTTTAGAAAAGGTGTGTTATGGGACCTTGCTGTATTAGTGTAATTAGCGACAGAGAGAAAGACAGAAAAACATTGTAATATAATAAGAAACAGAAAGAGAGATTGAGAAAAATGTAATAAATTAAGTGCCTAGGAAAAATGTAGACCTGCTCAAATCAGCGTAACCTTTTAACCAATGAAAAGTCGCCACATACCAATTTAGTACATTGGTAAAAGTCCATTGTCTCAAGGTATTGGTTGAATTTTTCGTGACAAAAAGAGGTTACCTGGGAATTTGCTTTTTTTTTTTTTTTTTGTTACATTAAAAGGATGATAGTGGGCACTAGTTGTCCGAACAGACAGCTAAGCTTTTGAACATTTGACTTCTCTTCCTTGCTATGTAAACAGACAACTGTTCTGTGCTATACACAGTTTGCTGCAAGGTTAATTTTAAATCCATGCTCGCTGGCAATTTTAAAAAAGGATCTGTGACGCTAAAATGTGTGAAATTACCCCCTTTAACTGGAAGTTTTTTCGGTTTATTTTATTTAATTTTTCGGTGAGGGAGGAAGGTGAGAGAAGGGGTGGCAAGAAGGGAGTGGAGAGGGGAGGAGAAAAGGGGAGGGGGGAGTGGATGGAATAACAGTTTTGAAGTTTCAAAGTTGTGGAAACAAATTTGAAGTATTTTGTAGGTTCAAAGAACCAACAGGCATAGGTTAAAAAAAAAAAAAAAACAGGCTTAGGTTAAAATTGACCCTGATGCACTGTGAAGGTAAACACTACTGGTGTTTTTGCGTTTGAAAATTCTCCTTATAATAAAAGCGTGTGAATTAATGTGTACATATTAATAAAGATGTGTATGTGTGTGTATCTATATATTCTAAGAAGTCATTTATATATATATAATTGACTTGTTAGAATTGTGTACATAATTCATATTGTGTGTAAGTGATCAGGAGTGTTTTATAACAAATTCAATGGATTATGAAAAGTCTAGCAGTTTTGGATGAAGATAGAACGTATAAAATGTGTAAATAAATTATATGGCGTTGAATATGACTTGTGTTGAACTTTATTTATTTTTAATGGCAGAACTGTTAATTTCTTTTAGCTTTCCACCCTGCTACAATCTCTGTCTGTCACGTCACAGCTCTGTGGGTCATGTCGTTCGCTGCCTGCTAATGATCAACGTCATATTGCTTTAGTGATACTACTACTACTACTACTACTACTACTACTACTACTACTACTACTACTACTACTACTACTTCTACTTCTACTACTACTACTACTACTACTACTACTACTACTACTACTACTACTACTAACGAATATTTCAAAAGGTGCAATACCACTGAACAGAAGTACCACTGAACATATTTTCAATCTCAGAATAATCTGCGAGAAATACCTACAGCACCAACATCTATATCATGTGTTCGTGGACTTCAAGAAGGCGTTTGACTGAGTCTGGCATGCAGCTCTGTGGGCAACCATGAGAGTGTACAACATCAGCCCTACAATTATTGAAGTCATCAAAAGCCTCTATTACAAGGCTACAAGTGCAGTCCTCCATAATCGTGCCATCAGTGCCGTAGGTGCACTGTGGGACTCTCAGACAACTGAGCACGGTGGTGGGCGACGAGGGGTGGGTGAGTAGCAAGAGGGACCCAGCACTTGCTGGCTATTTGTGTAGCTGCTTTTCTTCAAGCATGCATGCGTACACAGACTATGCCTCGGTTTATACTCTCATCCCGTTTCCTCATCCCTAGTGTTCCCAGTAAGCCCACACATAAAGCTGCGTGAACATAAGATCGAGTTTTTTTAACACGTGCACAAATAAAAGCTGTGTCAACAAGCGCGAGAGTTGTCGTATTTGTTTCGTCATCGCACCTCGGAAAGACTCATATATATGTACAGAGAGCGAGGGAGAGAGAGAATAAGAGAGAGAGAAAAGAATAGAGAGAGAGAGAGAGAGAGAGATCTAACAACATCATGTTGACTAATTTCCAATTACCAGCGCGTATCCCAATTAGGAACACATTGGGGACTGACGTAGCGAGGGGGAACGCACACAGCGAGGGCTGGGCCGTCGTAATGAAACACCTCTGGCTTCCATCTTGTCAGCATCCTGCCCCCATCCTTTACACACTCCCTATCCCTTCCTTTCCCCTTCCACCTGCTGGAGTGTGCCTTTGGCTGTGTAACAGAGAGAGAGAGAGAGAGTGAGAATTTATAAACATATTACAATTAAAAATAAATACGGGGTCTGTGGGGTGATGGTGATAAGGAGTAAGGGGGAGCGAATGAGAGGGGTAAAAGATAAAATGCAATTAAAAATAAATATGGTGTCTATCTTGGGATGGTGGGGATGAAGGTGAAGGAGAGAGAGAGAGTAATTTAATAATTCAAATGAAAGGAAACGAATCGAAGATTAAAGTCTCTGTGACCCCGTAGATCAAAATGCGAATTTGTCTGTATGAAAAAAAAATACAATGGCTCGTATTCACACATGGGATATTTGCGGAATTTGAAGCTAAAAGTCTTCTCCGAGCAGTCCCAAAACTGTTCGCGATATTGCAGTAAATCTCCTTTAATAGGCGCGCCTGTAGCTGTACAAGTAAACTCATCGGACCACGATCCCATACTGACAGCGTACAACTTGTAAGCTACGTGCTTTGCTGTGGCTCAGGACGGCGTATAGTTCTTTGCCTGTTGTATCAAGTGTCGCCCAAAGACGCTAAATGGGATAGTAATGCTAGTGAGATCCCCCGTGACGTCCTATGGGATCCCGGTGATTCTTTAAGTCGTTTATACACTTATTGGAGAGTTTTCACCTCAATGATTGGGATTCATATACTGGTCAACGATCCTACTATATATATATAGTGTAAACGTTTGGAGAAGAAGAAACAAAAAAAAAGGCCTCAGACTCACCTAAACTGTGAAAGAACAAAACGAAAAGCAGTCCATTACAAAGTCTGCCACTTGCTCCTTCGGACGAGAGTATAAACCGAGGTCTAGTCTGTGCACGCATGCATTCCATCGCACGGGCTTTAACGATTTATGTCCTAGACGGGTGAGTACCGGCTACACAAATACACCCAGCACGCACTAGGGCCCTCCTCCCCCATCGACGGTCGTCCAGGATTGTGCTCAGTTGTCTGGGCGTCAGGCTATGCGCCCAAGTCTGCAAGTGGGTGCCTCTGGTGTCCTGTATCGGACAGCGCCTTGAGCAGCTCTTGAGATGGAAAAGCGCTATATTAGAACCATTAAGTAAATAAATTAAATAACTTGGCGTTCAACGCAGGATGAAGCAAAAAAACAAAATAGGAAGGGAGCGAATAAGCTTACTGCCAATGCGCACAGAAGAGAGGCGGAAGTTCACTCCCTTTAACGAAGAGTTCCGTTCAGAGTATTTGAGATCTAACTATCAGCTTCACCTTGTCTTGAAAGGATTTTTGTTCAGAAAGAGGTTTCACAGCTAGTATCAGATCCTCAGTGTGCAAGAAGATTCCAGACGAATGAAGAGAGCGAAGGTGTTCGTGCGAACGACTAACTCCACGAAAAAGCACACGGTGAAAATGAAAGGGCAAGTAGAGGTGTGACAAGAAAAGCGAGACAACTCCCCAAATAAAAGACTCCCCACCCCCCCAAAAAAAATAAATAAATAAAAAAAGGGAGGGGGGGGGAGGTTGTGTGGACAAAAGCGCCCGGGGCTTTGAGAAAAGGTGTTTCCAAAACTATTCAGCTTCAGCCTTCGCTCTCGGGGAAGAAAAAAAATGTGGCCCAACTCAGCAGAAAAGGTGTCCCCAAAACTATCCAGCCTCGAAGGTTCGTAGCAAACGTGCCAAAATAACTATCGACCTGGCAACGCCAGGGCACAGGACGCCTAATCAGCTACGCGATAGAGGTGGCGAGAATTCATGGACGGTGTAACGTACAGAATCTTTTAGTGAACCTCGAACGAAACCAGCTAATAATCCTCATTGCATCGTACAGAGAGGTGTTGTGGAGCTTAGCGAATCGAGAAAAAGAGGTGTTGGTTGAGAAGTGAACCAATATAGAGAGGTGCCAGAATCATCGTTAGCCTCTGTACACGGGCAGACAAGTCAGCTTAGAAAGACAGAGAGGTGCTAGAACTGGTCTCAACCTTGTAAAGGAAGGCGGGAACAAGTTTAGCGAAGCCTGACCAGGGAAGTGTGAGGAATTTCGAGTCGCCAGACTTAACATCATCATCAACCCCGACGTAGGCTCCCTTCTGAAACACGTTGCGGACTATATACCTTTCTCAGTTTCCATACAACAAACAAGAAATTTAAAAAAAAAATGTTTCCGCTAGCACCAAACTTATGGAATTCCTTTGCCATAATCCTGAAACAGAGATCCTGTTTAGGAAGCTTGAGGATCATAGAAGAATGTGAAACCCCACTTTTTACAGATTTTATATTTGATTTAAAAATTGTTATGTAATAAATGTATTTTAAAATGTGTTAACGTATTTATTTATTTATTTATTTAATTAATAAATAAATTATTTATTTATTTGAATTTGAAGGCTGTGATATGTTTATTACAATTGCATATTGAACAAGACCCTGTGACATGGAGCTCTACCACAGGGACTTACGACAGAACCCAGGGGCATGAATCTAATAGAGTGGATCCCCGGTAGCAAAGCGGTAGTGTAGTGGATCCCCGGTAGCACGGCGGTAGTAGTCCTAGGTATATACTGTATATATCACTACCGCTATGAGTATCGATTCTCTTAGTTTCATCAAAGACGTGAAGCTGTACGTTCTTTGGTTACATGTTTCTGTGGATGGATGCAAGGCATGTGTGTTGTCTACCACTTTGCTATCGAGGACCTGCTACAGTTGCCCAGCTTGTGTGTAGTACCCCTATGGGTCGACCCAAGGATCAAAACACACGCAACAAGGAGCGGGAGAACAGCGACGAGGAGGGTCGATGATCAGTCTTTTCAACGGGGACGCTTGGCCCATACATGGATGAGCGTTCTCTAAGCTTACTTAGGCATCCCCTTTCAACAGCTAGTAAAATCGAAGGGAGAAAATCGTCAAGGAACTTTCATGAAACCATTTAAAAAGTTAAAATGAACATATTGCCCTGGCAGGAAAAATAAGTGTTATGCCTCTTTTGACTGTTGTCCACTTGCCCCAAAGAGAGAGAGAGAGAGAGAGAGAGAGAGAGAGAGAGAGAGAGAGTGACCAGAAGGAAAAAAATTTGAAGTTTAAAGAAAACAAAAGGCCTGTAACAGAATACTACATTACAGTTATCAACATTTTTTTTAATTTCTTTGCCTCTGTTAAAGTAACAGTGTCTGCCTCTATTAAAAGAAACAGCACAACAACACATAACCCACTATGTCCCCGATTGTCCGTCTCCAAATTATTAATGCACATCCCTAGCAGGGCCTCAAAAAAAAAACAGGAGGCAGCGCGTGCGGAGGGCGTGGCGAGAGCGCTGTGACAGGAATGGAAACGATCACATCTGGAGTTACTGCCCCTTCCTTCTCACTGACCCATCTCCTCTTTAACACCCCTTTTCCTCCCTCCCGCTCCCTCCCTCTTCCTCCCCCACACCCCCCTCCCACTATCCACCTCCCCATACATTTCCCACCCCTTTGTAATAACAAAAACAAACAAACAACAAAAAAACCTTAGAATTTGTTGTTGTTGAATCGAAACCAAGGTGTGAATTAATGTATTTAAGAATGATGATGGTTTCCTCATCTTCTCTTTCCAATCCAAACCTACCCTGCATATTTGATCGCTGTCTTCATTTTTCTCTGTGGTTTTTGTGTTTGTTACAATCTCGGATGAAAGTATAAACCGAGGTCTAGTCTGTGAGTGCCAGTGACACCGACATGTTCAGCCAGCACTAGGTCGCCCCACCACCCCTCCTTCTTCATTCCCTTTCGCCCAGGATTGAGTTCAGTTGTCTTGGGCGCTAGACGCCGCACCTAAAGTGCAGCAAGGCTTCTCTTTTCTTTCTGTCGTTTTAAATTTCCCTGTCTTTCTTCAAATTTTTCCCCTATTCTCTGTTCTTCTGTTTCTCTCTTTTCTTTTCTTTTCTTCTCTTTCTTTCTCTTCTTTTTTTTTTCTTTCTTTCTTTCTTTCTTCTTTCTTTCTCTTCTTCTTTCTTTCTCTTCTTCTTTCTTTCTTTTCTTTTTTCTGTTGCTTTCCTTTTTTCTCTTTCTTTCTGTCCTTTTCTTTCTTTCTTTCTTTCTTTCTTTCTTTCTTTCTTTCTTTCTTTCTTTCTTTTTTTTCTTTCTTTCCTTTCTTCTCTTTTTTTCCTCTTCTTTTCTTTCTTTCTTTCTTTCTTTTCTTTCTTTTCTTTCTATTTTTCTGTCTTTCTGTCTTTCTTTCTTCTTTCTTTCTTTCTTGCTTTTCTTTCCTTTCATTCTTTCTTTCATTCTTTCTTTCTTTTTCATCTTTTCTTTCTTCTTTCTTTCTGTTCTTTTTTTCTTCTTTCTTGCTTTATTTTTTCATTTAACCATTTTCTCTTTTTCTTTCTTTCTCTCTTTTGTTCTTTTCTCTTTCTTTCTTTCTTTGTTTCTTTCTTTCGTTTCTCAATTAATGTCCACCTAAAATTATTTTTAGGCTATCCGCATGCATTATCTTATCATGGACAGATGCTGCATTTGGAGTGATGGAAATGCTTGTTACGTGGTACCTGTGCTGTGTGTTATCATTAGTCAGATGTGCTTCAAATTGAATTAATGATTGAGACTTTGAACAACCAACTGTTACTTTAACTTCGTGAACTATAGGCCTAAAGAGCGGAGAAAAATAAGACGGCAATCCATTCAAATGTATTTCCAGACACTCACGCACCTACATACCGGATACATAAGTATTTTTTTTTAATGTTTATTTTGTGTGTCTGTGCAGTGTTGTAAGTCGAAAAAACAAAATGCCTTGAAAAGAACTGTCCGACTGTTTTGAAACTGTCAAAAAGACGCCTTTTTTTCACCTCAGAATACTTGCTAAACTAACCGACAGAATTGCCATGAAAAGCTGTCCTAGTATGGTGGGAAACGGTTAAAAAGACGCCGTTTTCCCCATCCTCGGGGCAGGGAAGCGAACATTTTCAGCCCCTTGTGTCCGTCCGTGAGTGGGAATCGCTTGCAATTATTGAAGGCAACAGCCGACGATCAAATCGAATTTCAACACTGTCTCATTACTCGAATAAACTTTCTTCCCTAGGATTGAAACTGCAGGCCACACAGTGTAGCTAGAAAAATGCTCAGGACATACTAGTTTGAAATCACTGAAGGAATAATAATAATAATAATAATAATAATAATAATAATAATAATAATAATAATAATAATAATAATAATAATAACAAAATAATAATAATAATAATAATAATAATAATAATAATAATAATAATAATAATAATAATAATAAAGCGAGCATTGTGACCAAGTGGGCTAAGGTGGGACTAACTTGCCTTGTCCACAGGCCAGAAACCAATGGCGCCTCACAGGTGTGGGATCGATCCAGCATCTGGGCATTATGTTTCTCCGAATATTATTTACTTTCGACTCGGGCAACATCTTGGGGGTTTTCTCCGGGTACTCCGGTTTGCTCCCCCAGCAAAATTTCAAAATCACAACTAATGTTATGTAGGTTGGGTTTGGGTGCGCCACAGGCTGCGACTACGCTTTCCCCAGTGGAGGCGGCCCAGAATTTCCCTATGGAAAAGGGACAATAAAATAAAAATAAATAAATAAATAAATAAATAAATAAATAAATAATAATAATAATAATAATAATAATAATAATAATAATAATAATAATAATAATAATAATAACAATACTTATAAGGCGCCTGATCTTATTAAAGAATACTGTGACAAGAAATTACAAGATACATCACAAGATACTTGTCAACACTCATACTAAACTCTACTATCCTAGGATTGAAACTGTAGGCCAAAAAGTGTTGATAGTGAAATGTTGAGGCAATAAAATAATGTCAGATACAAAGTCTGTAATATTTATTTAATTTTTAATTTTTTTAAATGTATTTGTGTATTTCCCCACCCACGCCCACCCATGAAAAAAGGAAAGAACAGAAAAAAAGAAGGCCAGGCTGTCCCATTACTGAAGAGAACTCGACTTCCTGATATTGAAACGATGGACCACACAGCACACGGCAAAGTTATGTTTAAGTGACATGCACAGTACCAACTTCTTCGAGAATAAGTTTTAGTTTAGATCAACAGACCTACTTGCGATGATGGAATTAACCTTCTGTTATGTAAACTTGGTTACCAGAAACCACTTCAAGTCCATGTCTGTGGGTATGACCAGTGGCAAGAATTCCATTGGAAAGCTTTTCTCACTTTCAATTACACAAACAGCAACACATAAATGTAACAAAATGTCTACGTTTGAACCTACTAGCAACAAGTAGTGTTTCAGCCAAATTTTCAGGGACATTGTCCGTTCTGAGCATACACTTTTTGTCTCTTTTTTTAACCCGTAAAATCTAGGGCTAGCAATACTTTTGTTATCCTACCGTTAGCAATACTGCTTGCTGTCATCATCACCAGTCTCGGATCTTTTGGCAAGCTGCATAGTGCAGCCTGAAAAGGGAGACCAGCAGGCTGCGATGTTTGATTTGCCGAGACGCAGCTAGTTGCGAGACAGTGCGGCGGATGCTAATGAAATAAACCGCTCTCTAAATCTTGTCTCCTCCTTTTAAGACTTCTCCTCCTCCTACCCCTACTAGGAGCTAGTCCTACCCTCCCAGCCCTCCCCAACTTCCACCCTACTCTATCCAAGAACCCAGATCATCTTCCCAGTCCAGAGTTATTACAGTGACGATCAAAATGGATTTTAAGCATATGAGGACCTTCGATCCACCATTCTATATTCAGCGTAGTTGAGACTTTTGCAAGCCTGCTCCCTATTCAGTGGAAGATATACCACAAAGAGTCGACTACGGTGTATGAAGATCGACTTTTAATATATATATATACATATTTTTTAAATATGTTTTTGATATCTTAGAAGTCTTAGAAGCGCATGTCGACCCTCGTCCCAGTGCCAAAGAAGAAATCCCCGAAGGAGATGAACGATTACCGGCCTGTGGCACTCACATCTGTGCCCATGAAGTGCTTAGAGCGAGTGGCACTTCAGCAGCTGAGAGTCGAGACGGCAATTCATCAAGACTCGCTGCAGTTCGCCTACTGCCATGGCCGCAGCACAGAAGACGCCGTGCTGACGCTGCTTCATCACCTCCAGCAGCACCTCGACAAGCTCAGCACGTACGCGCGAGTTTTGTTTGTGGATTTCTCCAGCGCATTCAACACTCTGCAGCCCCACCTCCTCACAGACAAGCTCCTGACCATGGACGTCAACCCCACCCTCATCACATGGATCCAGTCCATTATGACCGAGCGTCCGCAAAGGGTGAGGGTTGGCAGCTCTCTCTCCTCTGTCTTGGTGACCAACACCGGTGCTCCGCAGGGCTGCGTGTTGTCACCAGTTCTCTTCACTACCTACATCGCCGACTGCCGCTCCACTGACCCACGCCGCAACATCCAGGTGAACTTCGCCGATGATACGTCCCTCTCTGGGCTGGTGAACCCCGACGGCGACGAGCAGTGCTACAGGAGCGCGGTCGGCGAGCTAGTGGACTGGTGCGACCGCAACTTCCTGCACCTCAACGTCACTAAGACAGAGCAAAATGATCATCGACTTCCGCCGACAACCACGTGACCACGAGCCACTGACCATCAAGGGCGAACCTGTGCGACGTGTCCACAGTTACAAGTACCTGGGGACCGTCATCGACGACAAGCTGGACTGGTCACCCAACGTCGACATCATCTGCAAGAAGGCCAGCCAGCGACTATTCTTCCTCCGGAAGCTGAGGCAGTTCAGAGTGAACAACACCATCATGTTCCTCTTCTACAAGTCAGTCATCGAGAGTGTCGCCCTCTATAACCAGCTGTCCTATTTCAGCTCCGCCAATGAGGGCGACACGGATCGTCTGGAGAAAATCGCCATCCAGGCCTCCCGGCTGATGGGGAGGGATGTGCAGTCGCTGGCTGGCGTCCACAAACGCGCTTCCATCACCAAGCTGCGTCGCATCCGCAACAACGAGGCGCATCCCCTGCATGACGCAGTCGCTGCTTGTGTCTCCCGGCGCAGCGAGGGGCGCTTCCTCTCTATGAAGTGTCGCACGACGCGCTTCAAGAATTCATACCTTCCAACAGCCATCCGACTGCAAACGACACGAATGCTCACTCTTGTAATAAAGGAGGCAATTTGCTTTCGTGCGTTATATCTGCTGCAAACAATTATATGAGAATGTGGTGTTCTTTTCTTACTCAACTTTGACCAGAGATTTTATCAATTAGTTAATTTGGTTGTATTGTTGTTCTTGTTATTATCATTATTCTCACTAATTTTGTTGCCCTAGATCATCATGAAGCTGGGCTTTGTATCCTTACTGTTGTTATTATTATTAGTTGTAGTAGTATTGTTATTATTATTATCATTGTTACCATATATTAATTATTATTTGTCTGTTGGTGCTGCTGTTGTATTATTTTTTAGTAGTTGCATTGTTATTATAATTATTTTTATAATTACTCTTATGATTACGATTATTATTATTATTATTATTATTATTATTATTATTATTATTATTATTATTATTATTATTATTATTATTATTATTATTATTATTATTATTATTATTATTATCATCATTATTATTATTATTATTATTATTATTATTATTATTATTATTATTATTATTATTATCATTATTATTATTATTATTATTATTATTATTATCATTACTATTATGATGATGATGATGATGGTGATGATGATGATGATGATGTTGATTATTATTATTATTATTATTATTATTGTTATTATTATTATTATTATTATTATTATTATTATTATTATTATTATTATTATTATTATTATTATTATTATCTAGGATGGATCTAAGGCATGGAAGAATGGGTGAGTGTTAGTAGTTTTGTGTATACATGTATTGTGGAATAATTATCTGTGTGTTAAATGTGTACACATGGGTATGTGACTGGATATCTGTTTATGCATGTGTGCTAGTGTTCATAGATTTGTATTTTGGTATGGAAGTTGTGTTTGATAGTATGTCAAAGGTATTAATATTGTATGTCTATGTTTTAATAGTTTTGATGTTGTTATCTCCTTCCTTCTTGCACTGCTAAACAAATATCCACGCCATGTGTTTGGACAAAAAAGAATCTTGAATCTTGTATCAATATAAGAATCTTGTCAATTAAAAAGGTAGTTCAAAATCGATATTGCAGCGCGTTTGATAGTATTCTTCGCCAGTCATCTACCTTTTTTCTTGAAAACTCTTCCGGGACAAGACTCCTTGTTTGTGTATGAGGTCTGTTGGATCAGCTTGGGAATATTGGACGCTTTCTGCCAGGTCGTCACTAGGGCTTCCTATGATGTTATTATTTAGCTATGTAGGCATTTTATATGTATATGTTTTGTTGATAATTTATAATTATGTTTGTATTCTATTTTGTTTTTGTAAACGGGGGTTCGATAAATTAGAGTGCAGCCTCAGCGTCCCCTGCGTGGGATGTCTTTATTGTAAAGTGACTGGCTGGTGGAGGGCATTCAGTTTTCCCACTAGGGTTGTTTCAGCAGATCTTTTATGCGGATTGGGGGTTGTCCGGTCATGATTTGGCTCGGAAGAGTCCGCTGGACCTAAAGCAACAATTATGTAATGTAATGTTCTCCCTCTGTTCTTTATTATTATTATTATTATTATTATTATTATTATTATTATTATTATTATTATTATTATTATTATTATTATTATTATTATTATTATTATTATTATTATTATTATTTCTTTCTTTTCCTTCCTCCTCATATTCTTCTTTCTCCCTTCGTTCTTATTCTGCTTCTTCTCTCATACACACACACACACATACACACCACCACCACCACCTCCACCACCACCACCACCACCACCAACAACAACAACAACAACAATTGGACTTCCCTGAACTAAAGAATTTGATAAATCTTGAAATCGATCCTTTCCAAATCCTTAGAATTTGATTTCTAATTTTCAAGACTTGTTTCTCATCTTCTTCTATTCCATTATTGTTCTCCTCCTCCTCCTCCTTCTTATTCTTCCTCCCACCCCCTAATCCCACTTTCGTCTCCTCCCAACACCTTTCACGGACGCACAATACACTGCACTTTTCTAAACCAAAGTTTTTAGCAAAACATTTTTTTGTCTCCACTTTTTTCTTTCTTTCTCTCTCTGTCTATCCAATTCTTGAAAACCGTATTTGGGCTCTTTTTTTCTTCTCATCTTCTTTCTCTTCAAGTCAAGTCAAGTCAAATAATTTTATTGCCAAGATAAAACACAAGGAATATGTCTTCTACCTCTTCTTCTACGTCTTCTGTCTTCTTTTCATCCTCTTGTACCGCTTCTTCTCTTCTCTCTTCTACCTCTTTCTCTTCCTCTTCTCTTCCTCTTTGACCTTCACCTTTTCTTCCTCCTCGTCTCATCCTTTACTGCTCCTTTTTTTCCTTTCATCTTTTACCTCTTTTTCTTCTATTTCTTCGTCTCTTCATCTTCTACCTATTCCTCCTTCGTCTTTTTTTTTCTAGTCTCATCCTCTTGCTGCTCCGCTTCTTCCTCCTGTTTTTTTCATTTTTTCCTTCTCTTCTACTTTTTCACTTCCTCTTGTACCTCTTCTTCTATTCCTCTTATTCTACTTCTTCTACCTCTTCTTCTACCTCTTTTTCTCCTACTTCTTCTACCTCCTTTTCTTTTACTTGTCCTCTTGGGATAGTGCGCCATTATCATTATAACCTATAGCTCCTCTGATGAGTCTACTGCATGCTTTCAATCGCGCGTTTAAATACTTGACTATGAGTGTGATATTTTAGTGGGCATAAAATGCTGCCACTGTACATTGTACAACTTAAGATGAATAAAGAGTTGTGTTGTATTGTAGACGAAGGTGATGATACATCATATCACCTTCGTCTTTCTTTTTTAAGCTTCTTCTTCTTCTGCCTTCTCTTTTATATCTTAACTCTTCTCCTCCTCCTGTTCTACCTTTTTTTTCCCCATCTTCTTCTACCTCTTCTATTTCGTCTCATGTTCTTCCTCTTCTCCTCCTGCCACCTCCTCCTCTTCTGCTTCTCCTCTTCTTCTCCTCCTCCTCTTCCTCTTCCTCTTCCAACCCCTTCTTCTGCTAAAAATGGGACTGTTCCTGGTGCTGACACGAGTTTTAGCAAATCCTGCTGGCCGCCTTTTGCCAAGCTTCGGAATTGGTTTTCGGGTTTGCCAGACTGTTTTCCCTAAATCCTAAACTCCCAACGCCTCACTCCATAGCTCTTCATTTGAGCACAGGGATGGGCAAGGAAGACGACCACGATGGAATGTAAGCTGCCATAGACCTTTTGCCTCCTGCTATCGGGATGTTTTAACGATTATAATAGATTTATAGGCCGTCGGCCTGAACGAGATTGACCCCGATCTGAGCGTCAGGGGCTGTATGTTGAGGACCTTAGCCTACAAACAACCCATGCTTGATATATTTCTGACTCTCTTTGATTCTCGGTCTATTCCATTACCGTTCCGATTCTCTTTCTAATCCGTTACCCCACCCCTTGGGGTCATGAGCAATCTTGCCACTGTAGATTGTTCTAACCTATAAAGGGAAAAGTGAAAGCCCCAGTTGAAAACCTGTCTTGCCTTTGTAGGCATGACTGACTCACTGCGGCAACAGTCCCCCCCCCCCACCCCGTTGGAGTGCCGGGGGTTTCAGTATAAATAGTATCTCCACTTTCTGGAAATTTAGTGCTTTAAATTCCCACTGTCGCTGTCTTCCTCATTTGCTCTTTCCCATTTCTGATCTGTCCTATCACTCTGCTATACTATCTTCTTCTTCGCTAGATCAATGACCTACCTTTTTTCTTGAAAACTCTTCCTGGACAAGACTCCTTGTTTGTGTATGAGGTCTGTTGGATCAGCTTGGGAGTGTTGGACGCTTTCTGCCGGGTGGTCACTAGGGCTTCCTATGATTGTATTATTTAGCACTATAGGCATTTTATATGTATGTGTTTTGTTGATGATTTATAATGATGTTTGTATTCTATTTTGTTTTTGTAACCGGGGGTTCGAGTAGTTGGGGTAAAGCCTCAGCCGTCCCCTGCGTGGGATGTCTTTATTGTAAAGTGACTGGCCGGTGGAGGGCATTCAATTTTCCCACTAGGGTTGTTTCGGCAGATCTTTTATGCGGATTGGGGGTTGTCCGGTCCTGATTTGGCTCGGAAGAGTCCGCTGGACCTAAAGCAACAATCAATCAATCAATCCGTTACCCCTTGATCCGCCAGACTTTCTTTCGCCGTCCTATCGTTTTCCTTTTGCTATTACTCTCTTTTGGCGCCACCGGCATGCTTCGGGATGGATACCTGCGCGTTAGAATTTAACAACATCGTCATCATCATCGTCATCATCGTCGTCGTCATCATCATCATCATCATCGTCATCATCATCATCGCCATCGTCATCATCATCATCATCATCATCATCATCATCATCATCATCATCGTCGTCGTCATCATCATCATCGCCATCGTCATCATCATCATCATCATCAAGCTCTCGCCTGTTTTGGGGAAACTAGCCTGTTGATGAGTGGAACAAGCTTGAATGTTTGTCAACTTGCTTGTTTCCAAGATAATGCATTCTAACTAAAGCAGTAACTCGTATTTCTTTTACCGTACGGCCGCTTATACATGTGATGTAGACTTCGACGGGCGGTATATTGCTTTGGATGTGTCCATCTCTGTGTGTGTGTGTGTGTGTGTGTGTGTGTGTGCGTGTGTGTATGGGTGTGCGTGTGTGTGTGTGTGTGTATGAGATAATTATGTTATGGTAGATCAAAATATCATTTACTGTTTTTGATTTTAAATTAATTTTATGATATTTCATCGTAACTTACTGTTTACGGGTTTATAGTTTAATAAGTGTATGTTGGTACAGATCGCCGCGCTTAGAGACTGATTGATTTGGGGAAAGGCGCGTATATAGCATCCAGTATTATTATTATTATTATTATTATTATTATTATTATTATTATTATTATTATTATACGACGCTCCAGTTTTGATCTAGACCTATGGCTTGCTCGGCACTCATTCATTTATCTTACTTTTGTTTTTAAATTAATTGTATGGTATTTCATCGTATCCACAATTAATTTGTTTCCAGTTTCATATAAGAAGCTTCAATTTTATATCGGTAATAACACAAATTTGCTGTAGGCTTATATATGGCTGATTTGGCATTCCCAAACTTCAGGATTAATCTTCCCAACTTTATTGTTGTTGTTGTTGTTGTTGTTGTCGTTGTTGTCCTCTGAGATATGAGAGTGTGTGAAATATGTGAGCGCGTGTGTATTGGTACAGATCACCGCGCTTTAAAATCCCACAAAGATAAAGGAAAAGATAGATTCCCTGTTACCTTCTGCATCCAGGTCTAAAACTGATGCCATCTTTTATGCTAGAACGTTTAGCCCAAATGACGTCTTCTCCAGCGCGTCAAAGGAGAGGGGGATGTATGAATTATTAGTTTATGTGAGGAGAAGCACGAAACATTAACCTCCGTGATTTTTTTTTTTTAAATGCGAGGTGCTCTTCCCTGAACTCAATCCCTGACTTCTAGTGAATGTTGGTGGAGCAGCCGTTCTCTTTGATTTTCCCGCTAACGTACTTATCTCCCTTGCCTGCCGCCATGGCGACAGCCTTGACATTGGACAGGCCTGGGGCCCTGAAAGGGAGGCAAAACAAAGCTGGAAAATGGGAAATGAGAGAGAGAGAGAAAGAGAGAGAGAGAGAGAGAGAGAGAGAGAGAGGGGTGGGGGTGGGGGAGACAAAAGGCATGTATGTGTGTGTGTGTTTGTGTGTAACATATACATTTTTTAGGCTGTGTTTCTTTTCCTCAACATTACTCTTGTCACCGGCCTTCACCCGTTGTAGATGACCAAAATATCGTCCAAACTGACACAGTGTGATCATTTCCTTCGATTTAGTGCAAGATTAGAGCGATCAAGGAGCAATCTCAAAGCCATACATTTGAGATGAAAGGATGATCATGAGCATCTTTAGGTTTTAGGCCTATTCTCATACTGCCGGAAATATAAGGCACAAACCGACTACGCACAGAACTTCGATCCCTCAAACCGGGAGCCCTAGGGGACTGTGAAAGACCAACAAAAGAAAGAAAGAGCAACCGAGCAAGAAAGAATGAATTAGCCAACAAACCAATGAAACAAAACTGATGGTATGACAAATGATATTGTCATAAATATCGTGTACTAAATATAAATTCCCTCATCCCACAAAAGCTGATTCTCTTTGCCAGGCCTGCTCATAACCCGTATCCATGGAGACCAAAGGGGGATAAACAGATACCCGACGAGCAGAGTCACGGCCCCTAACTGGATTTATCTCCCTTCCCAACTTTCCCTCAACACCGAGCATGCAACGCGTCATGCTGATTTGCTGTGACGTCTTCCAAGATGGCCGACCCGTTGCAAGAAAGATGGCGGACGTCTCGCGAGACTCGCCCACAGGGTCACGTGATTGAGCTGGCTTCACGAGAGATTACGAGAAGGCGTTCCAGGCCCGTCTACAGTTCTGTACAGAGAAGTGAACGAGAGAGAGAGAGAGAGAGAGAGAGAGAGAGAGAGAGAGAGAGAGAGAGAGAGAGAGAGAGAGAGAGAGAGAGAGAGAGAGAGAGAGAGAGAGAGAGAGAGAGAGAGAGAGAGAGAGAGAGAGAGAGAGAACACTACATTTTATGATTTATCACTTTGTCTAGAAAACAACACAAAATTCAAAAGGTGGAGAAGTAGAAGAAGATAACGAAGAGAAGACAAACAAACAAGATGTCAAGCCATTCAACACACACACACCTACACACACACACACACACACACAAACACAAAGCTAAAAAATGCGGATTTTAAAAAGTAATTATTGAGGGTGGGGGGTGGGGTGGGGAACTCCGCTTTATTATATAGGAGGAAAATGGAATTATTTAAAGTTGGGACACTGTCTGAATTAAATGCTGAAACACAGCGACCTAGACCTTTGAGAAAGTTTAAAATGCTTAGGAGTAGCTAAAGTATCCGTGTATAGTCAACAATAATCAAAGTCCTGTAAACTATTCTGGGAGATAAGACAAAAACAGGTGTTTTGAACAAAACAAAATGTGGAGGTCGGAGCGACGGACGATTGACCGCCAACCTGACTGCTGATGTATGATTGACCATGAGTTAAGAGTACCTGTATGCCAAAAAATTAATACATTAAAAAAAAAAATCTACAAAATTGGGTCAGCCTGTTTTTTGTTTGTCGACATAGTGAACAAAACTGACATTGCCGCCAGCGACCTTGACCTTTACGGTTGAGCAAACACGATGTTACGGAAGCCTGGACATTAAAAAACCTAGGTAATATTTCTCCTATGAAGTTTGGTCAACTTCTGTTCAGTGGTTCTTGATATATATTGAGCAACGGACCGGCATACTGACCGACATTTGTTTCTTCCACGACTATTACAAGGCGGTCAACTTCACGAAACAGAATTCTATTTTTTTAAAACAAATATGACAACAGGATATGCTACAGAATAACGTAAAATTCGCACACAACGCCACTTAAGAACAAAATAGTACGTAATAAATACACATTTTAAAAGTCATAGAACTTCGTTGTGTTTAAAAATAAACGCTCCGAAATCTGGCACTGGATATAAAATAAACAGTTCACAAAGAAACACAATTTCCAAATTTATCAACTTGAACCATACGACTTACCTACCGGGGCGCTCGCACCGCTTCTTGAACTTTGTCCCAAAGCCACGGGCAGCCGCAACACCCACCGTCTATCCTATCAAATCCTATCCTATCCTATCCCATAACTTGGAGGTCGTAGGGGCACCACAGATGATCGTTTAACCAGCGTTACTCCATTTTTCCCTGTCCTCAGCAACCCTGATGGTTTCGCTCAGTGTCAAACCAGTCCATTCTCGAATGTTGTCCTCCCACCTCTTTTTCGGTCTCCCTCTTCTTCTACCTCCTTGCACTGTGCCTTGAAGGATGGTCTTTGCAAGACCTGATGATCTGGTGACGTGGCCATACCATCGGAGTTTCCGTTTTTTTAACCACTGTGAGCATGCCACATCGTGTTGTCCAATGGCTTGTGTGATGGTCTACCGGGCGTGTTATTTAGGGTTTTTCTTACAGATAGTTCAGATAATGGACCACCATTTCTGATTTTCGCCTTGTTTCTTTAGGATAAAACCGAGTAACTTTGGCTCCACGAACATTTAACAATTATGAAAATGATGATTTTTCAGCGATGTTGGAATGCCTTGCCGTCTTGTCCTCCTTTATATTTTTATTTATCCTTTCTTCTTCTTCTTCTTTTTTTTCTTGATTTGTGTTTATTTTATTTTATTTTTTTTTATTTATTTTTTTGTTAGCAGTTTTTCAGTTCTTAGAAAACAGACGTGAGAAGATGCATGGCTGGCCTTTGGAGATTTCTTCTTTTGCGTTTTACTTTTTTTCTTCTCCTCCTCTTCTCATTCTTCTTCTACCCTTTGTTATGTGTGTTTATTTCTTTGTTCTGTTTTAAGTTTCTGGAATGATTAGGGCACAGAAGTGGGAAGATACATGGGGAAGCCTTTGGGGACTGAGAAAAACCATCCACTGCTATCCGACGTCTGCCAGGCTTTCGACACCTCCATTCTTTTTTCCTTTTTCTTTCCTTCTCTTCTTCTTCTTCGGACCTAGTGGATGTGGGTTCACTTCCTTCAATTTTATTGTTTTCTTCTTGCAGAAGTCCTCTCTGGGTTGGTCTTTCTTGTTCCTCTTAGTCTCAATCTTGTTCTTCTTTCAATCTTGTTTTCTTTTGTTGGTCTTACTTGTTCTTTATATCCTCAATCTTGTTATTGTGTATTTGATATTTGTCATGTTATTAATGTGGTGAAATGCCTGAATGAATGTCACCTCACCCCTCCCTAAAGGTGTAAACTGTAAGAGTGGATGATGCAAGGACAGATCGTAAGATTAGAAAATCGAACCAATCAATCAATGTTTTATTTAATGTCTGTTCGCCCTTTTAGGTGATAATAGATAATCGAAAGATTTTGTAGTTGAAAGATTAGGCTAATAGCTTAAATTCTCCATCCGTGTTGTAAAATAAAATGTCGGAATCTTCTCCTTTATTCTCTTGTAGTATTCTGACCGTTCCTAAGACACGCCCCTGAGCTGCCTGCATGGCGTTTTGCACATGATATAAAACGCATGATAATTGACATCATCATCATCATCATCATCATCATCATCATCATCATCATCATCATCATCATCATCATCATCATCATCATGTTTGATTTTTTTGGATGGGAGGGACCGTCCCTACTATCCTCCTGACCTTTTTGCATGTGTTCATGTTAGAAGTTACAGGAAACAGATTTGAGTTTTGTATTATTGATCATAATAAAAATAATACGTCATTATCAATACGTAATATTAATAATGACGTCATTCCTTGTTGTGCACTTGTAGCACAGGGACGACCAACGTCTTAGATCTTCGCATTTTGATTCGAGCACATCGCTGCTTCTGAGCTCGGATCACCGGCCACTGACCAGTCGTATCAATAGTATATCCCAAATAATCAATTAGTTTCAGCTGCCCTCTTCTCTGCGAGTTGCACTCTTCAAAAGCTACAACTTTCATAGTACTTCTTGCGTAACCCTTTCCAACTTTTATGATGATGATGATGATGATGATGATGATGATGATGATGATGATGATGATGATGATGATGATGATGATGATGATGATGATGATGATGATGATGATGATGATTAAGATGATGATTATTATTATTACTATAGGTCACATGAGTTTTAACTAAGCAGTCAACACCAAATCGTCTGAAAAATTATTCACTTGTAAAAATCAAGTTTAAAGATGTTGTCTGTCGTAACCCTCTTCTTTCCGAAGTTACAATTATGAGGTGCACTCCGGTGTCCAAAGGGGAGCCCTATGCAAGTCTCGGTTGACCGTGCTGTATGAGGTGCTGCAGCGGCAACATGACAGCGGTGGCATAATTGATGGGAGCAAGGACACGAGGTGTCGCCATGCCTGTCACTTCTAACGCTCGCCCTGCAACAATCAAACTTCTCTTCCAGCTTGGACAACCCAGTTCCACTTGCCCCTCCTCCTTTTGAGACCCATTTTCTGCTTGAAAAGCAAGTAAAGAACAACAAAACAAACAAACAAACAAACAAAAACGGACCAGTTTGCTTGCGTGAGACCAATGAACGTTCTGTTGTAAAAGATGTCTGCTTGCAAAATGCGAGACAACTTCCACAATGACGAAACTTTCTCTCTAAAACAAATAAAAACACATTCTCGTTGAATGAAAGCATTTTAAGTTCTATGTTTCAAAACCAAGTTTCGCGTTCTGCCCTGTCTTCTTAAAAGAACAAATAAAATTATGAATGAATAAAATTACATTAAAATTAAAGCTTGTCAAAGTTTTAGTTTAATTGAATTTCCATACCTAATCATGATTTGACAACAAAACTACGTGCATTAAAAAAGAAATCCCCGCCATTCTTGTAAAGCACTTGTTTTCTTTCCTACACGTGACCATGCTGTCACAATTATTGTTCTGCTCATGTTCTAGCCTTCATTACAATTTGTTCTTTCTTTAAGACCAACTGACGGTGCGTTTTTTTAAATTTGGGTTGAAGGCGCGTTAAAAACCCATTGTAGTTGGACCAGAGGACGAGGTTATTAATTGTCCGCAGATTACCAGAGGTCACACCCAGGTCCTGTCTTCATTTGACATCCGACTATCTTTTACCGCTCTCTCTGGCCCTACCTCTGTATTGCTTCATTTCTTTATTTACTGCATGCACTTACGGGGTGCTCCAAGGGTGTGTGCTTTTCTTCATACTCTTTCTCCAGTTTGTGTGTGTGTGTGTGTGTGTCTGTGTGTGTGTGTTTGTGTGTGTGTGTGTATACGTTATATCATTCCCCCTATCTTCCTCATATGCAGGGTGTGGGCAATTCAGATTCGTTCTTAACGCTCTCATGCAATAGGACGTTAAAAACTTGTTTTCCCCCTCCCTCCCCATCTCCCCACCGTTCCTTCTCACCCATCTAATGTACTTTCGCCAGTGTCATGTTGTCGTTTTGCCTTCTGATGTCAAAGACTTTTAGTTTTGACATGAAAGTTAGTTCCTTCTTGCGTTTATTTATAACAAGCACCGATGGTGATCTCCAAAGGTGTATTATTTCGTTCTGGCATTTTCTACAGTTTTTCTTTCTGTGCATCTGTTACGTTTATACCTCAGAGTTGTGAAATGTGACGTCATTTTGTTCCCTCCTGCCCTTTTGAATGTCTCCTCGTGGCATTTCGGCCTAATATTTTCATCATTTTCTTCGTTTAAAAAAAAATTGTCTTCACTCGCATTTTCGTTTTCTTCTCAAAACAACCCTATTCTCTCTTCTCGCTGTTCTCTCTGAATGTATGTGAGGACCTGCATGTATATACGTGTGTGTATGTGTGCGAGTGATTGACTGATGATTGATTGATGGTCATTTGTAAACCGCTGATGATGATGATGATGATGATGATGATGATGATGATGATGATGATGATGATGATGATGATGATGATGATGATGATGATGATGATGATGGTGATGATGATGATGATGGTGATGATGATGGTGATGATGATGATGATGATGATGGTGATGATGATGGTGATGATGATGATGATGATGATGATGATGATGATGATGATGATGATGATGGTGATGATGATGGTGATGATGATGATGATGATGATGATGATGATGATGATGATGATGATGATGATGATGATGATGATGATGATGGTAGTGGAGGTGGTGGAGGTGGTGGTGGTGGTGGTGATGATAAGAGGACTTGGAAGAGAAAATAATACAGAAACAGGATGGTCGGCAAGACATTCAAATATGTTTCCAGACACACACAGATCAATTTTTTTTTTAGAATGCGCATTTCCATGTTTGTCACAATATTGCTTATGACACAGAGAAAAAGAACGGGGTTAACGACAGGTAAAATATATGGAGAAAAATAATGTTTGTCATTGTGCATGATGTATAAAGTCACCAATTCAAAAAATCTTTTTTCACAAAAAAATAAAAGAAAATACAAATAAAATTTAAAAAACTAAAACTTTGGCGTGAACAATAATCACACACACGCGCGCGCGCGCACTCACACACACACGCGCGCGCGCACACACACACGCACGCACACACGCACGCACACACACACGCACACACGCCATATTTCAGTGCTTTAAGATGTTACACTGTCTGGTGCTAGCAGCATCCTTACCAGAGCGTCTTCACAGTCCCTGGAGGTCAGGGCAGCAATCTCAACTGGACACCTCCTACATTGGGCCAGGACTGGTCAGTCTTGAGCTTCGTCCCACTGGACTTTGTCCAGCACTCAGTGCTCTATGGGAAACTCCTCTTGTCAGAAACTGATTTAGGGAGGTGACGCTCGCTGCAGTGCGCCGTTTTCATTAAGATTGAGAATAAAGGCAGGACAAGACATGAACGTTGTTGTGATGGTGCTGATGTTGGAGGTTGTGATCTCTCTCTCTCTCTCTCTCTCTCTCTCTCTCTCTCTCTCTCTCTCTCTCTCTCTCTCTCTCTCTCTCTCTCTCTCTCTCTCTCTCTCTTTCTTTCTTTCTTTCTTTCTTTCTCTCTCTAGCCCCATCTCGCGATTGCTTCATTTCTTTATTTACAACATGGGGTGTCGGATAGCGCAGTGGTTGCACTCGCTACTGTGTCGCAAGTTAAGCACCGTCCAGTGCGGTTAGCACTTGGATGGGTGACCGCAAACCGTGAAGCGACAAATAACAACGCCCCCAGTTGACTCAACTGTGACTGAGTACCTACTCTCTTAAGGGTGGGGAAGGTAAAACAGCGAGGGAGAGAGATGGGCATCACCCTCATTACGCTGGCCCAAGATAAGTGTGATCTCCAACATCACGCTCCCCTACGGCCACAAGGCTTTACCTTTTACCTTTTTACTGCATGCTCTGTTGGTGTGCTCCAAGGGTGTGTGCTTTCTTTGATACTCTTTCCTTCCTTTTTATGGCACAGATCCATCCACTATCAGTTTGATATCATGAGAAACTGATGTGTGAATGTGCTGCTGCTGATGATGATTTTTAAGGGGAAGAACATATACTTTTTAAAA
>CM072527.1:33527059-33549559 GCA_036898135.1 Oncomelania hupensis | reverse complement strand
ACTGCTAAGCTGGAAACTGTGTCACTTTAATCTTGCCCACCACGGGACTGGAGCCTAGGTCAACGGTGGGACAGGCCAACGCTGTGCCAATGAGCTACGGCGGTGGAACTTGCATTTAGTAATTACAATTTTGATCGTAGACATACCCCCGTTGGGGTGCCGGGGGTTTCAGTATAAATAGTATCCCCACTTTCTGGAAATTTAGTGCTTTAAATTCCCACTGTCGCTGTCTTTCTCATTTGCTCTTTCTCATTCCTGCTCTGTTTTATCAATCTGCTATACTATCGTCTTCTTCGCTAGACCAGTCACCTACCTTTTTTCTTGAAAACTCTTCCGGAACAAGACTCCTTATTTGTGTATGAGGTCTGTTGGATCAGTTTGGGAATATTGGATGCTTTCTGCCAGGTAGTCACTAGGGCTTCCTATGATGTTATTATTTAGCAATGTAGGCATTTTATATGTATGTGTTTTGTTGATAATTTATAATGATGTTTGTATTCTATTTTGTTTTTGTAAACAGGGGTTCGATAAGTTGGGGTGAAGCCTCAGCCGTCCCCTGCGTGGGATGTCTTTATTGTAAAGTGACTGGCTGGTGGAGACCTTTCGGTTTTACCACTAGGGTTGTTTCGGCAGATCTTTTATGCGGATTGGGGGTTGTCCGGTCCTGATTTGGCTCGGAAGAGTCCGCTGGATCTAAAGCAACAATAATGTAACTAAATGTAATGTAATGATCGTAGACATTTTGGGTCCAATGGTGTAGGAATATTTCATTTCACTGTTGATCTGTGTTATGGCATTATTTGGAAGGAACTGCCTTCGAAAGCCTTGCACCAGCTTTGGGGTGGGGGGGGGAGGGGGAGAGAGAGACAGAGACAGAAAAACAGATAGACAGAGAAACAGAAAGAAACAGATAGACAGAGATAGACAGACAGACAGGAAGGAAAGAAGACAGAGGTAGAACACTTCAGCTAATTAGGGAAATGATGACGACCTTATGACGTGATTCCCTCCACTGATTTACTGCGCATGCCCTGCCGCCATCGCAAATCAAACACCACTCCCAGCATTCCCTGGCGACGGCAAAATGGCTGCCGATGCCCGCTAGAGGTCGCTTTGATGACGATGTCGGCTGTGGAGGGGCGCCACAGGTCGTCATCGCGTGCTTGTGCGAGATCGAATGAAAGAGTGTCTGGGGACTGAAAACAGAAGTAGAGAACAGCTAGATCGCTCTTTCATCTTAAAAATTGCATTGTGCTTGCACACTATGATGGCCACTAGTGTTGAATGCTAGAATAGTGAATGGAGTTGGCGGGCTGCACGAGGACACAGCTGAGATGTCGACTATACACCTATGTCGTTTGACTCGCACTGAGGCCTACGCATGTCCCGCAACGCACCTTCTTCTACTTCTTCTACTTCTTCTTCTTCTTCTTCTTCTTCTTCTTCTTCTTCTTCTTCTTCTTCTTCTTCTTCTTCTTCTTCTTCTTCAGCGTACCAGAAGAAATAAGTCCACTAAATAGGTCGTCTTTACCGTCTTTGTCAGGATTCCACGTTCTGTGATGATTCTTTAGGATGGTGTTTCAAAGCTCTTACGCGTCGCCGCCATGGTAGGAAAAAAAAGTCCGGTCATTATTGTGGGTCGAAAACACAAGTTACATACTCAGGGGTGCGTGAGAGAGAGGGGGAATAATACAAAGAGAAGGGGGTGGTGGTGGGTAAAAGAGAGAAAGCGAGAGAGAGAGAGAGAAAGAGAAAGAGAGGGAGGATACACATACACTGGAAGTAAAGGGAGAGTTTTTGATTGATTGATTGATTGATGCTTTAGGTCCAGCGGACTCTTCCGAGCCAAATCAGGACCGGAGTAAAGGGAGAGAGACAACAAGGAGTGAAGAGGGGGTGGGTAAAGAGTGAGAAAAAGAGAGAGAGAGTATTTATGCAGAAAGAGAAGAGAGACAGACAAGACAGACAGGGAGTTACGAGAAAGACAGAGACACAAACAGACAGATTGTTGAAACTACCTGCTATTCATGCATGATGCGGGTAGTTATGAATTATGCAAGCAAATTACCTTTAACCACAATTACCGCGAAATAGATGACATTCCACTATCTAATTAAATTTGATTTGATTGGCCATAGCCTGAGAGTAGAGTAACCTGCTTTGTCACAAAGTATTGTTTTGCTGCAACAATGTGCTTTCCATGACCCTCCTAAAGGGCCCCGAATCGCAGACTGTTAATTGTTGGCCAAAACTGGGATACTGTAGGATAGGATAGGATAGGGTAGGATAGGGTAGGATAGGATAGGGTAGGATAGGGTAGGATAGGGTAGGATAGGGTAGGATAGGATAGGGTAGGGTAGGATAGGGTAGGATAGGATAGGGTAGGATAGGGTAGGATAGGATAGGATAGCGTAGGATAGGGTAGGATAGGGTAGGATAGGATAGGATAGGGTAGGATAGTATATCCCATTTCCGCTCTGACGGAGTGATTTCCCCTGTTTAACGGTGTACCAATACGCTCTACGATCTACTAGATAATACGTTTAGCGCTACAGCAGTAGCTATCAACAGGCCCAAAAAGTACCTAATTTATTGATTTTATATTGTAATATCTTAAATGTTGACGACAAAGATGTTGTCACTTAGCTTAGAGAGAAACAGATAGTATTGAACAAAACCTGATGTTAATTTATCAGCTCTCGAAGGGAATGTTTGCAGTTATTAAATTAACATCTTTAAGACGTTCACTCCCGATAGTATAATGTAGAACTCGCTATATAGAATGTAACTTAGCCCACTTAGACATCTGACTAGTGTCACTGGACCACTAAGTAGCCACGCGAATCATATCAGTCTTAAATCTACCCTGCATATCTCCCTTGACACTCGATGTTGAGACGCAACAGAGGCGGGACAAGAGAACAAAGACGTCCGAGAAAATATTCACGTATTCGCGAGAACGAGATGGTTGGTCGGAGATGATGTAGATATCAGCTATATTCTCCGTATACCCCTGAATGGTGAGGCCGGATAGCTCAGTTGGTAAGAGCGTCTTGCTAGTAACCGAAAGGTCGCTGGTTCGAATCCCAGATTGGTCAACGTGTGATCATATTATTTTCCCCTTTACCAGCAACTGGCCCGCTGGTGTCAGTATAAATCGGTCCAGTAGTCACCTATATGCGAAAGTGTCGTGTGACTATAATCTACAAAACAACTACCCCTGAATAAACGGCAGTCACACACAAAGCGTAGGACCACGAAGGTCAAGGAGTAGACTGAAGTGAAAAATCCTCAGCCATCACCAACAGAGTGATAGACTAGAGACAGTTTCACGGTTCCCAGAGACTAGAAGTTAACACTAGTAGATTTCTAGTACTTATATGTTTATATATTATATCGATTGCCATGTATTATTATGTTCATGTTACATGTATTTACAGAACACGATTATTGTTTCTGACATGTTATGCGTATTACTTGACATAGCTTAGCCTTAAGATTCAGATATCGTAGTGTGCTTATGGGAAACTCGGCAGGTGTCTGATGCTGTAGACTCCTTGCAGAGGGCACCACATACCAATATATCTGAATAGAATATTGTAGCCAGAGTTCTGGATTTTCCAGCTCAGCTCTGGGACGGTTTGTGGAGTCAACGCCCGAACGCTTGCTCCCGTGAAAAGAAGGAGATCGACTATATATATATATATATATATATATATATATATATATATATATATATATATATATATATATATATATATATATATATATATATATATATATATATATATATATATATAGGCTTATAAACCATTGCTTCTGGGCACCTTAAAAGTCACCAACCGGTCATTTGGGTACCCGGCTTTGGATCTGGGGACCCGGCCGGGTCCCCGGATCCAAGGCGGCTCCCAGAAAACGACGATTAGGGTAAGGCAGTGCCTCGACGATTAGGGTAAGGCAGTGCCTCGACGATTAGGGTAAGGCAGTGCGCTCGAAACGGGTTAGGGTTAGGGTTAGCGGTCCGTCTACAAGTGATAAATTACATGCAATTATAGTGGGGGTACCCAAAAGCAAGGGGGTATATCTATATATATATATATATATATATATATATATATATATATATATATATATATATATATATATATATATATATATATATATATATATATATAGGCTTGGGAGGGAAATTGTCTACCTTGACTTTCTTGGTTAGACTAGCCTTGGGTGGCTCCTGCTTTGCAGAATCCTTTGGGTATGCCATTGGGTTACGCAGGACAAGGCGACACGACATTTGTTCTCCCCGGCTGAGCATTCACCTGCTGCGTTTGGTAGCGAGCGGGACCACATTGTCGGCAGGCATTTTATGCAGGTCGGTGGCAGCGACCTTGCAGTAGAGTGCGTGGCACTAGTAGCCGGCAACCCGGTACTCCCAACCACGCTTCACCTCCTTGCAGGGCAAATATTTTTATGTCCCTCTTTCGACCTTGCAGGAGAGTGCGTGGCACTAGTAGTTGGCAACCCGGTACTCCCAACCACGCTTCACCGCCTTGCAGGGCAAATATTTTTATGTCCCTCTTTTGAGGGATACAATGAAAATAACAGCTCGGGTGGAGCAATGTTCTCAAGGTCGTGGCCGAGAGACGGGAGTCAAATACTCCGCTCGGCTACATATATATATGAGAGAGAGAGAGAGAGAGAGAGAGAGAGAGAGAGAGAGAGAGAGAGAGAGAGAGAGAGAGAGAGAGAGAGAGAGAGAGAGAGTTAACTATACGTTCGAAAGAGCGCTTTTGTTTTATTTTTTATTTTTTGCTACCTACAAAAGTTTTCAGTGGAGCGACACTCACTGTGAATGTTAAAAGGATACGTCGAGGAGGCGTAGTCAAAGTGGGTCCCTTTAATCTTAGTTGCTATCAAATAGTAGTAGTAGTAGTAGTAGTAGTAGTAGTAGTAGTAGTAGTAGTAGTAGTAGTAGTAGTAGTAGTAGCACTGGAAGCTAAGTACCCGCTTTTCTCTAAGTCTTTAATCAGAGGCGTAAAGTGCGGCGATCTGTACCAACATACACGCTCACATATTACACTCTCGCACGCAAAACAAAAACATTATTGTACCACTCAAGGATGTGGTGTAAAGGCAGGAAGATCGCTATTAGAAGACGGAAAGAAATTTGATTTTTTTAAATGGATTTTTTATTGATTGAATGCATCCAGTACCAGTATTGACGAAAGGAAACCGGAGTATCCTGAGAAAATCCCGGTGACCTGACCAAAAAAAGTCTGGTACCTAAGTGTGTCCCATGCGGTGTTCGATCCCGCTTTTTTCGTCATGGGAACCGGAGCCTAATCACTTGCGCAATCAGATCACCCTTGTAGTAGTAGTAGTAGTAGTAGTAGTAGCAACTGTTGTAGTTGTTGTTGGGCTGCTTTTATTGGTTCGTAGGTAATTAGTGCTATTCGTCTTTCTGTTTTCTACAGCTATAACATGACACACATACATACATTCTCTCTGTCTCTCTGTCTGTCTCTCTGTCTGTCTCTCTCTCTCTCCTCAAGGGAGGTAAACATGGCAGCGGGTTGGTCACCTTGCCGTGGAGTAATCATGGGGAGTGAGAGTTATGGGGCCTGATTGTCGCCCTTTCTTAAGGCAGATACTATAGCGTGCCACTTGACTTTGTGTCCTCCTTTCCCTGTTGTTGGTGCGCTTCAACGCTGATGACCGACCTCTCTCATCAACTCTGTCGAAATTCCTTTTACTGAAACGAGAAACGAACAATTCAAATACCGTTAATCGCTGACCAAACATTGACCTTTGGAGATCTTTGAGTTTGAATTAGGCTACATGGGATGAAATTAAAGTCTGCCCCGAGGATCACTTTGTTCAACTTTGTTGAAACGAGCAGCGTCGATATCGGACGCTTAAGTGTATAGGTTAAGCATCGGAACATGCGTCGTCGCTGAAGTCGCTTTTCCCCTCGTCCCTCTTCTCGCGCCGATCTTTGGTTTCTTACATCGGCTGTATAGTATGCCTATTGTCAAATGTGCTGCACTGCTTGGGTATACCTGCTCTACTTAGCCGGGGCTCTCGGAGAACTCCGAGAAGCGCTCTCCTCAACGCTATTAAAATTAACATTCGTTTGCGGAAATTATAAACAAACAAGAAGCTGCAATTTATACCGTCCCTCTGGCAAAACAGTTACGTTGGAGATATAAGTGGATTCATACAGATCATCAACGGCAGCAACTACGGTAGCTTATCTAATAGATTTTCTGCATTGTGCACGTTCGACTGGGAGTGCTGATGTTCTGGATGAGCGAGTCATTAACTAATTGAGCTCATCTGGCCATTTTCAGTTAGGCAGAGCGAGACCAAACTTCTCTGGCTGAATACAAACTTAGCGTGACGGTCACACCCCTGTGAAGGCCTCGCCAGAAATCACGTGCCACATTCCCGCACGCGGCCTCTCGTCAGGTGACTCCCAAAAGGGACGTAACTCCCTACTGGCAGTAGAACAGGGAAGCTAGGTACAGAACGGCGGGAAAGGATTGCCGGAGCTAGCTGATTTTGCAAAGGTGCGAAATTCCATCGGCAGGCCAGGGACAACAGCGTGATTGTTATTAGACCCTGTCACTGCAGTGATGTCCCTTTGTACCCCGTGGGGATGGCCTGCGTGTCGCGCAACAGAGATTCTCATTTATTAGACAACTAGCTCGTTCCGGAACCACCCCAAACCTCCATCAGGGAATGTGGGTAGGTCACAAATTGCCATCGAACAATAGCAGCAGGGTGATTTGCAAATTAGGACAATGTTGTAGGATTGATCTAAAAGAAAATAGAGCACTCTAACGGTGTATTAATTTTTAAAAAAAAAAGAAGAATTAAATTGAATTGGGATGAATGTGTTGCGGTCTCTACTACAAGGGTAAATTACACATTGAACAACAGCTGCAAAGTGATTTGCTGCTAATTATATTGTAGGCTTGACACAGATATTCAATTCGTGGCTTATAGGCTAATAAACAAATCACAGCACTTATTAAGTCAGTGGCTAATATGGAGGTCCTTGTCTCTTTCTTGAGATGCCACTTGCCTCTACTCCATGTTCTGATGTTGTCACAGTCAATAATGACACACTGACGACTTGACGGAGAATCCTGATCTCTCAGTATAAAAATATTAATAACTTTACTCACTGTTTCACAGACAATCACTAGTCGCGGTATTCTCAGCCGATGCTAGGAACAGAAAGCTACCCTTGGGGAACACTGCAGGTGATCCCGTAGCTTAGGTCTGGAGATTTACTTCGCCAACCGTTGCTGCACGTCTGCACCAGTGATGGTTGGTCGAAGGAGAGATGATGGCGTTGATGATGTCCACATCCGGTCTCCTTGACGGATGTCACAAGGACAGCTCCATCAGCCACATACCATGAAGTTTCCACTCCAAACCGGCCGCTGTATACAACATTTAAACAATCGTAAATTTGTGCTCTTATGTTTAAAGAGACTATATGCGTCTTTGACACATTATTATATTTCAGAGTGCTTGAAGATCATTTCCTTCGTAGAATGTCTTCTCTATGCCTCCACACTGATACAGTCACTATTGTTACAATTCTTATGACAATACCTATTGCCACTTTAACACCATACACACATTGTGTATCTTATAAAACACAATGGGCTATGAGCCAAACTTTATAATCACAGCTCACTTTCAATTCATAACATATTCATTCATCATTAGATATAACTTATACAACTGAATTACATTTCTATTTCAGCCCCATATCTTCACATATGAATGAATACAACATGGCATCATAATTATAAGCTTGACCAAATACGGTATTTACATCAGTTACAGTACTTCCTTCAAACAATGGATTCCAATCACAATAATTCATAAAAAGCAATACTTTCTATTTTTGAATGAATAGCTTCACAGCTTATTATCCTATCCTATCCTGTCCCGCAACCCGGAGGTCGTAGGGGCACCACAGATGATCGTTTAACCAGCATACTCCATCTTTCTCTGTCATCAGCAGCCATGATGGCTTCGCTCAGTGTCAAACCAGTCCATTCTCGAATGTTGTCATCCCACCTCTTTTTCGGTCTCCCTCTTCTTCTACCTCCTTGCACTGTGCCTTGCAGAATGGTCTTTGCAAGGCCTGATGATCTGGTGACGTGGACATACCCTCAGAGTTTCCGTTTCTTCACCACGAGAGGAACAAGAACTTGAACAGCTGGTACAGAGACTTGACACCACCTCCAGAGCTTATGGAATAAAAATAAGTGCAGAGAAGACCAAAATGATGACCAACAACACCAATGGCATCAACACGGACATCAAAGTCCAAGGCCAATCCCTCAACACTTCAAATATTTAGGAGCCATTGTATCAGACAATGGATCCCGGCAGGAAGTCCTCTCTAGGATCGCACAAACAACTGCTGCCCTGACAAGGTTGAAGCCCATTTGGAAAGACAGGACCATCAGTCTACATCCCAAAGTAAGACTGCTGCGCTCCCTTGTCATCTCCATCTTCCTATATGCTTGCAAAGCATGGACCCTCACAGCAGATCTACAACGAAGAATACAAAGCATGGAGATGAGGTGCTACAGAAGACTTCTGGGCATTTCCTATACCCAACACATCACCAACGACAAAGTCCGAAAGACCATCACACAGGCCATTGGACAACACGATGACCTGCTCACAGTGGTGAAGAAACGGCTTATTATAAATACTGATAATAATAACAATAAATACCTGTATTATAGATAGAGCTGCACTATTCCAAAAGGGAAATCCCGATTTCCTAGAGCTCCAAAGAACACGTCTTTTCCCTTCAGCTGGCATGTACTCTCTGAATAAAATCAGCTCACTCTAATATTTTTATTTCGACATGCAAACTTCCGGCCTAACGCTAGTGACGTCATAACATCTATTTATACAAACGTAATGCGTTCGTTACATGTATGCATTCAGGCGTTAAGACTGAATCAATGTGTTGCGAGGAGCGGCGACTATGGTTGCAGGTCACCAATTACTCATTTGGACAATCAATGGCGATTGGTAAGAGTGATCAGGTCATAATCAACTATTGAATTACATTATTTTTAAATATCAGGCTACATTCTAAGGTAAGGCTGCTGCGCTCCCTTGTCATCTCCATCTTACTATACGCTTGCGAAACATGGACACTCACAGCAGATCTACAACGAAGAATACAAAGCATGGAGATGAGGTACTACAGAAGACTTCTGGGCATTTCCTATTCTCAGCACATCACCAACGACGAAGTCCGACAGACATAAGCCATTGGACAACATGATGACATGCTCACAGTGTTGAAGAAACGGAAACTCCGATGGTATGGCTACATCACCAGAGCATCAGGCCTTGCAAAGACCATCCTGCCAGGCACGGTGCAAGAAGGCAGAAGAAGAGGGAGACAGAAAAAGAGGTGGGAAGACAACATTCGAGAATGGACTGGCTTGACACTGAGCAAAGCCTTGAAGGTGGCTGAGGACAGAGAAAGTTGGAGTACGCTGGTTAAACGATCATCTGTGGTGCCCCAACGACCTTCGAGTTACGGGATAGGATAGGACACATAGGATTTTCAGATGTTGTGGAGAGCATGTACCCACAATGTAAAGACCACGAATTTGCAAATAAACAGTAGTAGGTGCAGAGTTATTTTCTAATTTCGTAGAATAGATCCCACATAGTCAGAAGTATGTATAATGTTACATCTGAATATTGTGCAACTCAAATTCGTTATCCACGCAGCCTGTTCACTCAGCAACAAGGCAGGAGTCGTCGCATAAACTAAAGTGTCCCAACTTTATTCAGCAAACACCAACAACTGCATACAAGATCGCTTTCCGAAAATCACCCTTTTGCAAGCAGATAGTGCACTACTTATATAGCCTTTCACTAATGTAGACATTTTCAGAACATTCCAGAATGACGCAATCAACACCGAATGGAAATAAAACTCGTCACCGGAATTACGCACAGCTTTTGCGAGATAGTTCTTGAACATTTGATCAATAATACACAAGTACTTTTAGAAAGTTCTCAATGCTCCTACAACAATATCGACCGACGAAACTAATCAACATTACACCAAGCTTTATTCTAGCAACAGCGCAGAATCAAACCAAAGGTAAATACACGCTATTATTGCACGCTTTGCAAAACCAAACGTTCGGAACTCTCGTACGCGTCTCAGTCATAACGTGTAGCTACAGCCAATCTAAAACAGTATTTATGGAGTTGTAACAAATTGCAATAATGCTAATGTTGTAGGGGTGGCCCCGTGGGGCAGTGGATTAATCGCCGGTTTCCTATGCCGAAGGTCGCGGGTTCGATTCCCGCAAGGGGCGAACGTTTGTGACTAAGGTACGAGACTATTGAGGTCACCGAGGTTTTTTTCCGGGTACTCCGGTTTCCTCCCTTTCTTCAATAATGGTACTGGACGCAGTCAGTATTAAAATTTCAAAAATAAATATTCGAGTTTCTTTCCTTCTTCCAATAGCGATCTTTCTGCCTTTACACCACCGGTTTGAGTGACGGATGTGTGTGTGTGAGGGTGGATGAGATGTTGGTACAGATCGCCGCGCTTCGAGCCCGATTGATGTGGGGAAAGGCGCGTATATAGCATCCAGTATTATTATTATTATTATTATTATTATTATTATTATTATTATTATTATTATTATTATTATTATTATTATTACATATTTAAAGAATCAATTGACATTATTAGTCCGGCAATAATAGAAATAGCCTAAGTAGTATTATAAAATGTGAAAAGATAACAACTGGCGTTTAAATGTCATCCGACAGATCCCAACCTTTAATAAGGTTTAGGACAGAGCACTGTAATATTAAGTTGAAAGCTTGTAACGCTACTTTTGTTTTAAAATTGTAGTATAGTTCAACTTTAAATGGTTCCATTTGATTATATGTTTTCTGTCCAAGTTTTCCATTCAAAACTATCTTGGTACTTTCTCTTTGAGCAATAATGATTACAGAAACTTGAAGACAGCAATTTTTTAACATTTTGTAGAACGGACACAAACGGGGAAAGGCGTATTCAAATGGATTGAATTGGGTTAATGATCGATTCACTCCACAAAAAGGGTTGAACTGTGACAGGATTATCTCCCTTCTAAAGGTCTCTCATTGCGTGTTGAAAACGGGTGGTGGTAAGCGGGAGGGGAGGCGAGGGGGGGGAAGGAAATGGGGGCTTGCATTGGTTCTAGCAGGATTGTATAGTATTAGTAGTAATTTTATTTTGAACTGCCAAGTTATAAACTATTTAGGCAGTACAGATCTTAAAATGCACACAAAACAATAAGAAACTTTAAAACTATAATAAAAGAGCCAGGAAATCTACAGTTTGTGTCTTATGCAGGGTTGAAAAGGTGTTCGGCATGTGGCACGGCTCGATTCTGTCTTCTTTGGTACTGGATCCAGGACAGCCATGAGCAGCTTTTTGAACCGGAGCACCGCAACTCGCCAACACCATATGTGATTAGAGGATAAAAGAGCAATAATCGGGTCTCTCTCTCTCTCTCTCTCTCTCTCTCTCTCTCTCTCTCTCTCTCTCTCTCTCTCTTTCTCTCCCCCCTCTGTCTGCATGAAGCCTAGCATGGAAGTTAGGGCTACCCTGGTAATCACACTAACACATTCCTTGTGATGCGGCAGGGGACCTCACTCCAATTGTTTTACAATCACAGTACACACCGCATCACGACAGTGCGCTCCCTCGGCGTCACGTGACATGAACCCGAGCGACAGGGTCGCCCTCTGGAGGTAATTTGCATAATTAATCAACTCTGCAGCCGTGGATCCCTAGCTTTCATGTCGGCTGCGCACAAACAGTAATGCTAAGTTTTGGGGGGATGACATTGCAGATTTGTGAGAAATCTGGGAAACTTGAAAAGTATATACGAACAAGTGTGTGTGTGTGTGGGTGTGGGTGGGTGGGTGTGTGTGTGTGTGTGTTTGTGTGTGTTTACTTCTCAACGTCAAATGATACGGTGGGAGAGGACAGGAGAAAGTAGGATTGGAGGGGGATAAATACAGAGACAGAGAGACTGAGCTCTTATCTTACTGTGGAAAAATAACCAGTAACCGTTATCAGTCTCGCTTGAGTTAGTTCCTGTGTCAGTCAGTACCTTGAGCTGGAACTGTGCTCTACAAGAACTATTAAATAAATTAATTTAATTTAATATACCGAAAAAAAAATAACGAAAAGAGGGAAGAGGAGGGGGAGGAGGAGGAGGAAGAAGAAGAAGAAGAAGAAGAAGAAGAAGAAGAAGAAGAAGAAGAAGAAGAAGAAGAAGAAGAAGAAGAAGAAGATGATGATGATGATGATGATGATGATGATGATGATGATGATGATGATGATGATGATGATGATGATGATGATGATGATGAAGAAGATGAAGAAAAAAAAGAAAAAGAAAAAGAAGAACAAGAAGTAAAAAATGAAAGAGAAGAAGCAGGAGAAGGAGAAGGAGACAAACAAAGAAGAAGAAGAAGAAGAAGAAGAAGAAGAAGAAGAAGAAGAAGAAGAAGAAGAAGAAGAAGAAGAAGAAGAAGATGATGATGATGATGATGATGATGATGATGATGATGATGATGATGATGAAAAACAAGAAGATCAACAACAACAATAACAACGACAGCAGCAACAACAACAAAATGATGATGATGATGTTGATGACGACGACGACGATGATGATGATGATGATGATTATGATGATGAAAAAGAAGAACAAGAAAAAGTTTACGATGGCGATGATGAAGATGATGAAGATACATCGCCACCACTAACAACAACACATACATTTAACAAAATAAAATAAAGAAAGGTTAAGTACGGACATAGCTATCATCCGAAAAGCGCCTAAACACACACACACACACACACACACACACACACACGCACACACACACACACACACACACACACACACACACACAAAGATACTCTTTAAAAGTGATTGTGCATTTTATTATATTAAATCACTCCGCGAAAAGATTGCAATGTCACAACGATAAAGGGAATGTCAATCCTGTGCAATCCTGCGCACACTCATTGAACGATTGACAGTAAACAACAATCATTTGTCAATCAAATAGTTACGTGCATGTAAATTTTAAAAAACAACAACAGTAATTTGAAAAAGTTGTAATAAATTGGCAATGTTACTTTTAACTTTATGTGCATGTACACTTTTTGATAGATTAAAATTTTTTTTTTACATAAATTAATAATGTGTCTTTAAGTTTTAAGCATAAATAATATAAGAAATATTCATACACCATGTCTGAGTCTCTCTCTCTCTCTCTCTCTCTCTCTCTCTCTCTCTCTCTCTCTCTCTCTCTCTCTCTCTCTCTCTCTCTCTCTCTCTCTCTCTCTCTCTCTCTTGTTGTCTTTGTATAATCTGAGTTTACATGTTTGCGCTGAATCTCCCTCCACCCAACACTCCCCATTGAAATGAACCTGTAAGCGTTTTTATTGATTAAAAAGTCTCTCCCCCTCCCCCATCTCTTCTACACCCCCCCCTCCATCCCAACCTCCTCCCCTCCTTCCCGCCGTGGTTGAGGTGGCCTGGTATCTCATTGGATAGGGAGCTGCTTTCCTAGGCCGAAGGTCGCGGGTTCGATTCCCGCAACGGGCGAACTTATGCGACTTAGGTACGAGACTATTCCAGGGAGATAGGAAACCGGAGTACCTGGAGAAAACCCTCGGTGTCCTGAAACGTCTCGTACCCCAGTCAGGTAACTTCGACCCTCGCGGTGTTCGAACCCGCGACCCTGGGCCTAGGCCACCAGCTCTCTACCACTGTGCTATTGAAAATAAAACAAAATTGCATTTAATGGAAAATTTTTATAAAATGAAAATAATTTTGTAGTCACATCTTTCATTCAACTACTCGTTTTCTTAGTATTTAATGCAAACACGCACACAAATATTCGATTAAAATTTTTTAAAGAAATCCATCACTCAAAAAACGGTCAAATAATCCTCCAATTATTTATAAATAATTCATCCCACCAATGTATACAACTGACCAATCAGTCGATCAATAAATCAATCAGTCAAATATGACCAATCAGTCGATCAAAAAATCAATCAGTCAAATGTCGCCTATAATACAAGTTAGCTATCACTGACTTTTAATTACAATAATCAAATTTGGCTATCGATAAAATACCGAACATTTAATCAAACTTAAATCATTACATACATATTTTATTTCTCGATTTATTTATTTATTTTTTTATGATGATGAAGATAATGATGATGATGATGATGATGATGATGATGATGATGATGATGATGATGATGATGATGATGATGATGATATTATTATTATTATTATTATTATTATTATTATTGTTATTATTATTATTTAGTTAATTATTATTCATTAGTTTATTATTATTATTAGTAGTAGTAGTAATAGTAGTAGTAGTAGTAGTAATAGTAATAGTAGTAGTAGTAGTAGTAGTAGTAGTAGTAGTAGTAGTAAGGTGCGTGACCAGAGTGACAGGGGACAGGAGTGGGTTTTGGTGAATGACTATACAGTACAGACGATGTATATAAAGTTTATCGTCACAAAAGCTTCACCGATCTTTCATTTGGAGATTCAACGCCTGTACTAGCCCAGGTCACAGGCACAGATTGACGCAAACTTGTATGCAATTTCTTTAACTCAAAATGTCACTATACTTTTATTGAGAGTTCGAACGCCTGTTCTTATTTATCACAGGCATAGGATTATACACATTTATTGTAAAATGTCTCCTCAACCCAAAACATCACCTGTCTTTTATTTGAAGATCAAGCGCCTGTGTTTGTTGATGTTGGTCTGAATAGTCTGTAACTGCAGGAGGTCCGTGAACAGGGACCACAGGCAAAGAGTTACTAAAGTTGGTAGTAGCAAAGTCTGTATGACGTTGCTGTAAACTGATGTCAACACTATTTCTGACATCAACACCTCTGACGTCAGTGTGTGTCTGATTGTCATGAAAAGGTCTGAAAATAGTCGCTCGAGACACTGGGATGGCTGGCGCCCTCTGTGTAGTCGTCATTCCCACCCTCTGTGACGTACTTTCCAACCTCTGAGACGTAATATCCACCCTCTGTGCTGTCACTTCCATCGTGACGTCACGCGGTGGTTTGTCATCAGGGCTTCCGGGACTGACGACATCGACTTCGATGCCCGTGTCATCTTCGTCATCGTCGTTGTCTTTTTCCAGTCCACTGCCATCACCGTTTCTGTCATCAACAACATTGAGATCTTTGTCTCTTTTAGTCTCACCAATTTTCGAGACGTCCAAGTGGTCGTCTTGGCCTGTGTGGCGGCGTTTCCGCGTCAGGCATAGCGCCTGGTCAGGAGTGTTCGAGTCTTGGTGTTTAGATGTCGATGTGGTGGCAAACACATTCCTCCTGATCTGCCTGTCCTCCATAGGCATTGAGGTTGTCATTGAGGCAACTGAGGTGCTGAATCGTGATGATGAAGAAGATGATGAAGAAGATGATGATGAAGAGCATAGTCTTACCCCAGTTTGAGCCTGGCCCATTCTCAGAATATCGTCGCTAGAACAAGGCCTATTCTGAGAGAAGTTTATCATTGCAAACTGCTGTCCATTTTTTGCGCTGTACTCCATCTTATTTCCAGTAGTTGCTATACCTCTTGGGAACGTCGGAACCATGGCTGCTTGTCCTTCAACACTCTTTGGGCGAAAAGCGTGAGAGGTATGCAGTAACCCAGAATTCTGGGTCGGCGGCGAAATCTCGAGACCAATCTCGTTATTTTTGCGAGACTCGTAACGCATCTCGTTGGAGGTTTCACCGTCTTCGAACCTCTCCCTTGCAACGTCGGTGTTGATGGTGGAAGCGTCGTGAGAGGTCCCGGAAGTCTCGTTGGAAGTCTCGCTGGAGATCTCGTTGGAAGTCTCGTGGTTGGTCTCGGCGTGTTGGGTCTCGGTGTGCCTGCGGAGGTCGACTTTGCGCTGGAAGCTTCGGTTGCAGCGCGTGCAGGAGAAGGGTTTGAACCCGGTGTGCTTGCGGCAGTGCGTGATGAGGTTGGAACTCTGGCTAAACGCCTTGTGGCATACGGTACACTTGTAAGGTTTTTCTCCTGCAACACACAACGCAAAACATTCTTTTGAAATTAGCATTGTCAATAGGGCCTGTCCTATTACTTTAATAAAAAGCGAAGGTGTCCGGGGAACCTTTGGGCCGTTAGGGAAGGCAGCGTTTGGGACCTCCCTTTTCTCAAACTTCTCAAAGGTACTATCCAACCTGAGAAATAATTAACGCTTTGGCCTAAAACCACACCTAACTCAAAAAGCTATTTTTGGAAAGACTTAAGGTGGCCAGGAAGTCCTCTCCAGGATAACACAAACAACTGCGGCCCTGCCAAGGTTAAAGCCCATTTGGAGAGACAGGACCATTAATCTACATTCCAGGGTAAGGCTGCTGCGCTCCCTTGTCATCTCCATCTTCCTATACGCTTGCGAAACATGGACCCTCACAGCAGACATGCAACGAAAAATACAAAGCATGGAGATGAGGTACTATAGAAGATTTCTGGGCATTTTGTTTACCTAGCACATCACCAACGAAAGTCCGACAGACCATCACACAAGCCATTGGACAACTCGATGACATACTCACAGTGGTGAAGGAACGGAAACTCTGATGGTATGGCCATGTCACCAAAGCATCAGATCTTGCAGAGACCCTCCTGCAAAATACGGTGCAAGGAGGCAGAAGAAGAGGGCGACAGAAAAAGAGGTGGGGGGGGGGGACAACATTCGAGAATGGACTGGCTTGACAGTGAGCGAAGCCATGAGGGTTGGTGAGGACAGAGAAAGATGGAGTACGCTGGTTAAACGATCAACTGTGGTGCCCCTAAGACCTTCGAGTTACGGGATAGGATAGGATAGGATAGGAAGGATGTATATATCCAGGTGTCAAGCGATGGAGTCATTACGAGAAACAGCCGTCACTGAGAGGTTAAATCAGAGAAACAGCAACTACATGAACTTCTATGATGATGATGATGATGACGATACGTTTAATTTCATGCAAATACAGTTCTACTGACAAACGTTATCACCAAATTTCAATAGGGATTACTTTTCAACCATTCTATAGAATCAGAAGTCACACCGAGTCGCTGAGACTAGGCGAGTATTACGTTCCAGCTACTCGGCTACGCTGTGTGGGTAGTAATGTACAGTGGCCAGACACTGTCCTTCCCCTTCCACTTTCCAACCCTCCCAACCCTGCAGGTTGTTAGTCAAACGTGGCGTTCTCTTGTCTCATCCACAATAAACAACGCTGGCAGATATCCGTTACAGTCAGAGGGTATACATTTCAATGTGTGGTCACTTCCGGTAATCTCTTTCATTAATCAAACACACAGACAAAAGGAAAAAAAATTCAGTATAACGTTATGACTTTATGTATTACCATCAATGAAAAGACTCAAAATATCCGTTACAGTTACATGTAAGGGATCAATGTCTTAGTGTTTGTTATTGTTAGTTTTTGGGGGTAGTCCAAAGAAATAATATAATTCAGACAGACAGACAGATAGAGTTACAGACAGACAAAAACATACTTTTCCACATGACCTTTGCTGTATTAACACAAATGAAAAGACCAAAGTATATCAGTTACAGTTAAGGCTTTCAGTCTTTTAGAGTTCGTTAGTTTTTGTGTAATCCAAGTGTTACACTCGATGTTGTTTTTTCTCTATCAGTAGTTGATTCAGCCCCGATGCTTGAATTCCTGATAGGTGTAACTCAGATTCGTTTATCCACACAGCCCGTTCAATCATCAACAAGTCAGGAGTCGTCGTATGAAGTTTTCCACTTTTATTCAGCACACATCAACAACTGCATACAATCGCTCAATTGCTTTTTCCACTCTACACTTTTACTTTCCAACTCACTACCAACAACTTTTTTTGAAACAGTGCGGCACTTATAATAATATAGTCTCTTCATACTCCAGAACAATTTAGAACACGGCAGAATGACGCACTACAACCAATCAAATAAAACTTCGTCATCACTGACTTACGTCATACAACATTCTTTCTGTCCAAGAATGTTCTCAAATATCCCGAAACTTCGATCGATAGTAAACAAGCAGATCTAGAGAATTCTCCAATAATATGGACTAACGAAAATTATCAACGTTATACAAAGCTTCTTCTAACAACAATGCAAACTCAAATCAAAGGTAAATACACTATTATTGCATGCTTTGCAAAATAAAACGAACAGATCTATCGCGCACGTTTCACACATAATATCGTGCGCATTTCACACGCACCATCATGCGCGTTTCAACGTAACACCAAGCAATAATCAAAACTGACAGGGATGAAATACCCTCTGAATCAGTTCAGTTGTTTAATTGTACAGTCTGTTTCACACAATATTTTTGACATTCCCTCATACTCACACACACACATACACACGCACACACACACACACAAAGAGAGAGAAAGAGGCTGGAGAGGAACAAGAACTTGAACAGCTGGCACAGAGGCTTGACATCACCTCCAGAGCCTTTGGAATGGAAATAAGTGCAGAGAAGACCAAAATGACCAAAACACCAATGGCACCAACATGGACATCAAAGTCCAAGGCCAATCCCTCAACACGATGCATAGCTTCATATATCCAGGAGCCATTGCCTCTCCAGGATCGCACAAACAACTGTTGTTCTGACAAGGCTGAAGCCCATTTGGAAAGACAGGACCATCAGTCTACACTCCAAGGTAAGGCTGCTGCGCTCCCTTGTCATCTCCATACTCCTATACACTTGCGAAACATGGACCCTCACAGCAGACCTACAACGCAGAATACAAAGCTTGGAGATGAGGTGCTACAGAAACCTTCTGGGCATTTCCTATACCCAGCACATCAACAACGACGAAGTCCGACAGACCATCATACAAACCATTGAAAAACACGATGACATGCTCACAGTGGTGAAAAAATAGAAACTCCGATAGTATGGCCATGCCACCAGAGCATCAGACCTTGCAGAGACCGTCCTGCAAGGCAAGGGCCAAGGAGGCAATACAATACAATACAATACAAGGTTATTGCTTTAGGTCCAGCGGACTCTTACAGAGAATTCGAGCTGAAGCGTCTTGAGTTCCAGCTAGAAATGGCGCGTATCCAGCAACAGCAGAATGCGCCACAAGTTATCAGTGACAACACGGCTCCAAAATTGCCAGCTTTCGTCGACGGGAAGGACCAGATCGACAGCTATCTGGCGAGATTCGAAAGGTTCGCCGAAAGCTCCAATTGGCAACCTCGAGACTGGGCGATTCGACTGAGTGCACTTCTGACGGGGCAAGCCCTCGAAGTTTACACCAGACTGTCGAACGATGACGCCAAAAACTACGACGTCTTGAAAGAGGCCCTGTTGCAGTGCTACAACTTTACAGAGAAGGGCTACCGTAAACGCTTCCGTGAATGCCGGCCTAAGTCAGACGAGACGCCAAAGCAGTTTGTGGAGCGCCTGTCGTCATATCTACACAAGTGGGTGGAGTTATCAGGCGAAATGAAGTCTTACGACAGTCTCCATGACCTGATTGTGAAAGAACAATTTCTCAATGCCTGTCACAAGGACCTAGCGACCTACTTAGAAGAACAAAAGCTGCAGACGCTTAAAGATGTGACTGAGGCTGCTGAAAGATATCTCATCGCTCATGGGAAAACCCTGGGGCTACCCAGCGCGACGAAACATTTTCAGAAGACTGCAAACCATGGGAACCAGGTCCAAGGGAGCCAGACGAGCCAGAGACAGACGGACTCCACGCCTCCTCCCAGGGAAGGGCACTCAAGAGGCTGTTTTATCTGCAACGCTACAGACCACAGAGCTGCCAGCTGCCCTCAAAGCAGAAATAGCGGACAGCGGAGCAGTACGGACAATGCAGCGGCGGGCAACCGGCAGAGGCGGTTCTCCAATCAACGGCAAAACAGTAGATCTGACCATCAAGTGTGCGGCGGGAGCGTCATTCTTCCGAGTGAGACCAAGCGCACAGCTACCCCTGCGGACGTGCAAGAGTGCATGACTGATGGCCAACTTCTCCTTGCCAACGGAAAATCCATCCCCGTCGTCGCCAGCGCAGCTGTGACCGTCCAGAACATGCCTGTTTCCAAGGGACGCGTCGGAAATCATGAAGTGACTGTTCTAAGAGACTCTGGCTGCAGTGGGGTCATCGTCAGAGAAGACCTAATCGCTAAAGAACAGTTCACTGGCGATTCTAAATGGACACTCATGGCCGACAGCAAATGTGTGAAAGCGCCAGTTGCAAAAATTCATGTCAACACCCCTTTCTACATAGGCGAAGTCGAAGCGGTTTGCCTGAAGAAGCCGCTGTATGATTTGATGATCGGGAATATCGACGGCGCGAGACGACCCGACGACCCCGATCCAGAGTGGAGTCCTGCCTCAACTCAACACGTCGAAGTTGTGGAGGAGGATCCATTGCCGTTTCCCGATGGAGACCTTACAGAGCTGCTACGGGACAATGTGGTTACTCCGGCTCAGCCCTGCCGACCAGAGATCGTCGGTGCTGTTACTACCAGGGCCCAGGCCAAGAGAGACAAGACGTCTACGCCACTGAAGGTCGCCGACAACTCTAAAGCTGCCATCGTGGACAGAGATAAGCTGATCCAGCTCCAGGAAGCTGATAGCACTTTAAACAAGTACAGGAACCGCCAAGACCACGTGACCAAAGGCAGTGGTACGGTCTATTTTGAGGTGAAGGCCAAGATCCTGTACCGAATCTTCCAGCACCCGAGGGTCAACGGAGGGAAACCACTACGTCAAGTCTTGGTACCGTTACCCCTAAGGCGCCAGGTGATGGAAGTAGCGCATGACTCAATCATGGGAGGTCACCTAGGTATCAAGAAGACGTCAGACCGAACCCAGGCGGTATTCTACTGGCCAGGACTTCATGCGGACGTCAGCCGTTTCTGCCGATCATGTGACATTTGCCAGAAGACCATACCTCGAGGAAGGGTCCCGAAAGTGCCTATGCAGAGGATGCCTCTGATCGACCGACCTTTCAAGAGGGTGGCCTTAGACTTAATCGGCGAAATAAGACCTCCGAGTGAAGAAGGTCATCGATGGGTACTGACTTTAGTGGACTATGCGACTCGGTACCCAGAAGCAGTGCCACTGAAGAAGATTGACACTGAAACTGTAGCAGAGGCACTGGTGGACATGTTCAGTAGGCTTGGAGTGCCTGAAGAAATTCTGACAGACCTCGGGACGCAGTTCGTCTCTGACTGCATGAAGGAGGTCAACCGACTGCTGAGCATCCGGCATTTGACTACGACACCCTACCATCCAATGTGCAACGGGCTCGTCGAGAAGTTCAATGCTACGCTGAAGTCCACCTTGAAGAAACTGTGCAGCGAGCAGCCCAGACAATGGCATCGCTACATCAACGCCTTACTTTTCGCCTACAGAGAAGTACCGCAGGAGTCCACCGGCTTTTCTCCGTTCGAGCTGCTGTACGGAAGAACCATCCGAGGGCCGATGCACATCCTAAAAGAACTGTGGACGAAAGAAGTGGACACCCCAGAGGTGAAGAACAGTTACCAGTACGTGTTTGAGCTACGGGAGAAGCTGGAGCAGACTCTCGAGATAGCCAGAGAAAACCTGAAGAAGTCCCAAGACTGTGGAAAGCACTACTATGATCGTAGGGCTGTGAACAGGAAGTTCAAACCTGGCAACAAAGTGCTGGTGCTGCTACCTACTGATCATAATAAGTTGCTGATGCAGTGGAAAGGCCCGTACGAAGTGGAGACCGTGGTGGGAATCAACGACTATAAGGTGAAGGTCGGCCAGCATTCCAAGATATACCACGCCAACCTCCTTAAGCTGTACGTGGAAAGGCCATCAGAGACTGTGCACGCAGCCACAGCAGCTGTGACCGACGACAGCTTTGACAGCGAAGAACTGTTGGAACTTGGAGACTTCCACAGCAAAGAAGGCATCGATGACGTTAAGCTAGGACCAGGCTTGACGGAAGGTCAAAAGTTGGAGCTCAAGGACCTTATGGGCGAATTTCCCCATAGTTTCAGCGATGTCCCAGGCTCTACGACTTTGGTCGAACATGAAGTCTACACCCAGACCTTGAGGGAGCTGTTCCACCGTCCCGCAGAAGCCAACCTGACCGTGAGACCCAGCGAATGCATTCTGGGAGCTGACAACGTCGACTGCGTCGGACATCCGACGGAAGAAAAAGACAACGGAGGACGCAATGATTCCAGGGAAGCCCACGTGATCATCGTCTTTGACCCTGGGCCGATGACGACCGCAACTGACGAGGGCGTCGATTCCTTGCGAACGAAAGAACATTGACTGTGTGGACGAACTAAGAATATTGGTAATGACAGACTTGAAAATGAAAAACGTTG
>CM072527.1:33512059-33514559 GCA_036898135.1 Oncomelania hupensis | reverse complement strand
TAGATAGATAGATAGATAGATAGATAGATAGATAGATAGATAGATAGATAGATAGATAGATAGATAGATAGATAGATAGATAGATAGATAGATAGATAGATAGATAGATAGATAGATAGATAGATAGATAGATAGATAGATAGATAGATAGATAGATAGATAGATAGATAGATAGATAGATAGATAGATAGATAGATAGATAGATAGATAGATAGATAGATAGATAGATAGATAGATAGATAGATAGATAGATAGATAGATAGATAGATAGATAGATAGATAGATAGATAGATAGATAGATAGATAGATAGATAGATAGATAGATAGATAGATAGATAGATAGGGTTAGGGGTTAGGGGTTAGGGTTAGATTTAGGGTTAGGTTTTTTTTTACACGCAAGCAAAAGGTTATTACCTGAGAGTTGGTCACGCAAACGGTCATGTACAACAAACCCATGAGTGAAATCTCTTTAGGTGGGGGTATATTCCTGGCGCGAGGGTTATGACCTGGCCTAGGCTGATCTATACCCAGGGGGTTAAACTCGCCTAGGCTACCTTATACCCAGGGTATAAAGTAGCCAGGGGTATATTTTGGCCTGTTACACCGGTACTCTCCTTAATCAACTCAAGAAAACCATTGGCCAACCCAACGGTCTATTTATAGAGCCACGCCAGCCAAATTATTACCAATCACATTCTTTGTCACACAGCCAGTTGTACGTCTTTGCCGTGTCATTTGATTGGCTACCGCACAGCACAAGGGTTGATTCTATATATTTAACCCATATCCCTCCCAAGGTTCGTTTCTAAGTTGAACCACAATCATCTCCACCGATCTGCATAAACCATTTTACCTAACGCATACGGAATAACAATATTCAGACCATCGCTGCTGCATATTCTTGTAAAATAATCCAATATTCTTCCTTCCGATGAAATTAATATCTAGTCTTTGTATGTGTTATGTGAAGACATTTGTTGTTGTTGTTGTTGTTGTTGTTGTTGTTGATGTTGTTGTTGTTCTTCTTCTTTCTTCTCATTTTAATTCTTCTTCTTCTTCTTCTTCTTCTTCTTCTTCTTCTTCTTCTTCTTCTTCTTCTTCTTCTTCTTCTTCTTCTTCTTCTTCTTCTTCTTTCTTTTCTTCTTCTTCTTCTTCTTCTAGCCCATGTTCTCCTAACAAGTTGTTGAAAAAGCATTCTTCTTATCCTTCTTCTCTTCCTCTAGTTTCAGCATCCTTCTCATGTTCTCTAAATATATATTTAATTAATTAATCTTCTTCTTCTCTTCCTCCTCCTCTTCTTCTTCTTCTTCTTCTTCTTCTTCTTCTTCTAGCATGCATCACATGGTTTCTAAATTTAAGATGTTTTGCTCGCGTGCTAATTCATTTAGTTTGATTTCTTAATGACCGTTTTGGGCTGATACGGATCACTCTATTTACCCCCACCCCTCTCCTCTCTCTCTCTCTCTCTCTCTCTCTCTCTCCTTGTCTCTCTTTCTCCCTCTATGTCTGTCTCTCTCTCTCCCTCTCTCTCTTAATTATTAACATTATGGTTACTGTTATTGTTAACGTTCATAAAGTTAAAGGACAGGTTGCAAGATTAGACTCCTAGAAACCTTTATCCGATTAATGTTTCAACTTAAAATTCTCACTCTCTCTCTCTCTCCTCTTCCTCCTTCTTCATCTTCTTCTTCTCCTCCTCCTTCTTTCTCTTGTTCTTCTTGTTCTTCTCATCCTCCTTCTTGTTCTTCTTCTTCTCCTTCTTCTTCCCCACCCCACTACCATGCTTTCACTTCCACCACTCACCACCCCAAGCGTCAAAATCACAAAAGAAAATCATTCCGAGGGTCTTTCCCCTAAATTGCATTACATCGTTTAAACTGGAGCCAACGCGTCTGCTGCCCGTTTGTGGTAAAGAAAGAAAATCATTTCCAGCCTCTTCACATTCCGGCGGGCGTCCGATGTCATTGAATGAATTAGGGAGCGGGAGGGGATTTTCCTAGCAGAAGTTGGACAGCGGTGTGTGATTCTTCTTCTTGTGTACCGAGCACCATCTTGCATAGAGATATGGAGAGAGAGAGAGAGAGAGAGAGAGAGAGAGAGAGAGAGAGAGAGAGAGAGAGAGACAGAGAGAGAGACAGAGAGAGAGACAGAGAGAGAGACAGAGGCAGAGGCAGAGGCAGAGACAGAGACAGAGACAGAGACAGATTTGCGGATAAAACTAAATAGAGTCTGATTTATGATAACACATAACTATTTTGCTAATAATTATTTTTCGCTAATTTCCTTACCTGAACCCGTGTCTCGAAAGTCGTTAGTGCACCATAGATGATCGTTTAACCAGCGTACTCCACCTTTCTCTGTCCTCATGGCTTCAGTCAGTGTCAAGCCAGTCCATTCTCGAGTGTTATCTTCCCACCTCTTTTTCTGTCTCCCTCTTCTTCTGCCTCCTTGCACCTTGCCTTGCAGGATGGTATTTGCAAGGAATGATGCTCTGGTGACG
>CM072527.1:33082059-33499559 GCA_036898135.1 Oncomelania hupensis | reverse complement strand
TAGCGCGGCGTTACCCTATAGAAAAGTGGGGGAGGTGGAGGAGACATTAGGACACACCCACACCCACCCACACACACCCCACACACACACACACTCCCGCCCAACCCCACCTAACGCCTATTAATTTTACCGACACTAAACCCGAATTTCAATTTCGCCCGCACAGGGACGAATAACAAACAATCCCAATGGACCGGAAGGTGGGTAGAGAATATGAAGGGGGGTAAAGAAGATAGTTTTGGGGCCAGGAAGTTGTTGGAGGGAGAGAGAGAGGGGTGAGGCGGAGATGCAAGTCGGGGGATTAGTAGGGGTGAGGAGGGCAAGTCTTGTCTTTGACACTGTGCGGTATAGCGTTGAAGGTTCAATTCCCACAAACTGTTGCCCGCTCTGCTGTCCTCACTGTGCCAATGCACCGACGTAAACCTGCACTGGCCAAGGACAGCGTGACATGCGTGAGCTTTGATACTTCAGTATTGCGTCTACCGACACCAGTTGACCTAAAGGCTACTACTAAGCTTATAACAGAGGCCTCTCTCCTGGTGCCCACACAGGCGCGGACTTGACAGATCCTTAAGCTCGTGTCCTAGACGGGTGAGCGCCGGCTACCCAAAATACACTAGGTCCCTTCTCTACCATACCCGATCGATCAGGATTGTGCTCAGTTATCTTGGCGTCAGAGGATGCGCTCAAAGGCTGCAAGTTGGCGCCTTGGGTGGCTTGAGTTAGATCCTGTGTTGGCCAGCGCCTTGAGCAGCTCTTTAGCTGGAAAAGTGCTCTATGTGAACGATGAAATAAAATATAATAAGGACGAGTAATTCCGGAAAGTTCGTTTTCGATAATTGCTATTAAAACAGAGAAAACAAACAAAGGTGAAAGACGAATACACGAGCCATATCACAAAATCCTAAATTCTCAACATTTTCAAGTTCATCGGAATTGGGAGGACAAACATCTTTTCGACACGTGTAACAGAATGGGAACAAACTTGCTCCAGCAAATATAGACCTCTGTGTTTGCGGGTAGTTCTGACTCAGGGGGACATTGGTGGATACCAGTTTGTGTGTCCATCCGCTTTGAGCAGCTCTTAGAACTGAAAAATGCATTTTCTAAATAACGGTAAAGGGAGTTTGTCAACATTGAAAACAAGTCATACCCTATGCACCACACCGGGCAACTGGAGGCCACCGAGTGCAGTGCTGGGCCACGATTTACGTCCCCTGTCTGTTGCTGTTGTCACTCGATGGCTCTGACTGCAGTCGTCTGCACCTGTGTTTTGTCGTCTGCTAATGTGCTTTCAATTGATTTTGATAAATCTGTCTCTGATTTACTCTCTTTTGGTGGCCAAGTTTGCGGCTTTTAAAACATGGTTAGCCTGCAGTAAGCTACTAATCACCTTACACAGGCTTTCTTTTCAAATAACCGATGACGCACAGCGTAGCTGAACCTGGCCGAGAATGACGCTACGTTGGCATCTCCACTAACTGGTGACAGGTCCTCAGCGAGTCTTCGCTGCGCAAACCGCTGGTGGACGCTGCGACTGCGCTGAGACCATCAACTCACTCCGACCGACCAAACTCCTCTCCTTTAATCGTTTTTATATATTTATTTATTTATTTAATTGTTTTTATATAGCGCTTTTTCAGCTAGCTCAAGAGCTGCTCAAGGCGCTGGCCAATTCAGGATCTAACTCAAGCTGTCTGAGGAGCCCACCTGCAACCTTTGGGTGCATGCATAGTCTGACGCCCAGACCACTGAGCACAATCTTGGGCAACTTGGGAGGAGGAGAAGGGACCTGTTGCGTGCTAGGTGTATTTGTGTAGCCGGCACTCACTCGTTTAGAACATGAGCGTCAGGATCTTTAAAGTCCATGCCATGGAATACTTGCGTGTAGAGACTAGACCTGGGTTTATGCTCTCATCCGAATTCGTCTAATTAACTTTTAACCTCTTCACTACACAAGTTTGTAAAGAAAAATCAATTAGGCATTTATTTCAATTAAGCCCATGCTCTTATTGGATTATCAAGACACCATATTTTAGTCAAAAAGAACAAATGCAATTAGGAATTGACCATCATTTCAATCAAGACGACTTTATTTCAGTCAAGCTAGACCTTTTCTAACTTATTTAAGGCATTGATTTAAATGAAAGAATCTACTTCTTTTTTAATCAAGATCCACTTTATTTCAATGAAAGATCGACATTTGCCAATTAAGCCTTTACTTCTTGTTCTTGTTCTTCTTGTTCTCTGTTCTTGTTCTTCTTCTTGTTCTTGTTCTTCTTGTTCTTGTTCTTCTTCTTCTTGTTCTTCTTCTTCTTGTTCTTCTTCTTCTTCTTCTTCTTCTTCTTCTTCTTGTTCTTGTTCTTGTTCTTGTTCTTCTTCATATTCTTCTCCTCCTCCTCCTCTTTCTTCTTCTTCTTCTTCTTCTGCTTTTTCTTCTTCTCCTCCTCCTCATTCTTCTTCTTCTTCTTCTTCTTCTTCTTCTTCTTCTTCTTCTTCTTCTTCTTCTTCTCCTTCTCCTTCTTCTTCTTCTTCTTCTTCTTCTTCTTCTTCTTCTTCTACTTCTCTTCCTCCTCCTCCTCCTCCTTCTTTTTCTTCTTCTTCTCCTCCTCCTCCTTCTTCTTCTTCTTCTTCTTCTTCTTCTTCTTCTTCTTCTTCTTCTTCTTCTTCTTCTTCTTCTTCTTCTTCTTCACTTCCTTTCTCTTCTTCTTCTTCTTCTTCTCCTCCTCCTTCTTTCTCTTCTTTTTCCTCTTCCGCTTTCTTTTCTTCTTCTCCTTCTCCTTCTCCTTCTTCTTCTCCTCCTCCTCCTTATTGTGAATTAAAGAGACCCTTCGGATGAGAGTATAAACCGAGGTCTAGTCTGTGTCGCATACATTCCATCATAACGGACTTTAAAGATCCTGACGCTCATGTCCTAGACGGGTGAGTGCCGGTGACAAGAAAACACCCAGCATGCACCTAGGTCCTTTTCCCCCATCCCTGGCTGCCCAGGATTGTGCTCAGTTGTCCGGGCGTCAGACCATGCGCCCAAAGGCTGCGGGTGGGCGTCTCGGGCGGCTTGAGTTAGATCCTGTATCGGCCAGCGCCTTGAGCAGCTCTTGAGCTGGAAAAGCGCTATATAAGAACGATTAAATAAAATAAAAATAAAAAATAAAATATTGACCACGCCCCCTCCACAGATCTTTTTAGCATTCACAGTGCATGTTGCCCCACTTTAAAAAAAAAGCTTACCAAACAAAATAACTCTATCCAAATTATAGTTATGTATTGAATGAATAAATGCCGTAGTTTGTGTGCCTATTAATAGTAAATTGCGTAGCTCTTGTGTCTAGTAATAATAGCAACGGCTAGCCAACATACTGGAGCTATAAATAGCATCTACAAAAGCCAGTAAGACACAGAAACCCGTAAAAACATTTGCTGTTACATTTTTTTTTCATTTTAGGTTGCTATACGCTAAAATAGACTCTACCCTACCCTACCCTACCCCAAACACCAAAAGACGCACACTTCAATTTGCGTGGTTCGCTCAGAAATAAGGTCAAAGGTCAAACGGCCGTAAGGTTATAATATAACAGGGAAATAACTCTTGGTCAAAACCGAAGTGGAAAAGTCCAACTGTAGTGAGTTTTTTTTTCTGTTGTTGTTGTTTTTTGGGGGGGAGGGGGAGGTGAGCCACGAAAGCCCACTTTATTAACGTTTAATGTAATAACAATGCGAATTTTAGGGTAACCCCGTTTTGGCCAAACGTAAACTAAGCCTTTGAATGGGTGCTCTTTAAGTATGCAGGTATGATGTTAGTGAAGAACCTGCATACCGGTGTAACGTGCCGAAAGCGTCCCTGGCCCAAATTAACTCCCGGGAGTAAATCTGGGACGGCCTGGTTTTACTCCCGGGAGTTATTCTGGTCCTGGACCAGATTGACCCCCAGCCTGTTCCAAAATGACTCCCGGGAGTAAAACTGGATCACAGGACCAAAACAGCCCCCCCAACTTCTCTTGTCTTTTCAATGTATTCTTAGTTCTTAATATGGGAGTTAAAAACGGACAGGCCCAACATCGCCCCCTCAGCTAATCAAAGTAAGTAGGGGAGTCAAACGGGGACAGCACCAAAACCGACCCCTACCGATCAGGTGCATCAAATTCTGCACAAGGGAGTTAAACGGGGACAGGACCAAAAACGCCCCCCTTACACATCAGATGCATAAAACACTGCATAGGGGAGTCAAACGGGGACAGGACCAAAACCGCCCCCCTTACACATCAGATGCAGAAAACACTGCAAAGGGGAGTCAAACGGAGACCGGACCAAAACCGCCCCCCTTACACATCAGATGCAGAACTCACTGCATAGGGGAGTGAAACGGGGACAGGACCAAAACCGCCCCCCTTACACATCAGATGCAGAAAACACTGCATAGGGGAGTGAAATGGGGACAGGACCAAAACCGCCCCCCGTACACATCAGATGCAGAAAACGTTGCATAGGGGAGTCAAACGGGGACAGGACCAAAACCGCACCCAGCCCCTTACACATCAGATGCATAAAACACTGCGTGGGGGAGTCAAACGGGGACAGGACCAAAATCGCCCCTCTTACACATGTAGTTGTAACTACAAAACACTGCACAGGGGAGTAAAACGGGGACAGGACTAAAACCGCCCCCCTTATACATCAGATGCAGAAAACACTGCATAGGGGAGTCAAACGGAGACAGGACCAAAACCGCCCTCTTACACATCAGATGCAGAAAACACTGCATAGGGGAGTCAAACGGGGACAGGACCAAAACCGCCCCCCCCCCCCCTTACACATCAGATGCAGAAAACACTGAATAGGGGAGTCAAACGGGGACAGGACCAAAACCCCCCCCCCCCCCCTATTCATCAGAAGAAGCAAACACTGCACAGGGGAAGTCAAACGGGGACAGGACCAAAACCGCCCCTCCTACACAATTAGTTGTAACTACAAAACACTGCACATGGGAGTCAAACGGGGACAGGACCAAAACCGACCCCCTTCCCTCTTACACATCAGATGCAGAAAACACTGCATAGGGGAGTCAAACGGGAACAGGACCAAAACCACCACCCCCCCTTACACATCAGATGCAGAAAACACTGCATATGGGAGTCATACGGGGACAGGACCAAAACCGCCCCCCTTACACATCAGATGCAGAAAACACTGAATAGGGGAGTCAAACGGGGACAGGACTAAAACCGCCCCCCCCCCCTATTTATCTGAAGAAGCAAACACTGCACAGGGGAGTCAAACGGGGACGGAACCAAAAACGCCCCTCCTATACAATTACTTGTAACTACAAAACACTGCACAGGAGAGTCAAACGGGGACAGGACCAAAACCGCCTACCTTACACATCAGATACAGAAAACACTGCATAGGGAAGTCAAACGGGGACAGGATCAAAACCGCCCCCCTTACACATCAGATGCAGAAAACACTGCATAGGGGAGTCAAACGGGGACCGGACCAAAACCGCCCCCCTTACACATCAGATGCAGAAAACACTGCATAGGGGAGTTAAATGGGGACAGGACCAAAACCGCCCCCCCTTACACATCAGATGCAGAAAACACTGCATAGGGGAGTCAAACGGGGACCGGACCAAAACCGCCCCCCTTACACATCAGATGCAGAAAACACTGCATAGGGGAGTTAAATGGGGACAGGACCAAAACCGCCCCCCTTACACATCAGATGCAGAAAACACTGCATAGGGGAGTTAAATGGGGACAGGACCAAAACCGCCCCCCTTACACATCAGATGCAGAAAACACTGCATAGGGGAGTTAAATGGGGACAGGACCAAAACCGCCCCCCTTACACATCAGATGCAGAAAACACTGCATAGGGGAGTCAAACGGGGACCGGACCAAAACCGCCCCCCTTACACATCAGATGCAGAAAACACTGCATAGGGGAGTTAAATGGGGACAGGACCAAAACCGCCCCCCTTACACATCAGATGCAGAAAACACTGCATAGGGGAGTAAAACGGGGACCGGACCAAAACCGCCCCCCCTTACACATCAGATGCAAAAAACACTGCATAGGGGAGTTAAATGGGGACAGGACCAAAACCGCCCCCCTTACACATCAGATGCAGAAAACACTGCATAGGGGAGTCAAACGGGGACCGGACCAAAACCGCCCCCCTTACACATCAGATGCAGAAAACACTGCATAGGGGAGTTAAATGGGGACAGGACCAAAACCGCCCCCCTTACACATCAGATGCAGAAAACACTGCATAGGGGAGTCAAACGGGGACAGGACCAAAACCGCCCCCCGCACTCCATTACACATCAGATGCAGAAAACACTGCATAGAGGAGTCAAACGGGGACAGGACCAACACCGACCCCTACCGATCAGGTGCATAAAACACTGCATAAGGGAGGTAAACATGGACAGGACCAAAAACGCCCCCCCTTACACATCAGATGCATAAAACACTGCATAGGGGAGTCAAACGGGGACAGGACCAAAACCGCCCCACCCCCCTCTTAAACATCAGATGCAGAAAACACTGCATAGGGGAGTCAAACGGGTACAGGACCAAAACCGCCCCCCCCCACTCCCTTACACATCAGATGCAGAAAACACTGAATAGGGGAGTCAAACGTGGACAGGACCAAAACCATCCCCCCTACCCCCCCCCCCCACCGGTATTCATCCGAAGAAGCAGACACTTCACAGGGGAGTCAAACGGTGACACAATTAGTTGTAACTACAAACACTGCATAGGGGAGTCAAACGGGGACAGGACCAAAACCGCCCCCCTTACACATCAGATGCAGAAAACACCGCATAGTCAAACGGGGACAAGACCAAAACCGACCCCTACCCATCAGATGCAGAAAACACTCCACAAAGGAGTCAAACGAGGACAAAACAAAAACCGCCGCCCCCCCCCCCCCCCCCCCTCCCCCAACCCATCCGATACATAAAACAGTGCACAGGGGAGTCAAACAGGGACAGGACAAAAACCGCTTCCGTAACAAAATGAATACAAAGTCTAGGCCCTGGAGTTAATCAACCTCTGGTAAAACAGAGAACAAAGTTAATATTGTACTAACTGTATTGCAACTAACAAATCACAAACAATACATTGTTTTATTCGTTTATTTTAAACACGAAATATAGAACTTCCCTGTGCAGTGTTTGCTGCATTTGATGAGTAGGGAGAGGGGGGGGGGCGGTTTTGGTCCTGTCCCCCTTTGACTCCCATGTACAGTGTTTTGTAGTTACATCTAATGGTGTAGAGGGGGGAGGAAGCGGCTTTGGTCCTGTCCACGTTTGACTCCCCTGTGCAGTGTTTGCTTCTTGTGATAGGGAGGGGGGCGGTTTTGGTCCTGTCCCCGTTTGACTCCCCTGTGCAGTGTTTGCTGCATGTGATGGGTAAGGGTGGGGGGCGGTTTTGGTCCTATCCCCGTTTTACTCCCCCCGTGCAGTGTTTGCTGCATGTGGTGGGTAGGAAGGGGGGCGGTTTTGGTCCTGTCCCCGTTTGACTCCCCTGTGCAGTGTTTTCTCTATCTGATGGGTGGGGGTGGGGGGGCGGTTTTGGTCCTGTCCCCGATTGACTCCCCTCTGCAGTGTTTTCTGCATCTGATGGGTTATGGGGGGGGGGGGCGGTTTTGATCCCATCCCCGTTTGACTCTCCTGTGCAGTGTTTTTTGCATGTGACGGGAAAGGGGGGCGGTTTTGGTCCTGTCCCCGTTTGACTCCCCTGTGCAGTGTTTGCTGCATGTGATGGGTAAGGGTGGGGGGCGGTTTTGGTCCTATCCCCGTTTTACTCCCCCCGTGCAGTGTTTGCTGCATGTGGTGGGTAGGGGGGGGGGCGGTTTTGGTCCTGTCCCCGTTTGACTCCCCTGTGCAGTGTTTTCTCTATCTGATGGGTGGGGGGGGGGGGCGGTTTCGGTCCTGTCCCCGTTTGACTCCCCTATGCAGTATTTGCTGCATCTGATGGGTTGCGGAGGGGGGGGGACGGTTTTGAACCCGTCCCCGTTTGACTCCCCGGTTCAGTGTTTGCTGCATGTGACGGGAAAGGGGGGCGGTTTTGGTCCTGTCCCCGTTTAACTCCCCTGTAGAGTGTTTTCTGCATCTGATGGGTAGGGGGGGGGGCGGTTTTGGTCCTGTCCCCGTTTGACTCCCCTATGCAGTATTTGCTGCATCTGATGGGTTGGGGGGGGGAGACGGGTTTGATCCCGTGCCCGTTTGACTCCCCGGTTCAGTGTTTGCTGCATGCGATGGGTAGGGGGGCGGTTTTGGTCCTGTCCCCGTTTGACTCTCCTTTGCAGTGCTTTTTGCATCTGATGGATAGGGGGGGGCGGTTTTGGTCATGTCCCCGTTTAACTCCCCTATGCAGTATTTGCTGCATCTGATGGGTAAGGGGGGGGGGGGCGGTTTTGATCCCGTCCCCGTTTGACTCCCCGTTCGGTGTTTGCTGCATGTGATGGGTAGTGGGGCGGTTTTGGGCCTGTCCCCGTTTGACTCTCCTGTGCAGTGTTTTTTGCATCTGATGGATAGGGGGGCGGTTTTGGTCCTGACCCCGTTTAACTCCCCTGTGCAGTGTTTTCTGGATCTGTTGGGTAGTGGGGGGGGAGGGTGCGGTTTTGGTCCTGTCCCCGTTTAACTCTCCTGTGCAGTGTTTTTTGCATCTGATAGATAGGGGGGCGGTTTTGGTCCTGTCCCCGTTTAACTCCCCTGTGCAGTGTTTTCTGCATCTGATGGGTAGGGGGGGGGGGCGTTTTTTTTTGTCCCGTCCCCGTTTGACTCCCTGGTTCAGTGTTTGCCGCATGTGATGGGTAGGGGGGGGGGGGGTTAGTACTGTCCCCGTTTAACTCCCTGGTTCAATGTTTGCTGCATGTGATGGGTAGGGGGGCGGTTTTGGTCCTGTCCCCGTTTAACTCTCCTGTGCAGTGTTTTTTGCATCTGATAGATAGGGGGGCGGTTTTGGTCCTGTCCCCGTTTAACTCCCCTGTGCAGTGTTTTCTCCATCTGATGGGTAGGGGGGGGGGCGGTTTTGATCCCATCCCCGTTTGACTCTCCTCTGCAGTATTTACTGCATCTGATGGGTTGCGGAGGGGGGGGGGACGGTTTTGAACCCGTCCCCGTTTGACTCCCCGGTTCAGTGTTTGCTGCATGTGACGGGAAAGGGGGGCGGTTTTGGTCCTGTCCCCGTTTAACTCCCCTGTGGAGTGTTTTCTGCATCTGATGGGTAGGGGGGGGGGGGCGGTTTTGGTCCTGTCCCCGTTTGACTCCCCTATGCAGTATTTGCTGCATCTGATGGGTTGGGGGGGGGGGGGTGAGACGGGTTTGATCCCGTGCCCGTTTGACTCCCCGGTTCAGTGTTTGCTGCATGCGATGGGTAGGGGGGCGGTTTTGGTCCTGTCCCCGTTTGACTCTCCTTTGCAGTGCTTTTTGCATCTGATGGATAGGGGGGCGGTTTTGGTCATGTCCCCGTTTAACTCCCCTATGCAGTATTTGCTGCATCTGATGGGTAAGGGGGGGACGGTTTTGATCCCGTCCCCGTTTGACTCCCCGTTCAGTGTTTGCTGCATGTGATGGGTAGTGGGGCGGTTTTGGGCCTGTCCCCGTTTGACTCTCCTGTGCAGTGTTTTTTGCATCTGATGGATAGGGGGGCGGTTTTGGTCCTGACCCCGTTTAACTCCCCTGTGCAGTGTTTTCTGGATCTGATGGGTAGGGGGGGGGAGGGTGCGGTTTTGGTCCTGTCCCCGTTTAACTCTCTTGTGCAGTGTTTTTTGCATCTGATAGATAGGGGGGCGGTTTTGGTCCTGTCCCCGTTTAACTCCCCTGTGCAGTGTTTTCTGCATCTGATGGGTAGGGGGGGGGGGGGGCGGTTTTTTTGTCCCGTCCCCGTTTGACTCCCTGGTTCAGTGTTTGCCGCATGTGATGGGTAGGGGGGGGGTTAGTACTGTCCCCGTTTAACTCCCCGGTTCAATGTTTGCTGCATGTGATGGGTAGGGGGGCGGTTTTGGTCCTGTCCCCGTTTAACTCTCCTGTGCAGTGTTTTTTGCATCTGATAGATAGGGGGGCGGTTATGGTCCTGTCCCCGTTTAACTCCCCTGTGCAGTGTTTTCTGCATCTGATGGGTAGGGGGGGGGCGGTTTTTTTTGTCCCGTCCCCGTTTGACTCCCTGGTTCAGTGTTTGCCGCATGTGATGGGTAGGGGGGGGGGGGTTAGTACTGTCCCCGTTTAACTCCCCGGTTCAGTGTTTGCTGCATGTGATGGGTAGGGGGGCGGTTTTGGTCCTGTCCCCGTTTGACTCTCCTGTGCAGTGTTTTTTGCATCTGATTGATAGGGGGGCGGTTTTGGTCCTGTCCCCGTTTAACTCCCCTATGCAGTATTTGCTGCATCTGATGGGTAAGGGGGAGGGGCGGTTTTGATCCCATCCCCGTTTGACTCTCCTCTGCAGTATTTACTGCATCTGATGGGTTGTGGGGGGAGGGGGGGTCGGTTTTGATCCCGTCCCCGTTTGACTCCCCAGTTAAGTGTTTGCTGCATGTGATGGGTAGGGGGGGGGGGGCAGTTTTGATCCTGTCCCCGTTTGACTCTCCTGTGCAGTGTTTTTTGCATCTGATGGATAGGGGGGGCGGTTTTAGCCCTGTCCCGTTTGACTCCCTTGTGCAGTGTTTTCTGCATCTGATTGGTAGGGGGGGGGGGGGTATTGGTCCTGTCCCCGTTTGACTCTCCTGTGCAGTGTTTTTTGCATCTAATGGATAGGGGGGCGGTTTTGGTCACGTCCCCATTTGACTCCCCCTTTCATTGTATTTTACATGCATTTTGTTAGGGGGCCTGTTTTGGTCTTGTCCCCGTTTTACTCCCATGATTTTTTCTGATGAGATTACTGACGCAGTCTTCAATTGCTCCTTTTAATAGGCTAGAGGGGGCCAGTCTGGGCCTGACCCAATCTGACTCTCATCGGTTCTAGATTAGCCCCCCAGGGGTCATTTTGGCACATCTAAATTTGTCCCAGAATGACTCCCGGGAGTGTATCTGGGCCAGTCCCAGATTTACTCTCTGTTGCATGGGGGGCTGTTTTAGGACAGACCCACTTTAACTCCCGGGAGTCATTCTGGTACTGAAAAATGTGCGCCAAACTAACTCCCGGGAGGCTGATCTGGAACACAGTAGAGTGCATAACATCAATTGTTCCTATGTAATCTTCATTCACCAGAGAGTGATTTTGGAACAGGCTGGGGGTCAATCTGGTCCAGGACCAGAATAACTCCCGGGAGTAAATCTGGGACGGCCTGGTTTTACTCCCGGGAGTTAATTTGGGCCAGGGACGCTTTCGGCACGTTACACCGGTACGCTTTTATGTATCTCAAGACCGCCTGTGCGTTCACTTTCGTCTTCGATTTTCCGTCTGCTGGTAAAAATACCGTCCCCTATATGCAAAAATGTCCGGGGACGTTAATCTACACAACCAGCCATGGTAAAAAAATCCCAACAACTCAATACCCGCCGCTAAAACCACCAAAAGCAACATAACCGACATAAAACCTTTTATTGAGATGCAACGATCAATGCATACTTGGCTTTTTATTGGTGATGAACCACAAAATCGAAGTTTACCTGAAATTGGATAGAGCTAATACAAAGGCACTGCTTTTGAGGTCACGCGGTGCATTTATGACGTCAGAAAGTTCAATGGTCTACTTTGGTTGTAAGTGTTGGGTAGAAGTTTATTAAGTATCTGCAGAAGAAGGAGGAGGAAGAGGAGGAGGAGAAGAAGAAGAAGAAGAAGAAGAAGAAGAAGAACAACAACAACAACAACAACAACAACAACAACAACAACAAGGACAAGAACAAGAAGAAGAAGAACAAAAAGAACAAGGAAGAAGAACAAGAAGAAGAACAAGAAGAACAAGAAGAGAATGCCAATTTAGAAGAACAAGAACAAGAACAAGAAGAAAAATAAGAAAGCAGAGGAGTAGGAAGAGCAGGTAGAAGAAGAAGAAGAAGAAGAAGAAGAAGAAGAAGAAGAAGAAGAAGAAGAAGAAGAAGAAGAAGAAGAAGAAGAAGAAGAAGAAGAAGAAGAAAAAAAGAAGAAGAAGAAGAAGAACAACAACAACAACAACAACAACAACAACAACAACAACACCTAGACGAGGAGAATGCAACATGCTACAATTATTGTGTGTGTGTGTGTGTGGGTGTGGGTGTGGGTGTGGGTGTGTGTGTGTGTGTGTGTGTGTGTGTGTGTGTGTGTGTGTGTGTGTGTGGGTGTGTGTGTGTGTCGGGGTGGAGGTTTGCACAGTAATGTTTCACGAGATAAAAGAAAACAATAAAATGTTCGAAGAGTTGTTCAAGGCACTGGCCGCTTTCCTGTTGTCGCGAAGCAATGCACTGGGGCCTTGCAAAGGTTGTGGTACAAATAATTCGGAGCAGATTTTTTTTTTTTTTTAAGCGCCACTTTGAACGAGCCCATAATTATTATCCTTTTACTTCCGTCCTTTGAAGAGATAAGTATAGTGCAGTTATGATGCCGGGTATCCACTACTAAAGTGCATGCTTGTCTATGGCGCTTGATAAAAAGAAACGAGAGAGAAAGGGAGAGAGAAAGGGAGAGAGAGAGAGAGAGAGAGAGAGAGAGAGAGAGAGAGAGAGAGAGAGAGAGAGAGAGAGAGAGAGAGAGAGAGAGAGAGAGAGAGAGAGAGAGGAATAATATAGTTCGCCGGCGTCTAACGGGCTCAAGAAACGATCTCCCCCAGGCTTACGCCTAGTCCGTGATGGGTAAGCCGCAGCAGCATTAAACCTATCAACGTGACAGGGCCTGCTCTGGCTACAGCGACAAATTGAAACGCTTTGCCTAACAGTGGCAGGCGCTTTTTAGTGCCCCTGTGTAAAACATTTAATGGTTGAAGGTTGGAGGGGAGGGAAGGGGAGATAAGGGGAAGAGGGAGTGGGAAGGTAAGAGCGTGGGGAAGGGGCCAAGGATTAAGGAATATCTAAGTTTGATTGAAGTAATGAAAATGTATTCAGCGCGTAAATATTTCCACACGCCCAAAAAAAATGGAGGATCACAGCGCACAAAATAATATGCAATTTGTTGGGGTTTTTTTGAGGGCCAAAGGGTAACACGTTAATTATTTCAAGTGTGTCTGATGTCCACATCAAAATTTAACCACCCCCACCCCTACCCCCCTATCTCCTACCCCACCCTCCCACCCACCCCCCAAAAGTTATAAAAATTAGCTCAGATTCGATTTTAATGAATTTGAATACACGAATATCGAAGTTTAAAGTCTACACCCACCATTGAAGTGTAACGTCTACACCCACCATTGAAGTGTAACGTCTACACCCACCATTGAAGTGTAACGTCTACATCTACCATTGAAGTTTAACCTCTACACCCACCATTAAAGTGTAACGTCTACATCTACCACTGAAGTGTAACGTCTACACCCACCAGTGAAGTGTAACGTCCACATCTACCATTGCCCATACGGCAGACGGGAGATAACCAGCCCACGGAAGAAGTGGTAAAACTGAAACTATAACTGAATCGTCGATCCTGATTTAGTCGCACAAAAAAATATTTTTTGAAACACGTTTTAGCTACTGACAATTATGAAGAACGGTATAAAATAGACAATCACGCACCGAAGAACAATTGTAAATAAAAGAAGGAAAGAAAAAAAACAACTGTTCGTTGTTTCCAAATAATATTACGAACTATGTTGCGGGAGAGCGCTTCAATCCGAAGAGGGCGGCGTAAAGCGGTTTACCGCGTAGTCTTGTTCACAGCCAAGGGTTTCGCGCGCGCAATATCATTACGCCTCGATGCTTACAAGGTTGTCTAGCGCTCAGCGGCAGAGGCGAACGTAGGCCTCGATTGGCCTCGGCTACGCAGTGTGTGTCGAAGTCTGACTGCGCCACAGGCGTTCGTCTGTGGACACGGGAACCTCTTATATAACGCATCTGCTCTTCCAGGTATGTATCACATACATAAATCGAAGGGAAACGCATTATAGAGGTTCCGCCTGCGTGTCCAAATAAAATGGGCGCCCGTGGACTGCACCGTCCAATGCGCTTTTTGCGGTAAGAAAGAGGGTGAAGTAGACCTCTACTGAATTTAGTGCCCTGGCTGGTGATTGGCTGTCACGACCAGGGTCGACGTTTTACGGCGTGACCTGTCACACACGTCCGCCCTAACTTGTCGCACGGGTTTGACGTGGCCGAGACACATAGCTTTACACGCAAAAAGGAGGCAAGTGTACGTGCAAAACTAATTGGAGATAGATTTGAATGGGGCAAATTCGAGTCAAGTTCATAGAGAGAGGGTTCGGGGAACTTTGCTCCCACAAACAAAAGGTTGTTTGTTTTTAGTTGTTGTTGTTGTTTTGTTTTTTTTTTTAAATTTAAATCACCTGAGATAGGTTTATTGGAGATAGGTTTGAATTGCCAAATTCTGCAGTTGATTTTTAAAGTTAGGGATTAGGAAACATTTGCTTCCAGAAAAAAAAGGTTTTTTTATTTGTTTAAATCAAATGCATTATGTACATTTATGCTTGTCTAACAATACCTTCGCCATGAAAAAAAAAAGGAGTTAAGTATACAGGTAAACATTGGAGATATATTTGAATGGCAAATTCGAGAAGACAAATTTTAGAGACAGGGGATTTGGAGAACTTTTCTCCCAAAAACAAAAGGATGTATCTTGTTTAGTTAACTCAACTAAGATAGGTTTATTGTGCATGTACGTTTCTGTTTGCCTTAAGGTGTAAATAGATGGAAAGGTAACCTTCGTTCTATCGCTTGATGTAAACGCACCGTACTTCCTGTACTGTACACGAGATATCCGAACACCACTGTACATGATTAATAGAATTTTGCCTTTGCGGAGGCTGAACTACAGAGAAGCAAAGGGCTATATCTAATTCCCTTTTTTATTTTTTAATCAACAACATGCTTTTAAATAACTTTTTTTTTAATTCATCAACATACTTTTTAAATAACTTTAAAAAATTAATTTGTAAAAATAACTTTTTGAGAAATAAAATAATCTTTTTTTTGGCTTGCAGCACTTCGTGTTCATGTTGGCAGCATACAGTTTAAGAAGCAAAACGGCGTATGTGTCGTCCTGAATATCTTTATAAATATACCCTTTTTGCCGCTAACAAGGCAGTACACAACCTGCTTAAAACGATTTAAATAATGGAACAGATCTTCATTCAGCCTTCTTGGCATTTGAAAGGTTAGCTTCGCTGGCCTTTGAGAGGTTAAGTACACGCCCGACTCCGTAAGTAAAAATTGTGGTCGGGTTTATAGTCGTAGAGGGACAGTAGCTTTTAAAGCAAGGTTTAAGCTGAGGTTAATTTATACACGCACACATACACACACATGCGCGCACGCACACACGCGCGCAGACACACACACACACACACACACACACGGTTCATACGGAAGCACGCAACTCCTGCACACTTTATATACAAATGACAAGCAGGAGGACTTCAAATGTAGTTTTACAGTTAAAGTTGAAGTCTTGACCACAACTTCAAATTTGGCACAGCAGTTCAATATAATATTACTCAGCACATGTCTTTTTATCGGCGTCACACACACACAAACACACACACACACAAACACACACGCACGCACACATCACACACACAACGTGCCATTTTAAAAAGAAGGCAGATAACAAATAAGCACATATTTAAAAAAAAAAAAAAAAAGGCATGTACTACAAATTAATGTAAAGATCGCGAAAACTATCGCTTAAGAACATGATAGTAGTCTTAAATAATAAACAACATTTTTAAAACTTGCAAAACTTCGTTGCAAATAAAAACGAATTCTACACAATTTCGCACTAGATAGAGGATTACAATTTGTAAAATATATTTAAAGAAAAAAAAAACATCTGCCAGATTTCCCAACTTGGATCATACGACTCCCTACTGCGGCACTCGCACCCTTTCCTGACCCTTGTACCAATGCTACCGGCAGCCGCAACACCCACCGACTACCGGGTGTTGCGACTTCCCGCAACAAGGCTCCGAGGGTCAGGGAGGTTGTACGAGTGTCCGGTGTAGGGAGTAGTGATGTATCCAATCGGGAGACATTTGAGGCCAGGAACGGCAAGAGAGACGATAATTATAGTTCCAGGGAACAACATTGTGCTTTGAGTAGTATATTAGCTCACTTATAAACCCACTATTCGTAGTCAGCCTTCCACACCGGGCCTAGGTACTGCGCATGTATGAAACAAGAACAAATTATTGTTTTAAACAAAATCATACACGTTCCTAAAAAGTCGAATAGATCCTGTATAAGCTGCACAATTTTGTGTTGAAAAAAAAAAGCAAGAAGTGGTAAAATTTGTATTTTTTAATTTGTTTGCAAACTTTCCAAAATACATACTACGGATAATATCAAACAATCCACATAAATCAATTTTGTTAAAATATTTAAAGAGTTATTTACCATTTCCAGAAAATAGCAGAGTTCAAAAATACAGTCAAACGACGTGTTATAGGCTATGAAGGACGGGAATGATGAATATTGTTCGCTAGACGCCAGCAACTATTTTGGGGCGATCTATTAATAAGGATAAGGAAGGAGTGTAATTGCCAATATCGCGTAGCCTTATGCCAGTACTTGCGACATATGCACTGAATTGGAGTGCAGTGGACTGGATGACATAGGTCAATGTCACTGAAATACTTTTATTTCACCTTGAACAGGACAGGAGTTCCACTATCAACAGTGACGGTAATAAACTTTCTTTGCATCTGTTCCTTTGTCCAGTTTATTGAGGAACACCCACCCACAAACACATACACATACACACAGTTATTATGACTTTCCTGAAAGGCAGCATACGTCCTGTTGACAATGGGTCAGATGTCGACCCCTTTTTAAGTACATTTAGGTGTCCTAACGCTAACCCTAACCCAGCCATAACCCTAACGGATCATTAGTTTGAAGTCAAAACAACGAGTGCTATCAAAACAAGTTATGTAGTTTTCACTGGTTTGTCCAAATAACGCCGTGTAAACAAGTCCATACATACAAACTGCTTCACTCTATCTCCACTGCGTTCTCTCTCTCTCTCTTTCTCTCTCTCTCTCTCTCTCTCTCTCTCTCTCTCTCTTCTCTCTCTCTCTCTCTCTCTCTCTCTCTCTCTCTCTAATACACACGCACACTCACCCATACACACATCGCATACCATCACAAAACTTCCAACACAATTTTACTAATAAAAAAGAATAGAAGAAGAAGAAGAAGAAGAATGATTGATTGATTGTTGCTTTAGGTCCAGCGGACTCTTTCGAGCCAAATCAGGACCGGACAACCCCCAATCCGCATAAAAGATCTGCCGAAACAACCCTAGTGGGAAAATTGAATGCCCTCCACCGGCCAGTCACTTTACAATAAAGACATCCCACGCAGGTGACGGCTGAGGCTTTACCCCAACTACTCGAACCCCCGGTTACAAAAACAAAATAGAATACAAACATCATTATAAATCATCAACAAAACACATACATATAAAATGCCTATAGTGCTAAATAATAACATCATAGGAAGCCCTAGTGACCACCCGGCAGAAAGCGTCCAACACTCCCAAGCTGATCCAACAGACCCCATACACAAACAAGGAGTCTTGTCCAGGAAGAGTTTTCAAGAAAAAAGGTAGGTCATTGATCTAGCGAAGAAGAAGATAGTATAGCAGAGTGATAGGACAGATCAGGAATGGGAAAGAGCAAATGAGGAAGATTTGTTTGTATGTAGATTATAGTCACACGACACTTTCGCATATAGGTGACTACTGGACCGATTTATACTGACACCAGCGGGCCAGTTGTTGGTAAGGGGGAAAATAATATGATCACACGTTGACCAATCCGGGATTCGAACCAGCGACCTTTCGGTTACTAGCAAGACGCTCTTACTAACTGAGCTACCCGGCCCCTCAAATGAGGAAGACAGCGACAGTGGGAATTTAAAGCACTAAATTTCCAGAAAGTGGGGATTCTATTTATACTGAATCCCCCGGCACTCCAACGGGGGTACTGTTGCCGCAGTGAATCAGTCATGCCTACAAAGGCAAGACAGGTTTTCAACTGGGGCTTTCACTTTTCCCTTTATAGGTTAGAACAATCTACAGTGGCAAGATTGCTCATGACCCCAAGGTGTAAGAAGAAGAAGAAGAAGAAGAAGAAGAAGAAGATGATGATGATGATGATGATGATGATGATGATGATGATGATGATGATGATGATGATGATGATGATGATGATGATGATGATGAACAATAACAACAACATCAACAAACAACCTAGACTTTAAATAAATCCACAAACAACTAAGGGATTAAAACTATTATTGTTAATACATTTAAACTGTAAATAAACATGCAAGCCGGTTAAATAAATAAGTAAATAGAAACAAAAATAAATTAATGCAAAATAAATACAGCAAACCTATTTATAAAAATAAGTAGCATTATTAATAAGAAAATAAATGAATTAATGAATAAATAAAGTAATAAATTAATACATTATTAATTAATTAATTAATAATAATAATAATAATAATAATAATAATAATAATAATAATAATAATAATAATAATAATAATAATACCGGATGCGATCATGCGCTTTTTTCTCAAAGGACAGAAAGCAAAAGATAAATAAATTTGTATTTTTGAAATATAGTTGCCTGCACAGAAATACCATGCAGAGAATATATATATAAATAAAAAATTACAATAAATAAATAAATAAATAAATAAATAAATAAATAAATAAATAAATAAATAAATAAATAAACCATCTTTACCTGTCTTCCTTGGAGCGACGATACTGAAGGCACTGGAGTGATGATGCAATGGAACTGACGTCATATCCGTTCTATCATCAGAGACACTGCGGATCCAGTCTCGGTTCAACCTACCAGCAATAAGTTGTTGAAGTATCCACTTTTACACAGATGTACATCAATAAGTAGGATGATGTTGATGATGATACAAAAATATTGTTGCTTGTGATTGTTGGTGTTATGGTTGGTGGTGGTGGTGGTGGTGGTGATGATGATGATGATGATGATGATGATGATGATGATGATGATGATGATGATGATGATGATGATGATGATGATGATGATGATGATGATGGACTAAAAAGCCAGTTCCAGTTTTGAAACACTTTTGATTTTTTAATTGTATTTATTTCTTTTCTTTTTTTGAGGGTGGGGTGGGGTGGGTGAGGAGGGATGGTGGTTGGCAGTGGGGTGAGGGAGGTATGTTGGGGGTTAGAGTGAGGTGGGGAGGTGAGGGATTGAGGGGGGTCTAAACTACGAAAACTATTTATGCCTACATACTATTTTCTCTCAGTAATTTTCACGAACAGTAATACGTATAAATAGGCTAAAGATAGCACAACTACTATTTTGGGATGTAATATATTTTTAATGTCTGATCTACGAAAGCTATTTATACAGAGTCGATCTACATTCTATTTTCTCTATATAAATATTTTCCCACAATATAAACTATAAATAGGAATAATCTAAAGACAGCAGTTATTATTAATATTATTAATTTTATGACTATTTTATGGGGTCTAATATATGTGTGTGTATCTCAATTTATCTATACAAGAATATACTATACATACTATTTTTTCTGAAAGTGTTTTTCACAAAATTAGTATAAGTATGTTTATTAAGTGGTTGTTTAGGATTTTAGAATAGTATACTTTAATTCGGCTCAGCTCAGCTTGGCATCATGAGTTCTCTATCCCAGTTCCTACTTCAAACATGAATACAATTAATCACAAGACAGAAAACAGGAAATATAAATGGGTGAATGTATGTAAGTAAACAAAGAAATGACTGAAAGATCAGTTCACACACACACACACACACACACACACACACACACATATGTGTATTCATGTTTAAATGGGGTCCTTTGACCTAATTCGCCGCCTAAGAGGCAAATTTCTTCAAAAAAGACACCTTTTTGCCAGAAGTTTGACCTAATTCCTCGCTCCTAAGAGACGAAGTAGGTCAAGTTTCTTGAAAAAAGCACCCTTTTCGCAAAAAGTTTGACCTAATTCCTCGCCTATAAGGGACAAAGTAGGTCAAGTTTGTTCAAAAACACAGCTAGGATAAGGAACTTTCCTCGACGATTAGGGTAAGGCAGTGCCTCGACGATTAGGGTAAGGCAGTGCCTCGACGATTAGGGTAAGGCAGTGCCTCGAAAAGGGTTAGGGTCAGGGCTAGTTGCAGCGCTGCAACTAGCCCTGACCCTAACCCTTTTCTGGAATGGGTGCCTTACCCTAATCGTCGAGGCACTGCCTTACCCTAATCGTCGAGGCACTGCCTTACCCTAATCGTCGAGGAAATTTCTGTCTAAATAGTTGACCTAGTTCGTCTCCTAGGAGCGACGAAATAGGTCGAACTTTCTTCAAAATTTTTCCGAAAATTGACTGGATTTTCTCCGTCCCGGATAGTGCACTCCTCTGTACTTAAAACACTCCCATGCACTACAACTGCACTCCCATGCACTAAAAGAGCACTCCCGCGCACTTTGGAAAAAGTGGGGCCCTGGAAAAAAGTGGGGTCCGAGCAAAAGACCCCATTTATGACTAAAAAAACAAAGTCGAGTTCCCACTTTGACATAAATACACGTTCACACACACCCACACACACACACACACCACCCACACACACAAAACACACCCACATATATATATTAAACAAACACAATTGAAATAAGTTTAAAAGAAGTTACACTATTCACACAGAAAAAAATTATACAAACAAAAGATATCAATTATTATTTTGAGATGTACTGTTTAAAATAAAGTATTTATATTTTGTAAAATTATTATTTGTTTATTATTTTACAATCTAAGCTCACTTACTCACTTATAGTCCCGCAGTGGATGGGGCTTTTGGGTGAGACCTGAGGAATGATGACACAGAGACTTTTCGTCACTTCGGTCAGTTTGCAGCTGTTTTCATAACGCGTGTTCTAAGCTACGAAATCTCCTTGTACAGAGAATTTCTGTATTAGTAGTTTCTTTTTTTTTTTTAAAGATAGCCTTCATTTTCTAGTTTTGAGTGTAATAATACATATAAGTGTACGTTCTCGGACAAAATTACAGGACAATACCATCTAATCAAAGGGTCACTGTCCTTATCAGTCCAAATTAAAAAAGTTGTTTCGTTTCGCGCGTCAGAAGAGGACCCTCCGTATAGAGTAGTTGGGACTTGATGCCACCTTCACCCTCACAAAGTTTTAATAATGGAAATATTGACAATTCTACAAGTCTCTTGTTGTTTGGTGCTAATCTAATGTTCTTTTATACTACTACTACTACTACTACTACTACTACACTACTACTACTACTACTACTACTACTACTGATACTACAGGGTGTTCCAAAAGTCTACATTTTGACATGAATATTTCCGAAACTATTAAGGATATAAAAACGCATGGTAAATTCAAAAGCTACTTAATTTTACATGGAATGTTCAAAGATGCTCATGTGAGCACCATTGTCACACGACACACATCAAGCCGACAGTCAAATTCTGCAACGCGTCCCAGCACTTTCTGGTTGAATGAACGCCATTAATAAAAGAACTAAAAAAATCAACAGCTTTACAAAAAACTTAATGTAATTAGCTTTAAAATGGCACAACTTTTATCTTACTACCATTCATGGTAATTGAGATATGGGGACTTCAAATGTGCCCAAGACTTTTGGAACACCCTGTACTACTGCCACTAATAATAATAATAATAATAATAATAATAATAATAATAATAATAATAATAATAATAATAATAAAAATAATAATAAAAATAATACTATTATGCTACTATATCTAATAATGCCACGTGTACTACTACCACTACTACTACTACTGATGATGATGATGATGATGATGATGATGATGATGATGATGAGTAGGAGGAGGAAGAGGACGAGGAGGAGGAGGATGAAGATACTGGAGCTAAGAGAGTGACGATCTGTAACCAACATACAGGCACACACATACTCTCCTATCCTATCTTACCCTATCCCCTAACTCGAAGGTCGTTGGGGGGAACCACAGATGATCGTTTAACCAGCGTATTCCATCTTTCTCTGTCCTCAGCAACCCTCATGGCTTCGCTCAGTGTCAAGCCAGTCCATTCTCGAATGTTGTTCTCCCACCTCTTTATCGGTCTCTTTCTTCTTCTGCCTCCTTGCACCGTGCCTTGCAGGATGGTCTTTGCTAGGAATGATGATCTGGTGACGTGGCTATACATACCATCGGATTTTCCGTTTCTTCACCACTGTGAGCAGGTCATCGTATTGTCCAATGGCTTGTGTGATGGTCTGTCGGACTTCGTCGTTGGTGATGTGCTGGGTATAGGAAATGCCCAGAAGTCTTCTGTAGCACCTCATCTCCATGCTTTGCATTCTTCGTTGTAGATCTGCTGTGAGGGTCCATGTTTTGAAAGTGTAAAGGATGATGGAGAAGACAAGGGAGCGCAGCAGCCTTACCTTGGAATGTAGACTGATGGTCCTGTCTTTCGGAATGGGCTCCAACCTTGTCAGGGCAGCAGTTGTATGTGCGATTCTGGAGAGGACTTCTTGTCAGGACCCATTGCCTGATACAATGGCTCCTAAATATTTGAAGCTATGCACCGTGTTGAAGGATTGGCCTTGGACTTTGATGTCCGTGTTAATGCCATTGGTGTTGTTTGTCATCATTTTGGTCTTCTCTGCACTTATTTCCATTCCATAGGCTCTGGAGGTGGTGTCAAGTCTCTGTACCATCTGTTCAAGTTCTTGATGCGCTCTAGGAAGACGTTGAAGAATGTTGGAGAGAGTAGGCATCCTTGACGCACACCGATTGTTGATCTGAACCAGTTTCCAATGACGCTGTTGTGGAGGACTGCACTGATAGCCTTGTCATACAGGCTTTTGATGACTTCAATTATTTTACGGCTGATGTTGTACACTCTCATGTTTACTTACAGAGCTGCATGCCAGACTCGGTCAAACGCTTTCTAGAAGTCTACAAACACATGATATAGATGTTGCTGATGTAGGTATTTCTCGCAGATTATTCTGAGGTTAAAAATCTGTTCAGTGGTACTTTGCCTTGCCCTAAATACTGCTTGTTCTTCAGCTATGATTTATTCAGCTTGGGGTTTCAACCTGTTGAGTATTATTTTCAGGAGGACCTTGCTGGGATGGCTAGCCCAGTCTTTCGTCTTTGAATTCGGTCAAATTTGAAGAGGGAGCAGGCATCGTTTAATCTGAGCCAGGCTGTACGCAGAACCATCTTCTATGTCTCATGTTATTAATTCTTATCCCAGGCGCATTAACCGAGAAGAATGGATCCTCGGAAGAATTAGTGGATCCCCGATAACACAGGGGAAGCAGCAATATACTACTGGGTTCCCTTGTGCTATCGGTGCAGTGTTCTTAATTATTTACCAAACTATAAGGAACAACTAACAGTCAATGATGGGGGAAAAAATCACACACAAATACCAACAACAAAAACTTGCCTCATCAATGACTTGTGCAGCTCTCCGTTATTTTGATCATGGGTTCTTTAATTCCTTGATTTGATGTTTAACGTCTTTGTTCTTATAAATTTTTACAAAACTATAAGGAACAACTCAGCGTCATTCATTGAAATAAATAACTTGCGTCATCAATTACCTACATGGAGATCTCCATTTTTATCATGGAGTCTTCAGTTCAGTGATTTCATGTTTGACGTCTTTAATAATTAATAGTTCTTACTTATATTTACACACCTAATGAAACAACAAAGCTCATTCATTGAAAAACTTGCGTCATCGATGCCGTTTGTAACTCTCCGTTTTATCTTGGATTCTTCAATTCCGCCATTTTATGTGTTTGGCGTTACATCTTTTATTCTTACTTATATTTATAAAAGAACAACTAATCATCATTCGTTGAAAAACTTGCGTCATCAATGACGTTTTGTAAATCTCCATTTTATCATGGATTCTTCAATTCCTGTTATTTTACGTTTGGCGTCTTTCATTAATTGTTTTTACTTATATTTACAAAACAAATAAACAACTAAAAGCGTCATTCATTGAAAACACTTGCGTCATCAATGACGTTTGTAGAACTCCGTTTTATCACGGATTCTTCAATTCCCTGATTTTTGGCGCCTTTATTCTTATATTTATTTATAAAACTATAAAACAGCTAGGCGTCATTCATTTAAAATAATAATAATAATAATAATAATAATAATAATAATAATAATAATAATAATAATAATAATAATAATAATAATAATTAATTGCCGCATCAATAAGGTTTGTAGCTCTACATTTTATAATGAATTATTCATTTCCGCGATTACATGCTTGACGTCTTTATCATCAATAATTTAGAAGAAAACAAAAAAGTGCGTCATCAATGACATTTGTTCCCGATATTTAAAAAAAAAAATTATTGTATAAACGTAAATTATGCACTGCCATAGGTAGTGGCTGTACAGGCTGTACCATCTCGTCTGTGTTACGTTCTTTATTCTTACTTATTGACAAATCTATTGAACAACTACGTGTTATTCATTGGAAAAAAAAAAGTGGGAGGACAACATTCGAGAATGGACTGGCTTGACACTGAGCGAAGCCATGAGGGTTGCTGAGGACGGAGAAAGATGGAGTACGCTGATTAAACGATCATCTGTAGTGCCCCAACGACCTCAGAGTTACGGGATAAAATAGGATAGGATAGGAATTGGAAAACACAACTTGCGTCATCAATGACGTTTATCGTTGCCGATGTTATTATTGTACGTAAATGACGTACTGCCCTGCCCGTAGGTAGGTAGTAACCGTACCCACTCTACCCTCTTTTCTGAGTTATATTATTTTTAAAATTCTTATTTATTTTACAAAACTATTGAACAATTAGGGTCCTTAACTGAAAGAAAAAGAAACTGCGTCAGCAATGACGTTGGTTGTTCCCGATTGTATGTTTTACATTGATTGTTCCATGATTGTTTTACGTAAACTACTTACTGCATTGACAGTACGGACCTTATTCTTTTATCTGTATTGTTTTTGTGTGTGGGTCTAATATCACCCAGAGTGAACAGACGTAATATTAACATTCTGAACTGACCTGAACTGAACCTCTTTTCTGTGTTATGTTATCAATAACAGTTATATAAGTTGTTATACGCCCTACTTATAGTTAAGGGAGTTATAGTCTCTTATTTCAATTTCATAAAATCACAATGATGTGAAAAGAATATTTTAATAATCTCTCTGTTCTCTGTCACAACTTCTTCACAGATTCTTGTCCTTCCTACCTTGCTGATCTACTGTCTGTCTACTCCCCTTCACGCACTTTAAGATCTTCTGCTGACACTCGCACACTCAAGGTTCCCGTCACCCGCACTAAGACATACGGCCAACGTGCGCTCGCTTACTCCGCACCTAAGCAGTGGAATTCCCTTCCCCCCCCCCCCCCCCCCATATCCGCAACATACAATCAACACAAGTATTCAAAAAGACCCTCAAAACTAACCTCTTCAAACTGTGTGTATCAGTTTATAGTCCCCTCTCTTCCCGAAAGGATTTTCAGAGAGGAGACTTGCCTTCAAACTGCATTATTCAGATTGATTTGTATCCCGCTGCCATTCTCTCATCTTTTGTCTATGTCTGATCCGTAAGTGTATACACGGCTGTAAATATTTATACTGTTTTGCTTCCTGGGCCTAACCGGGCATATAAATAGCTGTGAATAGGTTTTTGCTATTCTATTTCTGTCTTTTTTGTCATTTGTGCACATAGTTGTAAATAGTCTATTTCGGCCTTTTTTGTAATTTATGTACATAGTTGTAAATAGTCTGTACCTTTACTGTTCCGTCTTTGGTGTATTGTAGCAAAAGTGATGTTTCATCGAGTGCATGTATTTATATGTAATGACTATGTAAAGCGTGGGGAGTCTGCTCATAGGCTGGAGTACCCCTATATAAAAATCCGTTATTATTATTATTATTATTATTTTTATAATTGAGGTTCTCTATTGTTACTTATTTAGTTGATAATTGATGTTCTCTATTTGTTAAGCTTAATTATTTACTTACAACTAAGGAACAGTTAAAATATAATGATTACGTGCATGAAAACGTGCGTCATCAATGACGTTTGGTGTTCCTGATTTTATGTGTTATATTTATCCATGATTGTGTTGCATAATTTAAGCACTGCATATAAGTAGTCAGAAGCACTTTAAGAATAGACTCTACTCAGGACTGTTTTCTCTGCGTTATTATTATTTTAAGAGACTTGTACTTTCAAGTATAAATGGCGCATTTTAGGAGGGAAATAAAGGACTTTTTGGTCTTATTCGCATTGGATAAGTCACCCTATCTAAACCGATATTTTTGGCTTCAAACTTTAAAAAAAAAAGAAATAATTGATTAATTCATGTATTTATTTATTGATTTATTTATATGTTTATTCGTTTGTGTATTCATTTATGCATTGTCGTTTCATTGAAATATGTTCAAGAATTACCTGTTTAGCCCGGTACCTATAAAGTTCGAAAAGACAACTAAAGACAACTAAAGACAGCTAAAGACTACTAAAGACAACTAAAGACGGCTAAAGACAACTAAAGACGGCTAAAGACAACTAAAGACGGCTAAAGACAAGGGCAAAAAGACAACTAAAGACAACTAAAGACAGCTAAAGACTACTAAAGACAACTAAAGACAACTGAAGACGGCTAAAGACACCAGGGGTAGAAATTTTAGAGGGTATACAAGGCTATCCTATCATATCCTATCCTGTCCCGTAACCCGAAGGTCGTAGGGGCACCACAGTTGATCCTTTAACCAGCATACTCCATCTTTCTCTGTCAGCCCTGATGGTTTCGCTCAGTGTCAAACCAGTCCATTCTCGAATGTTGTCCTCCCACCTCTTTTTCGGTAAAAACTAAGGTGCCATTATAAGCTATAGGTTTGGAAATAACAATTTCATTCAGGTTGCCAAAAAAATAGTAGTAATTTAGTAGGAATAAATTGCTGAAGTTGCTTGAAGAAGAAGAAGAAGAAGAAGATGATGATGATGATGATGATGATGAAGAAGAAGAAGAAGAAGAAGAAGAAGAAGAAGAAGAAGATGATGATGATGATGATGATGATGATGATGATGATGATGATGATGATGATGATGATGATGATGATGATGATGATGATGATGATGATGATGATGATGATGATGATGATGATGATCTGTCGACGTTGAATTCTATAATTAAAAAAGAAGAAGAAAATGTAGACAGTGTTTTATGTCGTGTGTGTACGTGTACGTGTGTGTGTGTGGGTGTGTGTGGGTGGGTGTTACGTTGAAACGCGAATGGTAGTACGTCAGAAACGCGCAAGATAGATCTAATCGTTTCGTTTTGCAAAGTATTCAATAATGGAGTTTATGTACCTTTGATTTGAGTTTGCATTGTTGTTAGGAGTGGTTTTGTATAACGTTGATAATTTTCGTTGGTCGATATTATTGAAGAATTTTCGTGATCTGTCGATAGAAATTTCCCGATGGATATCGAAGGTCGTGAATGTTCCCGGAAGTAGAGGAAATAGGTATGACGTAAGTCAGTGATGACGATCTTTAGTTCGATTCGTGGCATTACGTCATTTCTACCATGTACCAAATTGTTCCAGAAGAGAGAGAGGTTATTTAATCGTGTGCCGAGTTGCTGTTGCGGGGATAGTAAAGTTGTTGATAGAGAGTTGCTGTGAAAGTTGTTGAGTTGAATTGAGAATTGTATGCAGTTGTTGATGTGTGCTGAATAAAAAGTGGAAAACTTCATACGTCGACTTAGTGACCTGTATGCTGTTTGGACGGGTTGCGTGGATAAACGAATCTGAGTTACACACCTTATCAGGACTTCAGCATCGGGGCTGAATCAGATACTGATAAAGAAAACACCATCATCAAACCGAGTGTAACAGTGGGTGCGTGTGTAGGTGTGTTTGCTTGTGTGTATGTGTGTATATGTGTGTGTATTTTTTTAAATAATTATTTTGAGTAGGAATATGATTGTTCTTTTGTCTAGACCTCCTTATTTTTACTCAGTTCACACACATAAAATAAATAAATGAATAAGAACGATGATTGATTGATTGATTGATTTATTGTTGCTTTAGGTCCAGCGGACTCTTCCGAGCCAAATCAGGACCGATAAGAACGATGGGGTGCTCAATGTCATTATGATGGCGAAGGGGTGAGAAAACCTATTAAAAAACAAAATATAGTTTCACACAAATTCTGAAATATTTGTAAGGTTTCCGTGCACTCTAAAGCTCTCCTTGGCCCGCCGCGGTACCGGTTTTGCGTAGCAAGTTAACCCGTTAAAACATTCGTCTGCAAACGAGGTATACTAGCTTTGCTTCACAAACAACAGCCTCAGTATCGAATCGGGCATTGCATTTTCATTAAATCCGACTACACAATCATCCAGAACAGCTTTCACTTTGTATCTAAATCAATTATCTTATATAATATACTTGAAAAATATTATTGTTTTTTTTTTTAATCCGTTGTACTTTCTACGCGGCAACAAATTTCTGCCATAGCCAATGTTTTTCAAAGATGGCAGGTGTTTTGGGGCTCTTTAAGTTGTTTGTAGCCTTGTATGTAGCATGGACACTCACAGCAGATCTCCAACGAAGAATACAAAGCATGGAGATGAGGTGCTACAGAAGACTTCTGGGCATTTCCTATACCCAACACTTCACCAACGACGAATTAATTCCGACAGACCATCACACAAGCCATTGGACAACACGATGACCTGCTCACAGTGGTGAAGAAACGGAAACTACGATGGTATGGCCACGTCACCAGATCATCAGGCCTTGCGAAGACTATTCTGCAATGCACAGTGCAAGGAGGTAGAAGAAGAGGGATCCCGAAAAAGAGGTGGGAGGACAACATTCAAGAATGGACTGGTTTGACACTGAGCGAAGCCATCAGGGCTGCTGAGGACAGAGAAAGATCGGAGTATGCTGGTTAAAGGATCAACTGTGGTGCCCCTACGACCTTCGGGTTACGGGACAGGATAGGATAGGATAGGATAGCCTTGTATACCCTCTAAAATTTCTACCCCTGGTGTCTTTAGCCGTCTTCAGTTGTCTTTAGTTGTCTTTAGTAGTCTTTAGCTGTCTTTAGTTGTCTTTAGTTGTCTTTTCGCCCTTGTCTTTAGCCGTCTTTAGTTGTCTTTAGCCGTCTTTAGCCGTCTTTAGCCGTCTTTAGTTGTCTTTAGTAGTCTTTAGCTGTCTTTAGTTGTCTTTAGTTGTCTTTTCGAACTTTATAGGTACCCGTTTAGCCTACATAAGGCAAACATCTACAAATTAAGAATTTTTATTAAGGATTTGTTTTTAAATCTCATAGAGAAAACAATGATTAAGTTTCAATGCTCGTCTTACAGAATGTGTTATAAGGCTTACGCAAATCTCATAGTTATATAATCACAAACTTATTATCCTTGCAATAATCGTAAACTTATTATCATTGTTGGCCTATAGCAGTATTTTCAATCAATATTTCATGTATTGTCTATTCTCACATATAGAAGTTTTAATTATTAGTATATAATATTGCATAGCAGTATCTCTACAATACTATAATTATATACATATAAATATATATCTGAATGAATTTCTAGCACTTAAAAAACCGTTTTTCCTTGAATCAGCCGTTTTCTAAAAAAGACATACGCACACACATTTGCACCACATCCATATAAAAAACCTAATTTACATTAACCGAGAAACTGAAGAATCAATCTAACGCTTGCATTAAAACTTATGTTGTCAATGGGATCGTTAATATGAACATCATTTGGCAAAAATGGACGAATATGACTGCATTAAAGCATTGAAGTAATTGTACATGCTTCAGAGAAATAGGTTCACCGCATATGCAGTTCACATTTATTATTATTATTTAATTAATTAATTTATTTTTTTATTACAAAATTTGGTTTTAATTGAGTTTAATATTATTCTATGTGCAATGACAAATGAGGCCCTGACAAGGTTGAAGCCTATTAAGAAAGACAGGACCATCAGTCTTCACGCCCAAGGTAAGGTTGCTGCGCTCCCTTGTCATCTCCATCTTCCTATACGCTTGCGAAACATGGACCCCCACAGCATATCTACAACGAAGAATACAAAGCATGATGTGCTACAGAAGACTTCTGGGTATTTCCTATACCCAGCACATCACCGACGACGAATTCGAACAACACAATCCATTGGACAACACGATGACATGCTCACAGTGGTGAAGAAACGGAAGCTCCGATGGTATGGCCACGCAAAGATAATGGATGACCAAGATTGGACAGTAGGCTTGAAAAAGCGTAGCAGCGTTCGCTAGAGTGATTTGCCCCTGAATGCGTGCAACCGGTCTGTCAACATCGAGGACGGAGAGAAGAAGAAACGCACTCGCAAAGGTGGCCAGCATTGTGCTGCGCCTAATTGCACCAATGCGAGGTATTCTGTGAACTGCGTTGGATGGTCATTCTTCAGATTTCCTGCAGAGCAAGCACGGTGAGTTTTTGTTTTTTTTTTCTTCAAAGTTTATGTAGCTTTTGGTGCCGATCATTCTGCACACGTGTTTACCGATCAGTGTTAGCGATTTGTGACCCATCCTGAGAAAACCAGGGTTTAGTCGGAACGTTGATGGAGTTATGACTATATATGAAAACTACGTGCAACTATCTCTCTGCCGACATAAGAATGGTCCCTGTATTTTTAAAAACTGAGGAAGTTATATCAGTTTAAAGGCTGGAGGGGTGCAGAGGACAGTTTTGAGAAAATGAGATACGAGGATGAAGATGAGCTTTTAAAACTGCATACATACATGTATGTGTGGCAAGTTTATGAGCAGACTGCTCAAATTTGGACTTCTTGTGCTTATGTCAATTAAAGGTACTGACTGTAGGCACTCTGCTTTTTATGGGAATATAATTTAATTATATATATAAGTGAAAGGTAAATGGTAGAGATTGCTAGTGATACAATGGTTGCTAATGTTAATTCAAATGTTAATAACAACCCACCACTTGGCCCCACCTACCACTTTCTGGAATGGGTTGTTTCAGTTTTTGTGTGATAATAAAATTAACACAAATTATATTGGTATTTTTTCAGGTGTGATGTTTGGAAACAGAATTGCAGACGTCAAGACCTGATGCACAAGACTGCCAAGGCGCTGAATGCTTCATGTGTCCTGTGTAGGAATCACTTTGAGGATAGTCAGTTCTATCGACCTGCAGTGAAAGATCGACTGATACCCAATGCTGTGCCCACACTTTTTGATGTATCAAATGCACCGCCACGTCTGAAATCCAGCAGAAAATCACCCTAGAAACGACCCCAGAATATGATTATGACTCAAGAGAAGAAAAGGCGCAAGATAGAATCTCTGAATGGTTTGTAATATTATTATTGTTTTTACAAAATGAAATCTGTATACGTATGCACATGCACACTCTGAAACACACACACATAACTGAGCTACCTTGTACCACATTTACCAATTAAAAAAAAAGAAGCAATATTTGAACACAGATGTGGAAGTGCAGCCATATTTATATACAGGGAAAATAAAAAGGTCAAAACGTACACATTATTATTTCTATTTTTCCCCCCAGAAGTGTGGGAAGGCACATGACGTGACATGTATACAATTTCATTCTCTAATTAATTGTCACAGTCCTAAGGCATTGAAAACTGCTAAATAGAAGTGATCACATAGTGCCTATTTTATATGCTGCTTGTAGATGTAGTAATTATGCATGCCTTTAGTTTTAATTAGTGGCCCCCTACAATAACCTGGTAATTGCCTCCTTACCCTCCCCCTTTCACTGTGCATTTCTGCTATACATTCATTCTCCTTATGTGTGTATGTTTACAGAGGAGGAGGAGGATAACTTGGCTGAAATCCAGGATCAAGAACTTCCAAGCTGCAGTCCCACAAGTGCAGAAGAAGAAGCTCCCAACTTTGCCAGAGGAACTTTGCGCAAGGGTGAGTTGTATTATTTTGGGGTCTGAACTGTTGTATCTCATGGAAGCAGGGTATGTAAAACCACAAAATGTTAAGCAATAATGAGAATAGTAGTAATGAAACAATAATAATAATAATGAAACTCATCATCACATTTTTTTGTAAGATGATGATAATAAGTAAATAACATTCAATGTCTCAGACTGCCCCTACCCCCCCCCCAACCCCCCTTTTAATATTTTTAAAATATTACTAGGCAAGAAATTCATTACACTCTATTTAAATTAGTTGAGATCACGCGATAGGTGCCATTATGTTCCCCAAGCGCCCACGCCCACCCCCCAGGTCAGAAGGCATTTTGACCATCCCCCCACACTCCCACCCCCAATATTTCGAAGGGTGCGGTGTCTCTGATTATACCAAGCATCATAATAACATTGAAGTTAAGTTGTTAGAATTCTGTTCCCTTCTCTGTCATGGTTGCGGTTATTAAACCTAGTGCTGGAGAAATTACAGCTAATCTTTAATACAAAACTTAGTAATTGATATATGACAACACAGTGGTAAGTCTTGATATGTGTATGTTTCAGGCACCGAAGAAGAAAAAATTGCTTCCTTGACCTCTATGGTGAAAATGCTGAAAGCAAGGCTGCTTCGGAGAGAAAAGAAGATCAGCAACTTGAAATGCAAGATTCAAAACCCCAAAACCCCAAAAGAAAAAACAAACATCAAAGTGCTGATGAAAAAGATGAAGGAAATTCTTCCTCCTGAGACATCAGCTCTAGTCAACAGTCAGCTCCGAATTGCAGGCATGTCAAAAATGGGTAGGAAGTGGACTGATCTTGACAAGACTCTTGCATTGACAATCTATCATGCATCACCAAGAGCCTACAAACTGTTGGGGAAAGTGTTGACTCTGCCAGCAGTTAAGACATTAAAGAGAGTCGTGTACAATTTTTCTTTCCATGTTGACCTGCAACATAAAACCTAAAACGGGTGTTTGACATTTCAGAGGTTTATCTTGTGATGCCTATGGAGCAGCTTTTTTTGTGCCGTTCATTTTAATGTCTGTAATTCCCCATCCCCCCTTTTCCCCTTTTTTCGGCTAAAATGCCCCCTGGGCTATGAGCCTTGTTTCATGCTTTAATTATATGTGATTTTGCTAATAAAAAAACAAAGTTCCAAAAGTTCAAAATAGCAGGTGTAGGATGTTTCCATCAAAATGCTTTTAGATATTAATAGAAATGTTGTTGATGAGTTCAAATGTGCTAAAAAAATGAAATTGGCCCAAAATTGTCCTCTGCTTTGTTTTGGCCTGTAGCTCAGAAGTACCACTGGCGACTTAACCCCGTTTTAGTCACGATGGGTCACATATAGCTTAATGTTGGTAAACTCTGTGCATAAGTATATTTCAGGGTGAAATAATATAGCGTAATGTTGATAAACAAACGCAGTAGATGTATATTTCAGGGTGAAACCATCAAACTTTAGATATCTTATACTGTTACATGCTTATATGTGTGATGTCGATGTCTTGAATTACATATTTGTATGTATGAATACAAGGAATAAATCTGTTCAATGTTACACAACACTCAACAGTCACAATTGTGTTTGTTGACAATTTCAATTGGCAAATCTCCTTCCTCTCTTTCTTTTCTTTTCATTTTCTTCTTCAGCTTTTCACTTAATCTGTCACTTCACTCTCATTATTCTCTCTCCCACCAACCCACCCCTTTTTCAATTCTGTTTTGTGTTTCTTTGTGCATGAGAGTTTATCTTTAATAAATATATTATTCTATTACATTTTGTTGTCAACTTTATTTTTTTACAATACTGTCTTGTGTATTAAAAACAAAAAGTATCGTTTTAATAAGCTATCAATCTGTCATTACAGTGTTTTGTTTTTTTAATTTTTGTACATGCACACAAAATTAAAAAAAAAGGTCAATTACATGTAACAACTATATTAAAATTAATGTAAACAAACAACAAAATAGATTAATCAACCATTCAACTGATTATGTCTACCACAAAACAGAACATAAACAAAAAACAAACAAAAAGAAATACATTGAAATAAAACTTACAAAAATTACAACTAAACAAAGCCATCAAAACAAAGGGGTAGGGGCGTGTGGGAATGGAGGTTATTTCAAACATTGAAAAGACTGCATAAAGAATTCCCTAACATCTCATATCAAAAGTCACAAAGAGTATGTTTTATTCATTCTATAGATGCTTTTGCACACACCCTACCTGCACCCCCAAAGCACATTATTATTTTTTTTTTTTACAAACAGCTTGCAAGCTTGTTTATGAGATATCTATATATATATGTTGTCTAGATGAATAATCAATAAAAATAGAGGATTTAAAAGACAGAACAAAATAAAGTCACTGCTTTTATATAAATATAGTCGTATAAACCCAGCATAAACAATCGCATATTTATTTTTATTGCGCAAAGGCCACGCCGAAGTTACGACATATTACACAGTACACACAAGGAACGCTGACCGCGAACACGCTTTCAAGGGCAAGTAACTCGTGCCGCGGGTACGCTTTCGCTAATATAAGAAGTGTGCCACTGTCCAATCTTGGTCATCCATTATCTTTGGGCCCACTGAACTAAATAAACTGGAAGTACCCTCTAAATGAGAAAGCGCTAGCCAATAGTGAAGCCGGCGGAAGTTTCAAAGACGCCATATTGGTACTCGTAGTCTGTGGTATGCTACGATGTTTTATCTCTGGATTGTCCAGTGTTTGACAAACTCTTTTTAAGCATAAACGATGCCTATGTGCGCTGTTATTAATTGTTCAAGGCAAGACTGCCCTGATGAACGCAAAAATAGGAATCACCTTTCATCGGTAAGTAGCTTTTTTTAAATTTTTAATTTAATTAATGTCACGTAGGCCTACACTTGGTAAAATGTTCAGCGTTTTAGATTTGTCACGACTAGGTTGTAAACTCTTGCAATGATGAGTTTAGAATAAGTAATGAGTTTTATTGTAATGATTGAAGGTCTTTCAAACGTGTGTTTCTGCAATCGTCGTGTCGATTATTCTGTTATTTTGTGGGGGTTCTGTTCACAGGCTGTGAAGTATCTACTTTCGTTTTTGTAAACTCGTAGTATAGTAAGTAATTGAGGCCTACGAAAGAAGAGACTTCACAGTCTGTGTTCTGCTGTGCAAATGTGCACTAATACTTATTAGTTAAAAAAAAAAAGGTGGAGAGGGAAATTGTTTGGTTTGGTCAGAGATTGGGGTGGGGTAAGGGAGGTTTCTGGTAGATGTACTCATTGACATTCTTAGATAACATTGTTCTTGACAAACTTTATTTTTTAATTATGTTTTTTTTTCTCTTCAGTTTTCTTTCAAGTACCCTGGGTTCTGGAAGGCATGGGAAAGAAATTGTTTTCATTCAGGTTTTAAGGCCAATTCAAAATCTATGATCTGTTCACAACACTTTGAAAAGAGTTGCTTTGATGCAACTGGGCAGTGTATTCATCTGAAAGATGGAGCCATCCCAACATTGATGGCCTACCTTCTTATTTAAAGGTAAGTGTTTGGTTTGTGTACTTTTCTCTATGCATAAGGTGGCACGCTAGGTTCAGTACACATGTTACTTTATTTTGATATTTTCTTATAATTTATTTTGATTTTTTCTTAGTTATACATGGATTTATCAAAATCAAATGAACATCAAAATTGGTGTGATATCAAACAATTGTTTGAAGAAGATCAATAGAAGCAACATGTAATGCTAGGCATGTTAGAGCTTATTGTGTGCACATTTCTTAGTGTTAATTTGAATAAAACTAGCGTAAACAATATTTTTGGTCCAGTGGGTTTAGTGTTGCATATTATTTTTAAAATAATATCTACACTAGTTTTGTACATTATACATTTTAACCAGAAGAGTTTACCTTTCCTGTAACTCAATAGCAAATGTCAATATGGCATGATCACTGATTTTTTTGATAAATAATAACTTTCATGCTGTAGGAGCAAATGTACACAAATGTAAAAAGTAATGAATGCTTTAACTTCTTATAATTAATTTTTACACTTATCTGTTACACTTGTTAACAACATTTGCAGTCTATATGACAGATCCTTTGTCACCTAACAAAGAAGGTACATAAAAATGACACAAGCATGTTCATGCAAAAGTGAACACAAATATAGTGTTTTTTTTTATTAGCTGATATCACTGTTTATAAGCAAGTATGTCCACTACTAGAATAATTTAATCGTTCACATTTACTGCAACTCAACAGCAGGTGTCATGATACCTGATTTTTAAAAAAATAAATAATAACTTTCATGCTGTAGGAACAAATGTAAAAAAAAAGAATTAATGCTTTAACTTTTTAAACTTATCTGTTAGTGTTACACGTTCTAAAAACATTTGCAGCCTATGACAGATCCTTTGTCATCCACTGGAACCCCTTCACTTGGAATGTCAACATGTCAGTCTCAAACAAAGAATAAGAAGGTACTTATGAAAAAATGACACAAGGGTGTTCAACATTTTAATTTAACACCATTTATTTGTGTTGGACCTTCATATATTTACCACATTTGTCTGCTTGTTATGCCATCAACTCCTTAGTTTCAAGAATAGTAAGTAAATAGGCCACTAGCAAAAGTGAACACAAATAAAGATAGTTTTGAATTTGCTGATATCACTGATTTTAAGCAAGTATGTCCACTACTAGAATATTAATAGTTTATATTTCCTGCAACTCAACACAGGTTTTTATTGTGTCATGATACCTGATTTTTTTTTTAATAAATAATAACTTTCATGCTGTGGGAGCAAATGTAAAAAAAGCATGAATGCTTTAACTTCTTATAATTATTTTTACACTTCCCTGACAATTTTGTTTCCATTGCATGGCTAGGTAGTTGCAGATGATGAATTGAAAAGTAGGAATCATAACTGACATGATAATTTGTGTACTTTTGCTGTTGAATTTACTTTTAAGTATGTCTTTTTTTTTTCCAAGTGTTCCCCTTACTAGATTTATTATTATATTTTATTTTATTTATTTATTTATATTTTTGTATATTTATTTATTTTATTTTTTCTTTTTGTACATTTTAATTTTTATTTTATTATGTTTTGTAATTTTTAAAAAAAAAATCTCAATTAAATATTTGTATCTGAGAATATTTAAGTGAACCTGTTGGTAATAATGCTAATTATTATATTTTTCTTGTTATGTTATTATTTATTATTGTTTTATTATTATTATTCATCATGTTTGTTATTTTCTATCCCTTTACTGAATGAGATATTGTCATAGCTGAGTATTTCTTTGTATTTGTGTCTTATACTTATTATGGCAACACCAGTTATTTGTTGTAAATTCCCTGAGAGGATCTGTCACCTTTTCTTTCCAATTATGATTTGCCTGTTCTTGTTTATGTTAGTTGGGATTTATCGGTTGTTACAAATGTGTGAATTTATCTTCATTTGGAGTACTTCAGTTGTGTCCACTTTGTATTTGTGTGGGTGTGAATGTAGTATTATGAAAGTTCACTAATAATATATAAAACAACAGCCTCTTATATCATATTTTATTTTAATATCATCCTCAGTTAATCATTATCATAATATAATCATACTGCCATAGTGATATCGCTTTATTGTAATGTATGATATGTTGAGGGATAAGATAGTTGAATTTTTTTTACGTTGAGTCTGAAGAAACTCTGGAATGGAAGAATTAAAAAGGCTGAAATAAAAACTTGTTGCAAAAAAAAAGATGTTATTTTAATTGTATTATTGTTTAATGTTGTATTGCCTTGTACATATAATATTTAATGGTTAATCTTTTAATCTTATATTGCATGTACTGTCACCCTGTTTTATTTGTACTCCTTTTATGATGCTGCAACATTAAATACATTCCTTGTGATCACTTGTCACCTTGTATCTTGTAAGAGCGTATGGTATAGGGAAAATAACTCCATGTGTGATCACTTATCACTTTGTATCTTGTAAGAGCGTATGGTATAGGGAAAATAATTCCATGACAGAACAGAAATAGAAAATTCAGACTTTTAGCAGTTGGTTCACTTTATCATTGTTTAATGACAGCTCGAATTTTTTAATAACCCCGTTTTCGCCCAAAATAAACAAAGCCTTCAAAGTGTGGCCCTTTTAGCTTATATACCTATAAACAGAAAGTATTTGTTCTTTAAACAGCATTTATAATTATAAACTTAATTAGCAGAGTTCTGAATGACATGTTACTGATGTTAAATAAATATTTGTAATAGGTACTGCTGTTGTGTATTTTGTACAGTTGTGTTGAATTTTGCTATCTTGGTTAAAAAGGCAACAGTATTTGGAGATAGGGACATGCACACAAATGTAATTATTGTGAACACCTTTGCTGGCGGGGTGGAATTTTTGAGTACAGGGTTTTTACAATGAATAAAATTTTCTATCCTTGCACACATTCATTTTTGTTCAGACTTGTTTGTAAGTAGTGTCTTTGTTCACATGGTATTGTGTTTCTCTATACAATTTTCAATTAGCAATGACATTACAACCAACCTAAATTGGGCAATCTCCTCTTTGCTGTCCTCATTCTCTACTCCTTCTATCATCTCTATGTGGCTTGATTGTTCTATAGTTGTTTGGATGATCTTATTTTGAAACTTGCTCCTCAAAACAAGCTTTTTTTTCCTTAGCACTTTGCAACACACACATACATATTCAACTAAAAATGTATCATTATTAGCTGTGTATTAGAAACAAGGACTTAAGATAAATAGCACATAAGAAATCTTGAAAAAAGCTCCCATGTTCTAAAATTAAAAGAAAATAACAAAACAAAATTAACAATAACAAATGCATCCACTACAATTAACCCCAGTATTTTATTCAGATAACAGCAGTTGATATAGTGTGCAAATGAGCTGACTGGGATAGTCCAAGGGCTACTTTTATAAATGACGTTTAGATAAAAACAGCCACACAAAATTTTTAAAAGCTGTGCCCTACTACTAGCTACTTTTAGCGAAAATGAAATCGTAGTGCCAATGTGACGATATAAAAATCCGTAAATCATTTAGTTCTTGACAGTCTACTCTAAACCTATGTTGTAGCATGATATTTTATCGTAATTCTTTCAAAGTGCAAGAATAATTCAGTAATTTACCAAGAATTACAGAGCATAGACTGCCTCATTCCTGCTAGCGACAATAGCGAAAGTAAACTAGACTACGAGTACCAATATGGCGGCACTTTGGCTTCATACAGAGCTAGCCAGGGTATATCCATTTCTTTTAGATCAGTGTTTGGGCCACGTCACCAGAGCATCAGGCCTTGCAAATACCATCCTGCAAGGCACGGTGCAAGTAAGCAGGAGACGAGGGAGCTAGACAGAAAAAGAGGTGGGAGGATAACATTCGAGAATGGACTGGCTTGACTCTGAGTGAAGCCACGAGGGTTGCTGAGGACAGAGAAAGCTGGAGTACACTGGTTAAACGATCATCTATGTTGCCCCATCGACCTTCGAGTTAAGGGACTGGATAGGATAGGATAGTGCAATCCTTGAAACTGATCTATCAATTTCACAAGATTTATCATAGTTACAATTGAGTTTTATATTTTTTACAAATGTATTTTCTATAAGAAGTTAATTAATTAATTTATTTATTTTTAGAAGACAACGGTATCGTTATTGTTTGAGAATTAAAATGTGAAGCACCAAATTGTGCAGCTATGTTGCTATCCTAAGTAGGAGTGTGAAACAGAACAGAAAATGTATTGCAGTGTTAACCTCTAAGTTGGCTATATGACACTATCATACCGATTAGATATAAAGATGACTAATTGTTAAACTTGTTTAAAAGTGTGTGTAACTTGTGAGCGTGTATGTTGATTACAGATCGCCCCGTTTTGAGTTTGATTTAGGAACAAAGGCGTGTGTAGCATCTCTTCTGTTTTGTAGATTATAGTCACACGACACTTTCGCATATAGGTGACTACTGGACCGATTTATACTGACACCAGCGGGCCAGTTGTTGGTAAAGGGGAAAATAATATGATCACACGTTGACCAATCCGGGATTCGAACCAGCGACCTTTCGGTTACTAGCAAGACGCTCTTACCAAGCATCTCTTCTTCTTCTTCTTCTTCTTCTTCTTCTTCTTCTTCTTCTTACTATTATTATTATTATTATTATTATTATTATTATTATTATTATTATTATTATTATTATTATTATTATTATTATTATCACTGTGCTTTAGACTAATTGAAGTTATAATAATGATAAACAAATATGTACGTACATAAACCAAAGGAAAGCTAATTCGGAATGCTGGCAGTCCTCTGTGTTATTCCAATTGAAGTTACAGTACAGAATATATCAGTAGACTGGCGGAATTGTTAGTAATCACTATCCAGGATGGAACAATTATTAGCAGTAACTTGAGCAAGACTGGGATAGTAGAATTTGTAGATTAACTGTTTATCTTGTCTTAGTTAACCTAACCCCTATTTCAAAGCGTTCTTTGATTTACAACAACAACAACAACAACAACAGCAGCAACAACAACAACCACGATAACAACAAACAAACAAACGAGCAAAATCCACAAATCTTAAACAATGTTTTGTTGTAGCGTTCTTGTCCCAGATTTACATAAGTTGTATAACAACAACAACTACAATAATAATAATAATAATAATAATAATAATAATAATAATAATAATAATAATAATAATAATAATAATAATAATAATAATAATAATAAGTCTAGAATAGCAAATGTTACTCACCTATTCAAAGCGGCAGAGAAATTTTTTTTTAATCCAAAATAATGCTGGTCTTGGTTGAGGTGTGTAGTTCTTAATCTGGCCCCACTTTTATGACTTTATTCCACACCGAGCTGGACTTTTCTCACTTTTGAATACACATAATTATGATTGATGTTTAGTTTTTGAGTCCAAATCTTGGTCCAGCTTTTCCTCACAATGTGCTCGATCGAGGTTTTCTCAAATTGTGCTGTGAGGTTTTCTACAAACGTGCTCATCAACATGTGATTGAAGTTTCTCCTTTTTTTGAAGTCCACATGTTGAGGAGGTTTCTCAAAACTGGTTGAGGTGTATATTTTTTTTTTTAAGAGTCCAAGTGTAGTTGAGGATCAACAGTCGTGCGCCTCTGAAAGAAAACCAAAGTTGTGACGAAGTAAAACGTCTTGAAAAAACAAAGCAGATACAACGGGCCTTCGGAGAAAACGTCTTCAATGGGTTAAGACGTTGACGAGCAAAAGGTTCGCAGGCAAATGAGGTTTCAAATCTGATGAATTGGCGTTTTCTCCCGTTTGTTGCCCAAATGGGGTTGATTTTTATTTTAAAAAAATCTGTGTAAGGAGTTTCTTTCTAGTCCAAAGTCATTATAGCTGTCCTCAATCCTCTCGTCTGGCTGGCGGAGTTGGTGTCAGTTGTTAAGCGAGAGAGGGTTGCGCTGTCGCTGCATCGCGGTCGCTGTGCTTTCCGCGTGCCTCGTTCCACTTTGTAAAGAACGCCTTGTTTGTGAAAAAAAATCCAACTCAATTCCTTTTGTTTGTGTTGTGGAAACTTGTATGATTTTGACTTTGAAATTTAACACAAAGAAAATCCACTGCTTTTGTAATAATATGGACGCTGGGGTGTCGACTTGAAAATTAACACAAAGAAAATCCACTGCTTTTGGGTAATGTCAAAACTATGATTTCTACCTGCAAATGAATAAAAAGAAAATCATAGATTTTTGTGACTTCGACTCTGGTGTTTTTTTTACCTCTTATAACAACAGCACACTTATAAATCAGAAAATCAGTTTTTATTACAGTGGTTTGTTATAATTTAGTATTTTGATTTGTAATAGCACAAATATAAAAAAATTGAATTCAACTGCTTTTTTTTGTGCATGATTTAGAAACTATAAATTTCTTGTTGTGATGACACAAATGGTTCATAAAAAAAAAAACTCAAATTCTTTTTTTGAAACTAGAATTTCGCACTCACACAGCCACACAAATTTCAAAGACTCAATTCAATGACCTTTTTAAAATTAATTTTTAGATGCTATTGAAATCCTGGAATTGCATAATATCAAAAGAATACCAACTGCTTTTTAACAATCTTTTGGAAAAAAAATTTTATGTCGGGACTACAATTTTGATTTGTAATAAATGAAAGCACAATATGTCAACAGAAAGTCAGTCTGCTTTTGTCCGGATGTGAAACCGAGTTCCTTTTTGTATGAAAGTTATTCAGTTTTGGAATGGTCACAGTTCAAAACAATACATCACCAGAGGATTCCTTTCAAATCGGGGGCAGCTTATTGTTGCACACCAACTCTGTGTAAACTGACTAGCTAGTATATTTTGCTGCCCCCCTCCTGATCCGACTGAAAGCAAAATACTGATACACATTCGGGTACCGCAATCTCTTTTCTGTGCTTCTAACGAGCCTCTCCCACCCTCCACCTCTTCCCCACCCATTACCCCTGTTCTCTTCCTCCTTACACTCTTCCCCATAATCTCGCCTTAAACCTCAACGCTTTCCTCCATCTCCACACCCCACCCTCTCTCTCTCTCTCTCTCTCTCTCTCTCGCTCCGCAGCTGACTACATTCTCGGTTGTTGAGTGATTCGATTGTTTCCGAAGAGGCACGCGCAAGAATGAAGGGGGTGGCTTAGAGGGGAGGAGGGAGGGAGAGGGGGAAATTCTGAACCTGGCACGTGTCGGGGCGTGAAATCTGGGCAAGCCTCGCAATCCGATTGGCAGAAATCGCGTCAACTTCACGTCAATCTCCACGCCCTCTGCACGCGACTCTCTGAGATTCCTGGGTTCCCATTGGCTGAGGGCTCAACGCGATTGACAGGTTGCCCCGCCGCCACGCGCCGTATGTTGTTCTGCAATTGATTCGGAGGGATTTTTGTGGAAAGGGAGGAAGCTGTTTTGTTATCAATCTGTCTTGTCTTGTCAGGGTGGGGTAGTAGTAGTAGTAGTAGTAGTAGTAGTAGTAGTAGTAGGTCTAGTAGTAGTAGTAGGCCTAGTAGTAGTACCGTTTTCTGGTTTTGTTGCTCGTGCCAAGAATTCACTGAGAAAACTAATCGTTTAAATATTTTAGCCCATCTTACTCGTTTAAGAAATATAACACTTAGATGAATGGCAGCAACTTTACACAAAGCATTAGCAGTCGAGTTTTAAAGGATTTAAAAACCCTGGCATACGCAAACCTATTATGTAAATTAAAACAATCCTTCGAAATAAAAACAAAACAAACACACACTGTAGTTTATAACAAATCAACAACAATAGTTACTCAGCTGTCGATTCTTGAACTTGAAAAGAATCTTAGTGGCATCACAGATAATGACAAACGGGGAAGTTTATTTAGGCTAAGTTACCAGCGTCTGCTTTAGTTTTCAATCCGTTATGACCCGCCTTCTTTCTAACCCCGTATCGTGCGCATTGTCTACTGAAATGGTACTATAGAATCTATTTATTATCGTCCACATGACTATAAATATCCCTACGAATTCATTCATCTCTAATCATAGCTTGTGAGTTTCTCACACTCAAGTACAGTCAAGAACTCCTCAACAGCCGTGCGAAACAGACACGCGACGTCAATCTCTAGAAGAATGAAACTGACAAAAAAAAACCCAACGTTGTAGGCCTACTGACCAGAATTCGAGTATGTTGATCTGAAAGAGTTTTACCTCGAAAGCTCTTGGGATTTTATCGACAGCAAAGACTCTTTCTTTTCGTAGTCAAGAAAATATGAGAGGAGGATGGGGGCGGGTGGGAGCGGGTGAGGTGTGGTGGAGTTTGAGTGTGAAGGTCCTATTCTATCCTATCCTATCCTATCCCGTAACTCGAAGGTCGTTGGGGAACCACAGAGGAGCGTTTAACCAGCTTACTCCATCTTTTTTGTTCTCAGCAACCCTCGGCCTCAACATGGCTTCGCTCAGTGTCAAGCCAGTCCATTCTCGAATGTTGTCCTCCCACCTCTTTTTTCTGTCTCCCTCTTCTTCTGCCTACATGCACCGTGCCTTGCGGGATGGTCTTTGCAAGGCCTGATTCCGTGCGCGACGAGTGTGAAGGTACCTGAAACGGTACAGTGAAAATTGGACTCGAGAGCGCCCATGGCGTCTTCCATCTATATATGTAGTATATTATACGATACATTAGAAAAGAGACGCTTCATAGGCGCTCGCGTGTCCAGATATACGAGTGCCTGCGGTATGATAGATTATCTAGCTTAATCATAGATAGATAGATTATTTATCATACATAAGCACACCTTATACAGTGGGTATACTGAAAAAAGGTCACGAACTCCGAGTAAGCCGATATGGGGGTGACGAAAGTCAGCTGTGAGCGACGAGTGTATCCACGAAATCGCCTCTCACGTCTGTTTCAAATACCAAATCTTGTGCCCTGTCTGCTGTTTGCACTTTGGCTTAAGATGCTACAGAATCAAAGAATTTTTTTTACCGTTCCTCCAGTGTAGGCTTATGTGTGAACATATAAAGTAAAAGAAATGATTTAGCAGTAGCGATCGGGAGCGCACCTCAACCCATCATTTTTGGGTAGCATAGGCCTACCCTAGAAATCTGTGGGTGACCTAATAAAGTCATGAAATGCAATCAACATACCATTGTAATCCCTTCAAGTGGCCGATGGCTTTTCTAGTTGTCTGGAACTTTGCTCGTAAGCTTTTGTTAATAAAAACTGTGGAAAGTCAAAGTTTTCGCATTCATATGCTTGAAAAGTATAAATACTGCCACTTCTATGTTCACACATACCCAGGAGAAACAATTAAAAAAAATTGATGCTAGGATTCTATAACACCTTATGCCAAAGTGCAAACAGCAGTAATGTCAACCCCCGTTGGGGTGCCGGGGGTTTTAGTATAAATAGTATCCCCACTTTCTGGAAATTTAGTACTTTAAATCCCATTGTTGCTGTCTTTCTCATTTGCTCTTTCTCATTCCTGCTCTGTTCTATCAATCTGCTATACTATCTTCTTCTTCGCTAGACCAGTCACCTACCTTTTTTCTTGAAAATTCTTCCGGGACAAGACTCCTTATTTGTGTATGAGGTCTGTTGGATCAGCTTGGGAATATTGGACGCTTTCTGCCGGGTGGTCACTGGGGCTTCCTATGATGTTATTATTTAGCAGTGGAGGCATTTTATATATATATATGTGTGTATGCGTGTATGTTGGTATAGATCGCCGTGCTTTGAGCCTTGGGGAAAGGCGCGTACATAGCCTCCTGTATTATTATTATTATTATTATTATTATTATTATTATTATTATTATTATTATTATTATTATTATTATTATTATTATTATTATTATTATTATTATTATGTGTTTTGTTGATAATTTATAATGATGTTTGTATTCTATTTTGTTTTTGTAAACGGGGGTTCGATAACTTAGAGTACAGCCTCAGCGTCCCCTGCGTGGGATGTCTTTATTGTAAAATGACTGGCTGGTGGAGAGCTTTCAGTTTTACCACTAGGGTTGTTTCGGCAGATCTTTTATGCGGATCAGGGGTTGTCCGGTCCTGATTTGGCTCGGAAGAGTCCGCTGGACCTAAAGCAATAATCATGTAATGTAATGTAATGTAATGTAATGTAATGTCAACATTTGTGTTTGGAACTCTTGATCGTAGGCCGTTACTCAAAAGGGGGCCTATCCCGCCGTTAACAGGTTGAAGAGCTCTTCGCTTCCGCTTCAAGCTACACGTGCTGTTCAAACTCTCATAGCCTATTATCACAATATCGCTACACGAGACGACGCGTTCCAAGGAGGTCGGATAAGTAATAATCTAATAGTTAATACTCTTCCTATCATCAATGACACGACTTTAAAATTTAAAAAAAAAATATTTATGTATTTATTTTACAATAGATTGAGTCGGACAGAGACTGAGACTTTATTCGTCCATGAAATTTACACAGAAATTTGCCTTTCGGCTGCACAATAGTTTTTATTATTATTTCTTTTTAAAGGTTATATTCTAGGAGCATGGTTTAAACCTATTATCTATTACAAACTAACGCTAATTTGGATCTTCGGCTTAACTTCCTAGAAGATTTGCAAAAGGGAGGTAATATTTACAATAACACATAGCTTCATGCCTGCGGGTAAGTATATCTGAACGAATCTGTAGATATTAAAGGACGGGGGTGGAGGGGGGGGGGGTCAGCCTCATGTTCCCCTAAGTCTACAATTATCCCAAATCTATGTTCCCCCCAAATCGATATATTTATTTATTTATTTATTTATTTATGTAATCGTTCTCATAAAGCACTTTTCCAGCTCAAGAGCGGCTCAAGGCGCTGGCCGATACAGGATCTAACTCAAGACGTTTGAGGTGCCCATTTGCTGCCTAAGAGGCATCTTGTGACGTCCCAGACAACTGAGCACAATCCTCACAGTGACCGGGGATGGGTGAGAAGGGACCTAGTGCTTGTGTAGCCGGCACTCACCCATACAGAACATGAGCGTCAGGATCTTTAAAGACCTGATGAAACAATGACCTAGGGGTGGGTGGGGGGGTGGGGGGACAGACATGCTCCCGATGATGGGCAACCGTTGCTTGTACGGGATTAGGAGAAGATTGAGAGTGAGTGCAACATTGGAAAAATACGAAAGGGATTGGTCTATTTACAATATTTGGGGTAGGAGATTGAGGACGGGGATAGGGAAGGAGTCGGGCGGGCGGCGATAGTTTTCCTATACTCGCAATCTTCGCCTTTGGGCTAGTGGCCGTTGGAGGGAAGATGTTGGGGGTTGAGGGTTGGGAGTGGGGAGTTATCCGGGAAGTGGTGTGTGTGTGTGGGTGTGGGTGTGTGGGTGGGTGCGTGTGTGTGTGTGTGTGTGTGTGTGTGTGTGTGTGGGTGTGTGTGTGTGTGTGTGTGTGTGTGTGTGGAGGAATGAAAAACGTACGTACTCCTATCTCAAACCTAATAACAGGTGATTCACTCACACAAATAAATCCTTTGTTTAACTACAATGCTCAGGACCCTACCGTGCGACCAAACGGTTCCAATCCCACTGTCGACAGGTCAGGCAACCCACCAGATGGTTGACGCTTTTGATGTAATACCCGAAGATAACACGGCAACGACTTCGTTGGGATATCCGGGACCTATCAGTACAGCCGTGTTCACGCTGAAACTTTGAAGTTATGATCGGTCAGTTTGTGATAATCTGGATACGAGTCGTATCATATGTCGTTTTCCCCACTATAGAACCCACACAAAGACAAACAAAATACAGTTGTAAGCTTTAGTATCATGGCAAGTCTAGACAATTTATAAAAAAAAAATATTAAGCCTATATAGAAGAAATAAATCCCTTGCATTGGCTTCCAGTCAAACCTCGAATTGATTGTGTGTTCTCATTTCTTCCAATATCTCCACTCATGAGATTTTTTTCTTTTCCACAATTGTTTTAACTTTGTATTTATTTATTTATTTATTTATTGTATTTATTTATTTTATTTTATTTTATTTTATTTTATTTTATTAGTTTTGCTTTTCCAGAAGAGAAACAAATCTAGGAAAAGGGGCTGTATGTATGTGATTCAGCAAGAACTGCTGGACAGATTTCAAATAAAAAGAAGAAGAAGGAGAAGGAGGAGGAGGAGGAGAAGAAGAAGAAGAAGAAGAAGAAGAAGAAGAAGAACAACAACAACAACAACAACAACAACAACAACAACAACAACAACAACAAGATATTGACAATGAAAACAATAATGACAACATATCATTTTATTTTATTTTATTTTATTTTTATTTAAAATCTCCCGACCGTGCAAGCAAACTGTACACTTTCATGATGCACATTAATTTGTTTAGCTTGAGTCTTCCCGTTGTTATCATGTGTGTGTGTTGGTATGTGGGTGTATGCTTGTGGATACATGTACTTGTATAGTACAATTAAAGGGACACTCCACATTTTTACTGTATTTTTGTATGAATAAAGTTTTCTTGACTTTGCTTGACTTTATAAGTGATACAAGATTGTCATTAAACTTTTTAAAGATAAGAGTGTGTTTTGTTGTTGTTTTTTTTCTGTTTTTTTTTTCCACTTACGCTCCAAATTTTTGGAATTCTCTGCCATGCCCAGTGACCAGGCAGTATCACTGAAAACAGCTGAATTGAACTAACTGGCTTTCTTAAAAAGGTGTAAAATAGTTAACAAGCCTGTCAAGAACAGTCTGTACAGATTGGAGGAAAGTGTTCCAGAAAGAGGTCACCTGACCTTCAAAGTCTAAGGCATTGTGATACTGTCCACTTTGCATGACGGGAAATGTTCATTGTGATACTGTGTTATTGGTTCCTGTTCTGCCTGTCAAGAACAGCTGATCATTTATTGACCTGTGTGACGGGACTGGGATTCTTTGGACGCAAAGAACAGGGACGTTCCTGAGTTTTAGCACTTCAGGTTTGTTTTTAGAACAAACCCACTGGTTTTAACAATGCGCACAAAACTCCTGTGTTGGTTGAACTGAGGGTTTAACGTTGTCGCCACCACTATTTTGGGGCTTCAGTACAATTTTACATCGTTAAAAGAAATATGTTAACAAGTAGATTCAAGTGTCTACTCTCCCCCGACCCTTCACTTTCTCCCCCCCCCCCCCACCCCCCACTTCCCTTCCCTCTGCCCTCCCCTCTTGGGTTTTATATATACATGCAAAGTAATTGAACCAAGCATTTGCTTTCCCAGGAGAGAAACAAATCTAGGAAAACGGGCTGTACCTATGTGATTCAGCAAGAACTGCTGGACAGATTTCAAATAAAAAGAATGAGGAGGACGAGGAGGACGAGGAGGAGGAGGAGGAGAAGAAAAAGAAGAAGAAGAAGAAGAATGATGATAATGACTATGAAAACGATAATAACAAAGATGACTTTTGACAATGATGTCTCTGTTATTGTTGATGATAACCTCGACAATGACTACTGACACATTTTATTATCAAAGTTTGATAAAGTGGCATCACAATACACTTGTTTGCACCGGCCATGCTAGCCGTACTGATGGCCAAACTGTTCCATAGTTCGGCCAAACTCGTGCTGTTGCAGACACTAACATGCAAGTTTGACACAATGACAGCAAGATGCTTTGCATTCATTCATATTTCCCTCACTCCATACATTATCAAAATACCCTCACCCTGCTTGCTCGCTGTCCCTGCAAAGGCGAGAGGTTATCCCCCTTTACTCTCTCTCACCTACCCCTCCCCCCTCACCTCTTGTAGGATTAACCGGCGGATTTCAAAAGTGATTAATCTCCCCTTGCTCGCTAAACTCGACGCCTTCTCTCCCATGACACGCGACGTCACGTGCCCTAAAGAGACGAGCTGACTCTACCAGACGAATGAGGTAACTCTTGCTGGATTAAAACGATGAGCTGCTAAGAGAGATAACGGAGTGCTTCGATTAGGTGTGAGAAACAGCAGAATCAGTCGAGAATATCAAAATCCAGCCGATAAGTTTCGCAAGGTCTGGCTTTCGTAAATATTTCTGTCGGTGGGACGATGATGATGTTGGGAGTTTTAGGTGATGAGTGGATTGTTAAAAACAAACTTTTAGCTTTTAGGAGCGAGATTGAAGTTTCCATTAACAATTGATTTAGATTCTAGGCCAATTCATTCAAGGTACTCTTGTTAGCAGTTAAGGACAGGTTGATAGGTATTACGGCAGCTTTATAGCTGAAGTGACAGAAAGTTACAGCTCTTTGTTAATATTGCTGGAACTAGGCCGAAATATTATATGAGATGATATGAGATTAGATTATATGAGTTGAGATGAGATGATAGAATAGGATAGCACTGCACAGCCTATAGGATAGGAGATAAGACGAGATGATAGAATAGGATAGCACTGCACAGCCTATATGATAGGAGATAAGACGAGATGATAAAATAGGATAGCACAGCACAGCCTATAGGATAAGAGATAAGATGAGATGATAGAATAGGATAGCACAGCACAGCCTATAGGATAGGAGATAAGACGAGATGATAGAATAGGATAGCACTGCACAGCCTATAGGATAGGAGATAAGATGAGATGATAGAATAGGATAGCGCAGCACAGCCTATAGGATAGGAGATAAGACGAGATGATAGAATAGGATAGCACAGCACAGCCTATTGGATAGGAGATAAGACGAGATGATAGAATAGGATAGCACAGCACAGCCTATAGGATAGGAGATAAGATGAGATGATAGAATAGGATAGCACTGCACAGCCTATATGATAGGAGATAAGACGAGATGATAGACTAGGATAGCACAGCACAGCCTATAGGATAGGAGATAAGACGAGATGATAAAATAGGATAGCGCAGCACAGCCTATAGGATAGGAGATAAGATGAGATGATAAAATAGGATAGCACAGCACAGCCTATAGGATAGGAGATAAGACGAGATGATAGACTAGGATAGCACAGCACAGCCTATAGGATAGGAGATAAGACGAGATGATAGAATAGGATAGCACAGCACAGCCTATAGGATAGGAGATAAGATGAGATGATAGAATAGGATAGCACAGCACAGCCTATATGATAGGAGATAAGACGAGATGATAAAATAGGATAGCACAGCACAGCCTATAGGATAGGAGATAAGACGAGATGATAAAATAGGATAGCACAGCACAGCCTATATGATAGGAGATAAGACGAGATGATAAAATAGGATAGCACAGCACAGCCTATAGGATAGGAGATAAGATGAGATGATAGAATAGGATAGCACTGCACAGCCTATAGGATAGGAGATAAGACGAGATTATAGAATAGGATAGCACAGCACAGCCTATTGGATAGGAGATAAGATGAGATGATAGAATAGGATAGCACAGCACAGCCTATTGGATAGGAGATAAGATGAGATGATAGAATAGGATAGCACAGCACAGCCTATTGGACAGGAGATAAGATGAGATGGGATGAGATCCTTTGTTACCATGGAAACTGTCACAATAGGCTATTTAGACCCTGCAATACGGCTTCACGCCTTAAATAGTTAAGCCTGCTGTAGCCTTTGTAAATTAAAGTCGATGCCTAGAAGACGCAAGAAGTAAAGGCCTGTGCTAAGCATGTGTAATCTAACTCTCGCTAAGGTAGGCAGTGACCTCATCCCGCTGACGTATTCACAACTTTCCGGCACCTCTCATAAAAACTCGTGGGTATCGCCATTAAAAATTAAAACGAGGTTAGAATGAAACCAAGTTCCGGTCTGGCTTGTTTTGCTTTTATCAAAGCTTGATGCGTGGCTTTTAAATATGGCAAATTGCCGAAAACGACGATTGTTAGAGCCAGAAAACGAGTGGGATAAGTATAAAAACGGTGGAGGAAGTACATGCTCAGTGAAAGGATGCAAAAAACAATCGTAGAGGCCTGTATTTGTGGCGCCTTCGGAGGTGCGTCGATCATCGACAGAAAGTGAAACAGGACCTGAAGACTCTTGTAGTTTTCTATAGCTTCGCCGTCGCAACCTTCACAAAACACGAAGTAGTTGACTATGTTAGGCGAGCGTTGTGGCCAAGTGGGCTAAGGCGGGACTAACTTGCCTTGTCCACAAGCCAGAAACCAATGGCGCTTGACAGGTGTGGGTTCGAGCCAGCATCTAGGCGTTATGTTTTTCCGAATTTTTTCAAAAATTCACAAATAATGTTAGGTAGGTAGGGTTTAGGCGCGCCACTGGCGATAGAAAGGGATAATAAACTGCAGCCAAAAAAAAACAAAATATGTGAGGGTACGATACTGGTGGCCAGTGACACATTTTATTATTCTTGAATATTTGGAAATAACTCACTAAAACACGCGGAGAAAGAAACCGGAAGTATGTTTCATTGAGGGGATTCCCGTTGGTGCATAGGATAGCAGAAAAGTGTGAATAGCCACAACCCCCCGCTAGGAGGCGCTCAGGTATCACGAGGTTTCGCGGACTTTTGGCTGACCACAAGGCTAGGTAATCATTCTTTGTCTGAATCTCAACCAAGTAGGACGCATGCACAAAGTTCTCACAAGCTGAAGACTGAGCAGGTGATGGGTGAAATTCATTCATCGCAGTATAGCCAAAACTGACCTGACATTGTCAAAAAGGTAAATGATCAATCTTTTGTTTCATCGTGATTTATTGATAATATTGTTGGATTATGTTTGTGAAGTCTTGCCATGTTTTATCATTGTGAATGTTAGTCAAACTTTGCGCATTTGCTTGACCACGTGGCTGACCCGCGACCGGTTTCGACACCACGAGGTAGCCCATACGGTCCAACTGTTATTTCTCCTATGTGTATTATTGCAGACCAGTGGCTGTACCGGAGAATGTGTATATTGTTAATTACTGCTCCATGTGTTTAGGTTAGCCATGATGTATGTATATGTATACGAATTATGTTGGAGATTCCCGTGGAACACGGACTTAGAAGAATGATCGTCCCTTGTTTGTATAAGTGGAGCGATCACTAAGGGCTATTTTTGCCAGCAGTGAGACGCTCTGCACACCCTTAGTATACAAGGCGTTGCAGAAACTCATCTTATATTTTGCAGACGAGCAGGCTTGTTGGTCTGATGCAGGAAATAGATCACTAAGAGTCAACCCTGACATTCGGTCTGCAGTGGAACATCGAGCACTGAGCTCCGATAGCCCAATAGGCAATAACCAAGGAGGAGACACCCTCACCACACTTCAACGAATCAGCTAAGTGCAAGAAGAAACGCACTAACACTGATTTAGAAGGACTGTGCGGTAGTCCACTCTCCTGAAAACAAATATTAGGCCAACCAGAACAAATAGCCTAATGATGAGACAGTAGCAAATATCAAGAACAGTAGCAACATAGACCCATCAAGGAGCGAACTAGTCGAAGTGAATTTGGACATTTAAGTTAATAGAGTTTTTAGAGAATTATGTATAGAGTAGAGGAAATAAATGTGATATTTACTGTTAACAAGTGGCTGGACTACCTATGTTTCATAGCCGTGTGAGAGCTAATGTGTAAGTGAATCTTTTACCATTTTATCCCTATCTCTATAACCCTATCAGCACACAGACCGGGCTAAACATATAAATTAGTCATAGGGTGATTAAACTAGCCGATCCCCGCAGACAAGGACGAGTGGGTAATAGCATTCTAGTGTGCAGAGCCCAGTAACAATAGACCCACCGTCACAGAAACAAAGCCAGGTATTTTATAAAGAAAGAAGGGTGATAAAGAAACTACGAAGAAGATGGTGAAGAGAAGAAGGACGAGGAGGTGATGATGATGATGATGATGATGATAATGATGATGTTGATGATGATGATGATGATGATGATGTTGATGATGATGATGATGATGACGCTACTGCTGCTACTATTGCTGCTGCTGCTGCTGCTGATGATGATGATGACGATGACGCTGCTGCTGCTTATGATAACGATGCTGGTGACGATTATGCAGTTGCTGATGGTGATGATGATGATGATGATGATGATGATGATGATGATGATGATGATGATGATGATGATGATGATGATGATGATGACGACGACGACAATATTAATAACAACCTAAGCCGAAGACAATAGTTCCTTCTTAATCATCATTGACTATCACAAACTATCTGAGCGACACTTGATAACACAGACGTTTAACAATACAGACTAAAAGAGCCTGTCTAGCCTGCTCTTTCTTCAGAACAGAGCATTATAGCCCAGCTACGCTACATTTGATGTTTGACACCTTTCAGACGCTACCGGTACAATAAGCTGCAAATAGTTGACAGCTTCGTAACGGTACACAGTAGAGTCTCGCATTCAATCCTCAATACTCGTCTTGAAAACCTTTGGAATTGCGCTTTCAATCGTTACCGGCAGCTATAGCGACTATCACCCAAGGCAGCAGAAGTAATCCTTTTCGATGACAGATCACGCAGATACAGATACAAGATACACTGCATGCTGAGTATTTGGGCTTGCTGAGAATACGCCCGGCCCGATCTAGTCTCAGATGACTTTTACGAGGCCTACCCTTTATGCAAGCTGCGGAAACTCACCGTCTTTAGGACACGAGCGACATGATCGTTAAAGTTCGTGGCGATGGTATGTGTGCACGTGCAGACTAGACTTCTGTTACGTTTATACTCTCATCCCAAGGAGTAGTAGGGGGCTAAGTGAGTTAGTTATTCATTGCTTACAGGGTCCAGCGGATTGCAAAGAGCCGAATCAGGACCACAAAATCAAGACCACAACTTGGCTGAAAGAGGACTCGTCCCTGATCCGCATAAAAGATCTGCTGAAACAACCCCAGTGGTAACACTGAAGGCACTCCACCAGCCGGTCACTTTACAATAAAGGCATCGCACGCAGGGAACGCTGAGGCTGTACTCTAATTTATCGAACCCCCATTTACAAAAACAAAATAGAATACAAACATCATTATAAAATATATTTTTTAAAAACATACCTACAAAATGCCTATATTGCTAAATAATATCATAGGAAGCCCTAGTGACCATCTGATCTGGCAGAAAGCATCCAATGTCCCCATAACTCGGAGGACGATCATCTGTGGTGCCCCTACGACCTCCGAGTTATGGGATAGGATAGGATCCCCAAGCTGATACAACAGAGCTCACACACAAATGAGGAGTTTTGTCCCAGAAGAGTTTTCAAGTAAAAAGGTAGGTGACTGGTCTAGCGAAGAAGAAGATAGTATAGTAGATTGATAGAGCAGAGTGGGAATGAGAAAGAACAAAAGGAGAAAGACAGCCACAGTGGAAATTTAAAGCACTAAATTTCCAGAAAGTGGTGGTGGTTGGGGTGTCGGATAGCGCAGTGGTTGGAGCACTCGCTACTGTGTCGCAAGTTAAGCACTGTCTAGTGCGGTTAGCACTTGGATGGGTGACCGCAAACCGTGAAGCGACAAATAACAACGCCCCCAGTTGACTCAACTGTGACTGAGTACCTACTCTCTTAAGGGTGGGGAAGGTAAAGCAGCGAGGGAGAGAGATGGGCAGCACAATCATTACGCTGGCCCAAGATACGTGTGATCTCCAACATCACGCTCCCCTACGGCCACAAGGCTATGGGACCACCACCACCACCTCGGCACCCCCACGGGGAGATAGTAGGGGGCGCTTTCCTATGCATCATGATGGTCATGCTATGTTTTCAGCACTGCACGCCGTCTACAAGCTTTGAACCGCTGCCTGCAATGTAATGATTTACCATTCAACGCTAATACTGTTGCGTACACCACTTAACCAACTTCACTTCGGCCTCTTGTTTTCTGAGTCAACGTAGGCCTACGGCGCATGCCTCGGCAGGAACGGACACTCTGTTGTGGATACACAGATGAAGTTTCAGTCATCCGTCACAAATGACAATGCGGTGAGCTGTTGCCTCCTAGCGGAGGTCTCCCGATTGACGTCATAATTTCATGCGTATCCTCCTTGGTAGGGCAAAACATCGCTTCCGCCCTACATCCGTGTGCGACCTATTTGATAAAATTTTACTTTTTAAATTTAGAATGGTAAACTGTTGTTGTGTTAAAGTTTGTACCAGCAGAAGCTCGTCGAAAGATGGAACCTCTTTTCATAGAATTCCAAAGGTTGTTTCTCACAAAGGTACAAAAATGAGAGAACTTAGTGAAAAGCGCCGTGCTTGTTGGTTGACTGCGATCTTCACAAAGGCGAGTTTGTGATTATTGTTTTAAATTGTAGAGTCTATTTTCCTGTCTGTCCTTGATTATGCAAGCACATTTGTAGGCTACTATTTCTCGTAACAGTTGTCCTTTCACTCGGTTCCATGATCAACAAGATGCATGATATTCAACGATCATCATCATCTGTCATCATGTTAGGCCTACTAAGTAGGCTAGCCTTTAGGCTACATTTTAGAACACCTTTAAATTCAACATTCATTGATTCATTAAGATGATTAGTTACCAATATTTTAATTATTTTTGTTTGCTTTTGGGTATATTATTTTATATCATTTGAAGAGCTGCAAGATTTTTTGTTAGCGGACGGAAAACAAATAGCATGTACAGGAACAAGGAAAGAGGCCTATGAGCGAGCCGCAGCGAAAACTAACTTCCGCTTCTGTTGTATAGAATTAATTTTAGCGTGTGACCGGTTGCTTCGTGTGATCAGTCCTGAGGTTAAACCGCATGGAACAAATTGTATGATTTAATCGGTAGGCCTGATTAGGTTGTGAGCAGCAGCTGTTTTCTTGCTTTAAATGCCTTCATCGTGTAAAAACTCGTTCTGTGCACGAGGTAATCAACAATGTCTTCATTGTCACTGTGCAAAGTCGGAAGACTTTTTGCCTCTGTAGTCCACGATGTTGGTTCGACTTGTAAGGATCAGTACCCTTTACTGCTGCTATCTTACCTATGTACCTATTTCTTTCCGTCTCACCTAGGGTATCAACATAATTTTGAGAAACATTTGCAGAAACGAGTGCAGATTCCTTAGTCGCCATTGTTTGTTTTGCCCTCCAAGGGAGGTACGTATGTAGTCACGTGGTACACACGAATACGCAAACGGGAGACCTCCATACCATGTTAAGCTGGTTGGTTGTTTGGCTTTCAGGATTTAGCGGCTTGTGATATTAGTCGCTAGAATTTTGACACTTTTGTTTTGCAAAATCCTCATCTGAAAACTTGTAATCCGACTATGAGCATTGCTCTGGTCATCTTATTACTGCTCCATCAACTTGGTAGTTGGTTTTATTTCATCTTTACTACACACATTCTTTGCGGTGCTGTTAATAAATCACAGGCGCGTAAACAAATCAATTTATAGATTTATATCATTATGAACAGTCTTAATCTTATGATTATTTCTTTTTTTTCAAAATCGCACTATTTACTGTGAATTTCAAAAAGGGTCTATGACTCTGAAAGGTGTGGAAGTTGGTTGCTCTTACGTGCTGTTAAGGCGGCACGCAAGGTGTTGAGTTGGTGTTGGTGTTGAAAGAAGGAAGACAGAGCAATGATGAAATAACAGATAACCATTATCTGCCATTGAGGAAAGTAGAACTAAATCCTTGATTGAGAGTTTTAAACTAACGGGACTTGGCCAAAGACAAGCTGTATTTTCCTAAATCCAGTGATATAGCTGTGACATCCGCATAATATGACAATATGCCAAATCATAATCTGTCAACTACGGATAAATTAATCGCTGTACAATCAGTGGACGATCGATGACAGGTCGATAAGTTAATTTGGAGGAGGAGGATAGATTTTTGCGAGAAACAACGGTAAGTGTTATCCGCAATGACTGGTGTGTCGACATGGCATGGATCAGTTTGGATAAATACAATACAATACAATACAAAAATACCTTATTAACTAAGAGTCTCCTCTCTGAAAATCCTTATCGGGAAGAGAGGGGACTATAAACTGATTTAAAAAAAAAATACCACACAACATAACATAATGCAATACATCTTTATTGTCCTACTTTCACATTGACAACAATAGGTTAAATTGCATGACAGTTTACATTGGATGCACGGGTTATCTTGGATGTACAAGTTTCATTGGATATATAGGTTACATGGGGATGCACAGGTTATCTTGGATGTATAAGTTTCATTGGATGTATAGTTTACCTTGGATAAATAGGTTACATTAGATGTTCAGGTTTTATTGGATGTCAACATGTTAGCCCATTGAAGGAGTGTTCTCTGGCTACTTTATACCCTGGGTATATTGTAGCCTAGGCGGGTTTAACCCCCTGGGTATAGATCAGCCTAGGCCAGGTCATACCCCTCGCGCCCGGAATATACCCCTAACCCTAACCCTAACCAAACCCTAACCCTAACCCTTAACCCCTAACCCTAATCTATCTATCTATCTATCTATCTATCTATCTATCTATTTATCTATCTATCTATCTATCTATCTATCTATCTATCTATCTATCTATCTATCTATCTGAGTGCATCAGAACAATTACAACACATAAATTAAAGAGTAACGTGAAGGATAAGGTCTTCCGTAGTGGGCAGGTGTGACGACACGAGTTTTCAGATGGTAGGGAGAGATACACTTTTTGCGAAGTTACACTTCTCCGTATATCTGCTGTACATAGAATAGCGTGACCGATTTACTTTTGCGTATGAAAGTGCAGTTTCGTAGAGTCCGTGCGATTCGTAGAAGACAGGGAGTCGGCCAATTTCGAATAGGGGTACGCGTAATAAAGAACGTGCATACTGACGAGAGCTCGACTGTTTTGCTTGTGGCCGGCGCAGATCTTGAAGGGCAGAGTGGTTTGAGATGCTATTGCGTGAGGAAGGAATTCTAACGAGGCAGCAACCCTGTGACAGAGGTCATCGTAGTGTAGGGTACTGTTGGAAGGGTGTGTGTATTGTTTTATAGCCACCCAAGGTCTTATGCCCTCGTCGGGATAAGGATGTTTAGAATTCCAAGGAAGATGGTAACTGCCATTCGCCAGTGAGTGTAGAGTTCCATACTTAAGGTGCGTGTGGTTCTCGATTGAACACCCACCAAGACTTAGTGTCTGTAGCAGAGCTAAGGTGTCCTCATCCTCAGAATAAATGTTATTTGGACAGTGAAATAACGTGCAAGAGCAAGAGAAAGAGACTCTCAAAAGACTAATCCATTGTGTTGTGACAGTGTTGTGACAGTGTTGTGTCGTGTTGTGGTGTTGGGGTAAAGGGCGTCACAAGCCGAGGCCTGTAAGGTAAGCAAACCCTGTCATTCAATTCTCTAGTGGCGCGCTCCGAGAACTGCGTACGTGTATGAGTGGTAATGAGTGTGGGGAAGGGGATGTATTTTAGGATGTGTAATGAATTTTGTTGATTTTATATGATTTTCTTATGATTTTCTTATTGTATATGTAATGGGGGAAATGTCGTTGCTGTTGTTGTTATGGAAGTGGGTCAAAGGCGACGATGGGGAGTATAGAGAGGGAGAGAGAGAGAGTGAGGGTGTATGTATGGAGAGAGCGATAGAATGTAGTATGCTGAAGAAGGATGAAGTGATGATTATGAAGGAAGCATGTTTACAGTATGGATGAAGGGAGGTAATCGTGATGTGCTATAATTGTTGGGGGGTGACGGTGGTGATGAAGGGGGGCGGAATGAATCAGGACTGTGAGATGGTAGTGTGGTTGCGATAATTATGTATATTTATATAAACATTGGTGTGTAAAGAAGATGCGAATTATTTAGCATCAAGGGGTGATTTATATTATTGAAATGTGTGTATAGTATCTTGTATTATTATTATGATATTCATAACTATACAGGTCAAGATGGCGGACGGAGGACGGCGTGTTATGTTATATTATATAGTATTTATTGTTCGGTGGGCATATTGTTAAGACTATGTATATGTCAACAGGTGTGGGCTGATGATGATTATTACATCTACGTGTTTATTTCTACGCATTATTTCCACGCTGTTGCCTTAGATGTTGCCTGTCGTGCTGTACTGATGTTGATGTTGTTGCCGCTGACTGGGTCCTAACCAGCCTGGGATGTACTTTTGCCTCTACAACAGAGTAGTGTTGTGGTGATTTCTTACACTGCTGCAGGTTTTGCCTATGTATCGAGGCAACACATTTCCAGGAGGTTTTCATACCTAATTCATGCACACACAGACTCACATTACACGCACCTAAAAACATATCCATTTAGTTAGAAGAATCATCCACTTATTGTGCAAGAGACTGTTAGCTCTCTGAGCTACTTGACAAGAACATTGAGACATTACTTCTGTGCCACAGCTTTGTCTAGCTAATAGTTTATGATTCAACGCCATTGCTTGTTATTTGAAGACTTGCATTTTGAATTGATTTGTTGATTTTGATTTTCTGTGTACACTTTGTAAAGAAACTGCTGTTGTTTAGTTCTGTTTGGGGTTTGTTGCAAGGGGAGGTAATTGTTAGTTAGTATTGGGATGGGGGTCTGTTTAGGGGTTGAGGGGAGGTTAGTTCCCATTTGTCCTGTGTTTGCTTGTTGATTGTTGAATAAAAGAGTGTGTGTTTGTACTCTGGCATTTTGTGTTAGTCTATTTTGTTTGAGTTTTATTCTTTTCACTCGCTTGATGAGCTGACGTCACTGAACCCGCTCGGGGGACGTGACATTTTTGGTGTCAGAAGTGGGATAAACTCATTTTTTTTTGTTAGGGTATTGCCAGATGTTTATGTTGTGTGCTTGAGTTGTTGTGTGGAAGGGTACGCAGCGGGCAGTTGGCGGGAGTGTGGGTGTATTGCACTAGGGAACACACTCGGAGTGCAGCATTAACGGGGAATTGGGTTGCAGGGTTCACTTGCTCGCCTTCAGGGGTACGACGGTGAACGATTCCTCGGCTCCTGTGACTGTTGGGTTGCGTATTCATTCTGTTAGGTGTTTGTATCAGTTAGGTGTTATTTGTTTTGTGTATACTAACATCTGTTCTTCCCTTCTTTTCTGACATGGCTACGCGGGATGCTCGAGCCGCGATGCGCCGCGACGCTAGGACTCGTAAGGAGGAGGCCGAGCAGGAGGATCGGGACTTCCGTGATGACGGCTCTGTGACAGGGTTGTTGGAGGAACCTTACGCAGTGAGTACTCAGACCACTATGCCTAAGATGTATGCCAAATCGCCCGGTGCACAGAGCAAAGTCGAGGTCGCGCTCGGTGATAGTGAGAGATTTAGACAGATTGGGGAAAGTCTGGGTTTCCGTGATGGAGCGTTGGCACACTATGTCGTTAGTGAGATGAGAAGGGAGGACGAGCGGAGAGAGAAAGAGGAGAGGCGGAGGGAGAAGGAGGAAGAGAAGAGGGAGAGAATGAGGAGGGAAGCAGCAGAGAGGTTAGTTAGGGAGGAAGAAAAGAAAGAAAGAGAAGATGAGCGTCGACGTCTAGAAGCTAGATTGGAAGCTAGATTAGAGGCTGAGAGGGAAGACCGACGTCGGTTGGAGCAGAGGATAGAGAATGAGAAGCGAGAAGAGAGAGAGGCTAAGGAAGAGGAAAGGAGGATGTTTGAGATGAGGCTAGAGGAGGAACGTAGAGCCAGAGATGAAGACCGAGCTGATCAGAGGGAGAACAGGGCTAGAGATAGAGGGGCAGCGTACTCAGTCAAACTGAAACCCTTGGAGGAGAGGGAGGATGTGGAGGCCTACCTCCAGATGTTCGAACGGGTGGCAGAGATTCAGGGTTGGAGGAGGGAGGTATGGGCGGTTAGGCTAGCGCCTTTGTTACAAGGGGAAGCCCGAGATACGTACCTTCGTCTGACGCCTGAGCAAGCCCAGGATTTCGACATTGTGAGGAATGCGCTGTTGAAACGCTTCAGGAAGGACGCCGACTACTATCGTAGGCAGTTTCGAGAGGCCAAGAAGGAAGCTGCAGAGACGTTTCCTCAGCTGGTAGTAAGGCTAGGGTCGTTAGTGAAGAAATGGTTTTCGCTCGCCGGCAAAGACATCACCGACGTAGAGCAGGTACTAGACACCTTCATTGGAGAGCAGCTTTTCTCCATTATGACTACCGAGCTAGAGATCTACGTGAGGGAGAATTTACCTGAGACTAGCCATGCCGCAGCAGAGTTGGCGCAGCGTGTGGTAGATGCCAAGCGGGCAGCATCAGCACCGGCACCCGTACTACCCAGTCAGAGACGCAGTTTTCCCAGACGACCGGAGGCTCCTCAGCAACCTAGCAACCGGGGAAGTCAGGGTCAGAAGGTAGGGAGGACGGAAGGGGGTAGTGGGGTACGTCGTTGCTACCGATGTGGGTCGGAGAAGCATGTGGTCAGGGACTGCAAGGTCAAACCTCAGACAGTAGGCCAGGTTACAATGGGACGGACTATTTCCACAGAGACCGCACCTCGGGCTAGCGTGTGTGCAATCAAACCTTATGATCCATGGGGCCAAGGTAGGGCGAACGGGCAGGACGTTCGGGTATTGAGAGATACGGGGGCGGAGATAGGGGCAGTCGCGAGCAGGTTAGTCAAACCAGCTGATTTGACGGGTCGGACTGTCGAGATTTGCTTGGCGAATCGATCGAACGTGGGTCTGCTACCTACAGCTTGGGTGGAGTTGGATTGTGCGCTGGTCAGGGGGAGAGTAGAGCTGGTGGTTTTCGAGGACGGGCCCGATATCATCCTGGGTAACTGGGTGACGTTTGATAGCGGGGAAAAGAGTCCTGTTTCCTTGTTCGGAGGTGAATGCGCGATGGCTGCAGCAGTGCAGACTCGGGCGCAGGTGAAGGCCGAAAAGAGGAGGGAGGTACCCTTAGCAGTGGTCGAACCATCCCAGATCTCTGTTAGCACCCCAGAGTTGATCAGGATGCAAGAGACCGACGAGACGCTCGCGAAGGCGAGAACGTTGGCACAGAGTGGTGGGACGATAGCGTCAGGTAGGGCGTCAGCTGAGTTTCGCAAGAAGAAGGGGGTGTTGTACCGGGTACACACGAAGAGAGGTAGCCAGGTCACGCAACTGGTAGTCCCGAAACAGTTGAGAGGGGGGATCCTTCAGTTGGCTCATGATCCACCCATGGCTGGGCATTTGGGAGGGAAACGTACCAGGGAGCGGATCTGGGGAACATTCTATTGGCCGGGAATGTGTGCCGAAGTACGGAGGTATTGCGCCAGTTGTCCAGAATGTCAGAAGGTAGTACCGAGGGGACGGGTGAGGAAGGTACCACTACAGCAACTTCCGCTGGTGGACGAGCCATTTCAGAGGGTGGCGGTAGACATTGTGGGACCCATCAAACCCAAGTCAGATCGGGGTAACATGTACATCCTAGTGGTAGTAGACTATGCCACACGCTATCCCGAGGCTGTACCGCTCAAGGGCATAGAGGCAGAGAGGGTGGCAGAAGCGCTGTGGGAGATTTGGTCGAGGGTGGGCGTTCCTAGGGAAGTTTTAACAGAGTCAGAGACAGAGTCAGAGGCAGAGTCAGAGACAGAGTCAGAGACAGAGTCAGAGACAGAGTCAGAGACAGAGTCAGAGACAGAGTCAGAGGCAGAGTCAGAGACACCCCGTGACGCAAAGAGGATCCGAGATGCACCACGACCAACGACCAAGCGGCAAGTGCGCTCATTTTTGGGTTTAGCCGGATACTACAGGCGGTTCGTACCCAACTTTTCAGCGATTGCTTCACCACTACACGATCTGACCAAGGGAGGCAAGCCAGGGGCGGTACAATGGACCGAAGCATGCGAAGCTGCATTTTGCACACTGAAGGAGAAGCTGTGCTCTGACCCTGTGTGCTGTCTGCCGGACTTCACCCTACCGTTTGTGCTACAGACAGATGCGTCGGAGGATGGAGTAGGGGCCATTTTGAGCCAGGACAGGGGACAGGGATTACAGCCTATTGCGTGTGCAAGCAAGGAACTGTCGAAACCCGAGAGAAACTATTCGACCATTGAGAGGGAGTGTCTAGCGTTGGTGTGGGGTGTGCAGAAATTCAGTCAATACCTGTACGGGCGTACTTTCGTAGTGCAGACTGACCATATGCCACTGTAGTACCTACAGCAAGTGAAGAACACCAACAGCCGACTGATGAGATGGGCACTTCAGCTGCAACCTTTCTCAATGTCTGTGGAGCACATTTCTGGGAAGGACAACGTTCCAGCAGATTTCCTCAGCAGAAGCGCTCAGTCGGTAGCATAGGGGGTAGTGAGAAATTCGCGTCGTAGTTAAGGTTCTTCAAGGTGTTAAGAACTGGGGGGGGGTTGTGTGACGACACGAGTTTTCAGATGGTAGGGAGAGATACACTTTTTGCGAAGTTACACTTCTCCGTATATCTGCTGTACATAGAATAGCGTGACCGATTTACTTTTGCGTATGAAAGTGCAGTTTCGTAGAGTCCGTGCGATTCGTAGAAGACAGGGAGTCGGCCAATTTCGAATAGGGGTACGCGTAATAAAGAACGTGCATACTGACGAGAGCTCGACTGTTTTGCTTGTGGCCGGCGCAGATCTTGAAGGGCAGAGTGGTTTGAGATGCTATTGCGTGAGGAAGGAATTCTAACGAGGCAGCAACCCTGTGACAGAGGTCATCGTAGTGTAGGGTACTGTTGGAAGGGTGTGTGTATTGTTTTATAGCCACCCAAGGTCTTATGCCCTCGTCGGGATAAGGATGTTTAGAATTCCAAGGAAGATGGTAACTGCCATTCGCCAGTGAGTGTAGAGTTCCATACTTAAGGTGCGTGTGGTTCTCGATTGAACACCCACCAAGACTTAGTGTCTGTAGCAGAGCTAAGGTGTCCTCATCCTCAGAATAAATGTTATTTGGACAGTGAAGTAACGTGCAAGAGCAAGAGAAAGAGACTCTCAAAAGACTAATCCATTGTGTTGTGACAGTGTTGTGACAGTGTTGTGTCGTGTTGTGGTGTTGGGGTAAAGGGCGTCACAAGCCGAGGCCTGTAAGGTAAGCAAACCCTGTCATTCAATTCTCTAGTGGCGCGCTCCGAGAACTGCGTACGTGTATGAGTGGTAATGAGTGTGGGGAAGGGGATGTATTTTAGGATGTGTAATGAATTTTGTTGATTTTATATGATTTTCTTATGATTTTCTTATTGTATATGTAATGGGGGAAATGTCGTTGCTGTTGTTGTTATGGAAGTGGGTCAAAGGCGACGATGGGGAGTATAGAGAGGGAGAGAGAGAGAGTGAGGGTGTATGTATGGAGAGAGCGATAGAATGTAGTATGCTGAAGAAGGATGAAGTGATGATTATGAAGGAAGCATGTTTACAGTATGGATGAAGGGAGGTAATCGTGATGTGCTATAATTGTTGGGGGTGACGGTGGTGATGAAGGGGGGCGGAATGAATCAGGACTGTGAGATGGTAGTGTGGTTGCGATAATTATGTATATTTATATAAACATTGGTGTGTAAAGAAGATGCGAATTATTTAGCATCAAGGGGTGATTTATATTATTGAAATGTGTGTATAGTATCTTGTATTATTATTATGATATTCATAACTATACAGGTCAAGATGGCGGACGGAGGACGGCGTGTTATGTTATATTATATAGTATTTATTGTTCGGTGGGCATATTGTTAAGACTATGTATATGTCAACAGGTGTGGGCTGATGATGATTATTACATCTACGTGTTTATTTCTACGCATTATTTCCACGCTGTTGCCTTAGATGTTGCCTGTCGTGCTGTACTGATGTTGATGTTGTTGCCGCTGACTGGGTCCTAACCAGCCTGGGATGTACTTTTGCCTCTACAACAGAGTAGTGTTGTGGTGATTTCTTACACTGCTGCAGGTTTTGCCTATGTATCGAGGCAACACATTTCCAGGAGGTTTTCATACCTAATTCATGCACACACAGACTCACATTACACGCACCTAAAAACATATCCATTTAGTTAGAAGAATCATCCACTTATTGTGCAAGAGACTGTTAGCTCTCTGAGCTACTTGACAAGAACATTGAGACATTACTTCTGTGCCACAGCTTTGTCTAGCTAATAGTTTATGATTCAACGCCATTGCTTGTTATTTGAAGACTTGCATTTTGAATTGATTTGTTGATTTTGATTTTCTGTGTACACTTTGTAAAGAAACTGCTGTTGTTTAGTTCTGTTTGGGGTTTGTTGCAAGGGGAGGTAATTGTTAGTTAGTATTGGGACGGGGGTCTGTTTAGGGGTTGAGGGGAGGTTAGTTCCCATTTGTCCTGTGTTTGCTTGTTGATTGTTGAATAAAAGAGTGTGTGTTTGTACTCTGGCATTTTGTGTTAGTCTATTTTGTTTGAGTTTTATTCTTTTCACTCGCTTGATGAGCTGACGTCACTGAACCCGCTCGGGGGACGTGACAGCAGGAGAGGGTTAAACGAACATAGGCCAGATAATACCCAGGGGTATAGTCTGGGCTAGGTCAGTTTATACGGGGAAATAGTCTGGGCTAGGCCAGTTTATACCCTGGGTATACTTGAGGCGGGGTATAATCTGGCCTGCTACACCTGTTTTATCCACTGTCATCAAGCTGTTGTACCACACCATAGCCTTTTTAAGGTATTGTTTTGCGTGCTCTGTTTTAGATTACCTTAGATGTAGGTTACTTTGTATGTATGATTGGTTAACTTGGATGTATGATAGGTTACCTTGGATGTATTATAGGTTACGTTGAATGTAGGTAACCTTGGATGTGTTATAGGTTACCTTGGATGTAGGTTACCTTGGATGTTTTATAGGTTACATTGGATGTAGGTTATCTGGATGTGTTATAGGTTACCTTGGATGTAGGTTACCTTGGATGTATTATAGGTTACCTTGGATGTATTATAAGTTACCTTGGCTGTAGGTAGGTTACCTTGGATGCATTATACGTTACCTTGGATGTAGGTTACCTTGGATGTGTTATAGGCTACCTTGGATGCATGGATAGGTCTAATAGGTTACATTGGATGTACAGATTGCATTAGATAAACTTTTCCAATGTTTATTATAATTGTAGAGTTTTATTAAATACTGTTTTGATTTACATTGGATTGGATTGCTGGATTGATTTAATGGATTAGATATCAGCTGCGCCTACCATTATGTTTGATCTAGTTGAGTTTTGTTGAATTTAATAAATATAGAGACCTATATACGTCTTGTTCTTGTTGTTTTTCTCATCATTGTCATCCTTTCCCTCCTCTTCCTCCTCCACATCATCATCATCATCATCATCATCATCATCATCATCATCATCATCATCATCATCATCATCATCATCATGTCGTCGTCGTCGTCGTCGTTGTTGTTGTTGTTGTTGTTGTTCTCCTCCTCATCCTCTTCCTTCTTTTTCTTTTGTTCATTTTTATTAATATCGTCGTCGTCCTCGTCCTCACTCTCTCCTCGTCCTCGTCCTCTTCCTCCCTCTCTTCTCATCTTCTACTTTCTTTCCTCCTACTCCTCCTCCTCCTCCTCCTCCTCCTCCTCATCATCATCATCATCATCATCATCATCATCATCATCATCATCATCATCATCATCTTTATTTATTTAATTAATTTAACGTCTAGTCACATCTGTGATATTAGACAACACATTAATTAGAAACAAATTGACTTGAAATTAAAATAAAGGAATTAACATGAAAAAAAAAATTAATATAACGACATGAATATATGAAAGAAATATATTGTTATTGCTTATTTATTATATGAATGGATAAGAAAGCAAGATGACAACATATATGCTTATTTCAGTCGTCGCTGAAAATGTATGTAAAATTATATTAATTGAGAAATACTTTCAGATGAATCTATGAATAATAAATATGTAATGATAAATATAACTATTTAACCTAATTCTTCGAAAATAAGCTGTTCTGATGAAACCTTTGTTAAAACTTAAATTTGAACTCTACGGATCGTTTTAAATAATCAGTATATTTTATAAATTTAATTTCACTGACAAATGGTAAACGTTTGAATGATTACCATCTTGAAAATGACATCGTCATTATAACTTATGCTTTCAGGTTAGGATGTTGAACCTATTTCCATGACCGGAAGCCCTCCTTCTCTTCATCATATTAATAAAAAATACAGGTAGTGGAAATTATTATTATTATGGATATAAATTAGAAAATGACATGACAGTGGACAATCCTACTCAACCAACCGTCCCTCGTTCCTCCTTACCCACCCCCCTCTTTCTCTCTCTCCCTCTCTCTCTCTCTCTCCCTCCCCCTCTCTCTCCATCTCTCTCTCTGCCTTTGTTTAAGGTGTTGCTTCCATGAGGTCGCCGTGATTTAATTGAAAGGGTAACCTCAATTTTACGCACCTGGGTAATTAGCCAATAATTATGCTCTTTTAAATCACAACTCTGAATTTCACTCCCTAAATTCCGTTCGCCATGTGACGCACAAATCTTCTAATCAATTCATCGTAATCTTGCTGTACTGTGTCGATGTCAGCTGCATAGCGACCTAGCTCAGATGGAGAGAGAGAGACGGGTGGTGGGGTGGGGGGAGGGGGAGGGCAGTAGAGAGAGGGAAGTAGGGAGAGAGGGGAATAGATGGAAGGAAATGGGGTTGGGGTGAGGGGAGGAGAAAGGGAAATAAGTAAAGTTGTTGTTGTTGTTGTTGTTGTTGTTGCATCAAGTTTTATTCATCAGATTAAAATAAGTTGTACTGATCCAATAATAATAATAATAATAATAATAATAATAATAATAATAATAAGAAGAAGAAGAAGAAGAAGAAGAAGAAGAAGAAGAAGAAGAAGAAGAAGAAGAAGAAGAAGAAGAAGAAAAATAATAATAATAAGTAAAATAATAATAATAATAATAATAATAATAATAATAATAATAATAATAATAATAATAATAATAATAATAATAATAATAATAATAATAAGTAAAATAATAATAATAATAATAATAATAATAATAATAATAATAATAATAATAATAATAATAATAAGTAAAGAAGAAAGGAATGAAGAAAGAGAAAAACAAAAGCAGGAAAAGAAAGCAAGAAACAATAATAAAAAGAACATAAAAGTTATTTAAGTTTACTTACTCATCACAACAACAGAAATAAACAAGAAATACGTGTTGTTGTTTTTTAAAAGATAGAAAGTAAGCGAAACTTACTAAAATAAAATTAAATGAAGTAAATAAATAAACAAATTAATTAAATAAGTATAAATAGTAATTGTGAAGAAGAATAGTCTCAATCAATTAATTATTAATTGCAATTTATTAATTAACTAATGGAAACTATTTGTACTTTCTACACAATTGTGACTTTTGTTTAAAAGATCGAGTGCCAATGATTGAGGGTGGAGGTGAGGGTGGAGAGATAAAAATGGACCTGAAATCTCGTTGCCGTCGTCGTCGTCGTCGTCGTCGTCGTCGTCGTCGTCGTCGTCGTAGTAGTAGTAGTAGTAGTAGTAGTAGTAGTAGTAGTAGTAGTAGTAGTAGTAGTAGTAGTAGTAGTAGCAGCAGCAGCAGCATTTTGTATTCTTAATAACAACAAGAGTTTATAATAATCCTTAGTTTTCTTTAATCCGACAATCAGTTCTGAAACACCATTACTCACAGTTGGATCGGGAAGGAGAGAGATATATAAGATAAGATAAGATAAGATAAGATAAGATAAGATAAGATAAGATAAGATAAGATAAGATAAGATAAGATAAGATAAGATAAGATATTTATTTTGAAAAGGTAAAAGAATAAGCGCTGGATGCGGTTAAAAAATCTTTTTACATTTTTACAGAGAAAGAAAGAGAGAGAGAGAGAGAGAGAGAGAGAGAGAGAGAGAGAGAGAGAGAGAGAGAGAGAGAGAAAGGGAGAGAGAGAGACTGAGATTGGGAGGGGCCTAACCTAATTAATTCACCGGACGTGCCTTTTGATCCATAATAAGTGGGCGGAACTTCGGGGGCGCACGTGAAAACACAACGTCAGCCAAGATCGATAACTGTGCGTGCCAAAGCCCGCCATCTTGACAGCATTGTTTAGCACGCAGAGATTTCGATATTTTCAGCAAGCTGAGGAGTTGAGAGAGAACTGAGGTGTGCGCAGTATCAAGTCAGGTCCCGTATCGTTGAAAATTCCACTCTCGCAGAATTAGAACTTAACTTCGACGATGATGACCGTATTCATACAAGAATTAACAGGTATCCCACTATAGCTGCCAAAACATTATCATATGGGAAATACACAAACACGTTGATTAGTGAAGCAAATATTGATCTTTCCTCCGTTTCAAAACTTCCGCAGAGCATCATCCCTCCATGGTTGCTTTTAGTTCCGTCATGCTCCTATAGCTACTCAACTTACAACAAGAAAGATAACCCGCTGCTTATCAGTAGTTTGGCGAGGGAGCGGCTGGCCACAGAGTTCAGTCAACATCTTCAGATATTTACCGATGGCTCTAAGCTCGACTCATATCAAGTAGGTTGCGCTATGTATATCCCCGACTTTAACGTCACAAAGAAATTTAGGCTAGATGATGATATTTCCATTTGTTCGGCAGAACTATTTGTTATCAGTGCCGCGTTGTCATTTATCTCGGATCTTCCCCAGCAGCTACTCCGTGTGGTGATTGTAACGGACTCTAAGTCATCACTGCAAGCGCTGGAAAATCCCGGCAAAAACAGATTCGACCTCCTGTTGGAATGTCTCCATATGCATCACCAACTGGTGGTTAGGGGCACTCGGGTAGATTTCTTGTGGGTGCCCAGCCACACCAATATCCATGGTAACGCAATGGCTGATAGCGCGGCTAAACAGGCTGCTGCATTGCCCACGGTCACACACATAATCGGACAAACCAAATCAGAACTATGTAAAAAACTTAAGAAAACCGCTATTGACAAATGGAAAGCAAATACAACGAAATAGCAACATCGCGGCACTGGCCCGTTTGTCATGCTCTGGAATACTCGGCACCTGATTACTTAACAACAATGGAAACCGCGCTATTTAACCGACTTAAGACTGGCTACCTAAAGTTCCATATAAACCCCGCTGCCTGTGTCTGTGGCCGGCCGCTCACGAGTCAACACCTCTATGATTGCCCGAGTGTCATTCCAACGTTTACAGACCTTCAATATCTAATGCATAAATATGAAATTGCCAGTCCCACTTCGGCGCTGCTCTCGCCCCATCCACAAGCAGGGTGGAGGATCACGAAAGCTCTAATCAGAAATTTATTTAGATCACCCGCGGGAAACTATTTGTAATGAACGAGCGGATGGTGTGAATGTTTGCGTGTGGGTGGGAGGGGGTTGGTGGAGGGAGAGGAGGTGCGTGGATGTGTGCGAGGGTGGCTAGCTGAGATTCAGTTGCTGAGGCGGAGGATGTTGGTGTGATGCTGGCGCTGTTGTTGCCTCGCCCATGCCAGCCAGGTTTGGTGAGGCTCGGGCTTTTTTTAAATTTTATTTTATTTTATTATTATAATTTTTTTTTGGGTGGGGCATTTTTTTTTTCTCTGGCTGCTGCTTTCGGTGGTTGGGTCCGGGCGAGTGATCATGTTGTGATGAGTGGTCTACAGTGTACCGCGCTATTTATAGTATGGGTGGTGGTGATGATGGTGATTATGGTTTAGATACAAAACGTTATGTTGAATGTTAATCTTAAATTGTTATTATCATTTTTAAATCAGGCATTTTAATCGTTAAAAAAATTCACCTTTAAAAAAATGTTTTTAGTGTTGTCCTTGATTTGGAGACATTATTGTTATTATAGTTGTTATTGGTAAAATCTAATATGCTTATAGCATCCGTATCTAATTTAGTAGTATGTTACTTTTTATCCGGGTTATTTTATTCTTTTTTATGGCTGTATCACTTGTATATATTATACGTTTGTTGTAACAATGTATTATGTTAATATTGATATGTGATACGGTAACATGTTTACTTTTTCTTCTTTTAATCACTATTTACATAATCAAACGCGAGGCTGTGGTAAGTCTTAGTTACTCCACTTAGTACTCGCCCTGAGTGCTTGGAGTGTGTGTGTTTAGGCGTGTGTTCAGGAGTGGGAGTGCGCGCGAGTGTTTTGTTTTGGCTTTATTAAACAATGATATGTGGAAAATGTATTAAACTGCAAATGTTATGTGTACAATCAAACACGTAAAGTGTGTATGTATTTTTGAGCTGTATGGTTTTATGAATAAGTATGCTATTTTTACATCTGAAAGCTACAGCGCTTATTAGTTAGGTATTATTAAGGCTTTGAGTAGCGATGTTTTAGTTGCGTATGAAGTTATGTTGGGTTATTTGGCTTGTCTGTTTTTAAATAACAAAACAATTAGGCCGGAATTTTATACATTTTAATAATTAGTAACTGTGTGTACATATTTTTAATTTTACAAAGAGCGATATAAAGCTGACACTGTGTACATGGCGTGAAAGATGAGTTGAATGCAGTTGTATGTGCATGTTATTGTGGTTGTATTGTTATTTTATAGTGATAATTGTGTTGTCATATCCTGCTTTTAGCCTTTAGTGTAAATAGGCGCAAGCCTCCTGCACTTTAAATGGAATAAAACGAAAAGCAAACTGAGACGAGGTAAGCAGAAGGAGAGAGAGAGGGGCGTTATGCACCTTTTCTCAGGCTAAGCTTTGTGTATCTACATTTTCCTGTTCAAGCCTGGAAGTGGTAGCCTACGCAAAAATGGCTGTCCTCGGATTTGTTGTGTTGTAGGGCAGTTTTCACTAAACAGATGACAATGACGCTAGCTGTGCCGGGGGTTTCAGTAAAAATAGTATCCCCACTTTGTGGAAATTTAGTCTTCTGTAGTATAAAAGCTATAACCCCTCCGTCTATTACATTTTAAGCATCCGACTCCCCTCGCATTGGTTGTCGCCTCCCTGGCCCTCCACCTTCCTTCCCTCGTCGATCGTTTCGATCCCTGGCCAACCCCGGCCCCCCTTTTTGGCTGCCCTGCTCACCCCTGTTACTGTCCTGTGTCCAGTATACTCCCGCCTTTGCCTCCCTCAGACTCACCTGGAAGACGTAGCAGACTTGTGCGCTTCCTCTTCGTGTGATTTCCCGTATGCATCACGCCTTCTTACTACAACGGCCCTCCTTCATCCAAGCCCCCTATATCATGGACTCTATATGTAGTGTCCATACCTATATGCCTAGTGGGTCCGGGGACGTTAATCTAATTGCCTGCCTGCCTGGTTGGTTGGTTGGTTAGGTAGATTACCGTCCCCGGACACAAATGCGTATAGGGGACTTCCTGCCTGCCTTTTTTTTTTTTTTTAAATCAGTTTATAGCCTGCTTGCTTTTTTTTTTTTTTTTTTTTAAATCAGTTTATGGTCCCCTCTCCTCCCGATGAGGATTTTCAGAGAGGAGACCTTAACTAAGTGATGTGCCTGCTTGTGTGTATCAGTTTATAGTCCCCTCTCTTCCCGATAAGGATTTTCAGAGAGTAGACTTATTGTGTGCCTGCTTGGAAATTTAGTGCTTTATATACCCCCTGTCGCTGTCTTTCCCCTTTGTTCTTTCTCATTCCTACTCTGTTCTATCAATCTACTATGCTATCTTCTTCTTCGCTAGACCAGTCACCAACCTTTTTCCTTATAAAAACTCTTCCGGTAACAAAACTCCTCATTTGTGTGTGAGGTCTGTTGGATCAGCTTGGGAATATTGGACGCTTTCTGCCAAATGGTCACTGTTATTATTTGGCAATGTAGGCATTTTATAGGAATGTGTTTTGTTGATATTTTATAATGATGTTTGTATTCTATTTTGTTTTTGTAAACGGGGATTCGATAGATTAGAGTATGGCTTCGGCGTCCCCTGCGTGGGGTGTCTTTATTGTAAAGTGACCGGCTGGCGGAGTGCCTTCAGTGTTAGTCTACCACTAGGGTTGTTTCGGCAGGTCATTCATGCGCATCGGGGGTGTCCTCTTTCAGCGAAATTGTGGTCTTGATTTTGTGGTCCTGATTAGGCTCTTTGCAGTCCGCTGGACCCTGCAAGCAATGAATAGGCTTAACTAACTAACTAACTAGCGGCAACATTTCTTAACAGTTTTACCCACAGAATCAACTTCTCAACCTATCTAGATAGGCCTACAATCCTATCCTATCCTATCCTGTCCCATAACCCGAAGGTCGTAGGGGCACCACAGATGATCGTTTAACCAGCATACTCCATCTTTCTCTGTCCTCAGCAGCCCTCATGGCTTCGCTCAGTGTCAAACCAGTCCATTCTCGAATGTTGTCCTCCCACCTCTTTTTCGGTCTCCCCCTTCTTCTACCTCCTTGCACTGTGCCTTGCAGAATGGTCTTTGCAAGGCCTGATGATCTGGTGACGTGGCCATACCATCGGAGTTTCCGTTTCTTCACCACTGTGAGCAGGTCATCGTGTTGTCCAATGGCTTGTGTGATGGTCTGTCGGACTTCGTCGTTGGTGATGTGTTGGGTATAGGAAATGCACAGAAGTCTTCTGTAGCACCTCATCTCCATGCTTTGTATTCTTCGTTGGAGATCTGCTGTGAGGGTCCATGCTTCGCAAGCATATAGGAAGATGGAGATGACCAGAGAGCGCAGCAGTCTTACTTTGGAATGTAGACTGATGGTTCTGTCTTTCCAAATGGGCTTCAACCTTGTAAGGGCAGCAGTTGTTTAATGCCTACAATGACCATTCAAAATAATCAAAACAACCGTCAATACCTGCTGTACTCTGAATATAATTTCCCACTCCTCGGAATAGATGGAAAGCACGTTTTCTGTGATAAGCAGACACACACAGTCGTGATCAGCAAATAAACAGGGATATTATCATTCGTGTAACTGTAAGCGTACATTAAATAATAAAGCGGGCCTATAGTTTACTTTGTTTTCCCAAATAAACAGTTTGAACAATTGTCAAATTATAAAGAACCCACCTTCAAAGTTTTCATCATATTGAAGAAAACGGTGTGGCTTTATTATTTTATTTTTTTTTATTTTATTTTTTTTTTTTTTACATCAAGCGATGGAGTTTTCGTTACTCAAAACAACTTCTAAAGTTAGAACTTTCATTTTCGGGTTTGAGGACAGTCTGTGTTTTCAAATAGTGGAGATCACTGTAAGCTTTAAAAAAAAAAAAAAAAAACCAAAGAAAACAAACCCTGATGCTGTTTTTCTGGGGTTTACCTGTTTAAAGACACGGTGCTTTCTAGTAATTTGTAATAAATCTTAGCTTAATAAGGTTCTGCAATACTATTATACCATTTCTAAAAGGGTTGGACGACTACAAATCTTTGAAATAGTTCTTCCTCGTGTCGCGAGAGACTAGTTCAACCCAGCACTAAGGCTTTAAGCCTCCAACGTTTAGTCTGCTTTGACCTATGTAAGTTAATTCGCTGACTAGAAGACGACAGAAGTTAGGTTGTTCTACACATGTGTAGGCTACAGTTTCATTGAGATAAGCCGTGACCTCATCCAGCTGACTAATCACCCGCAACCCCCACTGACTAAAGCAGGTGACAGGTGAAAATAAATCATCGCAGTATAGCCAGGGCCTGACATTAGCAAGAAGGTAAATGATCAATCGTATGTTTCATCGCGATTTATTGATATTATTGCTGTATTATGTTTGTGAAGTTTTGCCATGTTTTGGAATTGTGATTGTTAGTAAAACTTTGCTGACCACGTGGTGGACACGCGACAGGTTTCGGCACCACGAGGTAGCCTCCACTGTCCAACTGTTGTTTCTCCTATGTGTATTATTGCAGACCAGTGGCTGTACAGGAGAATGTGTATATTGTTAATTACTTCTCCATGTGTTTAGTTTAGCCATGATGTAGGTATATGTATAGGAATTATGTTGGAGATCCCAGTGGACCACGGACTTAGAAGAATTGGTCGTCCCTTATTTGTTTAAGTGGATGCGATCTCACTGAGGGCTGTTTCTGTCAACAGTGAGACGCTCTGCAGAACCTTTGTATACAAGGCGTTGCAGATTCGTCTCATATTTTTCAGACGAGCAGGCATCTTGGTCCACGGCGTGGAAAAATCCCACAGAGAGGCAACCCTGACACGTGGCCTGCAACTTTGAGCAGCGAGAGCATTGGGCTTCACTAGCTCCGTAGTCAACTACCAAGAAGAAGAGACAACAACACTGCACATGCTAAGTCCTCTGAAACCGTGCACAAACACTTATCTGCGATAGACTACTCGTCCAGAAAAACGAATAATAGGACAGAAAGAACTCTTAGCCAGACATTTTACCAATACTTGAAATTAATGGCAAAATATTATCTTATACAGATAAGGTTAAATTTCTGGGTGTATATTTTACATCCAAATTAAATTGGAAAACTCACATAGAATATTTGATTACCAAGGCAACGAAGAGATTAAATTTCCTAAAGCTGTTGTGTACGCAGCCTTGGAGTCAAAATAATAATACTTTATTACATTTGGCCAATACTTTAGTAAGGTCAACACTAACGTATGGTCAAGAAGTGTATTTTTCTGCAAGCAAATATTTACTGGAAAAATTACAAAGCATAGATAGTCGAGCAATTAAAGCCGCCTTAGGTGTTCCTGTTCATTCAAGTACGTTAAAATCGTATAAAGAAGCTTGTTGTTTAGGTTTTTTAGAACAACTAAAACTAAATGTCTCAAAGTTTGTTATTAGAAGTTTGTCAGTGTCTAATTCAAATAGAGAAGAAATTTTAATAGACTGTAATTTGGATTACCCAAGTAAAGCAAGAGAAATTCCATACCTTCTACCTATTAGAAATTATGTTAGTGCTATTTTTGAAGCATGTCACATCAATTTAAATGGCATTAAAACGCCTCCATTATTTCCTACAATTCCTTCTTGGGAGCACTTAGGTGCAAACATTGATATTGATTTTACTTTAACAAGAAAATCTGAAAATATCAATCAGTTGGTGAGTGAAGTTAGGGAGCACTTATCTAATACATATAAAGATCACTTAAAAATATATACAGATGGATCTGTTTTACAATCGTCTGAAGCTGGTGCTGGTATTGTTATACCTGATTTAAAATTTGAGAAATCTTTTTATATTGGTAAAAATGTCTCAATATTTACAGCAGAGTTGTTTGCCATACTAAAGGCATTGCAATATATTTCTGATTATCCTATTACGTTTTTCCAAATTTTATTTTGTGTTGATTCCAAAGCTGTTCTTCATTCATTGCAAACGTGGCATTGTAAGAATCGTTCTGATTATTTATTTGAAATTAAAGCATTAATTCATATTTTGCGGACAAGAGGAACTGATGTTTATTTCTGTTGGGTTCCATCCCACTGTGGTATCTTCTGGAACGAAAAAGTAGACATTCTAGCCAAGAACGGAGCACAGAAAATTAATTGCATCTTTCAGCATCCTGAACTTGAGCTCTCTGCTCATGAAATGATATCTTTAATTGAAAATTACATGCGTTCAGCTTTAAGTTGTGGAGCTCCAGATTTTATTTGTTCAAGACACATAAGTAGGATTATTCACAAATTGAGGGTGAATTCGTGGAATACGAAGTTTTCTAAGAATATTTTATGTGTTTGCTCGCAAAGATTATCTGTGGAACACATTGTACGACAGTGTCCTGTGTTGCTTAGTACATATAAGGAAAAACAAATAGTGATTGACAACGACAAACCATTAGATTCTATATTACATCATCATGTAATAGTTGACGTTGCTACGACTATTAGTGAATCTCTGATCAACAAATTGTTATAGAATTTTATTTATTTATTTTTTTGTTTATGGACCTTTGTGTTTGTTTGTCTGTGCGAGAGAAAGTGTTTTGGTCTAATATCACTCAGCAAGTGAAGAGACGTTAAATAAAAGAATTGAATTGAATTGAATTGAACTCTTAGCCCAATGATGAGACAGTAACAAATATCGAGAGCGGTAGCTACATAGACCCATCAAGGAGCGAACTGCTCGAAGTGAAATTTGGACAGTTGTTAGTGTAGAGATTAGAAGATTTTGTATAGAGTAGAGGAAATAAATGTGTGATATTTACTGTTAACAAGTCGCTGGACTACCTATGTTTCATAGCCGTGTGAGAGCTAGTGTGTCAGTGTATCTTTTACCATTTTCTCCCTATCTCTATAACCCTATCCGCACACAGACCAAGCTAAGCATATAAATGTATTAAGATTAGTAATAGGGTGATTAAACTAGCCGATCCCCGCAGACAAAGACAAGTGGGTAATAGCATTCCATTGTGCAGAGCCCAGTAACAATAGACCCACCGTCACACCTCGTATAGACCAATGTTCAGTGCAGTTGACGTCAGTTTTTAATTTTAAAACGAGAGAGAGAGAGAGAGAGAGAGAGAGAGAGAGAGAGAGAGAGAGAGAGAGAGAGAGAGAGAGAGAGAGAGAGAGAGAGAGAGAGAGAGAGAAGCGTGCGTTTCGAAACGCTAAAGATTTATTTTATTTTATTTTATTTTATGGGGTGACCTGTAGTTGATAGGGTGCTGGATTCCCATGCCGCCGGTCGCGGGTTCGAATCTTGCATTGGACGAACTTTGTTTTTAGGACACCGAGGGTTTTCTCCGGTTTCATTCCTCCCTTCAATAACGGTACTGGATGGAGTCTATGTAACATTTCAACACACACACACACACACACACACACACACACACACACACACACACACACACACACACACACACACCCACACACACCCACACACACACACACACACACACACACACACAAATCGATTCCGATTTCCGTCTGTTAATAGCGCCTTGTCTCTTGTACTAGCACGCTTGAATGATAAATATATGTTTGTTGTGTATGTAGGAGCGACTGTGACATGTCAGCGTGTATTTTGCTTATAGATCGCCGCGTTTTGAGTCTGATTTAGGAATAAGATGCGTATAGCACCCATTATTATTATTATTATTATTATTATTATTATTATTATTATTATTATTAGTAGTAGTAGTAGTAGTAGTAGTAGTAGTAGTAGTAGTAGTAGTAGTAGTAGTATTTTATTTTTTTTGTATTTTTATTTTTTGAAATTATTTTAAAAAAAATTAAGTTGGGCAACAATTGTTGTGATTGTGAAAATAGAAAGTGGTCAACTTTAACCTTATCAAACAGCCGTAGAATCCTACTCCAGGAAAAGAATAAACTTATTAAATAATTATGAAAGCGCAGAAAAAGTTGAGACTGTTGGTTCAGTTTAATGAGAAAGGATTTAATATGAGTATCAAGGAGGTTCTGCCTAACTGTACGCCTACATTGTTCCTTGATGGAACATTTACTCCCACTGCACAATTTCTGAATGACTATAGATGTGTGGAAGCATAACAGTATTGACTAGTATAGGTCGATTCCTGTACACCGATACAGCAATCTCTCTCCCTCCCTCTCTCTCTCTCTCTCTCTCTCTCTCTCTCTCTCTCTCTCTCTCTCTCTCTCTCTTGTTTTTGTTTTTTGTCATCTTTTATGTTAATTCTCTTTCAAGAAGGTTTCGTTATGGGCCTACCTTAATGGAAAGTTTCGGGGAATTTCACAACACTTTTTTTTCCGACGTTTTTTCCCCAAAAGGTTCAGGGACCTAGATTTGCGATTTGAGAACCTCGTAAAAAATGTTCGTGAATCTTCAGGAACCTTCCACGAACCTTCTAATAAAGACAGGCCATATTGCCGTGACAGGTTACAGAACGATACCAATACAAAGAGCGACGACCATCCGTGTGGCTTCTGAGTATAGCCGGAACGTGTATTGGGCGTCGGTTTGTTAATTTTGTTCCAAATCTCTGGTGATCGATCCTTATAATTGTAGAACAAACCCACTCGCTTGAACGTTGTTAACTGTGGCGGTTACTAATCTAGTATAAATAAACAATGGAGACATAGGTATATTTTCAAATCCACAGTGCACATTAGCAAGAGCGGGGCACTCTGAAAGTCATGGTTTTGAATGCTAGTGTACCTATCCTATCTTATCCCGTAACTCGAAGGTCGTTGGGGCGCCACAGATGATCGTTAACCAGCATACTCCAGCTTTCTCTGTCCTCAGCAACCCTCTTGACTTCGCTCTGTGTCCAGCCATTCCATTCTCGAATGTTGTTCTCTACACCTTTTTTTGTCTCTCTTCTTCTGCCTCCTTGCACCGTTCCTTGCAGGATGGTCTTTGCAAGGCCTGATGCTTTGATGATGTGGCCGTACCATCGAAGTTTCCGTTTCTTCACCACTGTGAGCATGTCATTGCGTTGTCCAATGGCTTGTGTGATGGTCTGTCGGACTTCGTCGTTGGTGACGTGCTGGGTATAGGAAATGTCCAGAAATCTTCTGTAGCACCTCATCTCCATGCTTTGTATTCTTCGTTATAGATCTGCTGTGAGGGTCCATGTTTCGCAAGCGTATAGGAAGATGGAGATGACAAGGGAGCGCAGCAGCCTTACCTTGGAATGTAGACTGATGATGCTGTCTTTCCAATAGGACTTCAACCTTGTTCGGGCAGCAGTTGTTTGTGCGATACTGGAGAGGACTTCCTATCGGGACCCATTGTCTGATACTGATGCTGGTGTACTGCTGCCCAAAAAATCTTAACCTTTACACTAAGTTGCTCTGTCAAAAAACCTTAAAGGCTGGGGATCCAACGGGTAACATTTTTTTGTTCTCCTTTCACATTTTATGTAACAGCTAGACTATCCACGCTTAACAGTAGACCTTCATAAAACAACCACAGCGTTAGTTGGCTTTGGTAGAGGCCAGCTGTGAAGATTGTTATTGTTGTTTTCACCTGTTCCCAGCTCTTTAACATGGCCCTTTGGCGGCTTGGGGATTTTAGGGTAGAAGCAGAAGACGAACGCTGAACACAGTCTTATGTCGTCAATTTTTGTAACTGATTAGTAAAAATGGTGGTTTCCATAGGGCAGAGGGTGCTCTTTGGGGTGGTTAAATATTGTGTTTTTGTGATTTCTTTTTTGTTATTGTTTAATGAAAGAGAAACGTATTTGTTTGCTTTGTTTTGTGTGCGTGTATATATATATATATATATATATATATATATATATATATATATATATATATATATATATATATATATATATATATATATATATATATATATATATATATATATATATATATATATATATATATATATATATATATATATATATATATATATATATATATATATCTGTGTGTGTGTGTGTGTGTGTGTGTGTGTGTGTGAGTGTGTTTGGTGGTTGCTTAAAGAATGGGTATGGGGTATTAATTCTACTGGTAAGTTGTTACAGCTAAGGGTACGCAATTAGCCTTTCAAAAATGATCGACGAAGGGGAAGGCACTATCTTTGAGTTGTTTCAGCCGAGGACAAGAGTGGTCAACCTTTTTAAACGGCTTTTCTGTTAGTATTTGAACCCTGTAAAGTTTTAGACTCCCAAGAAAAACAATCAAGCAAGTCGTTTCTTTCAATAGACCTATTTGAATAGGAGTAGAACAGTTTTAGAATGTGATTGCCATTATAGACCAAACATGACTTGAGTCTTTCAGTACAACTACAAAACATTAAGAGATTCTTCAAAGCGAGTCCATATATAATTATTAGGTAGAGAAAGACATCTGTTCAAGTACAGTCGTGTTGAAATTACTACGGTAGTTTTGATATATAAGAAAAGAGAAGAAGTACAGCTTGTGTTTAATTGTGTGCACCTATTCGCCTTGCTTCGTATAGATGTCCACAGTAGCTAGTATCTAGACACGCGAGAGCCTATGACGCGTCCCCTAACACGTCTCCTGTGCAGACGTTCTTTTAGAATGTGTGGACAGTACGTTTAGATTTAAATTTCGCAGCGGTTTCATACCTATGTTATTGAGTGACGTATAATGACTGTATCAAGGATCGCCCTGCGTTAGACTGCGAGGTGACTTTATCGAGGAACTGGATGTCGTTTTAAGCTGCTTGCACGCATATTGGAGAGCGTTCACCTCAAGGATGTGGCCGTGGATTAATAAACCTTTTTTTACGTTCATACTATCCAGTGTAAAGGTTTGAAGAAAATAACCTCATTAATAATTAATTTTCTCTTTTTATTTGATTAAAGGTAAAAGTGTTCCCTCAACTTTCGGTCGTTGGGAAGGGAAGCGTTTGAAACGTCCCTTTTCTCTAGACCAGCTTAATAAAGGCGGTGCCTATCTCCTTTCCCTCGCTGCTCTACCTTTCCCGGTTTCTAAACAGATCCAGGTACCCACATTCACAGCTGGGTGGACGGGGGTTTATCGTGTGCGTGTTTTAATCTTTTTTGCGTCGTTTGGTGGTTGCCATCCAAGCATGTTCACCCATCCAAGTACTAACGCTGCCCGACGTTGCTTAACATGAAACATGGCTAGCATGTGCCCAGGCCACTACACTACACTAACCTATAAAATGTTTCTATGTTCGTTTGGTCAAAATCGGTTCACTTATTCTTGAGATATGACTTCCAACAGACCTACATGTATAAAACCGACCATTTTGGCTCGTTCTGATTCCCGACTGTTTCAATGTATTACCAAGATAAGTCTGGACGTACAAAAAGAGAGGTTATCTCATTCTCCAAGCATTTCCAAATCTCAAACAACAATATAAACACAGCAAAGACCCGCGCCTTGAGTGCGAACCTCTTTTAAAATACTAAACTTTCACCTCAAAGAAGAGGATGGAGGAGTTGACAAGTAGGGTTGGAGGGCAGCAGAAGGATCTGCAGGAATCTACACAAGTGACGTTCTGTCACTGACAGATTAACTCATTAATCCCCAAAGTCGCAAAAGCGCCGACTCCTGCTCTAGCTCTTAACCCTTTGTAGCCCACGTAGTGGTTTTGTTAACCGCTTAGGTCGGTCGCAAAACTCGTTTTTAACGGTGCTCGTTTGAAGAAAAGTCTAGGTTTCTATTCCAAACTACCGTTATATATGTAGCCTAGAGCTCTACAACTGTTTAAACCTGCAAAAAATACCTTCAGTAATCGCCAAAGAATTCGTTTTTTTGCGAGGTTCTTTCTGATCAGGGGTGCACGTTCAGTGTCGACTGTAGGTCTGATCTAGCCGTCAGTAGTCTACAGATTCTTGCGACAAACTATTCTCTCTCTCTCTCTCTCTCTCTCTCTCTCTCTCTCTCTCTCTCTCTCTCTCTCTCTCTCTCTCTCTCTCTCTCTCTCTCTGAAGTGTGTGTGTATGTTTGTGCGAATACGCGCGTGAGTAATATAATTTTCTTTGCTCCATTGTATTCCCCACTCCCGCCTTGCGATGTGCAAAATGCTTATACGCAATAAAGTATTCGTTCGTTCGTTCGTTCGTTCCTTCGTTCGTTCGTTCGTTCTCTCTCTCTCTCTCTCTCTCTCTCTCTCTCTCTCTCTCTCTCTCTCTCTCTCTCTCTCTCTCTCTCTCTCTCTCTCTCTCTCTCTCTCTCTCTCTCCGTGTGTTTCTATCTGTCTGTCTCTCTCTCCACCTCACTTCCCCTCCACCCTTCTCTATGACTGAGCTTATTGTCCCCAACATTATCAAAAGGCCTCTATTTGTTGAAACACCTGGGTCTTTATGCGTCGAAGCGATTTAGATATGACACACAATAACTTAAATAAGACGAAGCTTTATTCTAATTGCTTTACTTTGTAGTCTGGGCTTTTGCTTCGTTCGATTTGTTATTTCACCTTTGTTTTTGGTCTTTAGTTGCGTCTTAAAACGGGAATTTTTATATAAATAAAACGAACGTGTGTTTTTTTTTTTTAATGTATCGATTGTTTTACGTTCTAGTCTTGGCTTTTGCTTCAACGGATTTGTTTTTTCACCTTTTTGGAGCGGAGTGAGGGGAGGGGTTGGGGGAGAATGGTGCTACCAGCGTCTTAATAATGTATTCATAGTGTCTTTGTATACAAATCGTCACGAAAAACAAAGTAACTGATCGCAAAAAAAGACGGGAAATTAGTAGTCCTAATACATAAATCTAAACAAAAACATTGCAACCACATACAAAGAGTACTGTGGTGGTGGTAGAAAGGTTGAGGGGGATCATTATGAAATATGCCCCAAATGATCCCTTTCACCCCCAACCTCCCACATCACTCCTCCACACCCCATTATTTATTTATTATTTATTATTACACCACCCCTCCCTTCACCACGCCCTATTATTTATTTATTTATTTATTTATTTATTTATGTATTTATTTATTCAAACGAGTTTATCCCACAAACACCTCTTTGAAAATAAACGTTTTGGGGATCGATTGTACAGTGACCATCAGTGATCTGATCGGAATGGCCTTGTGGTGGAAATGAACACGGCCTCTCTCAAGAGGGGTAAATTGTGATGCAAAATCTGTTCAGTCAACACTCCTGGAGTTTGCCTCCGTTTGCATCCCCTGAAAATTGTATTGTAAAGTAGCAGCAATTAACAGAAACTTCGAGAAAATTTGAAAAAACAAAACAAAATATAATAAGCACTTCCACTGCAAAATGTCACCCACAGTTTTTCCTTCTACAAGTTCTCGAAGCAAAGGCGGCAGGCGATATGGACGCATAGGTAAATGGTGGCGTCTATAAACCAAATATTCTGCGAAAACAGAGAAAACATACAAATAAATATATTTTGGGGAGTGAGGGTCGGGGGTGGAGGTGAGGGGGTCGGGGGTGACACAACCTCAGGGCTATTACACGCAGAAAGCAAAGCGGTAAATACCGTACATTCCTATGGGGGTCAATCATAGATAAGCGTTATGCACGTTGAAAGTAGATCCCCGAAAGGAAAGCGGTAGATAAGAGTATCTATGTATCGTAGATAGAGAAGGGTGAGGTCAGAGCATGTTTTGGGAGAAACGAATCCGCCACTCAAACGATTTATTCTCAAACCGCATAAGAATGAACCTGTAATATGTTCATTTAGATTATAACAACAACAAAGGAGAAGAAGAAGAAAATAAGTACAGTCCTATAACGAGGAAGGCCTATTTTATTATATGCAGAACTTTCCCCTATAATAGGCCTATATCGTTTCGATCTAACGGAAGATTACGTGTTCGTTCGTATGCGGTTTGAGAATAAACCGTCTGAGCGGCTGATATGGTTCTCCAAAAACAGTCTGACCCCACCCATCTACGATACATAGGTACATGGGTATCTACCGCTTTGCTAGCGAAGATCCATTTTCAACGTGTATAGTAAAACACATATGATTGACCTACATAGGACTGTACACTATTTACCGTTTTGCTTTCAAGGACCCACTTTCTAGGCGTAATGCCCATGTGGTTGTGTAATCCCCCCCCCCCCACCTTTCCCCCACCTTCTCTCTCTTCCCTGTGACACAATCTACCTATGGCACAGGATGCACCCGTTCTGTTCTGTTTACTAAAAGTTTTAATGTTGTTTTAAACAAACAAACACACACACATTATTTAGTTTATTTTAAATCTATATTGATTGACAACGGGGTAGAATAGTTGTTATTAATAATTTCAAAGAACCAGAAGGTCTTTGTGAATACAATACTTAGAAAGCTACACATTGTTTGGTTTATTTTCTGTGAAACGACGCAATAAAGCACATGGTCTCCCTTCCATTGAATTTCCGGTGTAAAAGTTTCCTCCACTCCGGATAAAAATTGAATAAGAGAGAGATTTTCACGTTGTTTTGCGTCCACGTAAGTTTGCACTTGTTTGTAGGCCCTGTTCTTTACATTAGTATGCCATTTGTATGACATGTTATTCATGACACGTGAAATTACGGCTCCCAGATTCACATTTATGCAATGTGGACTCGTGACTTAAAAAATAGTAAACTCGCGTAGCCTATAGTATGATAATATAGCCCCTTTACAGGCAACGTCATTATTATCCCCAAGGACTAAAGGACGACATCATTTTTAAATATGGCGTAAAGAATACAGAAAGTCTCGACTAGTTTTAGGTATGTTGTATGGACAGAAAGTAGCACTACTAGCAACCTACATGTGATGTATCAGTTGATTTTTTTTTTTTTTTAAAATCAGTTTATAGTCCCCTCTCTTCCCGATAAGGATTTTCAGAGAGGAGACATTAAAATTCATATAATTTTTCTTTGGTAGTTTTGCAGTATTTGAACTTTTTCACCGGCTTAAGAAATTTTTTTTTTTTTTTAAATTGAATCAGCTTGAACTTTCAAACTATGTTAACTGGGTATAAAATACATTAATTTGAATGTTGTGAAAAAACAAATCTATCATCTGTTTGTTTCTGATGCACTCAGAATAAAAGAAAATGGTCATCAGCCCTATCATCATAATCACTAAAAATCTGACACTGCACATCAGACGATAGTTCATTGCTAGAGTGAAAGTAAACCTTGAGTTCTGGTCAAGATCAAATTGCCTTAAAATGATCACCGATAAGTATAGATTATACATTTAAAACCATTGTTTGCAATTTCCAAAAATGCAAATGAAGTGCTTCAAACTGATGAAGTTAGTTTCCCATAACAAAAGCATCTGATTGCTGGTTTCATTCAAGGAGAGGAAGTTGGGAGATGTTTCTCTTTTGAGGCCTAACGGATCGGCGGTGTTGTCCTTATGGCACAAAAAGATAGCACACTGAGTAGCTGAAACTCTCAGAGGCAAACCTGAGTCTCAGCTACTGGCACCTGTTGCAGGTGAACTCATTGCGCTTGATACACACACCCACATGCAATGAGACTCTAGAACCTAAACATAAAAAACAGACTATACTATGTTTACAGGTTTTTAAAAAAGATTTAAAAAAAAGGCAACACCAACTAACAGAGTTAAAACTCAGGACATGTATATATATGTCGCACAAGGTTTAAAACATCACTAAGCACCATGCAGTGATCAAAAGTAAACTCGTGCTAAAAAATCTGTAGTAGCAGAGAAGCAGTATTTAGAGGTCTGAAGCTACACGTTTTATTATTTAAATAGCTGTATTTGTGGCTTTTTTTCCTTCAGATTTACGCTTTGGTAAGCTAAACAACAGTTAAACAATATGGTGTGCATGGACGAGGTGATTGACAAGCTGTACCTGCATCTACAGCATATTTGAACCCACAGTGCTCCTGGACAAGGGCATCACGCACATTCTGTCCTTGATTGAACGGCCTCTGTCCGAGGAGCAAGTTAGCAAGTTCAAGTACAAGTTTGTGTATGCCCTGGATCTGTACGACACAGACTTGCTGAACGAACTGGAGGACTGCTTGGCGTTCATTGATGAAGGCATCCGGGATGGATCTGTGCTGGTTCATTGGTCAGTCCTATGTTAATTTTGACTCATGAGTGCAGCAATATGAGTCGATGTCCCCCTCCCCCCCGCCCCCCCCCCCCCCCCCCCCCCAAATTCCAAATTTTGGAATTTTTGCAAAAACAAGTCAAGAAAAATAACTTGTTTATGGCCAAGTTCAGATACAGGGAATATACCTCATCTCCATTTTGTGATGTTATTGGCTATTGTTATGGTTTTGTTGTCATCTGAGGTTGCCTGTGTATAAACAAAGTAATAAATTGAAAAGTTATTATAATGCCGCCGCTGCTGCTGATGATGATGAATAGAGACTGCTCTTATATAGCACCTGTACAAGCTCAGAGAGCTTCTCAAGGCACTGACCACTAATATCCAGCAATCACACAATAGTTTGCTGAAGTCAGGATTCGAACCCACATCGCCCAAGACACACTTACACAAGCCGTGCGCTCTGACCACTGAGCTATCCCTGCGATGATAGAGATGATGATGATGAAGATGATGTACATTTGTAACAGTTGATATGCAAGTCTCCGTCCATCCATCGTCAACTGCTCAGTGCTCTGTAATTGAGTAAGGAGATCTCAAAATAACAAAATGACAAGAAAGAACAAGTCTTGAGCGGACGTGGGAAGGTGGATGTGGATGATTACACTAGTTGTAGTTTTCCAAAGCAAGTGCATAACATCAACTTCTGGAGCAAATCTTGCTTTTTGTTTGGTTGTTGGTTTCCTACATAAAGGAATAATAATATGAAATTAACCATTTAAACTGCCCATTTGTTGCGGTCTCTGCAGATCAGGCCGGGGCATCTTGCAGTGCGATAGTGGTGAGGATGGAGATGGATACTCAAGATCTTGACTCTCGTTTCTTGTATTTTTTATTGTTTTTGTGGTTTGTTTCTACTAGTCAGGCGGGGGCATCGCGCAGTGCGACAGTGGTGGCGGCTTACGTCATGCGTAAATTTTCTATAGGTACTGAGGAAGCGCTGCAGACCCTGAGGAGCCGACGTCCGCTAGTCAAGTGAGTGAAGCTCAGTGATAGTACTTGCTTTTATTTATGCAGCTACAAACACTTTTCATTTTATGCATCACAGTGACGTAGTAGTGTCAGAATAGCTGAAAATTGTACTAAATCTAGATATGCAAAACCATTTCAAAAGCAAACAGTTCTTTCCTTGACAGGATGAATACTTCCCCTTCTAGTCTGCTGATACTCCTTTGCATGAGAGTATAAACCGAGGTCTAGTCTGTGAATGCATGTATCCTTTCACACAGACTTTTAACTCGTTCTATACTGGCGCAGGTTGCTTCCCCTTATATTGTTCAGTACTGGCTGATTTGTATGAGTTAACTCTTTCCCTGCCAATCGACGATATATCGTCGATCTGAGCCGCCATGTTTGTGCCAATCGACGATATATCGTCGATTTCAGTATTCCGTTTCGTTCCGGTTTTTTGCTCAGTCCAATCCAAGTTTTATTTTAACCAAAGAGAGATAACTCTTTCTACTTTTGTTCTCGATCGACACGCGCGTGGTTTCTTCAAATTGATTCGTTTTTAGAGTGTTTTTTTGTGCATTTTACTAAGCATTGTGATGGGCACAATCGACAGTGTGTCAAACTCTGCTAATAATCAATATAATTTCAAACTGTAAAGTGTATTTTGATCCTAAATAAATTTTCTTTCTGGTGTGTGAAGCTGATTCTTATTCCTCCAGATTTTTTTTAATCACTGTGGTATGTAGAAATATTTTTATTTTATTTTATCATTTCAAAAAGATCAACATGCTTTCAAAACACATATTTCAATAACATAATCAAATTAACATTTTTTTTTTTTCTGATTCTTCACTCTTTTACCTTTAATTTGATATGAAATATGTCTATTTAACAACTATTATTGAAAGAACAGTAGTTTAAATACCTAAGGTACTGAACTTTCTTTCCGGTGCCAGACAAATGTCTGGCATAAACGTGGAAACATGCCTGGCAGGGAAAGAGTTAATAAAAAAAAAATATTTTTTTAAAAAACAAGGAATATATTAGAGATTTTAGAGTTTAGGTCCATAAAGAAATTAAATGGACAAATCAATATTCAAATTTGATAAAATTTGCTATTGCCGGATTTATTTTTACAAAATACTCCCCCGCCCTCCCTCTTCCCTCCTCCAAATGTGCACATTTGATTCCCACAGAATAAGCTACAAGCAGTGTAAGGGAGGCAACAATTCATTTATAGACCATTCCATGATTGTTGTGGGAAACAGTGTTACCTCCCTCTAATTATAGCGCGTACTCACAGAGCTGGAATTATGCATCACCTTGTTCTTCACCACTGTTCTTATCACTTTCAGCGTCCCCTTCCATGTTAGAAGCCCCCCTCTCTAGTCAAATGCCAGATGAACATTGCAAGCGTACTCTAAAATGATCATTTAAGAGTTGTTTTTTTTTCACCTTACTGTGATGCACATGTTTTGGGACCCTAATAGGACATGATGTCCTGAACACAAAAAACCAATAGGACATGATGTCCTGAACACAAAAAAGTAATAGGACACTGGCATTGTTGCCAAAACGTCTTCTTGTTTATTTGGTAATACTGAACAGTAAAGAGGCACTTCGAAACAGTGAAAGTTCAATTCTTGAAAATGTAGCGTTTGCTCTTGCTTTCTTTCAAAAGCTGCGTAACAGAGCCAAATTTTGTGAGAGGCAGATTTTCTTTTATTAGCCAGTTTACAGCTCGCTCTATGTTGATCATTGCCTCCTCCTGATTTGTCAACATTAGATCCTCACAAGCCTCTTCATTTTGTTGTTCTTGGGGCACTTGGATTGCTAATGCTAGTTTGTGACTAGCTGTAGTCAAATGACCTTCCAATGCACTTTTTTTTTTAAAAGTTAATGCAGCCGCGAGTAAACGAGTTTTTTGCCACACCAGAACTTTTAAATACCGTACAGAACATGGCTTTTTTTTGATCGTCAAATGTTACCCATGAGTACTGTGATTGCCACGCCTTCTGAAATACGCGATCAACACGAGTCAGTACTAGTAGGCTGACTCGAAGTTGACAGTTTCTCGGCCTCGCGACCATCTGCATCGGAAGAATCCTTCACAGATCGTGTAGGCTCTGCTTCTTTAAATGTGCTGGGAACTGAATTACCCGCAAATAAGACGGTGATTGAGATTTGTTTTTTATCCGCCTTCAGTCTTTTTTTTGCAGGCATTTCCGATAGTTTCGATCGGATGTTTGGCTTACCAAAAGTACAAGTACAACACCAACACAGATCCAACGTAAACTCAAGTCGCGAGCACTGATTGACTAAAACAAAGCTGTATTATGTTTCAAGGGCGCTGGTTGGCTGTGATGCTTTGTGACTCGGGATAAAAATAGCAATCCCACGCAGGCGATGACAAGGGAGATAAGGCATGTATACGTTTCAGCATGCAGACGACGTTTGGTTTTCCGTCTAGCGCTGCATAAACATTTCGCCCTCTACGCAAAATACGCGAAAACTATCGGACACGTGTCCGACTCGCCATCGTTTTATTCGGACAAGGTGTCCGCCTTGAGGTTTCACAATCGGACATTTAAAAAAACAAGCGGTCAATGTCCGGGGTCCAGGCAACTTGTGCATCACTGACCTTAGTTTCGTATAAAATGTTGAATCTACACACTGTGACTTTAAAAAAATATATATTTATTATATATGTATATGTAAACAAAGCCGAAAATTATTACATTACTTGAAAATGAAATCTAAATACATTTATATAAATCAAAATTGTAGGGAAGTCAAACTTTTAGAATGGGTAATTTAAGCCCATGCCAAAGGCAATTTTTCATTGTTATGTATCTGCAATGTAAAAGATGAACAATAAGACCTAGGGTAGGGTACCTTAGGGCATGCCATTGTATTGTATTGTATTTCCCACATTTAGCAATTGTTGTTTTTGCATGTTCAGCCCAAATGAAGGCTTCCAGAGGCAATTGGATCTGTATCAGCTGATGGGCTGGAAGGTGGACATGTCACATCCAGAGTTCCGACGCTACATGTTGAGCAAAGTGGCTGTCCAGAGCAAAGCAGGTGAGTTGATCACGATGACTGCCATAGTATTTGTTTTCTATGCATCTGGAACATGGGCAATGGGTTTGGCGCAGTTTATGTCACCGTCACCATCACCACCACCATCATCATCTTTATTATCATCATTGTCATCATCATCATGCTCATCATCATTACCATTTATGATAATAAGCATAGCTATATACAATGTTTTCCTAACAGAACCTAAACCAGTTCAAAATCAAAGAATGCTGAGACATTGGGTTCTTTAGGAATTATATTTTATATTTGGACATTAGTAGATTGATTTAATGTCAACCTGTACAGACAGTGGTGTGAAGTCCGTTGACAGTCTGGCGCGCTGAAAATAAATACATTAAAATAGCAACAACAAATAGTTACTGAGGCACTGCACCCCTTCTTTCACATGAGGAGAGTATCAACCAAGGTCTTCGTTTGCATATGCACTCATTTCATAACACGGAGGTTAAAGATCCTGATGCTCATGTCCTAGATGGGTGTGCCGGCTACACAAGTACACCCATCATGCATTAGGCCCCTTTGCCGCCATTCCTGGTTACCCAGGATTGTACTTGGTCGTCTGCACGTCAGTCTCAGTCGATGCACCCAAAGGCTACAAGATGAGGTGGAACCTGCATCGGCCAGCATCTTGAGCAGCTCTTTTGCTGGAAAAGCGCTATATAACAGTGACTAAATGAAATAAACGTAGAAAGATTTGCTGCTTACAGGAAGAAGCTGTATGATACTGGCTTTTCTCTGGCGTTTGGCTTTCTAAGTGTGATTGGTGATGATAGCATGTGGTTGGTGTATGCCTTACAGAAGAACAAGAAGTCTTAGATAAATGGACAGTGTACTGCTCTGACCTTTACAACCACACACCAAATGGAGACCCATCAGTTCTAGCATGTCCCCAGAACAGAGAAGAAGAAGAAATCCTCCCAATTCTCAGAGAAGAAATTGAGGCAGCAGTGCAATCGATGAAGAAAGGGAAGTCAGCGGGAGTGGACAACATACCTGCGAAATTGCTTCAAGCAGGAGGAGAAGCGATGATTGATGCCAACACCATTATCTGTAACAAGATCTGGTAGAGTGGGGAGTGTCCTACACCCTGGACCCAGTCGCTTGTTATTACTCTTCCCCAAAAAGGTAACCTTCAGTAGATCTACAACGAAGAATACAAAGCATGGAGATGAGGTGCTACAGAAGACTTCTGGGCATTTCTTATACCCAGCACATCACCAACGACGAAGTCCGACAGAGCATCACAAAAGCCATTGGACAACAGGATGACATGCTCACAGTGGTGAAGAAACAGAAACTCCGATGATATTGCTACATCACCAGAGCATCAGGCCTTGCAAAGACCATCCTGCAAGGCACGGTGCAAGGAGGCAGAAGAAGAGGGAGACAGAAAAAGAGGTGGGAGGACAACACTTGAGAATGGACTGGCTTGACACTGAGCGAAGCCATGAAGGCAGAGAAAGACGGAGTACGCTGGTTAAACGATCATCTGTGGTGCCCCAACGACCTTCGAGTTGCGGGATAGGATAGGATAGGCTGGTATCAGGATGCTTGTAAGCTTACAGCGACAGCCCGCCACCCTTGAAAGCCACGCTGACCCCAATGTGACTGTCAGAGGCTGTTGAAGGCATAATCACAGCCTATGCTTGATAGATCTCTGATACTCTGCTAGCATCAAAGTCTCCTGTTTTATTGGAAACTGGCCTGTTCATTTTGTGTTTGGACGTCTTGTAGGATTTCACGAGCATGCCATCCCTGCCAGTATCTACAGATCAGAGGCGCCTTTACAACTGGCTTCAGAGAGGCCGTACAAATGCAGAAAATGCAGGTGATTTTTGTGTGATCCTTCATGTTTGCCACTCAAAAGTAATACTGCCGTTACGGTAACAGTGAGTTAGGGTAGTATAGTGTGTTACGGCAGCATTGTTTCTTGCTATCAAAATGCAAGCTGCTAATAGTAATAATATTACTGCCGTTTATTATTATCGTAGCGGTGAGTTACGGTAGTATAGAAAGTTATGGCAGTAATGTTTTCGTGCTGGCAGAATGCAACCCGCTAAGAGTAGTAATGCAGCAATAGTTAATAAATAATACATTGAACGTGAGTTTGGGAATTTAGCATCAAAGCCCTAAGCATAGTGTTTTTATGTAGAAAGTAGACAAGTGCCCTCAAATTTCCCCACCTGTCCCTTCCTGCCTTGCCTCTCTCTCTTGGTCTCTGTCTCTCCCTCTGTTTCGCTGTTTGTATAGTCTTGTAAGCTCAAGAGTATAGCCTCAGTTTGTGTAGGTTAGGCTGCCAGCGGTTTTCTTACGATATCGTATTTGAACCCGTGGCAGCCAAGCGACTTGGAATTGGAGCCTGTCATTTTACAGATAATTGGCAGCAAAGAAGATAGATGATGATAGAGAAAGAAGATAGATGATGATAGAGAGAGAAGATAGATGATGATAGAGAGAGAAGATAGATGATGATAGAGAGAGAAGATAGATAATGATAGAGAGAGAAGATAGATGATGATAGAGAGAGAAGATAGATGGTGATAGAGAGAGAAGACAGATGATAATAGAGAGAGAAGATAGATGATGATAGAGAGAGAAGATAGGTGACGATAGAGAGAGAAGATAGATGATGATAGAGAGAGAAGATTGATGATGATAGAGAGAGAAGATAGATGATGATAGAGAGAGAAGATAGATAATGATAGAGAGAGAAGATAGATGATGATAGAGAGAGAAGATAGATAATGATAGAGAGAGAAGATAGATAATGATAGAGAGTTTGCCTGGGACCGATGACCCATTTTCAATAATCCAGGTGGGCACGATAAAAGTGACCATTTTTCACGTCCCTCTTTGCTGTAGTATGATTGCTGTGGTGGTTCAGTGGGGATTTAGATCTCTTACCCCCCTAATCCCTGGGATGGTTATCCCTGTCTGCCGTATCTCCAATGGTGGATGTAGACGTTAAACTTCAACGTTCATTCATAATCAATTTTAAAAAACAAACCTTTTTTTTTATACATAAAAAACAATGTAAAAAAACACAACTAATTAAGTAAGTTGGGATTGGGCATGCACCAGGCTGTGACTACACCTTCTCCAAGGGAGGCGGCCCAGAATTTCCCCATAAAATGGGACAATAAAATGTGGTTTTTTTTTTTTAAAGTTTAAAATATATATATATATATTATGCCATCCTTTCTTGGTGCAGACGGATCTTGTTCCACTCCAGTGCTGTGATGGCGCACGGCAAAGGTCAAGGTGAATCCGCCTTTGACTGGCGTAGTAAAATCCCAGTAAATCAAAGAACAGCCAGTACCGGCGATGGAGGAGAGGAGGTCATGGAGAAGGAGGAGGAGGAAAAAAAGGAGGAATTTGAAGAATGTCAGCTGTCACTGTTTGTGGAGCCCATTGATTGGATGAAAGGCCAGATTGAAACTGTGGAGGGAAAGGTAAGGAATGTCTTCTCCTTCCTCTTAGTAAAATTAATAATTATAATATAATGTAATGTAATATAATAATAATGAAGGTATAATATAACAATATAATATAATATGACAATAATAAGTGTATTATATAGCCATTTTCCCTAAGGATCAATCAGTTCCAAAGCATGGAAGCTTAGAGCAGCCTAGCCACATTCAACTGCAGTTATTTATTTATTTAATATTATGTTGTACTTTACCAGCTCAAGAGGCTGGAAAATAGTTTTTTGACTCGGGTCACTCAAGGCACCCACGTGCTGCCCGTTTGGTGCCAGTTCCAATCCAATGTTCATTCGTAGGTGTGACCGGAGTTTGTTGAAAGCAGGGCTTTGGCACAACTGTATGTAAAGATTGCCGATGATGAGGGCTGGGATGTTTTGTGGCTTTGAACGTTTCGCTTTGTTTGACTGTGGTCAGTTGTGGGGCAGAATAAAACACAAAATTCAAAACAAGACAAAGTATCTTTAGATTAGAGAACAAGCTTTGGAGTTGTTTTTTTAAAAAAAACTTTCTGGAGGTGAAAGAAAACTGAGCCCCCAGTTGTATGCATCGTTAAGTTATGAACAGCAGTGTTATAAATGTATCAGTGCTGTTGCTGATCCCTGATATCAAATCAAAGTCAAATTCAAAACATACCAAGTTTCACAGAAATCCGTCCATTAGTTTCAGAGAAATGTGTGCATGGACTGAGCCCAGAAAGAATACTTGGCTGGAGAACTAATCATTTTATTGGCAAGTTAAGATGCGAGGAATATGTCTCGGAATTAAAATAAAATACACACACGGTGAAGAATGGTAATGGCTACAGGGGTGTCGGATAGCGCAGTGGTTGGAGCACTCACTACTGTATCGCAAGTTAAGCACCGTCCAATGCGGTTAGCACATGGATGGGTGACCGCAAAACGTGAAGCAACAAATAACAACGCCCCCAGTTGACTCAACTGTGACAGAGTACCTACTCTCTTAAGGGTGGGGAAAGTAAAGCAGCGAGGGAGAGAGATGGGCATCACCCTCATTACGCTGGCCCAAGATAAGTGTGATCTCCAACATCACGCTCCCCTACGGCCACAAGGCTATGGGACCACCTTTACCTTTTTTTTTTTTTACAGAAATAAAGTCACAAGTGTGTGTGTGTATATATATATATATATATATATATATATATATATATATATATATATATATATATATATATATATATATATATATATATATATATATATACGAGGGCAGTCCGATAAGTACTTAGCCTCACCGCCCGATGGCGCCAGTATCGCAAGAACAATTTACTATCGTGTAGTACATTCTTGTAGACGGCTACTTTCAAAATTTCAGCCAGATCGAACTCGTAGTTTTATTTTGACCGGGTGTGGAAGCGGGCGTGTCCGCGGATTTTAGAAAAATGGAAAAAGAGCAATATCGGTCGGTGAATCGATTCTTGTTTTGGGAAGGGAAATCGTGCAGCGAAATCAAAGAGCGTTTGGCCCCGTGCGACTTCTTTTTGTTTCCAAACTTCAAAAAGTAACTCGCCGGGCAGAAATTTGAGTCGAATAAGGAGGTCATTGCCGCCACGGAGGCCTTTGCAGACCTCGAGAAAACATATTTTTTAGACGGGTTAAAGAAGTTGGAGCATCTCTGGGTCAAGTGTATCGAACTAAAAGGAGACTATATTGAAAAATAAATCACCACTTTTTCAAAATGTTATTTTTTCTTTTGTTGGCTAAGTACTTATTGGACCACCCTCTTATATACACATCTATAATAGGCACAGACACACAATATCTATAATTCATAAATACACCACCCCGTTTGCACAGGGGCAAGCACACACCCATGCCCACACCCATGCATACTGACCAGAGTTTTAGAGGTGTCTTTGTTATGAGCTGCTGTGAAGTATACATTGATGATGATAATAATAATACAACAATGCATAATGTGCACCGATCTCAAAAGACGTACTGACTGATGCGATATTTTCCTGACAAAATGGAGTCACTCCATAAAAACATCATTGCTGATGTGTGCTGTGTTTCAGCTTTCCTGCCCAAAGTGCAAGGCCAAGCTTGGATCCTTTGTTTGGTATGGTAAGTAGGACATTATTATAATCTTACCGTTTTTCTGACACTCCCATGTTTAGACTGAGCAGTCAGATGGGAAACAACCTGTCAGTACTTACTTGGTAAGAAATGTGTTCTTTGAGATGGAGTGAAGAGGTAGGTGGGGAATGTGGGGGCAGGGGAGAAGGGGTAGGGGGGGGGGTGTCGGGGTAATCAAAATGTTGAAGTAGGCAAGCCCAGCAAACTGAGAAGGTTGTATAATTGTACATGCGGTTTCCAAGCCTGTTATGGTGTTCACCACCTCTAAGGCTTCAGCTGTTGTCCTAGAGGAGTTTCCTCCCTTACTTCTTGACAGCCCATAGTGACAGTCGGATCAATCCGACATATGTTATACACCCCCACTTCCTCCTGTGGGATAGATCTGTCAGTGTCATACAGTTTTTCAATGTATGTGACGTGGTGGGCAAATGACGTTTTTTCAGCACCAGGGAGAAACCTTTAATGTACAACAAGAGGTTGAAAAGTACCTCCCTATCCAACATTCCTTATAGCTTCTGTAGATAACATTGTTTGCTTCATACTTAATGAATTTTGCTTTTCTTCACAGGTGAGAGATGTCCGTGCGGAGCTTGGGTGGCGCCAGCATTCCACGTCCAGACTAGCAAGGTGGATGCCCCTCAGACAGCTGTCGCTCAAATCGCCAAACCCTTCAGGCCCTGCCTTGGTCAAGCCACCATGCCCACTTCTTCCACCTCCCAACCAAAGGGTGAAGAGGCGCCATCATAATGTTGTTGTTTGTTGTATGATCTCCCACCCTCTTTGCCATTCCTCTCTCCATTTTTGTCCTTGATAGGTGCCAAAAGTGTTTGTTGTGTCTGTGCCTTTGTGCATGCAAGCATTAATGTGTGTGTGTTTGTGCATACTTGGTGTGTGTGTACATACTTGTGTGTGTAAGTGTGAGAGTGCTTGTGTGTGTGTGTACCTAAGTATACATTTTAGATTTGAAGCAATGCCTTCCCACCACAAACTTTTTTTTCTCCACCTTGATTTGGTTTTCAATGATAGTTTCCCGTCACAACTTGAACAAACACTGTAGTAAAATTTTTAATATTCGGTTTCAGTGGGCGAGGATTTTATAAATGTGAAAGACTAAACCCATGGCAACGGTGTGTAGAGCGCTTACTTTGTCATGTGAATATTTCCTTGTGTGTTGACAATTGTTTTTCCTCCCTGCGTGCGTTGTAGTTTGCGTGGGTGTGAATAATGCGCTGCCTAGCCTATAGACACCACTGAGCACAAGCACAAGATAACGCTAGTTATCATAGTGCTGTAGGTTGTATAGTGTGTGTATATGCATGTACTCCTGTATGGTTTACAATTTATATATATGTGTGCGTCATTGTAGACACAAGTTACTGCCTCCACACTACAAGCCGATGAAGCACATTCAATATAGGTTTTGTATTTCCAGACTTGTGAAATACTTTGAATTAGATGGGAATCAGAACTCGCCATATGTCTGCCTGTCGGTCTGTTGAGTGCCGTGTTTCCAAAACCACTGAACTTTAAATCATGGGTCATCCTTCAGTAGCAATCCAGTTGCCCGCCAGTCTGTCGCTGGGAATGTCCAGTTGCCCGCCAGTCTGTCGCTGCGAATGTCCAGTTGCCCGCCAGTCTGTCGCTGCAAATGTCCAGTTGCCCGCCAGTCTGTCGCTGTGAATGCCCCTTTTGTTTTTAAATTCAAATACATTTTTTTCGGCACTCTCAAGAATAACTGAACAAATGCATCTTTGTTGTTTTGCTGGTACTTTCAGTTTCACTACTGCTGGGCATATTGTTCTTCCTCAAAGGTTGGGGCCATCATGCTTCGCCATTTTCTAAACACATTATGCCAGGTTATCTAACATTTCATTCAGATAAAGCTGAGCCACAACAGCACCAAAAAAATGAACACTTTTGACTACGCTTATTTTATCGCCTATGTATGTGTTACCACTGAGAGGCGCACGATAGTTCTGATCGTTTTATTTGCAAAGCATGCAGTGATAGTGTGTATTTACCTTTGATTTCATTTGCTAGAAAAAGCTTTGTATATTGTTGATAATTTTCGTCTGTCGATATTGTTGAAAATGTTCTGGAATTGTTTAATATCAGTAAAAGTTTCCAGATGTGTCTCATAATAGCTAAGCAATTCTTCTAACCTAAAGAATGTTCTATGATGTAAAACGGTGCATTCTTCCGGTGACGAGTTTTATTTTGATTGGGTGTTATTCAATTGTGTCATGCTGGAATGTTGGAATTTTTTCTCATTTGCAGAGAGGCTAAATAAGTAATGCACTGTCTGGTTGTGGAAGTGATCTTTGTAGTGATTTTTGGAAAGCGATCTTGTATGCAGTTGTTGATGTTTGCTGAATAGAGTTGGAAAACTGTATACAACGACTCCTGCCTTGTTGCTGAGCAGCCCTGAAAATGAAAAAAAGGTCCCACTAGCCTTTGGCTAGTAACTTAAAAATTTTACTAGCCAAACTAAAAATTTTACTAGCCAAACTAAAAAAAAGTTCATTTTAGCGCACTCGCATTTGGCGACTAAAGTTTGTTTTTTTGTCGCCTTTTTTTTTTTTTTCACTAGCCATGGCGACTAATTTAGTCGCCATTTTCAGGCCTGCTGAGGGAACAGGCTGTGTGGATAAACGAATTCGTATTACACCTATCAAGATTCAAGCATAGGGGCTAAATCATCCATTGCTAAATACTGTTTAATAGTATCCGAGTGTCTGGAAATACATTCCAATGGCCTGCCATCTTTATTTTAAATTTTGTAAAAATTTTACCCTGAATTTGGTTGTAGTGTTGCATTTAAAAGCAAAATGTGCAGAGCATGTGTACATTGGTTGACTAATGATTGCACAGTTGAGTGTCTTTACTGGGATGTCGACTGTCCTAATGCCATATTTGGCAACAAGGTCTTTTGACTCCCGTGTGTGCAGCAATGTGTACCTATCTGTGTACCTACCTGTGTACCAGTCTATGCACATTTGTTACCCTAGTCGTGTTGTTTCAAAAATATTCCATGACAAAAGCAGCTGTGATTTTTGTTTTTTGATATTGTTTATTTTTTAAAACTTTTGTAGTTTTGTATTATTTCAATTATCATTTTAAAAAAAAAAGCCTACACTGAGGTCTAGTGTACGCACGCACACGTTCCATCACACAGACTTTAAAGATCCTGACGCTCATGTACACCCAGCATGCACACGTTCCATCGCACAGACTTTAAAGATCCTGACGCTCATGTACACCCAGCATGCACACGTTCCATCGCACAGACTTTAAAGATCCTGACGCTCATGTACACCCAGCATGCACACGTTCCATCGCACAGACTTTAAAGATCCTGACGCTCATGTACACCCAGCATGCACACGTTCCATCGCACAGACTTTAAAGATCCTGACGCTGATGTACACCCAGCGTGCACACGTTCCATCGCACAGACTTTAAAGATCCTGACGCTCATGTACACCCAGCGTGCACTAGGTCCTCTCTTCCAATTCCCAGTTGCCCAGGATTGTGCTCAGTCATCTTGGCGTCAGACTATGAGCTCAAAGGCTGCAAGTGGGGGCTTAAGGCGACTGGAGTTATATAGGTCCTGTATCGGCCAGCGCCTTGAGCAGCTCTGGAACGGGAAAAGTGCTGTACAAGAGCGATTTTTTTTTAAACAAATGTGAGGACTATGATGGAATAAAGAAAGGACTGCCAGCATTCAAAATTGACAATAATGAGAAACAAATGGATGCCTAAACTAAACGAATGCCAAACCACAATGTCCAAATTAGCGTTCTTTTAGTGTTTAACCTATCAGCTTGTTTTGTCATTATTGAATTTGACGACGGCTTGGCAGTTTATTCAATATAAAGAATCAAATGGATTGTATGACCTTCCAGTGTGTTGTTTTGGGATATGTGGACATTAGTACAATATGTAGAACCGTTGTTTTCCAGTTTACAGTTGTTTCTGTTGACCCATAGAGCCTTAGCTCAGTGGTAGAGAGTTTGCCTGGCCTACAGGTGAACCAGGTTGAAGTCCCGTGGTGAACAAGATAAAACGAAGCCCATTTTTCAATGACCCATCATAACGTTATGATTTGCTGTGGTGGTGCAGTATTGATTTAGGTCCCTATTCCCTTTTCCTGGGATGTTATCCCCCATCTGCCCAGCAAGCTGCTTATTCCTGATAATGAATTTGAAAGACAATAATTTTACGGCAGTATATGGAGACCTTGTAATACTTTTGTTGTATTATCTGTGCTTATTTGCATGTGGCGGTTGATCATTCCTATTCTATACGTATCCTATCCCGTAACTCGAAAGTCGTTGGGGCAACACAGATGATCGTTTAACCAGCGTTCTCCATCTTTCCCTGTCCTCGGCAATCCTCATGGCTTCACTCATTGTCAAGCCAGTCCATTCTCGAATGTTGTCCTCCCACCTCTTTTTCTGTCTCCCTCTTCTTCTGCCTCCTTGCGCCGTGCCTTGCAGGATGGTCTTTGCAAGGCCTGATGCTCTGGTGATGTGGCCATTTTCCGTTTCTTCACCACTGTGGGCATGTCATCGTGTTGTCCAATGGCTTGTGTGATTGTCTGTTGGACTTGTTGGTGATGTGCTGGGTATAGGAAATACCCAGAAGTCTTCTGTAGCACCTCATCTCCATGCTTTGTATTCTTCGTTGTAGATCTGCTGTGAGGGTCCATGTTTCGCAAGCGTATAGGAAGATGGAGACGACAAGGGAGAGCAGCAGCCTTACCTGTGAGTGTAGACTGATGGTCCTGTCTTTCCAGATGGACTTCAACCTTGTCAGGGCAGCAGTTGTTTGTGCGATCCTGGAGAGGACTTCCTGTCGGGACCCATCGATCATTATTAATTTAGTAATTGTATTTGCCGTCACAGAGACTGGTTTTATAGACAATGTGCCTAAGGCATAGTCCTTTGGATGACAGTATATACCGAGGTTTAGTCCATGCAAGCACACATTCCATTGTTTGGACTTTAAAGATCCTGACGCTCATGTCCCAGATGGGTGAGTGCCGGCTAAACAAACACCCATCACGCACTAGGTCCCTTCTCACACCATACCCGGTTGCCCAGGATTGTGCTCAGTCGTCTGAGAGTCGGGCCATGCACCCAAAGGTTGAAAGTGGGAGCCACCATCAAGCAGCTGGAGTTAGACTCTGTATCAGCCAGCACCTTGAGCAGCTCTTGAGCTGGAAAAGCTCTTATGAAGTTATGCAGGAGGATTAAATAAATAAATTAATTAATAAGGCAGCAAGGTGGGACCCTCGGGCGACTTGAGTTAGATGATTTATCGGCCAGTGCTTTGAGCAGCTCTGAGGTGAAAAAGCTAAATATAAGACCGATTAAAAAATTGACTGAGTTAAAGAGTCCTGAGGTTTGATACCCAGTTATAAAGGGAGTTAATTTGTTTGGTTTCGTGTCACTCATGTTTTGTCTTTGTAGTGGTGAAAATCAATTATCACTGCACTTTACCTCTTGTTTTGTGTTTTTTATTTAATGATTATTATTAAGTGTGAAGTATTTATTATTATTATTGTAACTAGTGTTCATCGTTTATTTCATAAAGTTTATTTTGTTAGCACGTTTTTGATTTTAATTATAAAAGGTGATGTATGTACAAGAATTGTGATATTTAAATGTTAGTGAATATTTTTCAGCATTGTCTTACTGATGTATTTTCCAAGTGTTTTCTTTGTGTGCTATTCATCCTTTTAAACAAAATTGTTATATTTGCAATCATTTGTTATTTTCGCATTTCATGTGCTGTTAAATTTTCATCAGTTCTTAATTAGTGATGTAATGATTATTTCATAAGATTTTCCATTGTACTTTGATATTGATGGTCGTTTGGTCTTGTCTCATTTTGTTCCTTGCAGTTAAAAATTGAATCAATTTTGTTCCTTGCAGTTAAACATTTAATGTTTTGATTAGCCATTTAATTATTTATTTAAACGAGTTTTTATTTACTCATTTGATTATTTACAATGACATCTGGCAGTTAGTACTTAATTTATTCTATCCCAAGCACGAATAAATCCGTACCGTGCAGCCTGGTCATGACTGACCAAGCATGGATTTATAGGATTGCTATTACTTGGTTCTAATCCACATGCAGTTGACTTCTAAGTGTTGAAGCCATTCCCCGATTTATAGTGAAAAGCAAACACCACGTGCTTCACTACTTCTGCTTCAATTTATATATAATTTTCACAAATTTCTTGGATGATGACAGATGGGGATAACATCCCAGGGACCAAGGAGTAAAGACCTAAATCAACACTGAACCAACAGAGCAACCCTACTGCTAAAACGGACAGTGAAAACTTGTCACTTTTTATTTTGCCCACCAGGGATTCGAACCTGGGTCATTGGTGTGCCAGGCGAATGCTCTACCACTTTAACTACGCCGGTGGGACAACTCTGCCAGAGACGTTGCAGAGCTGATTATAAACTACAATAGTAAAGATTCTAATGATAAATCATTACAGAAGAAAACAACTTCGAATTTTATTGAAAACTTTTTTAGTAGATCCGAAATTATAGGGTTTTTTTGGTGCGTGCAGTACTCTTGAATTCTAGGATAAGGCTTCTGGACAGATAGCCGGGCCAGAGTAAAGTTGCTGTCTCGCACAGCTGGGATAGGATGAGTAAATGAAATGCAACACTGAAAACTATTTAATCTTTCTTGGTAGTCTTTGAATTTCGTTTTGAAGGAGTATATTTTGCGTTGGATAGTTGTCTTTTGAGTACAAAATACAATAGACCTATTGCCAATATCAGGCTGTTGATGCTGACCCGTGTCGGAGGATGTCGATGGCATATGCCTACACACAGCCAATGAATGATAGATTTCCGACACCCAGCTAGGGTCAAGGTCGCCTGCACAAGAATATCACTTCTTACCTAAAAAAATCGTTGTGAAATAACTACTTCGTAGAACGGAATTTGTGTTTTGTTAAAAAAACGAGTGAATGTACAAGTGATGCTCTTTGTATGCACACACATAATGTATGAATTGGAGCGAATGTACAGGACATTGATTTTATGAAGGTCACAAACGCCCAAACAAACACATTCATGTACAGACAAAACAAATTGCACATATTTCTCATCTTTATTTTTGCTTTTTTTTTTCAAACAAATAACCTGAAACCTTACAATACAAACCATTCGTCATTTCACATCTTATCACTATTTATATTTCTATTACATCCTAACACTCTCATCACGCACTCGTGAACCAAACAGATCCACAGAAGATACATACATTCTATTAGCAATATATACTTTCAAACGGCGTTTAATTGCTTATTCCTACAGCCATTAATTACATCAATCCACACGATAGATTTAAAAACAGCAATATTTGACCTTCAGTATGCATTGCTTTTTCCTACAGCCAATAATAAATCCACAGACAGACCAGCTATAGTTCATGTTAATAACGTTCACTCCACATACTTTGGATTATTATAAGTAGGAACGATATAACTGGTTCCTTTGTGTTGGAATCTTGTTACAAGAACATACTGAAGATCAGCAACATAGATCATCATAAATTACAAAAACAAATTAACTTTTTCAGCACTTCATAACCATGTGCCAGACACCATTTTGCAAGACCCTCAAATATGCATTGGACGCTCAAATGGAAAAATGAAATATCCAAATTAGACCGTTTCCCTAGGTAACGGAAACATTAACACAGAAAGATTATCAAAATGATAGAGACATATCTTTCTGGCGAATTTTTTTCTTCTAATCAAACCCCCTCCCCACTCCTCCCCTCCAAAAAAAAAAAATTTACTTCTGCACACACACAAATTGTTTAAATTTAATATTCTTCATATTTTAAAAATTGTTTGAATTCGACAAATGCTAACAGAAACACATATCACTTCTGCACACACACAAAATTATCTGAATTCAATAATCTTCATTAAAAAAAAAACAAAAAAAAACAAACTTGAATTTGACAAACACCGAAGCATGCCAACCAGTCACTTCTCAATAGGTTCCCTGAAATAATGACAATACCATATCAGCAAAGATGCCTACCCAAAGTAGACTGTTCTCGTTTGCCTGATTAGAACAGGCTAAAAGAACGCTGCTCCATCTAATGGCTCACACAAATTTGATGGCAGCAATATCATGACTAATCTAAAGTAGAAGGTCGCCACTATGCTACTGCTAATGCAGAGTGTAACAGTGAAAGCTCAAAATAAAAATTCAAAACAAAAGCAATGGAAATCAAATCGTAAACGGACAAGTCTGGAAAAACAAAGAAAGATGAAACGAGAAGAAAAAGGTCTGTTACTGAACCACTAAACAACAATCAGAAAAGGAACCTTAAACTCCCAACAACAACAAATAGAGTCCCAAATGAAGATCTTCCAACAAATCTGACCATATCACACTGCCTTGTAGAGTTAGGTCATGGTATCCAGGGCATCGTCTCCAAAGTATTCCACAAAGACAATGATCATCGAACAACAAGGCAGCGGGATTCTGTCAATATTGATTTTAAATCTTTACTGGAGTCGCGAGTTCCTTTTCTGTACAGATAAATGAATCAATTTTGCACAGTTCACATTACAGATTTATCACGCTGCTTCCAAAATCCTTGAAAGACTTTTTATCTTAATCATTAAATACATACATCCAATGCACCACAGTCCAGCAGTTTTTGACTCAAATACATGACATGATGCACTCCAGAAAGATGTTGAAGAGTGTTGGAGAGAGTAGGCATCCTTGACGCATGCCGATTGTTGTCCTGATTGGAGACGAGACGAATCCTAAATAGTCCAAAAATTATATTGTGGACAAAGTTTATCTGTCCGTCCGCCATCTGTGCGAAAACTTTGAAGCGGCTAAGTACTCAGAGCCTAATCCAACTATCACACCAAACTTGGTAAGATGGTGTATACCTATGAGATCTTGAAAATGATAAAGGAATTAATGATTTCACTTCAAGGTCACTCAATGTTAGTCAAAAAATGACTTTTTCACAAAATTTCACTTTTTTCTTCTCTAGGTTATTAATATTGAACTTATGATTCTTTGATGTTTGATAGATATTAATGAGACACACTGCAAATTTGGTCAACCTCACTCCAAGGTCAAGTTCACTGAAGCTGTCCAAAGTTGGTTTTCATAAGTACTTTGAAGTGACCTTGACCCTTAACTATGAGAGATAAAGTCCAAACTTGTATTTAAGATGATAGATTGATCTTTCATAAATGTTCTGTTTTTACATTGATCTTGAATGTCAAGTCATTTTAGGACTAGCAAAAACATATATATAAAAAAAAATGTAACCCATTGTATGGGTTATTTGATCAGACATGCATGAAAGGTCACATGAAGGTAAAGGTAATCTTTTGGGAAAGGGGGGAGGGCGGAGTGTGGAGCATAATACAACTTTTGCTGTAGTTCTTTTTTGTTAGTACACGTGTAGCAGGAGGTAGGTCAATATCATCTCAAGGACAAGAGAAGATCAAAGTAAATATTACTTTGCATATTAATGCCATCGTTTACATTTGTTTCTCTGGGCACTCATTTTTACGTTAAATATTGCGAGTTCCATATATATGGGTTTGCCTTTCTAGTTTTAACCCAAATTTACCACATCAATATTTATTACGTCGTAATCGTTCTGCCGATTCATGAATAGCTAGAGCATCCTTATTTCATCGAAAATTTGAGAGCAAAAAAAAAGTGTGAAAGGGGAACAACTGTGTTTAAATGTCATCCGGTAGAACCCAATCATTAATAAAGTTTAGAACAGAGCAGCTATAGTGTACAGGTGTGAAGTAATTCTGCAGCAGCAAACCAACATTCAGAAAACGTAATTTTCAGATTGTCACGCTCTTACTAGTGTGCACTATGGTTTTGAAAATATGTCTCCATTGTATTTGTTAGCCATCCTGACCAGACAGCCATTTCTACTGCGGCTGTAAATATTTATACTGTTTTTCCTCCTGGGCCTAACCAGGCATATAAATAGCTGTGAATAGGTTTTTGCTATTCTATTTGTCTTTTTTTGTCATTTGTGTACATAGTTGTAAATAGTCTATTTCTGTCTTTTTTTTTTGTAATTTGTGTACATAGTTGTAAATAGTTTGTACCTTTACTGTTCCGTCTTTTGGTGTATTGTAGCAAAAGCAATGTTTTATCGAGTGCATGTATTTATATGTAATGACTATGTAAAGCGTGGTGAGTCTGGTCATAGGCTGGAGTACCCGCTATATAAAAATCCGTTATTATTATTATTATTATTACTCTGGGAGCGTCCTCAGTGGTCACAGGACTGGTGAGAAACTTGGCTCATGCGCCCTCGCATGACCATCTTGACCGCCTCTAAAATGGCCAAGACAGTTTGCCTGCCAAAGTTTCCCCTAGTGTGCTGCTACAAGGCAGAGGATGAACAGTAACCAAGCTGGAACTGCAAGACAGGTGTGAAGGTTTGGAAAATTTAAAACCTGCATTCAGTGCTTAAAGAGTCGTCATGAGTAAGGGTGCTGAAAGCCACAATATCCAACTCTCCACTCAGGATTAGTCAGTAATCCAGCAGAATGTTCACTTGCCCGTTAACAACTTTCACACCAAATGAAACTTAAAATCTGTCTGCAAATGATGAAAGACAGTTCAAGATAATACGATACAGTAGAAATTGATTAAAAGTATCGTTGGCTATGAAAAAAAAAAGGAGAGGGGAGGAGTGGGGAAGAAGAGGAAGGGAGGTTCAGAGGAGAGAGATGGGAGGGAAGTTCAGTGGGGGAGGGAGGGAAGGGGGCAGAGGGTAGGAGGGAAAGGAAATTTTTAAAGAAAAATTAACAAAAAGCTAAACAAAAACAACATGGTGGTTGGCCGTTGGGAAAGTGACTTTAAGTTTTAGTTTGATTGCTCCATATTTTACTTGCTTTTGGTGACCTGGCAAATACTTTCAGCATTCTTATGAGCTATTCACAAGCAAAGCTGCTCTACCACCATAACTTGCATTTGAATGTTATGTCATTTAAATAATCATTCAGTATGCCCCAACACAGACTTGCCGTTCCAAGTGGTGACTGCATCTAGAACTTATTAATAATAATAATTAACATTTGTACAGTGCCCTTCCTCACTAGAGCTCATAGTGCTTTACAGAAAGAAAAAAAATAAATACCTAAATATATTAACAAATAAAATAAATAAATAAAGCAAAAGCAAAACATGAAATACCAAATCATAACACATACACAAAGACTATGTGTTTTAAGTATTTGGTGAAGAAAAGCTCAGGATTGATATTTAAGGATAGACACCTGAGAAAATATGTGTTTTCAGTCCAGAGCGAAATGAAAGCGATAATTCGAAAGAGCGCAGAGTTAAACTTAAAGGAAGAGAATTCCAAACTGTAGGGGCTGAAAAGCAGAATGAGCGTAGTTTTCATACGGTGAATATGAAACTTATCCTCACTTAGCAAGCTGCTGTAGAAGGACATTTGCAGCCTACATTATAAGACCCTACTCATACGCATCACAACATCATTATACAAATTACATATAGCCTCAAACTCAACGTTTACAGAGCAGAGTGTTGACGTCCGACCAGCTAGGCTTCGCCATGGTCAGTCCCAAAATCAACGCCAGCTTGGCGGCCAGTGAAGAAGCTTTGACTGGCTGCTCTTCCTCGGGGGTCATCTGCAAAGGTCAGAATGTGGTGGAAGATTTACAACAATTCATGGGAAAGAAGACATAGAGGCCAATTTACCCCACGGTTAGAGCCTTGCTGCGCTCGTGGGGCAAAATAAGCCCACAAAACTCATTCACCCATTGCAAGAAATAAATAATGTTAAAATAATGTTATGCCTGTGTTAGTCAGGCTGCAGAACTCTCCTCGGATCCGCGATTTTCCGAGGAAAATGGTTGCCGTTCCGAGAAAAAAAAATTGAAGTTCCGAGATTTTTTTTTTTGGGAGGGTAGCAATTTTTTCCCCGATCTTTGCAAATCCGGTCACTGATCCACCTTATTTTGGCCGCCATTTTGGTATTAGAAAAGAAACGCGCCGCCCGCTAATGTTGTGTTCTTGGTACCCGCGCTCAAACAGCTGCTCAGATCAGAGTAACTTCAGCGGGCGCGTACAGTTGTTGAATGCTTTTATGACTTTGGGCCAGTGAAAAACAGTACCTTTGTCAGAATTTTGTGTCTGCGAAAATTACCATGTCGTGCGTTTCACGAATAATTAATCGTGGCGAGCCTTTCATTGAAGGCAACATTGCAAACAAATGGGAGTGGATGGAGAAGTCTATAAAAATAGGAGAATGTGACCAGCGGCTTTCTGCCTTTTTACGAAAAGTCGACTGTGTTGGAATGGTGCGTTGCCTTTTGTGTGACAGAGAAGTCAGCTATGCCAATCGTGGCATTACCGCTCAAAGTCAGCACTCATGCAGTCTGTAAACAGGGGTGAGATTTAACCCAGGAGACTAACTAGCCCGCCGGGCTAGCTAGTAAGTAAAGTGAGGTAGCCCGCATGATTTTTTGGGCAGCCCGACAAATACAATCGTTCACATATAAAACACAAATTTTGACAATACACGTAATTTGTAGCGGGTGTCTTTTTCACAAACAAAGCAGACAGCGCGCTTGGCGCGAAAGGGAAGTAGGCAAAGGGAAATAACGCTCGCGTATGCTTCATACTCGTAGCAGACGAACAGTGACCTAAAAACGCCCTCGCTTCGAACCGAGCTTCTAAATGTCTGCAAGTATTATCATTTTTTTTAGGTCGCCAGGCGGGCTGGCTCAATTATAAAGTGAGGTCGCCCGAGCCGGTTTTAAGTCGCCTCGGGCGACCGGGCGACCGCTAAATCTCACCCCTGTGTAAAGAAAGCAGCGATTGTAGATGTGATTACAGCTAGCAGTCAGAGCGAACTAAGAGGCAGAAAGAGTCCATGTCGCAGTCCTGATTCTGAGAAGTCACCTGCCAAAAGACTGTATGAATCACATTCAGATTTTCTTGTTGTGGAAGACGATGTCTGTGAACAGAATACTGCCCCTAGCCCTGTACCTCCTAGAAGTACCAAAAGAAAACAGACATCAATTTCTTCTTTTTTCAAGAAGTAGAATTGCTGACACTAACCTTGACACTTTGCCTGCTTCTGATTTGAAAATTTAATAAACTAATGCTTTATACTGAGTTGTAACTTCTATGAACTCGTGCTTCACAATGCTTTTGAGACTCCAGTACGCCAGTAATTTTGTTTTGCTGTTTGATATAAAGAGTGCTTTTCTCATTTCTGCCAGTTTTCAAGTAAGTTTTGCTTTTGTGTTTGTGAGGATATTAATAATAATATTGCCAATCTATGAATATTCTCAACAACAACAAAAATTCAAGTTTATCTCTCACGAAAAGCATTCTTTTAGGGTTTCAAATGCTATGAAGCGTTCAGCTTCAGGGGGGCTTCGCCCCCCAGACCCCCCACCGGGGCTTCGCCCCTGGACCTCACCAGGGGCCTTACGGCGGCCCCTGGACCCCGGCCGGATTTCAGAGATTTTTTCCTTGGACTGTTCTGCAGCCTGGTTAGTGTATGCATGGAATTGAACACTGGCCTTCTCATCTGAAAGACTTTTCTGAGACACCTACAAGGCTACCAACAGACACTTGCATCTGAGCAAAGCAGGCAGAAAACAGAAGATAAGAGATCAGTGGTAGCGGAATCTTGAAATAAACAAAAAAAGAAAAAAAAAGGAATTTATCGTTGGGGAGCTTGACACTAGTACAACTGCACGCACAATAATCCACAGTTTAAATGTGAAAACTTACCCTGTCCAGGCGATGTTTAGTGATGAGGCCATCCTTGTTCACGTAAAGCATCGAAATACCATCAAGCCAGCTGCACAGATAGAGGAAATCAATATCATTATTATTTTTACTGAGGCCATCCTTGTTCACGTAAAGCATTGAAATACCATCAAGCCAGCTGCACAGATAGAGGACAACAATATCATTATTACTATTATTACTGAGAACATCACTGTCGTTATCATTAGTATTCTTACTATTATTATTGAGGACACTTAATATTATTCTCACTATTATTATTGAGGACATCATTACCATTATTATTCTTATTTTATTTAATCAATCTTGTATCTAGCGCTTTTCCCTCTCAAGAGCTGCTCAAGGCTTTGATCACTACAGGATCCAACTCGAGCCGCCTGAGGAGCCCACCTGCAATCCTTGGGGTGCACAGTGTGATGCCCAGATGGCCGAGCACATTCCTGGGTGACGGTCAGAAGGGACCAAGTAAGTGCTGGGTGTAGTTGTGTTGCCGGCACTCACCGGTCTAGGACATGAGCATCAGGATCTTTAAAGTCCATGCGATGGAATGTGTGCGTGCACCTTGGTTTATACTCGCATCCAAAGGAGTAGGAGCGCAGAGTCTCGGGGTAATTTTTTTCTTCTTCCATTTTTTAAACATTTTATTTCTTTATTTTTAAAATGTATTATTTTACTGCAGGCCCTCAACAATATTTGAACTACTGCCTGTACAGACAGCAATACCTGACACTGGTGTACACTGCGTACACCACTGAGCCAACTGAGCATGCTATTCTTACTATTATTATCAAGGACATCCTTTGTCATGTCCATTATTTTTCTAATATTACTTATGTCATCTTTATCACTGTAAATCGGATGAGAGTATAAACTAAGTTTAGTCTGTGCAAACCCTCATAGACTTTTAAAATCCAGACGCTGAAGTCCTAAACGGGCAAATGCCAGTTACATAAAAATACCCCCAGTATGTATTAGGTCCCTTCTCTCACATCACCCAGGTTTGTGCCCAGTTGACTAAGCATCAGACCATGTGCCAAAGGTAGCAAATGGACGCTGTTTTCTTGACCAGCGCTTTGAGCTCCTCTTGAACTGGAAAAGCGTTGAGAATTATAAGGGGAAGAAGTATGATTCTTCTTTTCGTTATTATTATTAATAAGACTGTTTTAGCGGTGGTGAGCAGGGTTCGTACACACATTTGCTCACAATACTCTAGGAGATTTCCAGGACTTTTCTAGAAAACTATAATAATTTTTGGGGACAATCAAAACAATATGTACACACTGACAACATTCAACTAACAGCAATCCCTATCTTCACAAGTATATCAACTAACAAGTTAGTATTTGCCTTCTATGTCTCTAGCTCTGTCGAAGTGCGCGTACAACCAGTTGCTTCCCTTTACATGCTTTGCGCACCATAGAGTGTCATTGGCCTAAAATAACTTTTTAGAAACTTCAAAACCCAGGGGAATTATGGGTAGGGAAATCCTTTTCTGAAATGACGTCAGCCAAATTCTTCTTCAGTTTCTTTGCTCGATCAAAGGCAACCTCATAGGTATGGAGCACTTCATCCATTATAACTCCATCGCTGATAATACTGCTGACAAGTTTCTGCCTTTGTTCACTACCAGAAATATGCAGTTCCTCTCCCAGCTTTCGTTTCATTTCAGCCAGCACATCTTCGCGAGAAATGGCGACCATGACTGCAACCGTATGTAGTTATCAGTTACTTCCCTTGAACAGATTTCCCAGAATTCTCTATTCTATTTTTAGGTTTGGGAAATCCCCGTCTCAGCTTGTGGCTAAAACCAAGGGCAACGGGACTACCGCACGTCGACTGGGGGCAATACGAGATACTAACTTGTTAGTTGATATACTTGTGCTATCTTTCACTAACACAAAGAGGCATACTGAGTATCACTATGCAGAGCCCAAAGTAAAAGGTACAGTCCAATATAAAGTTACGCTCTTTGTTTGTCAATGAGTGATTGGCTTGTAAACCTTTTACCTGTCAACATCGTAGCCCAATGAAGTGAGTTCAGGTCAGGTTTGATCTACTTTCATCAAGCCGTTTACTACTTTACAACTTTGTCAAGGTCCCCAGAGACTTAACAACAAGAGACCACTCACAAATTAATCAAAGCAACCCACCAAAACTAACTGTAGCCTGAAATAGCAAATACAGCCAACACAAACGCTCTCCGTGTTGCAGGAAGGTACCAGTCTTACTCCTCAGTGACTTGACAATAAGAGACCACTCACAAATCAATCAAAGCAACCCACCAAATCTAACTGTAGTCTGAAATAGCCAACACAGCCAATAAAAACGCTGTCTGTGTTGCAGAAATGCACCATTAGAAATACAGTTCACGAGCGAACACCAAGCACACGCTTTTTTTAATTCACAAACTGTCCTTAATTTTCTGCATATGTTCCTCAATATGCTCTGATTTACTCTTGTTTTGATTTTGCCTTCCTTCTCAGTGCATTGGACTGGGAGATTAATCTTGATGCTTCTTTGCTTTACCTTCGAAATGGGGCAGTTTGTTCCATTTGGACTCCAGTCTTGTTTTGTCTAATCACACAGCGTTGAAAACACATAATCCCTAACACATTTGGAAACTTGCTTTCGAACAAGAGTAACCTATGTGCATGCTCAGGTCAAAATCAGTCAAAAAAATTTTTTTAAATGCAAGATTTTCTTTTCAGTTCACCCAAAATACAAGCAGTAAGCAAAATATATTTCTACAGACATTTCAAGGAACCCATAATAAAGCCTGAATTTGAAGGACTTGAAAATGGGGTCTAAAAAGACAAAGGACTTTCAAGGACCGTACAAATCCTGGGTCAGTGATGTGACAAAAAGTCCATACTATTCAGTCAGAGATATATTAATGGCAACAAGGAAAGAACTCTAGCATAGATTTCTGTCTCAACTATGTAAATTCATACCACAACGCCAATAGAATAATAGTCACAAATAACAAACAGCTTAAAACAAAACACAAACTGTGCGACTTCGAGTTGCATAGATATTAACGGTATTGTTGTTGTCATCATTACCAATTATCATCATCACCTTTCATCAGCATTAACATCAAGCAAGTCCACTTACTCAGCATCTTCTTTGAAGGATTTTCCGTAGCTCCAAGCCGTGTACTTCCAGAACCGCAGGGCCTTGAGCTGCGACAGCCCAACGATGCGCCAGTGGATTCTAATCTTGCTTTCTTCGAAGATGCAGTTGGACGAGATCACCTCCATGTGCACATGGGCGAACTTCAAGTGCGTCAGGGCCCGAAGTTTCATCAGCTGTACTGCGTACTGGTTGATCCCGCTGTAGAAACCGCAAACCAACCTAATGCCTCCTGTTTATTGCCACTCGACCAACATTGTCACAAACAAACACATCACAGAACTGCAGGCATTAAAACTAAAAGTATTGCAAAAGTATCCTGCTGCATCATCACCAACATTAAGTGCATTCTCTTTAAAATGAACCCTTTATAACCCCACATGTGTAGAGGGCAGAGCACACGTCTGAACCAAGCAGACGCCAGAAAAGATCTGATTGTGAGCTGTAAGCAGCAAGAGTGCATGCTTGGTGTATGATTAGCGTAAATAGCAGGATTGAAGGGAAGCCACTCTGGTTTTTTGTTCTAAATATTATAACTTACGTCATCAGGGTTGTTACTAAGCAACGACAGAATTGTTGCACAAGTTTGAGTCATGGTCAGTATGTAAAATTAATTTTGAGATCATTACTTTTATTTTTATTTGTTTAAAAACATACCAAAGAAAACTTTCCTTGCTGAGATGCAATATGCTGTATCAGTGTATGAATTCTCCATCAAGGGTAATAAAGATTTGTTGACCGGACGTGACTTGGCTAAGGCTGAGAAGCCGAAGTCACAGGAAATACAGAACACAGACCCTTGTGACAGCCACTTATACTTTTAGTTTTGCCATCTCCTAACTCGCTGAGAGAGTTTACTCCTATTGATGCTGAAAAACGCTATCTTCTTCAAATATGAATGAAACAAATCGCGGTTTAACGTCTACACCCACCATTGGCGATTTGGCAGACGGGGATAAACCATCCCAGGGGAACAAGAGGTATGGACCTAAATCAACACTGAACCACCAGAGCAATCATACTGCTAAAATGGACAGTGAAAAATGACCACTTCTTATTTTGGCCACCACACGATTCGAACCTGGGTCACTGGTGTTGCCAGGCGAACACTTTACTACTTGAGCTACGCCGGTGGGACTCTTTACATAGTAAAAGTTGCAACAACTCAACATGGATCCTTATTTACTGTAATCTCATAAGGGAGTAGAGAAAGAGGACTTACACGGACACTGTGCTTTCACCGAAGAAGTTGTTTTCGAAGACAATATCAGGATGGTACATGCGGTAGTCCTGCCGAGACTTGAAAAATTGGGGAAGCTGAAAAAAAATCGAGCAATCCATCAATTTCAAAATAGCCCCAAATTACTAACAAAACATCCTAGCTGAAATTAAAACATAATTCACATTACTGAAATGCACTGGTCCGTTTCAAAAATGCAAAGAAACATTTTTTTAAAGCAAAGAAAAAAAAAGCATAAAAATTGCCTTGAATGGGTGACTCTTCTTTTCATAGGCATTTGAGACAATAGAAAGACCTTAGTTTCTCACACCTATCCACTCCATCTTGTATTACACTCATACGAAACTGACAAAACGTTCCCAACCTCCCCTTCCCCCCCCCCCCCAAAAAAAAAAAAAAAAAACCCACTTGAAACCGCCATCATAGATGAACAAATATAAATTATGTTCTTCAGTCTTTCTTGAGAATGCATCATGACTCCATACCTCCATTTCATTCATTACATTTTTTTTAAAGTAACAGTTGCTAACACTAGTAACAGGCTTGAGAACTGCAGACTTCGACACTAACCCAATTGGTGAGTTCAAAATTCTGGCTCTCAGCAACCTTGTTTCCTGCCAATCCTTGAGACACTTGCTGATCATTAATGATTTAAAGCAACAACATCAAATCCTGTTCTGAGGTTCTGAAAAGCGCTTGCCAATTCACACAATGTGAGTATAAACTGGCGTGGTTGATCAAAAACTTACCTGCCCAATTTGCCAGCTTTTATTTGTCAATCACAAATCCCTCCCCTTGATCAATTTTCACTGCATCATACTCAGTCTCTCATCATACACATTTCAGTTTTATATAATTTATTATATAACATGTATTTAAAGGGATAATCTGGCTGGATCAACATAGTCAGGGTTTGCCAATTTTTGTTTTCAACAAGACCTTGCCCCAAATAAGCAACATGCCATTTTTAACTTTCTGCTCACAAAATGACTTTCCCGCTAAAAAATGAGGATTGAATAGTTGACCAATCAAATACGCTGTAATTTATATTTCGGATTAGAGTGTGATGTCAAAATTCCAAACACGAGTTCCACAGGCTACTACTCAGATCAAAGTAACCATGTTTCGGTGCCAATTACAAAGTTGTGTTGTTTTACATTCACAATTTTTAACTTTCCCATGGAGCAAGTGGCTTTTATGATTTGTCTTTTTAACTAACGTTTTTACTTGCCCATGGACTGGAAAATTGGATTTGGCAGTCCCTGTATAGTCCAGCAAGGCAAGTAAAAAATTTCTGCCTTTCACTAGTTTTAGCACCCTCGTCTGTTATCGTAAATCTCTAACTAAAGGCAAAGCATCCAACTTACTGTTTCTATGAAGTACTGCTCTACAGCTTTCAGACGGTCAGGGTTTGCCCCTGGATTGCCTCCGTCTTGCCTTTTGGAGTTGGCAGAGCCTGAACTGCATAGAACAATGTTCCCATTGCCACTGGAGACTGATCTATGTATAGAAGACTCATAAGAAACATCTACATCACAGAATGCTGGGTTTGATTCACTGACTGAGTGTCTGCGAAGTTGAGGTCTTTCACTATGATGACAGTTTGATGAACTAGCATCTCTCTCTACTCTTGTGTCTACTGCCAAGGCATTGCGAATGACACCGTCAGCAAGCAAAGATACTCGGTGGTTCGAGTATGATATCACGCCATCAGTGATATCACTGTCCCAGTTGGGGCTGCGCACAATATCGTCCGTCGTATAACCCCTTGGTTTCCCTGAAAAGGAGGCAACATCATGTTGCAATGCAAATGGTGAGGTAGGTAACTTGCTTTTAGTTTGATGCTTCTCCACATAATGTGGACTTATTGAAAGTGATGCACTAAGTGAAGACAATTGACACAGTGTAGGTAGTTGATGAGTTGGCAGTGCAAACAGCTCTTCAAATCCAAATTGCAGAGACGAATGGTGTTCCCTCTTAGTCTTAGCTTTCGGGTCCGTTTTGAGAATGGGCAGAGACCAAAACCCAGTCTTTGAATCTTCACTTGCCAGAAAGCTCTGGAAAGAAAATTTTTAAGAAATTTGTTAACGAGCGCAGCCTAGTCGGCTAGTGTCAGTCTTTTAAATTAATTTAAAATCTTCACTTACCAGCAGAAAGTTCTGGGGGAAAAAAATTTAGTAAACGAACCTGTCACAACATACAATCTACAAACTCTCTTTACATGAAAAAAATTTTAACCGCAAGGGATCAGATAGCATTACATGACAAGTTATTAAAACAAAGTGTTACAAAATCTAATAAGTCTGTGTGTGCGCATGCGCTGGAAGGAAGACGTGTTTTTCGAGTGCTCTAAGAAGCAACGCCAATTTAATGTGGATTAAACTAATTTATTGATAGTGACATTCTTTAAAAAGTTAATTTACAGTTAGAATAAGGTTTCTGTGACATTATTATTACTTTGATTTTGTATAGATTGTGTTAGCGAAGCCGATATATGGCCAAATAGTTAGAGCATAGAGCGCGCACTGTGAACTCACTACGACACTAGCGTCCGACTACCGTTATTTCATAACAGTAGGCCTAAATCACTAAACATACGATTCTGGTTCGATTTTCTATAATTTAAATCGCCATTATGGCGAATGCTAGATTTACACTTGGATTACTGTGTTTCATTTTGTGTGTGTGCCACTTCTTCACACAACGATCTACTTACTCGATCTTTGACCACACATTACCTGGACTACTCGTGAAAGGGAACATTAGGAAGGCAATTAAACTCCACATCGGAACCTACTCGTCGCAACGACAGGCAGGGCGCGAAATTAAGGCGGGTCCGGGGCAAATTACCCTCAAATGTTGATTCGGACCCACTCTTTTCATTTCTAGCGTGCCCGATTTACCCGCAAAAAAAATGCCAACTACGTTACAAAGATGAGTAATCAATTCATTTTTACTGAAAAAAATCTTCGATGCAAAAATTATTTTTGAGTGAAAAGTAGAAGGCAATAATAAATCTTCGAAAATCGATGTCGAGTACCCATCGCGCTATATGTTGCTATGGATGCGAGGTATTTGTCACTCGAGTTATTACCCTTGAATAATATTAAGTACGTCTTTTTTATTGGCTCGGAGTCACGCTTTTTGGCCAATCAATGGGCGATTGTTTATTATGTATTAGGACCCTCACATTTCAGACAGGACCCTCACTTTTTAAAAGTTAAGGGTCGTGTTTACCCTCAAAGAAAAAAGTTAATTTCGCGCCCTGGACAGGTCAGTACACTTGCACTACTATCGCTCTTGCTGGCTGGAGACATTCATAGCAACCCGGGCCCACGCCAGAAGAGCTACTACCCATGTGGCTTGTGTGACAGAGACGTGAAATGTGCTGACTGTATTGCTTGTGATGATTGCTCCATCTGGTACCACAGGTCATGTGTCGAACTCTCGTCTAGTGATTTCAGAGCACTACAGAGACAAAGCGTGCAATGGATTTGTCCAAAATGCGACAGTATAAACTGTGATAGCTTCACCTTCAGGAGCTTTTCTTTATCAGAAAACTACTATGCCCCCCTCCAAAACACGGACTGTAGCATAACTTCCTTCAACCATACCCACCGCTTCAGCCCCCTGAGAACTAGCAGCCCCAAATCTAACCAGCACAGCCCAAACTCTCACCATTCTAATTCTTACCAGAGCACCACCGGTAACCCACCCTATAAATCACCAGGCCAAGGAAACAACTACCACAGTTCCACATGTTTCAGCCATCCTAGTCCACCAGGACAAAACCCATCCAACACCTACAAGTCGCATCACGCAGAATGCTACCACACTGCCAATGATTCCAGCCACAACCCCAACATATCAAAGAAAAAGAACCTTCGCATCATGACCGTAAACTGCCGCAGCATAGAGAAAAAGAAAGCCGAATTTGCTGCCATTGTCAACTATGTAAAACCAGATATCATTTGTGGCACAGAATCATGGTTGAAACCAGACATCAAGCAGAGAGAGATATTCCCAGATGGCTTTGTTTATTATAGGAAAGACCGCTGTAGCCTAGCTGGAGGTGTCTTCATTTTAGTAAACCAAAATCTCATCTCATCTATATAGCCGGACTTAGACTCTGCATGCGAAATACTCTGGGCAAAAATACACCTCCAACAAAACAAAGACCTAACGATAGGCTGTTTTTACATGGCTCACCGAAACCAGACAGACCTGAATGAGCTAGATAAGTCACTACGAAAAATAAATAATAGAGGACAAAAACAGATTATTCTTACCGGCGACTTCAACTGCCCTAATGTAGAGTGGAACAATGGTACAGTTGCCCCTGGAGCGCCAGATCGGGTGATCCAGGAGTCGCTAGTCGACATCACCTCATCAGCACACCTCACACAAGTCCACGACGAGCCAACAAGAGAACACAACATCCTAGACCTAGTTTTTACCAGCAATCCCTCTCTCACCAAGAGCTCCAAGTCAATCCCAGGCATTAGTGATCATAGCATTGTGGTTACAGACTTTGACCTCTACCCTAACCGCATCAAAGAGAAGCCCCGCAAGCGATACAACTATTCTAAAGCAGACTGGAACCACCTGAACTCTGAAATCTTGCAATTATCAGACAACATCATGACAATGAGAAAGGAAGGAACTCCCGTTGAAGACATGTGGACACATTTCAAACTTAACTTGATAGCAGCAGCTGAACGCTTCATACCTACCAGCCTTCGACGAATCAACTTTACATTACCCTGGGTCAACTACAAACTTAAGAGACTGTTAAAGCATAAAAAGAGACTATACAACCAAGCCAAGAAGACCGGCAACTGGACCAACTTTAGATTCCATCAGAAGGAATGCAGGAGGAAAATGAGGCAAGCAGAATGGCGCCACATTAACACCATCATTGAGGACGGGCTAAGAGACAACAACTGCAAACCCTTTTGGCGCTATGTCAAGACAAGGCGACAAGACAACACAGGAGTTGCCCCGCTCTTCAATGAAGGATCTCTCCATAGTGATAGTTCTTCCAAGGCAAAGATATTGCTTCAACAATTCCAGTCGGTCTTTACAAAAAGAGAGGACACACCATTGCCAGAGATGAAGGGCACCCCTTTCCCCGCTGTAGAGAAACTAACGGTTACTACAGAAGGCGTCGTTAAACTACTCAAAGACTTGAACCCCAACAAAGCTACAGGACCAGACAACATCCCTAATCAAATTCTCAAAAACTGTGCCGAAACTGTTGCCCCAGGATTAGCAGCCATCTACAACACCTCACTAGAGACTGGACAGCTCCCCGCAGACTGGCTAACAGCGAACGTCTCCTCAATATTCAAGAAAGGCGATAGAAACAAAGCAGAAAATTACAGACCAGTATCTTTAACATCCGTTGCTATTGGAACACATCATCTGTCGACATCTACATACCCACTTCGAAAAACACACCATCCTCACCAGTAGAAACCACGGATTCAGAACAGGCCACTCTTGCGAAACCCAACTACTCACTACTATGCAAGACATTCTCTCCTCACATGACAAAGGCCATCAGACCGACATCATCATCCTGGATTTCAGCAAGGCATTTGACACTGTGCCACACAACAAATTACTACACAAGCTGGATCATTACGGCATACGAGGCACCATCCACACCTGGCTCACAAACTTCCTGACCAAGCGCCAGATGAGAGTGGTCCTGGATGGAGAGGCATCAGAGGAAGTAGCTGTCGAATCCGGAGTCCCCCAAGGCACAGTGATGGGTCCTTTACTCTTCCTCTGCCACATCAACGACCTGCCGGACACAGTAAAATCAACAGTGCGACTCTTCGCAGACGATTGCCTACTCTACAGAGAGATCCGCTCCTTCCAGGATCACATCACACTCCAATCAGACCTCAAAGACCTAGAGAGATGGGCCAAGCAGTGGGGAATGCGATTTAATGCGCAAAAGTGCTACGTTCTCTCCACCAGACACAAGTCACAACACTTCTATAGCCTTGGAAACACTATACTCCAACAGACTGATACTACCCCCTACCTAGGCGTCCAAATTTCTGCGGACCTGAAATGGGCTAACCACATCACAAGCGCCTGCAAGAAAGCTGGATCCACACTGGGCTTCCTACGCCGAAATCTCCGGAACTGTCCACAAGAGTGCCGACGCCTAGCCTACATCGCACTTGTTAGATCCACTCTCGAGTATGCCGCAGTGGTGTGGGATCCTTACCTCCAACAAGACATCGACAAGCTGGAACGCATCCAACGCCAGGCTGCACGGTTCATTATGAGAGACTACAGATCCCGGGACCCAGGATGCATTGGCAGGATGCTTCACGAGCTCCACCTCCCACTACTTGCAATACGTCGCCAACAACTCAGGCTGACTATGCTCTACAAGATAACCAGAGGACTAGTTACTGCTCTCCCTCCCAACACCTTCCTTACTGCTGCCAAGAACAAACGGAAAATCCGCCCCACCACCTTTAAAGGATATGACACACAGAACATCATAGAGAGGCAGATAAACAACAACAACACATGCTTTATTTTACCACCCTCATCATCAGATCTCTACAGAAACTCCTTCTTCGTAAGGACAGTAGTGGAATGGAATAGCCTTCCCGATGACATCATCAACCTATCCTCACCTAGCTCATTCTCCACTGCAATCGGGAGGTACAGGGAGGCTGACAAGTTCTTATAGAGTCAACATAATAGAACAGTGATTTTAAACTTTTAATTGTACACATATCACCAGGCTTCCACAAGAGGAGCCCTTTTAAGAATATAATAGGCAATATGAAGTTAGTACAAAAAGAACTATGGAGCATAATTTTTTTTTTTTTTTAAATCAAATTAATTAGCGCGCACACACCACCACCACGTTAATAGCCATCTATGGCTCCTGTGGTGTTTTCTGCCAACAACATCATCGGCAGTATCCAGATCCAGATCCAGATCAGATCCAGATCCAGAAGTCTGATTAGTGATTTCACATGGGAGTGTATAGGCCTACTTGAAAAAGGACGAGCAAGGGCAAAGAGAACAACTTACCAAGTCACTAGCACTTATTGTCGAATTGTTATCAAAATTCCGGTCGATCGCCTGAGTAGTATGCGAGAGCTTTTGCAGTTTGGACACTCGGAGAATATTGTGCTTCAGAATTTTAACGTGAAGGGCCATTTTCAATACACCGAAAATAAGCACATCCCCGGACATAAACCGGAAACTATGTGAATGAATAAAACGCGCATGCGCTTTTTAAGACTTAACGCCACGTCTCGATCTCACGAGATCACAAATGACAACATGGCAAACTAAACTGGGAAGGGGTAGGGTTAAGGAGCTGTAAAAGAGATTACCTGTGGCTTCAGCTCATTAACAATGGAGTCCTTTACATTTAGGAAGTGCATAGATTTTACTTTGTGTGCTTGTGTAGTTCTGATGCTTGTTGATTTTTCAGAATCTATGTCAGCTGAAGAAAAACGAAAAGCAAAGTAAGTTCAAACATCACTTCAAGTTCTTGCTTTGCCACATAGTCGATAGTACAGGACATGTATAATATAGGCCTATGGAAATAGAATGATATTTGAAAGTAATGTTCATCATTTTTCCGTAGATATATATAGACAAATTGCTTACAAAAAACGGCCAGGACAAGCTTTCGAGTTTATTTAAATCTTTTTCTGAAGGTAAAATAAGGCTAAATGCATTACAATCTCAACAATTTGATATAGTTTGAAATACATACAATATTTTTTAAATATGTATCATTTCATGTCTTTCAAACTATATAAAAATGCTAAGATTGTTATGCATTTGGGTTTTTGACCTTATTTTTCCTTGAGAAATAGTTTTAAATAAACTCGAAAGCTTGTTGACATTCTTCTATTTATCTGCCAAAAAAAGAGAGGATAAAACCACATATTGAATACAGTGTTATCTGAAAACCACGAGGCATCCATGCCTTAAAAAATCTAATAGCTCTCAGTTGTTGTTTTTTAAATTTGTTAATATATATATATATATATATATATATATATATATATATATATATATATATATATATATATATATATATATATATATATATCCTATCCTATCCTGTCCCGTAACCCGAAGGTCGTAGGGGCATTCGAGAATGGACTGACTTGACACTGAGTGAAGCCATGAGGGTTGCTGAGTACAGAGAAAGATGGAGTACGCTGGTTAAACGATCACCTGTGGTGGCCCAATGAACTCCGAGTTACTGGATAGGATAGGATAGATCTATGGAAAAATTATGAACAGTGCAGTGTTATAAAACTTATGTACATTGTTATTGTCAAATTAGTTGAAATTATGAAAAGTGAGTAACCTTGTTGTTGATGCCTAGTGCTAAATGTATATATTTTCCTCATTTTCCTCACCATTGTTTGCAGAGATCATACAGTAGAGCTCTTTTATCATGCCTACAATGCATATATGGTGAGTATGAATATTTTCATTTTCTATATTAAAGTGTATTCCTACTAGAAATGTAAACAAACAAAATTACGTCATGTTTCTCCTTGTTCTTCTTGAGGGCCCATGATCAATGCGTCAATTATTCTGGCTCCTGTGTGTTATTAAATTAGTTTGCAGTTATTTATGATAATAATAATAATAATAATAATAATAATAATAATAATAATAATAATACTTGCTTTATTCTTAAATCAGTCTCAAAGAATGGCGATCTGTAATCCACAGACTGTAACGAAAAGGGGTATATCAGTATTGGCGTGCGCGAATTCGCGTGTTTTTTCCGTCTCACAATTCGCTAACTCGTAACAATAAATGACATTGGCACACCCTCTATAAAACCATAAACATAAATCAATACGATAGCACAAAATACAAAATCAACAAGAGTCAAATAGAATAAATTTAATTGCCTACATTCACGTCATTTCACCGAATAAATCCTTTGAAATAATAAATACACACAAGTACGCACAACTCCCAGTCACCGTGGATGGTGAGAGAAACAAAAGTTATATATAGTCACACTGTAGTTATGTTCGATCTCTAGTCTCTCCTCTGCCTACGCCATATTCTTTCTCTGCTCCTCAATCTCCTCAAGCTCACTTTCCTTCTCCTCAGCCTCCCTTCTCTCCTCCTTGTTCTCCTCTTCTTTCTCCTCCTTGTCCGCCTCGCCTCAGTCTTCTTCTCTTCTCCTCGCGCTCCCTTCCTCCGTCTTCTTCTGCGTTCTTCCCCTCGTCTTCTTCTTCTCCTTCCTTTTCTGCATCCTCTTCTTCTTTTTCTTATTCCTCTTCTGCATCTTCTTCTTCCTCTTCTGCGTCCTCTTCTTCTGAGTCCTATTCTTCTGCTGCTGCTGCTTCTTCATCTTCTTCTTCTTCATTTTCATCGAGGCTCGCACAGCAAGAGACTTCTTTAAACAAAGGAGTTAACTGCTACTAAGTTTCTAGATACATAAACTTTCTTGGACCATTACCTATACCTCATGAATCTCTCTCTGTGACGGGACTAGTGGGCCAATACAATGAATTTCATCCATATTGAATTCAGTTCACGAAATAAACACAAATTCTACAGTACAACTAATTATAACATCTGATTATTACATCAATGACACCAATTAATGTCATTCATACAAATGACCTTTCCACTGCAATTGTAGTTTCAACTTCATATCAAATAATTATCCGAATTCAATTAGTTATTCAAATATTACAGTGAACCACCATGTTCGCCTCCTCCCCATTACATCTTTCAAACTAATATAAAAAATATTTATTATTAATTTTATTACATAATCAATATAATATTATTTAATAATACTATTACATTTATAATACAACATTTGAAATAATAAACAATATATACCTGCAGACACAGCTGCGGGAAGACCAACACAACCTATCTGTAGTATATATTCAAGAAAAGAATAAGTAGATTTTTTTTAATGTACATTAGTGAACTGTCATGTGACCAGCTCAACCAATCAAAATTTAGCTCTTATAAACAATTACCAATATATCTTCTCACAAGAAACAGACTAACAATAATGTAAAGTCATCTTCAGGACTCAAATAACTATATAGTATAAAACCTCTTCGTGACACAGACAATCTTACAATTACTCAACAAACACATTTTCATCATTCAAACATGTGGTGGGCAAGTCACTATGACTGTTAGAAGACAGAAATCAAATGGAATTTTTATTTATGAAATTTTAAACAGACTGTGCATCCTATACTATTATTGGTAAACTATTGTATACCACTATTCTTTCCTGTAGTCTAGCAGACTGGTCAAGGGCTTATCATGACTTACGTAGAGTGTGCATGCTATTAGTACTACTTGTGATTGCCAAAGCTATCCCATGAGCACCTGTGGTTGTGGTGAAACTGAAAGGGAAATCAAATAGGTTAGCTCACTCCAATTTAGTTCTACTTCTACTAGGCTTTTCTCTGTATACTGATTACTGGCCATTTGTACTATTTAGTTAAAAAATTCATTTGAAAAAAGAGTACTCCACAAAAGAACATGAAAATTTAAGGAGTTATTGTTGACAATATTAGTACACTTTAGTGCAGAGTTTTAAATGTTTCAAGTGGAAAATACCTGATATAGATAGGGGGTATAAATGACTCTGTTTTGTTGAAGTTGATGACGCCATTTTGGTTGGCAAAAATCACACAAAGCCAGTGATAACGAAATTAAACTCTGCGTCATTCTACAGCTGAAGAACACTATGAAACAGCGGCAATAGAACAAATTTGAATGCTAGAACTTTAGTTTCTTACAAAAATTGACGTCATTGAAGCAACAAAAATTGTCACAATTGAAAATTGCAATTGCAGTGGTTCATGGGGGAAGCCATGGCCAGGGGACCACTGCGATCACAGTGGATTGTAGGGACTCAGGGAGTGAGTTAAACCAGGAATCACGCTAACTTTTTCCAAGCCATGGGTTATTTTATGAAAAAGTTTTAACAGGAAGAACAATTTTGCATCACAGTAACTCAAAACATAAACGACTATTTAAATTCAGACTTCAGCGTTTTGACTAGTTTCTCATCCCTTTCTGTATCTGTACTTGAGGTCTCTTTCTCAGTTTACTCTCATTGTCTGGAAAGACCCAGAGTAAGTTTTTGCAGCTTGTGATACAAAAAGATGATATCAAGCTTCTTTGTTTCATCTTTTAATTGAACCATCTTCCTCACTTTAAAAAAATAATAAAGTAGGAAAGAAAAGAGGTTATAGTAGGTGCCTGTCATTACTAAAGTGGGTCAGCAACTTATAGTCTGTTTTTTATGATGGAATGTTGACGGCTGAATATAGACAGGGTTCGTACGCTCCTTGAACCTCCTTGAATCTCCTTGAATTTTTGATGTCTTGTTCAAGGGCCCTTGAATCTCCTTGAAAAATGCCAAATTGCCTCAGCTCCTTGAAAACTCCTTGAAATTTCAACCAGTGTATCTATCCATTGCTTGACCTAGAGATTTTATTGTCAAATTTCCAAAAAAAAACCATTGAAAAATATAAATTTATAAAACAAAAATTATAATATTATTTGTGTTGTCAGCTGTTCGACGATCGTAACTTTTGTCGTCTGCTAATGATAAGGGAAGTAACTTCCACTGGAAATGGTTCATTCCTGTGCTGTCGCGCGCGCGCGCACGCTCAGTTGTCGGTTTCCGTACATCCTTCGTTTTTCCGCGCGTGTTTGCTGAATGAATAGGTAAAAATGCCTGGAGGCAATTGTGTGTTTAATCCAGTCAAATGCGCTGAGATGCAAATCTAAGGAAGATCCAACTGGAGAAGATTTCCCGTCAGATTGATAAAGGGATGGAAAAACTGAAATAACTGAAAATTCATTTATCTGTATTATTAGCAGGTGGTGGTACTTCTTTCTGACTTTACAGTTCTCTAACTTGTATCTAAGGACAACATGTTTCACAATTATTATTTGTGTATAGACTCCGTATCTGCATCATCATCATAACTGCAACGTCATCGACATGCAATATTTATGTGTGTAGATTTCATAATCAATATCAACATCAGTATCACCATCAGATTCATGACTGCAAACAATTTATGGATATCACTGGCCGCTGGGTAAAAGATTTATTCTTTATTTTGACTATTTATCAATTATTATGTGCGTTTACTATTTTTAAAAACTCCTTGAATTTTTTGAAAAACTCCTTGAAATCTCCTTGAAAACTCCTTGAATTTTTTTACAACAATTTGAGTATGAACCCTGATAGAGGGGAAGTGATGGTGACCCTGACTTTTGAAAGGCTTAATTTCATTGATTCCTTGTAAGAGGTAATAAAATTCTGTTGGATTGCCAGAGTTTTGTTGGGAACCATACCATAATTAGCGGCTGTGCGTGCAGCTGAAGCCTGTTTTGTCTTTTCAATGAAAAAGTGACTGAAACTGAAGCAAAGACGTTTTGCGATGTCATTGCACTTGCACATAATTTATTTAAATGAAAAAAAAAATGCACCAGTGGACTTTAAAAATGTTTAAGATGTTTTAAACTGTGCTATACATAGTTCTAAAGGTTATAAATTTGAGACATTATAACGTCTGATATAAAGAGAATAAAAACAACATCAACAACAAATATAAGCATTAGTGAACATTTGAGATTCACAGCAAACACCCCATATTTAGGAGCCAGAATATTCTAAAAGTTCATTGCTGGCCCTCATTGAAAGAATGAACAAGGAGATCAGAAGCCACGTGAAGTATTCTGTTTAACAAAACTTGGTTGTTGTTGTTGTTGTTGTTGTTGTTGTTGTTGTTGTTGTTCTTCTTCTTCTTCTTCTTCTTCTTCTTCTTCTTCTTCTTCTTTTTCTTCTTCTAATTATCGTCCTGCTTCTGCTTCTTCTTCTTCTTTGTTTGTCTGAACATATAAAGGAAAGATGTCCCCAAAAGAATTATGTTTGGAGAGAGGTTAGAGCAAGAGAGAGAGAGAGTATAAGTGTGTGTGTGCTTCTGTTTTATTTTATTTTATTTTTCAGCTAAACGCCTATCCAGCAGATGAGTTGATGCCGTTGTCATGCAAGGGAAGATACCGGGGCTCCGAACCATCCAGGGGAGATGTAGATGACACCTTGGGAAAGTAAGCAATTTCGTCTTCTTCTGTTGAGCAACCGCAATCATGTTATTCTGTTACATTATGGGGGTCTTCAGTTAGAAAGGTTATATGAGCAGACAGCCCAAAAGCGATGCTGGCCCAAGAGTCAGTGTCAGAGGCAGTATAGGCCTTACACACAGCCTATGCTTGATAGATCTCTGACACTCAGCCAGCGTCAAGGTTGCCTGTTGAGTAGAAATGGATCTGTTGCCCAAAGGGTTGTCAGGGCAAATAATACTGTTGAGTGTAGGTGATATTGTTTATACTACAAAATTATAGATTACAAAAATGGTATTGTATAACTAGGATGTTACTTTAGCTGTCAAACCCCAGACAACGACACCCCCCCCCTACCCCCTCCTCCCTACATGAAGGTGCCGGGGGTTTCAGCATAAATAGTATCCCCACTTTCTGGAAATTTAGTGCTTTAAATTTCCACTGTCGCTGTCTTTCTCCTTTGTTCTTTCTCATTCCTACTCTGTTCTATCAATCTACTATATTATTTTTTTCTTTGCTAGAACAGTCACCTACCCTTTTTCTTGAAAACTCTTCCGGGGACAAAGCTTCTCATTTGTGTTTGAGGTCTGTTGAATCAGCTTGGAAATATTGGACGCTTTCTGCCAAATGGTCGCTAGGGCTTCCTATGATATTATTAATTAGCAATGTGGGCATTTTCTATTTATTTGTTTTGTTGATATTTTATAATGATGTTTGTATTATATTTTATTTTTTAAAACCGGGATTCGATAAATTAGAGTATAGCCTCAGCGTCCCCTGCGTGGGATATCTTTATTGTAAAGTGACCGGCTGGTGGAGTGCCTTCAGTGTTACCACTAGGTTTGTTTCTGCAGATCTTATATGCGAATCAGGGGTGAATCCTCTTTCAGCGAAGTTGTGGTCTTGATTTTGTGGTCCTGATTCGGCCCTTTGCAGTACACTGGACCCTGTAAGCAATGAATAACTAACTAACCAGACAGAAACCAGCTTTATCTTCTTACTATTGTTTAGTAGCAAAAGTGGGCAGTTTGCACTATACAGGCGACCTTCATACGAACTGTCAGTGATCTGTCAAGCGTAGGCTGTATGTAAGCGTAGGCTCTCGGCAGCTTCTGACACTCACATTAAAGTCAGCGTTACTTTCAGGTCAACTGCCTCTAAAAGTTTATTAGCAGTCCGCTATCAGCAAATAGTCTGCTGCCCAAATGATTGGCAGGTAAAATGATTCTGTATAATGCATATGATGTGTTCAGAGATTTGGTATCGTACAGCTAGGCTATTTCGCTGTGAAACCGGAGACTGAGACTTTTATCTTACTATGGTGTAGTTAGTAGTATAATAATAATTGGTCCTGAATCATGTCTCATGCATGAATGTTATCAAGAAGAGGTGTTGTGATGTTGGCTGGTATTGGTAACTCATGATGAAGCATTTGCTGATTTTAGCAATATTTGTAGTCTGCTGCGTTATAACTCCTTTAATTGTTCTTTTATCGCGTCTTCTGATGATGAATGAATGTTCATTATGTAAATATTGCAGTACTAAATTATTGTCTATTGGCTTTTCACTTTCAGTTTTACCTTGACTGTGATAGACACACTGGATACATTAGCGGTGAGTTTCCCTTAATTTCTGTGAACATTAAAATACAGTTTTACAGGCAGGAATATAATTGTACAGTATTTAATCATAGGAGGAATGTAATAACACACACATACAATGATGTAGTTGAAAAAATGATGCACAGGTGTTTTTACCCACAAAAACACAAAAAAGTGCTGCGTCAACAAACGAGTTTTAAATTTGAATAGCGATGCAGAGTATATAATAGTAATATTGAAGACCGCAAGACATGAACATTGATAGTGTTACATAGGGGCTTGACTGACTAACCTATATAGTGTTTTACCTCAGAAATGTCATTTACCTCAGAAATGTCACAACATTTTATCTTCTACAGGATCTTTTCCTCTTTTACCGTCAAGGTCCAGTTTTCATTCATTGAAGGTGTTGCTTCGTTTTACCATAATGATTTATTTATATTTTATTATAATGTTGTTTTGCTGACAGGTTTTTGGGGATGTGGAGGGATTTGAAGATGCAGTTCAGAAGATCATCAGAGATTCTCGGTTTGACTGTGATGTCATCGTGTCTGTCTTTGAGACCAACATCCGAATATTGGGGTAAAGTTTCATTGCAATGTTCCTAGTTTAACACTGTAGTGAAGTATATATTAAACTGTACACATACATTTGACAAAGGAAACGTATGCATGTGTACATTTTGTAAATGGTGATGGTGGTGGTGATGGTGATCATGATAATAATCGTGATGATGATGATGATAATGCTGCTGCTGATGATTGTTGATAATGATGATGATTGGATGATGATGGAAGAAGATGATAATGCTGCTGCTGCTGATGATGATAGTTGATAATGATGATGATTGGATGATGATGATAGATGATGATGGAAGAAGAAGAAGAGGTAGAATGATGGTTGATGATGATGGATGAATGATAATGATAATGATGATTTTTACGAAAGTTTTATAAAAGATTGTGGAATACTTATGTGACTAAACTGTGTGTAATTCACTTAAATTCTCAAGCAATTCAATTAAAACTTTGGTTTTTGTGGCAGAGTTTATTTTTGGCGGATTGGCTCAGTTGTCTTAGGCAATGTGCATAAAGCAGCAGGTTGGCGCCTTGAATTAGATTTTGTTTCAACCAGTGCCTTAAGCAACTCTTAAGCTGGTAAAGAGCTGTAGAAGAACAATAAAACAAATAAAATAATAATAATTATAAAATAAACCACAGAAGTCTGTTGACTTCATTCCTTAACAGGGAATGTGTCAATATTCTGCAGCATTTTTATTTTATAGTTTATTTCGTCACCTATCATTTATTGTGTATCAATTATAATAATTAACATACTGATTGATATTGTTCCAGCTTTCATTATATTACTTCGTTGTTTTTCCAGAGGGCTTACAGCAGATGTATGGTTAGCAGACCTGCCTACCATTACGGATTTTTCCGTATTTTTACAGATTTGAGACCTAGAATACAAAAATACGCAAAAGCCTTAAAAAATACGAATTTTGGCACTTTAAAAAAAAAAAAAATTTTTTGTTTGTTTGTAATAAGACATTTATTTGGGGTTTTCAGACATTTCACACGGCGCCATACTGCGCACCATACTTAAGTCAGAAACAATTGAAACTTTTTATTGTCAGAGATTACTACATTAAGTTCAACCATGTCTGCCACGGGTGCCAAGAAAATAAAAATAATAAGAGCCCATGAAACTGATGATGAATTGGATGAAGCGTCAACGTCGGTTTCAAAGGAGAAAAAGCCTAAACAACAGCAGACATTCTTGTCTTCGTACACTGATGAGTGGCAGTTTCTTGTGCAATCTAAGAAGGGGCCGACATTCGTCCACTGCTTGGCGTGTGTCAGAGATTTTAGTTGTGATCACGGTGGATGTAGTGATTGTGAGAGACATGTTGCCGGACAAAATCACAAAACAGCCGAACGTCAGTGGAAGAATCTGCCAAAGACACAAAACATTACAGCTTTATTCAAAAAGCAGATCAGCTCAGAGGATAGCAAAAAAGAATTCACTCGGCAAGTCACAGATGCTGAAGTATGCATGGTGCAGTTTATTGCTGAATGCAACCTTCCAATTGCCACAGCAGACAGAATAACAGCCATGTTTCAGAGAATGTTTCCTGATTCTAAGATCGCTAAAGGCCAGCCATTTCACTTTTTGTTAAAAAATAGATGTGTTATCGGTACCTTAACATTCAATTGGTATATGTTTAGAACAATGAAAATATTAAATTTGTTATTTAAAATTACACAAACTGTTGGTTCTTAGTTTATTTTAATATGGCCAAGGTAGACAATTTACTAAGCAGAACGTTCAGTTGCTAGTCCTCAAGTCCAAACCTGCTGCCACAGTGTACACCAGCAAAGAACTAGACAGACTCAAGAGCTGTTATAGCTTGCAGCTGAAAGAAAAAAGTGCTGAGTGACAGTTTGCGTATAATTTTTCCCAGTCAGTTACTGTAAATAATTTATTTTGTAGCAAAGAACCAGACAGGCTCAAGAGCTGCTATAGCCAGCAGCTGAAGGAAAACAATGTTGACATTTTTGCACATCATATAAATTACTTAGTCCTTCACTATAGATACATTATTTTGTTGTTTCCAAATCAAATTTAAGTTTTTATCAACTGAATTTTTGCTCTCTAGCAATGACAGTTTTGCGCTTGTTCTGTACTGTAGTCAATAATGAATAAATAAATAAATCGGGGAACAGTGTATTTAAGGAATCAGTTTGAGTTTTTTTTAATGCAGTGATTACTTATTCTTTATCTTCACTAAGTTACATTTACAATTGTTAAATTCCTACTTGTGAATGCGTCGATTCGCCGGGAGTGAAAATACGAATTTTGGTCCCAGAATACCACATTTTGCCAGTCAGAATACTGAAACTGAAAATCTGAGGTAGGCAGGTCTGGGTTAGGCTCATTGTCTGTGATTTTATTATCGGGCTAGTCTTGGAATTATTAGCCATTTTCGCAAGATCACGTGATCAAAATAGCACGTTTCATTGGTTTCCACTCTGAACGACTCACAATAAGTTCGTCAAAATTAGGGCATGTTCTAAACGTGGACAATCATCACAAATCACGCTGTGAACCGATTTGACTGAGATGACTCGGTGATAGTCTCACGAAATCAGTGACTCGTCATAATTTTCCTTTGATTGCAATCAAAACGTTCGTCGTCAGACTTAGGCTTAACTGTTGCATTTCTAATCTGCAGGGGGCTTTTGGGAGGCCATGTAATGGCAGTCTACTTCAAAAAGAGGGGGTTGGGGTTGAGTTGGTACAATGATGAGCTGTTGACGAGGGCGAAGGAAGTGGGTGACCGCCTGTTGCCAGCGTTCAACACAACAACAGGCATTCCATATCCTAGGGTATGTAATGTAATGTATGTTATGTTGCCATTGATTAATTCGTTGTTTGACTGATTGATTGAAATGAGCAGTTATGTGGTTGATGATTTGTTGTTAGATTGCTGATAGGATTATGTTTTCTATATGCATCAGTATTATAGTGATAATGTGGAGCTTCATGAATGCTTTATATTATTTCCGTGATTGCTATATCTTTGGCCTGCAAATAATATGGAGCCACATTTTTCATTCATCATTGATAGCAATTGATGATGAGGGTTATGATGATGAAGATGATGATAATGATCATGATGATCCACCTTTTTCTCTTTCTCATCCATTGATAAATGAAGATTTGTTCTCCTGTTGTTACAAATAGGTTAACAGTCTATTTTCTGTGCGCTGCATGTCAACAGTCTTGAACTCATTGAAGTTTCCCCATAAAACCACTATTGTTGAAATGTAAGAACGACACAAACAGAAATGTGTAAGACATGCTTTAGAAACTGTCAGGAAAAACGAACATTTGGAGCAGCCTGGCTGGGGCTGAAAATACTGCTACCCAGATTGAAATTCACTTTTTTTTTCTCCTCAGCGCAGTTAGATAAGCAAAAAAGAACATTCCTTCCGCTCAATGGTCTTGTCTCCCCATTCCACACATCCGTTCTAGCTTCTGTTCCTGAAGAACGGGACAGTAATGGGAGGAAGCGGAAGGTGACCTAAATGGATCACAAATCCACGTTAACTAAACTCTTTGAACGTTTGGGACAGGTGAGTTTGGACTGCAGGTTCAGAATTTGTAGCCATTCCCCACCCATTCTAAACTCATGGATTGTTAATGGAACTTAAGGCAATGCTCACGCATCGGAAGTGAGCGGCTACTACAGCACTGACGCTCTCATACCGTTCCCAACCATTCCCATACTGATCCAGAAACGTCCTGTTCCGTTCCAATCTCACAAGCCAATTTTCCAATGTATCATTTCACTACCGTTTCTCATTTCGTCCATACCATAACAGAATGCTACTGGAGCGCAAAGATTACAACAAGGGCTGTTTTAGCGCAGCGTCTGTTTAGGGACCATCTGGGAACAGAAGCTAAAATGGGTTGGTGGAATGAGAGGGGTGAGAGGGGAGTGGAGGTAGGGGCGGAGAAGGGGTGCATGACATTTGGATGGGAGGGATAATCCTGTCAATTGTCCACCCTAATGTAGGTGTGCAAGATGGCAATACTACAGCTGTCCACCAATAATAAGTGACTTTTGGACAGGAGGTAATCCTGACATATCCATCCTACTACTGTAGGGAGCAGCGAAGTGGGTCTTTTTTTGTGTTTGTGGTGGAATGGGAAACGATTAGTTCAAGCTTGGGAGAGAGGTTGTCTACCTTGCATTTCTTGGTTAGACTAGCCTTGAGTGGCTCCTGCTGTGCAGAATCCTTTGGTGTGGCCATTGGGTTATTTAGGACAAGGCGAAACGACATTTGTTCTCCCCGGCTGACCATTCGTCTTCTGCTTTTGGTGGTGAGCGGGACTACATTGTCGGCGGGCATGTTATGAAAGTCGGTGGCAGCGACTTGTAGAAGAGTGTCATGGCACTAGTTGGCAGCAAACCGGTTTACTATTATCACGCTTCACCGCCTTGCAGGGCAAATACTTGTATGTCCCTCTTACGAGAAATACATTTTAAAAAACCCAGCTCAGGTTGGAACATGTTCTCAAGGTGGTGGTCGAGAGATGTGAGTCAAATACTACGCTTGGCTACATTTGTTTTGCAAATTAACTTCTTCATTTCATTTGTTTTATAGAGGGTGTGGAAGACTTGGAGCTCCAGTGATTGTTGCCAGCTTGCTAATGTTGTTAGCCATCGTGTGATTCCAGATAAACCTCAAACACGGCATCATGCCACATATATCCAGTTCCCATCGAGACACCTGCACAGCATGTGCTGGGTCCATGATATTGGAGTTTGCCGCTTTGAGTAGGCTGACGGGCATTGCAGTCTACGAGGTAAGTTGGTTTGCTGTTTATTTACTATATTACCGCATAGTCAGCATCGCAGTTACAGTCATTGCAGACAATGTTGTTGATGTAGTAACTTGTTATTAGTCAAAGAACTGGTCGATTGTTTTTCTTTTGTTTTGCAGGGCTGGGAAAAAAACTTTTCCAGTGTAATCTTTTGCACAAATACTATTCTTATGTTTTTTGCCTTATTCATCTCTCATCAGTTATTGGGTCTATAGAATCTTGCTTATCATTGAAACACCGAGACGCGACAGCAACTATTTTTTTACCTATCCCACAACATTTCCAGCGTGTCTGGCTTTTCCTTACAATTTTGATGAAGAAACACAAAAAGTAAGACATTCAAGTGAATTGTATTGCAGCATTTTTGTATTGCAGTACATTGCACATTGAGACACTTTTGCTTGGATTCACTATTGTTTTAGTGTCGCTTATGAAGTCATAGCAGTCTGTTTTCATTTTAAGCTAAGTCAAGATCATTGACACCGATTGATTTGTCAGCTGAAAAATACCTGTCCCGTTGGACAGGTTGGGTAGCGATCCAACGTGTCCAGCGCTATTCTATTATTATGGCCATCTTAATTGTAACTTGCTTTTCTTTTTTTTCTTTTTTTTTGGGAGTGGGTAAACTTTTGAGTTTGTTATATTGCACAAACTTTCTTCTGTTGGTTTCTGTGCTTGTTTTTTCTCTGCCCTACTACAACTGGAACTCTCTTCCCTTGCAAAAAGGCTACTTTGACAGTGTCAGCTAAATAAAAAAAAAATCACCTTTTCTATAGCATCCATCGACTTTGTTTTGTGTGCAGCCTTGGCAAAAAAAATCTTGACAGGACAGCTTGAATTGTTTTTTTTGTTTTGTAGGGAATAAAATGCATGAAAGAATTTTTTTTAAAATTATTTAAATAGAAATCAAACACTAACTGGGTCCATGATAATGGAGATGAATAATATAGATTTGAGTATGCTGTGGCATTATACTTTGTAGTATTCAATGAAAATGAAATAGAATCTGAACACTATCTTCCCTTGGCCTGTTTCTCTACAGTTTATTGAAATTATTTAGTGATGCGCTGTGGCCTCTTTCCCCGTAAATAATATTTAGAACTGTTACTGATAACCGCGGATATTTTTTAACAAATGTAATTTTAAAAACAAAAAGGGATATATATTTTAAAAATATTTGTTGTCTCTCATACGGCGAAATTCAGGCTGCTTTCTCAGAGAAACATCAGCAGCCACAAGAGAAGCACCCCACCCACTACGCTCCCACCCCTCACCTTCCTCCTATGGAACCTATATTGCATGCTTGGCTGTATTGATATTTCTGGACCTCACACGTCTAGGATATGAGCGTCAGAATCTTGAACGTTCGTGAGGTGGAATGCACGTACGCAACTAGACCTCTTTGTATAATCCTCATCCAGAGGAGTAGGTGGCCTGATAAGCCTGGAACCTGACATCAATTATTTCACCCCTGCCACAATCAAACCTTAGTGAGGAACTGGAGACCACGAGCTGCCATGAAACGCTTACAGGTTGTGTGTTTGGGTGGGTTCACAGGAGAAAGCGCGGAAAGCCATGGATTACTTGTGGCAGCAGCGACACAGAGGCAGCGACCTGATGGGCACGACCATTAACATTCACAGTGGTGACTGGATTCGAAGAGGTATGTGTATGTTTTTTGTGTCAATCGATGAGAATAAATAACATTGAAATAAAACAAAATAAATTTAAGGCTAAAAGGTAGCAAGTCCTTATAAGAGGATAAAATAGCGTTACGTCTCAAGACTCTTAATGGGACAGTTCATGTCAGTCAAACAGACGGAGCCTGATTAGTTTGCTTAAATTGCTAAACAATCTAGATGGCAAGCCATTGAAATGTATTCAAGATACTTAAACATATATGATATTTAGCTTTAAAAAAAGATCATTTTCAAAAGTGTTTATTTTTATGTGTGTCTGTTCTACAGAGGCAAAATGAAAATGCAGCATGATTGATCACTCCTTGCACTACCTGCAAGCCCAAATGTATCAGAATCAGTTCAGCCAATTTTGAGAAACGGGGCAAAACATGTTTAGAAGATGATGAACCTTGGCGCCCTGTACATTTTAATTTGTTGTTGAATTTATGTTAAATGAAGATTTGCTATTGAGAATACAGGTTCATGATAGTATATTTTACTAATAAATTATTGTGTGCTTGTATAGTCAGTGTTCCCTCCACACACAAAAAATGAGAGTCCTTGGGACTCCCAGGTATAAAGTTTTAAGAGTCCTTGTGCAAATTTTGAGAGTCCCCAAATCGGTGGATGAACGGGTTTTCGGCCCAGTCAACCAAGTCAGAAGTGACATGATCGTGTATGATAGAATCAAAGAATGGATTAACGAAGATTTCTTTTGTTCAGTGAATGTATTGCTTGGAGGAAGTTTACAATGCGCGTGCATGCGATTTTTAAGGACGACAACTCCCGACACAATCTTTAATCGTCTGCAATGGCAGTCTCAGTTGGGTTCTGATTCTGATTATGCCGTGAATTAGTTCGCCACTCGTTGGTCGTATTTATGACTTCAGCGATTCCAAAAAAATGTGTGCGTCAGGACGCACACATGCAAATTTTCCTGCGTCATTTTTCATATTTTGTGCGTAATTGACGCACTATTGTGCGTAATCGGGAACACTGATAGTTGAAGAGGATAGGTTCATGGCATATAATTGTACTAATAAATGAATGTATATGTGCACAAATGAAGAATGTATGTTCATAGTAGTATATTTAAATAACAAATTAGTTTATGTTTTCAGAGGTAAAAAATATAGGTTCATGCCATGGCAGTATATTTTAATAATAAATTGATTTGTGTGTGCAAAAATGAAGAATATAGGTTTATGGTAATATATTTTAATAATAAATGTTAATTTATGTGTGCAGAGAGTGGAGTAGGGGCCGGCATTGATTCCTATTATGAGTACGTTCTGAAGGCCTACATCCTCCTGGGGGATGACAATTACTTGGATAGGTTCAACAAGGTCAGTTCTTTGTATTTGTTCATTATTTGTGTGGCCTTTTAGGATTTTGTGAACCTTGTGGTTACTCTTTCAGTGCACAGTGTGAGAGAGAATGTGCGTTAGAGTGTGGATGTGTGTGTGTATGAGTATGTGTGTGCCTGTTGAGTCTGAATGTGTGTGTATGGTCTTTATCATCTTGGTGAAAAAAGACATTAGTAAAACAACAAACCAACCAACTTCAATATTCATTTTGAATTTGGGATTTGGAAAACCTAGTTCAAGGGCCACTCAAGGAGATGAAAGTCTCACTTTTATCAAATGAAAGTGTGACACTACAGTGCAGTGCCAGTCAGAACAAGGAATGGAACACACCACCTGTCTTTTCAATGCAATTCAGTTTAATTCAGTATAATTCAGTATTGTATTATAACATCTCTTCACAAACATGTGGTTTTAGACCACTTCATTCTCAAGCATGGTCTGCAAACATCCTATCCTACCTATTCTCTCCCTTTAGCTGTTGGGGCACCACAGATGATCGTTTAACCAGCATAGTCCATCTTTCTCTGTCCTCAGCAATCCTCATGGCTTTCCTCAGTGTCAAGCCAGTCCATTCTTGAATGTCGTCCTCCCACCTCTTTTTTGGTCTTCCTCTTCTTCTGCTTCCTTGCACCGTGCCTTTGCAGGATGGTCTTTGCAAGGCCTGATGATCTGGTGACATGGCCATACCATCGGAGTTTCCGTTTCTTCACCACTGTGAACATGTCATCATATGGTCCAATGGCTTGTGTGCTGGTCTGTCGGATTTCGTCATTGGTTATGTGCTGGGTATAGGAAATGCCCAAAAGTCTTCTGTAGCACCTCATCTCCATGCTTTATATTCTTCGTTGTAGGTCTGCTGTGAAGGTCCATGTTTCGCAAGCATATAGGAAGATGGAGATGACAAGGGAGCGCAGCATCCTTACCTTGGAATGTAGTCTGTTGGGCCTGTCTTTCCAAATGGGCTTCAGTTGCATGCAGACGTACATACAATCAAATTAAACGCCTATCTTTTATTTAATTCCTAGTCCTAGCCAATAGTAGACCCACTCTTCAAGCATCGTGCACTGCTGGATCCACTAGGGTGGCTGGTGTACCTAATTATCATGGACTGCAATGGGGGCTAGAGAGAGTTTTGGTGGTTGTAGGGGCAAGGGATGAATGAGTGAAGAGTTAACATTGAAGTTTAGCCTCAACACCTTTGCCATGATCCATCACAGTACTGGAGTAGAACAAAGTCTATCTGCAACAGAACAAAAAAAAGATGGCGTGATGAAGGAACATTGAAGTTTAAGGTCTGCACCCACCATGGACGATCGGACAGACAGGGGGTAACCATCAACCATCAACACTGAACCACCTCAATAATCATACTGCAAAGTTTAGAGGCAAAATCTGATAACAGTTCTCGCCAAACTTTTTTTTCTTACTTGTTACAGCATTATGATGCCGTGATGCGCTACGTGAGTCAAGGGCCACTGCTGATGGACGTCCACATGCACAAACCCAACTCCATCTCCAAAAACTTCATGGACGCCTTGCTGGCGTTCTGGCCTGGATTGCAGGTAAAATCATCGTCATTGTGTTGGTCATTGTCATTCTCATCATTATTGTTGCCATCGTCATCATCATCATCATCATCATCATCATCATCATCATCATCATCATCATCATCATCATCATCATCACCATCACCATCATCATCATCTTCATCTTCTTTTCTTTTTATTTGTGTATTTATCTATTTAATTATTTTATATAGCGCTTTTCCAGCTCAAGAGCTGCTCAAGGCACTGGCCAATACAGGATCTAACTCAAGCCACCCGAGGCGCCCACTTGCAACCTTTGGACGCCTGGTCTGACGCCCAGACAACGGAGCACAATCCTGGGTGACCAAGTAGGAGGAGAAGGGACCTAGTGCACGCTGGGTGTATTTGTGTAGCCGGCACCTGCCTCTCTAGGACATGAGCGTCAGGATCTTTAAAGTCCATGCAATGGAACGCATAGGTGCACAGACTAGACCTCAGTGTATACTCTCAGCTCTTCTTCTTTTTGATCAATCGTCATCATTTGCTAACAATGATGAATGAATGAATACATTAATAAACAGACTGGTGCATTTGATGTAATATTCGATTGATATATTTGAGTTTGCCAATGTTTTGTTGAATGAGCATTGAAGTTTAACATCTACACCCACCATTGGCGGTTGGGCCAACAGGGGACAACCACCCCATGGAGGATGGATGTAAACCAACTCTTAACCACCAGATCAGTCATGTTGCTAAGATGGAATAAAACACAGAACTGTTAGCATTCAAAATTGTTCCCCATTATTGCCAAGATGGATAGTTAAAATGGCCGCTTTAATCTTGCCTACTGCAGGATTGGTACCGGGGCCATCGGTGTGCCAAGCAAGCGCTCAAAAAGTCTTGTATTTTACAGGTTTTGAAAGGAGACCTGGTACCAGCCATTGAGACCCACGAAATGCTGTACCAAGTCATGCAGCGTCACAACTTCATTCCAGAGGTACGTTTCCTGCAGTTTTGTTTTTTTGAAAAGTAAGGGTAATAGCAGTGGGGGCTACTTGACTCCTACTGTAGAGTTTTATAACTCCTTATTTCTGTATAATTTTTGTCTTTCAGAACTTTACTTTGTGGATTGATTCTTTCGTGGCATTCTACCTCAGACTCTGACTTTGTGTTGCCTCAGTAGTATGCTAAAGAAGTCCGTAACCATTAGGACAAAACTGTGAATGACTGGATGAAATGTTTTTAGATGAACTGATTCTTTATAAAATAGATATTATTATTTTTTTATTATTGTTTTTCTCTTTTTTATTTACTTTTAGTTTTGTTTTTAACTTAATTTTTTTTTTGTTTTAATAAAATTATATTGTGTTGTTGAATGATGTTTTTTGTTTTGTTGTGCTGTTTCAGGCATTCACTACAGACTTCAGAGTACATTGGGGTCACCACCCTCTGAGACCCGAGTTCATTGAGTCTACTTACTTCCTTTACAAGGTAAATTGTGGTTGTTGGGTTTCTTTCTCCTCACAGCTCCCTTCATCCCCCTTCCCCCTTCTCTTCCCCCCCAACTGATTTCATAATAATAATGGATGGTAACTATGCTCTTTTCTCAAATCACAATCAGGCTCAAAGTGCGGCGATCTGAACCAACATACACGCTCACATGTTACACACCCACTCTCACACACTCAACATACACACATCTATCACTCAAACGTGTGGTGTAAAGGAAGGGAGATCAATATTAAAAGATGGATATGAAATCAAACTTTAGTTTTGAAAGTTTAGAATGACCGCATCCAGTGCCATTAGTGAAGGAAAGGGAGCTAACCACAGCATCCAGAGGAAGCCCCCTTTGCCCTAAGCCACAGAAATTCGCCCCTAGCGAGAATCAAACTCGCAAACTTGGGCACAGGAGATGAGCGACTAACCAACTTCACTAGCGGGGCTGAATGTATTATTCTGTTTTCATTAAACAACGATAAAGTGGGCTTTCATTACTCAAACCCACCACTACAGTTTGAATTTTCCATTTTTGGTTATGACAGGGAGAGGGACAGCAGTCACAGTGGGTCTCTTTAAAAATGACTAGCGCCAAATAACCCAGTTACTCATGATACTTCAGTAGGTGGGGAGACATGAGCTAATATGATTATGTTATTGTTGCTAGAGGCTTGAACCTGAAACTGTTACAGGACCTAGGCTGTAGGTTTGTGTGATTGTTGTTGTGTATTTCTCATCCAGATGTCTGTGTGGAGTGTTATTGTGCACACAACAACGCTAGCAATACATGATGAGAATGGGTGGTGTTTTATCATCCAGATGTTTGCGTGTTTGTGCAGGCCACAGGTGACAACTATTACTTGGAAGCTGGCAGGAAGGTTCTGGATAATCTTGAGAAGCATGCTCGCGTTCCGTGTGGGTTGGCAGCCATCAAGAATGTAAAAACGGGTGACCACGAAGATCAGTAAGTAACATCATGCTTATTTATCTTTGTTTTATAAAAAAAAAAACTTTTACACTAAATAGTGAGTTCATAGACGAGTTTATTAATCCACAGTATTGAGGTGAAAGCTGTCCAATGGGTGTATAAGCAACGTAACAATCATAAGGGTCCCAGATAACAGTCATAGGGCATCACAAGCAGACAGGTCTTTAATGTCATCATTGAGCCTCACTGCAGACTGAAGGCACAGAATTATCTATCCTGGCTAATCCAAAGCATACAATGCCTTGGGGCTTGTTGGTCACGCTGCGCTCTGCTGAGTTTGTTTGTATGCGCCTGAACCTGTAATTTAAAGAAGATAAGCCACTGTTACTGTTTCTAGCAGACACGTTTTAGAATGCTCGGACATAATAATAATAATAATAATAATAATAATAATAAGGATATTTATATAACACTCTTTTCTAAGGAACAATGTCAGTTCAAAGTGCAGTACTCACACATTCATTCTAAACATCCGGCTTCATACAAAATAAAATCAGGCAGGACACTTACTAACGAATAAGAGCGGGAGGAGGGGAGAGGTAAGAAGAGGTGATGGGGTGGGTGGTGGCGGTGGTCTGAACCCTCTCCCTCCCCACCGCCATCCCTCTCCCCCTCCCTCCCCCCCTGCAAAAAAAAAAGAAAGGAGGAATGACAATGATGATGATGGGAGGCAAGATCAGAAACATTTAAGGAAGAGACGAGTTTTCTGACATGAAGTTTTGATTCTAATTTCAGAAATATCAAACCTGTGGTATGGTGGGGGTAGTGAGGTGTGGTATAACATAGCATAGAGGAGAGTAGCCTTGTACAGCGTGTTGTGGTGTAACATATAGTATAGTATTGTATTGTAATATGTCATTTTTTTTAATGTTGTATGTATACTTGTAATATAATTATTTTATGTCGCTGTGTTTGCAGGATGGATTCCTATGTTTTAGCGGAGATGTTCAAGTATCTGTACTTGCTGTTTGCGGAGAAAGATGACATGATCATTGACATTGATGATTTTATCTTCACAACAGAGGCTCACCTTCTGCCTTTGACGCTTTCTATCGGCAATCTTACTAAACCAGTGCCTAAGGTAAATTGGTGTAAACAAATGTTTTATTGAAGGAAAAACACATCATTACAATGATTTACAGGATAGGCAACAAGCAAGCTTATGTATAAGTCCACCCTGTATAAGGTAAATTGATGCAATTTTGTTCCCGTTATTTATATTTATTTATTTATTAAATTATTGTTTTGGTGTGTTTGTTTTTTGATTTTTTTCTTGTTTTGTTTTAATATTTTTTTTTCTTTATTTTTTAGTTTTTTTTTTAATTTAAATTTTGTATTTAATTTCAGTTTATTTTAAGACAAGTCAAGAAATTTTATTAGTCCAAAATATTGTACTTTATTTTATTATTGTATTTTATTTAAATTTAATTGAAAATATATTTTAAAAAATTGGTTTCATTTTATTTAGTTTTTATATGTTACTTTATTTAGTTTTGAAACTTTTGTTGATTATTTTTTTTAATTATTATAAAGTTTTTTTATTATTTTATTTTATTATTATTTTTTTATTATTTAAATTTTGTATGTACCGGCCAAAGAAGAAGCTGGGGATCACACCTGAACTTTTGGAACTATGTGATAAACAAAGAGAGATGAAAAAGAAAAAAGAACACCTGACAGGGACCTGATGCCTACCGAAAAATCAACAATGACATCCGAAAAGGCATGCGCACAGCAAAGGAGAACTGGATAGAATATCAATGCCAGGAAATAGAGAACAGTCTGAACAAGAACAACAGCAAGAAGGACTACCAGACTTTGAAGCGGCTGACAAGTGTTAAACAGCCCAAGGTCTCCACGATCCAAAGCAAGTATGGCATATACCTTACAGACAGATTGGACAGATGGAAAGAGTACTGCTCTGACCTTTACAACCACACACCAAACGGAGACCCATCAGTTCTAGCATGTCCTGAGAACAGAGAAGAAGAAGAAATCCTCCCAGTTCTCCGAGAAGAAGTTAGGCAGCAGTGCAATTGCTGAAGAAGGGGAAGTCAGCGGGAGTGGACAACATACCCGCCGAACTGCTTTAAGCTGGAGGAGAAGCGATGATTAACGCCCTCACCATTGTCTGTAACAAGATTTGGCAGAGAGGGTAGTGGCCTATACCATGGACCCAGTCGCTTGTCACCACCCTTCCCAAAAAAGGTAACCTTCAGGAATGTGAAAATTACCGCACAATCAGTCTCATCAGCCATCCCAGCAAGGTCCTCCTGAAAATAATACTCAACAGGTTGAAACCCCAAGCTGAACAAATCATAGCTGAAGAACAAGCAGGATTCAGGGCAGGGCGAAGTACAACTGAACAGATTTTTAACCTCAGAATAATCTGCGAGAAATACCTACAGCACCAACAACATCTATTTCATGTGTTCATAGACTTCAAAAAAGGCGTTTGACCGAATCTGGCATGCAGCTCTGTGGGCAACCATGAGAGTGTACAACATCAGCTCTAAAATTATTGAAGTCATCAAAAGCCTGTATGACAAAGATACCAGTGCAATCCTCCACAACAGCGCCATCGGAAACTGGTTCAGAACAACAATCGGTGTGCGTCAGGGATTTCTACTCTCTCCAACACTCTTCAACATCTTCCTAGAGCGCATCATGTCAGATGCCCTTGCAGGTCACGAAGGCACAGTCAGCATAGGGGGAAGAGCAATCTCCAACCTTCGTTTTGCAGATGACATTGATGGATTGGCTGGAGAGGAACAAGCATTTGAACAGCTGGTACAGAGGCTTGACACCACTTTCAGAGCCTATGGAATGGAAATAAGTGCAGAGAAGACCATAATGATGACCAACAACACCAATATCATCAACATGGACATCAAAGTCCAAGGCCAATCCCTCAACACAGTGCATAGCTTCAAATATTTAGGAGTCATTGTATCAGACAGTGGGTCCCGACAGGAAGTCCTCTCCAGGATCACACAAACAACTGCTGCCCTGGCGAGGTTGAAGCCAATTTGGAAAGACAGGACCATCACTCTACATTCCAAGGTAAGACTGCTGCGCTCCCTTGTCATCTCCATCTTCCTATAGGCTTGCGAAACATGGACTCTCACAGCAGATCTACAATGAAGAATACAAAGCATGGAGATGAGGTGCTACAGAAGACTTCTGGGCATTTCCTATACCCAGCACATCACCAATGACGAAGTCCGACAGACCATCACACACGCCATTGGACAACACGATGACCTGCTCACAGTGGTGAAAAAACGTAAACTCCGATGGTATGGCCACGTCATCAGATCATCAGGTCTTGCAAAGACCATCCTGCAAGGCACAGTGCAAGGAGGTAGAAGAAGAGGGAGACCGAAAAACAGATGGGAGGAAAAAATTCGAGAATGGACTGGTTTGACACTGAGCGAAACCATCAGGGTTGCTGAGGACAGGGAGAGATGGAGCACGCTGGTTAAACGATCATCTGTAGTGCACCTACGACCTCAGAGTTACGGGATAGGATAGGATAGGATGTTACCTTATTTTATTATTGTATTTTATTTAAATTTAATTGAAAATATATTCTTAAAAATTGTTTTTATTTTATTTATTTTTTTATATCTTATTTTATTTAGTTTTGAAACGTTTGTTGATTATTATTATTTTTATTTCTTATTTGAATTTTATTATTATTAATATTAATATATCATTATTTTCTTTGTTTTACAGATTGGCAGAGAGGCATACAACTTCCTGGTGGACATTAGTCCTCCGCAGTCGGACAACTTCGTCACTGCCGCTACCCTTGGAGGGCGGGCGAACCCGCGGCACCGCCACGCCGATGCGGACGACGAGGAGGGGGAAGGGCACATCTGCCCCGCCCTGCACTACACCCACGCCTCGGGCGAGCATTACCCCCACACTGTGCGGTCGTCTATGCACGAGATGGTCAACCGGGCCAACCCCCAACGGCAGAAGTACGTTGCCGGGGACTATGTTCACGTTACCTTTGCACTGCACTCCGGCACCATTGAGCTAGACCTCACCATTAGCCTCCTCATTTTATGTTCCTCTGTACTCATCAGCCTAGGTTTTACCTTAGTGCTGCTCATGATGTGGGCGCTGTGTGCTCGCTACAGCACAAATCTCAAGTTTTCCCGCGTTTTGTTGTTGCTGCTTAGGAGTTTGTTTTTGATGTTAGTGGTGGTTTTGGTGGTGATAGTGGTGGCTTTATTTACTGACCCCAAACATGCTCAGCCGTTTTCCTGATAATTAATAATGGTAGTACTAATTATACTAATTCTAATATAATAATTCTTGCAATACTAATGATACTAATAATGAAGGATGATAATAATAATAATAATTGTAATGGTAATGACAATTTCAATACTATTAATTGTAATATTTTGAATCTGGATACTACTACTACTATTACTACTATACTACTACTACTACTAATAATAATAACAACAACTTTTTAATAATAATAATAATGCATAATTTTCATAGAGTGCCATACCATGATAAAACAATGTTCTCAGTGCTACATACAGACAGAAGAAGAAAATGCATACGTACATGAAAACACAAACAGAGAAATTGATATATTTACAAGGAGCTGACAGTAATTTGGCCAAACGGACAACTGCATAGGTAATGGTGAAGGTTTAGCTGTAACCTTTCTCTCGTGGGGGGAGGTAAGCATTTCTTTTCTGGAGTGTTTCTCAAGGCGCTGGCCAATGCAGGATCCATCTCTAGCCGCCTGAGGCGCCCACTCGCAGCCTTTGTGTATATCATGCAGACAACTGAGCACTATCCAGGGATGTGGAAGAGAGGACCTAGTGCTTAGTTGGGTGTATGTGTGTAGACGGCGCTCTCCCCACCCCTTCACCTCCAACCCCTCACCCCCCTCCATTCCGTCCAGTACATGAGCGTCCGGAACTTTAAAAGTCCCTATGATGGAAGGTATACGGTGCACACAGACTATCAGTACAACTTATGTTAATCTGATGAATAAAAAATTGATGCAACAGCACACAGACTAGGCCTGGGTTTGTGTTCTCATTGGAAGGAGTAAGGGGTGCAGTTGTCTCAGGGTCTTGTGTACAGCGTCCAGCACTCCAGCCTGCCAACCAGTTTGGAGCCACTGACCTGCACAGGCTGGGATGTTAGGGCTTGACATTCCAAGCTTCAGTTGTTTCAACATGTCGTCTTCATTGTGTGTGGATGCTGACAGTTTGGCAGTGAACATTCTGGTGGACTACCGGATGATTCGGGCAGGGAACATTCTGGTGGACTACTGGATGATTCGGGCAGGGAACATTCTGGTGGACTACTGGGTGATTCGAGGGATTGCTGGAGGCTTCTGTTTAGATTATTGGAAGTTCTGGTGGACTGGTGGATGATTCTGTTGGATTATTGGGCATTTATGCAGGGGCTGCTGGAGAGTTCTGTTGGACTATTGGAAATTGTGGCAGACTTGTGCCTGATTCTGTTGGACTATTGGAAATTGTGGCAGACTTGTGCATGATTCTGTTGGACTATTGGAAATTGTGGCAGACTTGTGCATGATTCTGTTGGACTATTGGAAATTGTGGCAGACTTGTGCATGATTCTGTTGGACTATTGGAAATTGTGGCAGACTTGTTGCATGATTCTGTTGGACTATTGGAAATTGTGGCAGACTTGTGCTTGATTCTGTTGGACTATTGGAAATTGTGGCAGACTTGTGCATGATTCTGTTGGAAACTGTTCTGGAAATTGTGGTGGATTAGTGTTTGAGGCACCAGCGAGTGACTGCAGTGGAAAAGTGAATGTTCCTGGGTTGTAGCACCCTTGCATTGATGTCTGAAAGAATGTGATGGAAGAATTACAGTAAACGCAGCCATGTTTATATAACAGGCTCATTGATTTTACAGCTTTCAGCCAGTTGGTTATTAGCAGTAGTATTATTCAGAATCTGAATCAGAACCTTTATTATTGTTGGTGTAGTGGTAGTTAGTAGTAATTATAGTATTATTATAGTAATAATAGTAATATTGTTGACGTCATTGTACTATTTAGTAGTATTATTAGTAGTATTATTAGTATTATTATTGGTAGTACTTGTAGTATTTTTTTTACTGTACTAATTATTATTATTATTATTATTATTATTATTGGAGTACTGGTAGTATTTTTGATATTGTACTAGTTATTATTATTATTATTGTTATTATTATTATTATTATTATTATTATTATTATTATTATTACTGTTGTTGTAATACTAATAGTTATTGTTCTTCTTCTTCATTTTCTTTTTATTATTATATTATTATTTTGTTGTTAATGTTATTATTATTGCTAATAAATATTATTATTAGTAGTAGTAGTAGTAGCAGTGGTATGCATGTGTGTGTATGTATGTGAGAGAGGGAGATAGATTTTTGGTTGAAAAATTCCTCTCTCCCCCCACCCACCCCCACCCTCAATGCTGTGATCAAGCCTTTTGTATGGAAATGTTTATGCATTTAATAAATGTTAATTAATTCATTCGTTCATTCATTATTGCATGATCTCTGCAGTAAGGGACGGAGAAGGAAAAAGTGAGTGAAGAAACCTCTGTGTTATTGTTCACTGCCTTTGTTGAAAGTAGTTAGTGCTTGGGTATCAAAATGTGGGTCAAGATGTATTTCCTACAGCCATGCTCAGGCTCGCTGAGGCCTGTGCTTACCCTTCCCACGCTTGTGAAAAGCGTGAGCCTCAGCTAGTCTCTGCTGTGCTGCGTGCGCTGTCTGCTGTGAGAGGTACACCACGTTTTAGGCCGCATTGCTCCATCTGTAATGGTCTATTAATTACACATACTGTACCATGACTCAACAAGTGCAATGTTTTGGCGTTGCTAGGTGATAGTGCCCTTTTAGCGGAAGCTGGCAAAATCCAATCAAACATAGAGTTGCTTCCCTTGCACCAAACCGTCCCGTGTCCCACGTGCTACAATACGCGTCTAAGCGCTCACGGCAAAGGACAGCACACCTCATTCCTTTTTTGGCACTTGGTTAGAGTGGTTGTGCCTACTGTAGCTCTTTTGCTGGCTTACTCCGTTCGCCCGGTAGTTCGTTGTCGCTACTGCCGGCGGAGTTGTAAGGTTTTCTTTATGGTTTATTATCCTGTTATCCTGTTACCGCAGCGGTTCGTCGAGTTCCACCCCGTCGCTGCGTGTCTCTACTTCGTCGACCGTTCCCGCTAGTTGGGTCGGTTTACGGTCCATTCTGTTGCTGTTAGCGCAGCGCCCGCTACCATCGGGGTTTTCTTCCGTCCCCTCTTCTGCCGTCTTACGACTGCTTTGCTTCGTTGGCTTCGCTGTTTGTCCACTCCTGCGCCCCCTTCTTCGTGGTCCTCTGCCTTTCAGGTCAGTATAGGCTGTGGTAGGGAGGTGGGGAGTGGTGGTAGTGAGGTGAGGGGGGCTCCTTGGTCTTGCCAGAAGTGACCTTGGGGCCGTTTCTGGCCAAGGTTACGGCCAGAAACGTATAAGTGGTCGCCCTAGTTTAGGACCACATCATATTTTCCAGCAGGGACGCTCCGGCACGGCCGGGCCAGCTACTTGCTGAAGCCGTTCCCTTCTGTTTCCTACGGGATTCAGACCGGGTCGGGACTTCTGGCTCATATAAGTGGTCGCCCTAGTTTAGGACCACATCAATTTCCGGCGGGGACGCCCCGGCACGGCCGGATACGCTCCCTGCCGAAGCCTTCCCTTCTGTTTCCTGCGGGATTCAGTCCGGGTCGGGCCTTCGGGCTAATGTCAAGCTTGGGACATATTCAACACTGCACGCAGTGTTTCGTCCTGCGGCGACAGGGGGTGTGGCTTCCGGTTCGTCCGGTTTGTCCCTCACCCCTCGGTCCAGCCCCCATTGCTCTCCACTTCCGCTTGCGGTCGTGGGGCGGGGGCTCTGGTTTCCGGTACGGGGGGTACGGTACACCCGTCACCCTCTTCCGGTTTGGTTTCTCCCTCTCATCCTCCTTTGTACTCCACTTCCGCTTGCGGTCGTGGGGTGGGGGCTCTGGTTTCCGGTACGGGGGGTACGGTGCACCCGTCACCCTCTTTTCCGGTTTGGATTCTCCCTCTCATCCTCCTTTGTACTCCACTTCCGCTTGCGGTCGTGGGGTGGGGGCTCTGGTTTCCGGTACGGGGGGTACGGTACACCCGTCACCCTCTTCCGGTTTGGTTTCTCCCTCTCATCCTCCTTTGTACTCCACTTCCGCTTCCGGTCGTGGGGCGGGGGCTCTGGTTTCCGGTACGGGGGGTACGGTGCACCCGTCACCCTCTTTTCCGGTTTGGATTCTCCCTCTCATCCTCCTTTGTACTCCACTTCCGCTTGCGGTCGTGGGGTGGGGGCTCTGGTTTCCGGTACGGGGGGTACGGTACACCCGTCACCCTCTTCCGGTTTGGTTTCTCCCTCTCATCCTCCTTTGTACTCCACTTCCGCTTGCGGTCGTGGGGTGGGGGCTCTGGTTTCCGGTACGGGGGGTACGGTACACCCGTCACCCTCTTCCGGTTTGGTTTCTCCCTCTCGTCCTCCTTTGTACTCCACTTCCGCTTGCGGTCGTGGGGCGGGGGCTCCGGTTTCCGGATCGGGGGGTACGGTTTGCCCGTGGCCCCCTTCCGTTTCTGGTTTGAGTCAAGCCTTCCCTGTTCACCCTCCGACCTCTGTCACTTCCGGTTTCGGTTGTGGGTCGGGGGTGCTGGTTTCCGGGGCTGTTGGTTCGGTTTTTTTCGTTACCTTCCTCCGGATTACATGCGAACGCCGCTTTGCCTTTGTGCGCGCCGCCTTCTGGTGGGGGTGGGGCACTCTTGGTTCCTCCTACCCTAGTTTCTGTTTGCTCGGGTGCTGGAGCTTTGTATCCGGCTCTTAACCCTGAGGCTCTTTTATAGAGGCGGTTCAACACGCTGCGGCTTTTTGTCCTCAGGTGATGGAGGAGGTTTCGGTACCCCTACCTCACCTCTATTCCTTCCTAGGCGGGACTCTTGCTTCTGCCGAGTCTGATGAGGCTTGCCTTGTATTCAGGGAGTCTCCTAGTGTTAACGGTTTTGTGGATTGGGCCTTCTCTACGGCTAGAGGACTTTAGAGGGCGAGGCCTCTTCCTCTTCGTTTGAGGAAGTCCCTCGGTTCCCTAGAGCTTCCGCTGTGGGCTCTTTTGTTGAGTTCGTCTTCTTCGACCGGTGTTCCCGGGAAGTTCCTCTCCCGGTCGTTTCTTCCGAGGTATTCGCTCCCGGTTTCCCAGGATGATCTCGCTCTTTTGAGGGGCCTCAAGCCTTTACCTCCTTCGTCGATCCCTGTTCCAGTCGGTGGTCTGGCACGGATAGAGGTGGCTATTGTTAGGTCCCTTGAGTTTATTTCTCTCGCTGACGCGCTATCTGCTGCGCTGTCTTCTGCTTTGCCTTCTGGGCATGTATTCTGCGTCGAGGGTTCGTTGATTTCGGTGAGGTCCTTGTTGCAGGCTCTCTGTACCTCCATCATTCGGGTTGCGAATCGCAGGCTTTTGCCTATGTCAACCTGCTTCTTGCGCGTCGTGACGCTTTTCTTCAGTCAGCGTCTCCGTTGCCTCCGCTCTTGTCCTCTTCGCTTCGGGTGGGACCCTTGGTGCCCGACTCTCCGTTTGGTCCTTACGTTCGCTCAGCTGTTCGTGAGGAGTCGGAGCGGTCCCACTCAGATGGTTTCGCCTTCTGGGCTCGGGACTCTCCTTCGGCCCCGTCTTTCTTTCCTGACAGTTGTCGAGGTCGCTCGGTACGTGATCCCTCTCCTCGGGGTGGGCAGTGTGGTACTTCCTCTTCCCGTCGCATGGTTGAGGTACGCCGTAGGCGTTTACGCAGTGGCGCGTTTTTCTCTATCCCTGCCTGTCCTCCCCTAGGTGCTCTTCCCTTCCGGGCTGGTGGCTTGGCTCGTCAGTTTCTTGCTGGGTCATAGCCCTTTTCCAGAAGGGCGCTATAGAGGGGGTCCTTTGCCCTCACTCCAGGGGTTTTACGGCCGCCTTTTCGTTGTTCCCCGAAGGCTTCCGGCGGTTGGCGCCCGGTGGTCGATTTTTCTGACGCCTATTTCCATGTGTCTGTTCATCCTCTTCACAGGCGTTGGATGCGTTTTCGTCTGGAGGGATGGGGTTTTTCTTTCGAGGCCCTTCCCTTTGATTTGTCTCTCAGTCCTTGGGTTTTAACAAGGATTGTCAAAAAGAAAGAACTCGCTGCCGTAGTCCTCGGACTCGGGGTGCGGTTCTCTGCTTATCTTGTTGACTGGTTGGTCAAGGCTAGTTCTCACGATCTCTGTCTGGTGCACATCAGGCTCGTTCTCCTTTGGACTCGGCGCTTGGGGTTCTCTGTGAGCCCTCTCAAGTCTGAGTTGTCTCCATCTCGGGTTTTCATCTACCTGGGAATGTCGTTCGACACTCGCGATTGGTCGGTCTGCCCTTTGGCTCGTCGGGTGCAGAAGCTTCAGTACCTTCTGCTACTTTTGGGGAGTCAGGTTATCGTTTCAGCCAGATTTCTGGGCGTCTTTGGTCGGTTGGGGTGCGCTTACGGGCAGCCTTTCAGCTCTCGGGTTTTGGTCTCCGGACCAGCTGTCTTGGCATTTTCGTCGCCTGGAGATGGAAACCGTTTGCCTGGCTCTTCATCGTTTTCTTCCCTCCCTGCCTCGGGGCCTTTTGCTCGTTCGCTCCGTCAGTTCCTCTGTGGTTTCTCTCTTCTACCACTCCGGGGTTACCCATTCCCCTGCTCTCTCCATGATGGTGGAGAGCCTCCTTTTGTGGTTAGCTGATTTCGGTTATACGCTTGTGGCCAAGCATGTCTGCGGCTCTGTCAATGTCTTAGCCGCTCTTCTGGGTCGCCCTCATTGTGTGGTCCACACGGATTGGACGCTGTCCCTCTCTGTTCTTCATCCAGTTTGGGCGGAGTGGTTTAATCCACTGATCGATCTTTTTGCCACTTGTTACTCTTCCAGGCTACCCCTGTTTGTGTCGCCGGTCCCAGATTGTCTGGCTGGGGCGGTTGTCGCGTTGTCCATTTCTTGGGAGGGGTTGGAGGCTTATGCCTGCCCGCCATTCCCCCTCCTTCCGCGGGTTCTCAGGAAGGCTGGAGAGGAGTCCCCTTCTCTCTTTCTCGTGGCTCCCTTTTGGCCAGCTCAGCCCTGGTTCCCCGATCGCCTTCGTCTTTCCCAGGGGCTGTGCTTCCTCTAGCTCTCGGGGCGCTTTCGCTTCTGCGGCCTCCATCCGGGATTCCACACGGCATTCCAAGCGTTCTCCGTCTTCACGCTTGGCTGTTGTCCGGCCTTCGTTAGGGGCTTCTGGGCTTCAGGAGACCCCGGCCGGTTCCAACTTGCTTCCTGTTTCTGTCCTGCCATTCTCGGGAGGATGGCTTCCTGGAGTCGGTTCTGTGGTCTTAGCCCTGCAGTCCCGGTCCTCTTTTCCAGCCTGTTCACGGTAAGATTGTGTCAGATAAAGTTGCTTCCCTCCGTCCTTTTCGTGCTAATCTGCACTTGTTGAGTCATGGTACAGTATGTGTAATTAATATTAAAATTTTCTCTCTAAATTTATTATTAATAAGCATACTTACCATGACTCAATTTAATATCCCTCCCACCTCCCCGCAGTTCCAAATAAGGAATGAGGTGTGCTGTCCTTTGCCGTGAGCGCTTAGACGCGTATTGTAGCACGTGGGACACGGGACGGTTTGGTGCAAGGGAAGCAACTCTATGTTTGATTGGATTTTGCCAGCTTCCGCTAAAAGGGCACTATCACCTAGCAACGCCAAAACATTGCACTTGTTGAGTCATGGTAAGTATGCTTATTAATAATAAATTTAGAGAGAAAATTTTAATTTTGCTTATAACAATAGTTTTAACATTTAACTCGTTGTTTTTTTTTTTTCATTACTTTCTTCGCTCGCTTTTTGACTCGTTGTTTTTTTTTTTTGTTTTATTTTCTTAGCTACTGAACTGAATTTAAGTGTGTTTTCTTTTACTTTTTCATTGATAATAAAAAATTTTTTTCAAATTTATTAAGTTATCTCCCCCAAACTCTGTCTCTTTCTGTTAATCACTTGCCTCTTACTTTAATTTTTTATTTTTTGTGGGTGGGAAGAAGAAGTAGTCCGTGGGTTTTTGTTTTATGCATCAAAAAAGTATGCATCCATATCGGAACTTTTTGGTTTCGTTACAGATTGTTATAGATTCTTTTTGTGTCTGAATGTTTCCACGATTGTTTTTCCTATTGACGATCTCTACTCTGTTTGTTTTTTCATCCTTGTCCAACAAAGTTTTTGACTTCTGAAGCTATTTTGAGTCTTTGCAAAATTAGATTGAATTTGCTATCCATGCTTGTTTTAAGTAGTCTTGCGATGCAAACTTTGTCATCTCAACCCCTTCTGAGGGGCTGAGAAAATGTCCTCTCTATTTTTTCTTCTGGTTTGTGTATCCTATAATATTTCTTTTTGTGTCTTTCTATTTTCTTTTTATAAATTGATTCTTGTTCTTCTTTCATCTCCAAATTCACCTTTTCACTTTATCTGCAAACACAAGTTTTCCCAGGTAATATCTGTAGTGACATTGGTCCTTGTTTTAATTAAAATATAAAATAAATATTCAAACTTGATTTAGAGATGATTATTGAATTTTTTAAATGTTGCGTTGATCTTGAAGGTCAATGTCATTTTAGGCTTTGCAAAAACATACAAAAGAAAGGTCATCGTAAAATAGAATGGCTTTATTTAACCCATAGTATGCAACAACCTTGGGTTATTTGATCAGACAAGCATGAAGGTCAAAGTCCTCTCAAGGTCAAATCACTGAAGGTCAAGGTCATCCCAAGGTAAGTTTTTTTGGGCATCATACAACTTTTGCTGTAGTTTATTTGATATTACATCAGTAGAGGTCAGGGTCATCTCAAGGTCAAGAGCATTTTAATGCCACCGTTTCATGTTGGTATTTTTTTTTTCTGGGGCACTCATTTTCATGTTAAATATTGCAAGTTCCATAAAGAGCATGTGAGTCATATGGGCATGGCCCTTGTAGTTGATTTTTGTATTTTGTCTGGCTCTTTCCTGTGTAATACTGACTGACTGACTGACTTTTTGACTGACTTATTTTTATTTTCTGACTGACCTATTTATGTACTTTAGTTCTTACTGACTGACTTTTTTGACTGACTTATTTCTTATTTTCTGACTGACCTATTTATGTAATTTCTTTAGTTCTTACTGACTGACTGACTTTTTGAGTGACTTATTTCTTATTTTCTGACTGATCTACGTATGTACTTTCTTTAGTTCTTACTGACTGACTGACTTTTTTTAACTGACTTATTTATATGGGTTTTTTTTTTGTTTTTTTTTTAGTTCTTATTGACTGACTGACTTTTTGACTTACTTATTTCTCATTTTCTGTTTATGTAATTTCTTTAGTTCTTACTGACTGGCTGACTTGTTACTTTCATTCTTACTGACTGTGGGGCCGGGTAGCTCAGTTGGTAAGAGCGTCTTGCTAGTAACCGAAAGGTCGCTGGTTCGAATCCCGGATTGGTCAACGTGTGATCATATTATTTTCCCCTTTACCAACAACTGGCCCGATGGTGTCAGTATAAATCGGTCCAGTAGTCACCTATATGCGAAAGTGTCGTGTGACTATAATCTACAAACAACAACATCTTACTGACTGGCTGACTTCCCCAGTGGCAGTGCGGGGGTTTCAGTATATATAGTATCCCCACTTTCTGGAAATTTAGTGCTTTAAATTCCCACTGCCGCTGTCTTTCCCCTTTGTTCTTTCTTGTTCCTACTCTGTTCTATCAATCTACTATACTATCTTCTTCTTTGCTAGACCAGTCACCTACCTTTTCTCTTGAAAACTTTTCCGGGACAAAACTCATTTGTGTTTGAGGTCTTGATATGTATGCGTTTTATTTACATTTTATAATGATGTTTGTACTCTATTTTGTTTTTTTTTAAACGGGGGTTCGATAAATTAGAGTACAGCCTCAGCTCAGCGTCCCCTGCGTGGGATGTGTTTATTGTAAAGTGACCGGCTGGTGGAGTGCCTTCAGTGTTACCATTAGGGTTGTTTCGGCAGATCTTTTATACGGATCAGGGTTGAGTCCTTATTCAGCCAAATTGTTGTCTTGATTTTGTGGTCCTTATTCGGCTCTTTCCAGTCTGCTGGACCCTGTAAGCAATGACTAAATAACTGACTGACTTGTTACTTTCTTTAGTTCTTACTGACTGACGGCTGACTGACTGACTGACTTTTTCCCTTTCTTTTTTTCTTTCTGTCTGTTTGACTTTCTGTCTTTCTGTCCATTTATTACTTTCTTTTTTTATTTTCTTTCTTTCTTTCCCCTTCTTTCTTTCCTTCATTTTAAATTAAATTTAAGCATATGCACACCACCTAATTATGGAGGATTTTGTCACAGGTAACAGAAGATCAGAAAAAGAAATTATTATTTTATTTATTAATAATAATAATACAGTACATTTGTATCGCGCGGTACCTCGCAAACGGTAAGGAAAGCGAGCTCACCGCGCTTGACAACACACGTGCAATCACACACACACACACCCACACCCACACACACACGCACACAGAACACGTATACAATTATCAAATGGTTAAATAATTACAGTATTATTATTGAGGATTTGTATAGTGCACATATTTCACCGTACTTGGCGACTCAAGGTGCTGGCCGATACAGGATCTAGCCGCCCGAAGCGCCAACTTGCAGCCTTTGGGCTCATTGTAATAACGTTCCAGACAACTGAGCACAATCCTGGGCAGCCAGGGATGGGGGAGAAGGACCTAGGTGCATGCTGGGTGTGTTCTTGTCACTGGCACTCACCTGTCTAGGACATGAGCGTCAGGATCTTTAAAGTCCGTTATGATGGAATGTATGCGACACAGACTAGACCTCGGTATATACTCTCCAAAGGAGTAGGAAACGGGAGTAAAGTGTCTTTCCCAAGGACACAACACAATGCCCCGGCCTGGGCTCGAACCTGGGACCTTCAGATCCGCAAGCCTCCCCGCCATTGTGCAGTGTTGGAACAGTATACTAGAATACCGATAAAAGCGTGGTGCAAGGATCGCTCTGTACAGTATACCAGTAAAAGTTCCATCTACCGGTACGCTGGGTAGTTTTGGCACTCCACGGAAAGAAAGATCAAAAACTGGAGATTCTGATACAAACCCAAATATTGTGTTTTTTAAAATGTGCTCATGTTTACTATTGTTGAATAGTGGCATAAATATGACAATGGTTGTATCTGTCGATATAAAAGATTAAGGAAGGAAAATGTTCCAGTATTGTTTGTTGTCCTTACTGTACAGGGGAGAGAAAGACAGACAAGTGACTGACAGACCGACTCGTTGGAAAGAAAGGGAGTGATAGATAAACTGATCTATACCACTCTGGTTTTCTCATTACCTATTTATTCATTCTTTCTTTCTTTCAATTTTTGTTCATTGTTTATTATTTTTTATTTTTTTAATTTCAATCAATTTTACGAGTTTTCCCTATTCATTAAATCGTTTTTCCATGAAAATGTTGCATACACACACATTGGCAATTCCTGCAAGTCTGTTTATCATAACAAGATGTCACATCCGTAGCTCAGTGATGGAGTGTTCACCCAGCGCACCGACAAACCAGGTTCAATTCCTCTCATGGGCTAGATAAAAGTGGCAATTTTTCACACTCTGTCTTAGCAGTCTGCCAAATTGCCAATGGCGGGTGAAGAAAAACATGAAAGTTCAAAGTTTAATCCTATCGTATTCTGTAACTCAAAGGTCGTTGGGGCACCACAGATGATCGTTTAACCAGCGTACTCCATCTTTCTCTGTCCTCAGCAACCCTCATGGCATCACTCAGTGTCAAGACAGTCCATTCTCAAATGTTGTTCTCCCACCTCTTTTTCTCCCTCTTCTTCTGCCTCCATGCACTGTGCCTTGCATGATGGTCTTTGCAAGGCCTGATGCTCTGGTGACGTGGCTGTACGTACCATCAGAGTTTCCGTTTCTTCAATTCACCACTGTTTAATAAAGTTTGAAATGAGAACAACTGGGGATTAAATGTCACCAGATAGAGCCCAACCTTGAATAAGGTTTAGGACATAGCAACTGTAGGGTAAAGACGAAGATTCTCTGTAGCAGCACACCATCATTCAAAGCCATTACATTCACAGTGCCACCTTATTACTAGTGTGCACTAACACCTCAATTTGTATTCATTGGTTCAATATATGAAAGAGCTGTGCTCCAAGGTGAAGCTGCCACTTGTGGTGATACGGTACAAGCCCCAGATTTGAGCGAAAAATATGGGGGTAATGCTGGTACGACGCTTGCTGTACCATCCCTACATGACCTTAGACCATCAAATTGGAACATTCATTCCAACGTATGGTTTGTACAATGCAAAAACCACTCACCAGGTGTCTAAAATCTTTGTAGCATTTTACTGGGTGAATAAATAGCTTTACCTGTATGTAAATATTAGTGCAGGTGACTTGAACTTGGCAGCTCGTTCACCCTATGGGCGACTTTATTTTTTTCTCACTCTTCCATTAACTTTCTCATATAAGATGACGATTACTTTTGTCACGTCTCGCACACATTTCATTGCTGGCTATGGCTGGGTCACTAGTCTAGCAGGCGACTGTGTTAGTCTTGTGGGTGAGTTAGTCTTGTGATTGAGCAGTCTGACTGGAGAGTTAGTCTTGTGATTAAGCAGTCTGACTGGAGAGTTAGTCTTGTGATTAAGCAGTCTGACTGGAGAGTTAGTCTTGTGATTGAGTAGCCTGGTAGGTGAGTTAGTCTTGTGATTGAGCAGTCTGACTGGAGAGTTAGTCTTGTGATTGAGCAGTCTGACTGGAGAGTTAATCTTGTGATTGAGTAGCCTGGTTGGCGAGTTAGTCTTGTGATTGAGCAGTCTGACTGGAGAGTTAATCTTGTGATTGAGTAGCCTGGTTGGTGAGTTAGTCTTGTGATTGAGCAGTCTGACTGGAGAGTTAGTCTGGTGTGCGAGTTGAAAATTCTGACTTTTACTTTCAGCACACCTGGTTTTGTACATTAGGATGTTTGACGTAAATCAATTTTAGTTCAAAGCGACATTAATAATAAACGTTATGGTTTTGTGGGGTTTGAAATTGGGTAGGTTGAGTTGCAGTTGAAGCAGGAAGAGTGCACTGTATTAAAAAAAAAAAAAAAGAATAATAATGTGATGGTGTGGTATATAATTTTGGATTTTCTTTTGTTGCTTTTACCAGTTCTTGTTGATGGGTTTATTAATCTGCAAGCAATGTTGTTGTATGACTGTGATATAATTTATGAAATGTCGTTTATGTGCTTCATGGCGAAAAAAAAAAAGTATTTTCGTGTACATTGTTTGCCTTTTGGCAATAATGTATCTGAATCTTTTGTTTAATTGTTTATAGTCGCAAGCCAAGATTGAGGGCGACAGACTTTATCGCCGGTAACAAGGACCAGTTGGAACAACTCCATGCCATGGGCATCCGCATTGCAACCATGACGGACGGCAGGGTTCAGCTGCTTCATACTGCTTCTGAGGTACGCTTGCCTTTTAGACAAATGTCAAGTAGACAAGTTGGGCGGGAAGATGTGAAGACAATTAAATGAGCCCACTGCCATAGCTCAGTGGCAGAGACCCCACCATTGTATTAATGGTATCCCCACTTTGTGAAAATTTAGTGCATTAAATTTCTAATCTGTTCTATCAATCTACTATCTTCTACAGTGGAACCTTCTGTATCCGTCTCTCTTGTATACGACTCCCTCGGTTATGTGACCTGAAAACTTCTGACGGATTCACTTCCAATAATAAATGACCTCTGGTATGTGACAACCTCGTTAATGCAACCAGCGACCATGTCTTAAGCCCTTTATACGACCGTCTTAGGCAATTTAAAAGAGATATCAGTTAATTTATTGACTGGAACTTTCTTTTTTTTCTCTCATGTTAGTTTACATCTGTTGTTGTCTGCTATTTCCGGTTCGCAAGTAAGGGACATTACTCGCCTACACTGGCTTGTCAAAATGGTGTCGCGCAAGTGGCGCAAGAGGACAGTTTTAAGTTTGGCAGAGAGAATGAAAGTGATTAAAAGAAGTGAAAAGGGGGATAGCTGTTTGTTTATTGCTAGAAGTTTAGACGTTGGGAAGACCCAAATTCAGCTTATCATAAAGGATAAAAAATTATGACTACATACCCCTCCGACCCTGACCCCTCCCCTTCTTCCCCTCTTATTTTCGGTATAAGATTCTCAGATATATCAGATTTTGGATGGTCTTATACCGGAAGTTCCACTGTATTTTCTTCGCTAGACCAGTCACCTACCTTTTTTGTTGAACTCTCTCAAAACTCCTCATCTGTGTATTTATGGGGTCTGTTGAGTCAGCTGGGGATATTGGACGCTTTCTGCCACTAGAGCTTTCTATGGTATTATTATTTATCAATGTAGACATTTTATATGTATGTGTTTTGTTAATATTTATGTATTTTGTTAATATTTTATAACGAGGTTTATATTCTATTTTATTTTTGTAAATGGGGAGAAGGACGGGGAGGGGAATAAATTAGAGTACATCCCCCGTGGGGATGCCAGGTGTTTGTGAATAAATAGTATCCCTACTTTGTGGACATTTATTGTTTTAAATTCCCACTGTTTCTGTCATTTTCATTTGTTCTTTCTTGTCCCTAATCTATTCCATCAATCTACTATCTTCTTCACTAGACCAGTCACCTACCTTTTTTCTTGAGAACTTTCCCAAACTCCTCATTTGTATATGGGGTCTGTTGGTTCAGCTTGGAGATATTGGATGGTTTCTGCCAAATAGTCACTAGGGCTTTCTATGGTATTAGCAATGTAGGTATGTTATATGTATGTGTTTTGTTAATATTTTATAATGATGTTTATATTCTATTTTGTTTTTGTAGACAGGGGTTTGACAGATTAGAAAACAGCTTCAGCGTCCCCTGCATGGGATGCCGTTATTGTAAAGTGACCGGCTATTGGAGTGCCTTCAGTATTACCATTAGGGTTGTTTCAGCAGATCTTTTATACAGATCTGGGCGAGTCCTTTTTCAGCCAAGTTGTGGTCCTGATTCGTCTCTTTGCAGTCTGCTAGACCCTTTAAACAATGACTAACTAACTAATTAATCAGTGGTAGAGTAGATCATGAAGGTGAAGGACTTTGTCATCTCATATTTGAGACCTTCAGTGATAGACTGTGTAATATTTGGTATAATGATGATTTCTTCCTCCCTGTTCTGCTGGGAACCGATTGTCTAAAATCCAGTTTTTTTTTTCAATAGACTTTAAATTGATTGGCTGATTGTCAGCTGTATTATAAGGCCAGGTTACTTCAGCCCTTGTTATTTGGGTGCGATTGTTTCAGGCTATGAGCCCCGAGGATGCAGAGGATGGCATGCAGTTTATGCAAGAGATGATCGAGCTGTCCAAAACGCAGCAGCAAGAAAGTCAGTGTATATCGTCTCCCTGTGTTGTGGGTCAAGTTTTGTCCTTGGTGCCATGATCAAACAGTTTCAGTGCGGTTGGGTGGTTGAAAGTAAATCCTTATTGAAAACTTGCAGGTAGATTTGAACTGCTGAGCTCACATTTCCTTTCAAAAGGACCGAAGCAGCCAATTCTGGCCCATGGCCTGACAAGGCATGAGTGAGCTCAGCTGACCTCAGACGTAAGAAGACATAGGACTAAGTGTGAGGTAAGGGCCCATCACAGGCTGCTGTCATCACAGTGAGATGAAATCCCAGATCAGCCATTGAATTCCAACACTGTAAGGATCACAATATATTTTGTTTCAGGCAAATTCTGTTATTATGTGGGGGGTTTTCCCCTCCCCCCCCCCCTTTTTTTTTTCTACGTAATAGAGCTTTTTCCGCTGTCAACCTGTTATTACATTATACAGGCAGTTGGCTCAAAAGTCAGGCTGAACCCAATATGAGGGCATATGCCTACACACCTCCTTTGTGTGATAGATCTCTGACACTCAGCTACCGTCAAGGTCGCCTTTTTCGTGGGAACTGGGCTATTGCAAGAAGTATTATTTGTTCTTTTTTTTCTTTTCGTTGTGGTCTGTGCTTATTTCACCTCATTGGCTGTTTTAGTGTTGTGGCACAGTTAAAGTAAAAGGACGTGATGGTTTGTTTCAGCTCAACATGACCCAATGTACGTCCATGTCAACCTCCCAGGTCTGGCAGAAAAGGTGGTGATAAGGGCTGGCCCAGCCCAGTTTGGCTATGAGCTCAAAGAAAGGGCCCCAGTGAGTTGGACTAATAATAATGATAATAATGAATACTATATACTCTATACTAGCTTTTCCTTAGATCACCAATCAGACGCAAAGTTTTGGTGATGTGTACCAACATACATGCTCACATGTTTCACACAACATTGACATACAGCATCAGAATTCCAATGGTTGACTTAGACCTTTGCCGCTATAAGAGTAACACTGATTTATAGGATTTTATTCGCACTCCCCTTCTCTTCCTCCCCATCCTCCCCCCATCACGCCATATTCAGCTCTCGCTCTATCACTTACCCACTGCGCTTCACTAACTTTCTCATCCCTAAATAATGATGATGATAATAAGGGTGATAATAAAACTGATTATGAAAATAATAATTTTGATAATGAGGATGATAATAATAATGTTGATGATAATAATAATAATAATGATAATAATAATAATAATAATGAGAATAATAATGATGAGAATAATAATAATAATGGTGATCATAATAATGATGATCATAATATTGATTAAGATAATAATAATGGTGATAATAATAGTAATAATAATGGTGACAATAGTTCTAATAATAATTATGATGATCATGATGATGATAATAATGATGAAATAAATAATGATGATGATAATAATGATGATGTTCATAATAAATAATGATGATACTACTACTACTATTGATAATGATAATAGTAATAGAGGTGTTAATAATGAGAATAGTAATAAAGGTGTTAATAATAATAATGATAATAATAATGATAATAATAATAAAAATTATGATAATAATAAGGAGGTTGATAATAATGGTAATAATAATAATAATAACGATAATATTAATAATGGTTATGACAATAATAAGGATGATAATAATAATGTTGATGATGATGATGATGATGATGATAATATAGATGACTAAAAGCTCCGCGATCTGAAGAGATCTAAAAAATTGCAGAAGGTGGTAAAGAAATCAGACTGGGTTTTTTTTTTTGGTTGTTTTTTAAAAGTGATTCTTCCAGTACCTTTATTGAAAGCATTTGCGTGCTTGTCTACGGAATATAGGTACTATGTTGTTACAGTTGTATATTGATGTGTGTGTGTGTGTGCAGATCAGTGGGATGATCGCAATAGCCAGGCCGTTCAAGGCTTGTAAGGAGTTGGAAAACGTCCATGAGCTGACTGGCCACATTGCCGTCGTAGAGAGAGGGGAGTGCATGTTTGTTGACAAGGTACCTACACTTCTTTCTTCCTTGTCCTAAATCATGGCATTCCTAATGATATAAGCACAAAAACAACAACAACAAAATAATGTTTATGCCTGTGTGTGTTTGCTTAAGTGTGTGTGTGTTTAACTGTGTGTGTGTGTGTTTGACTGTGTATTCAAAGAACTACTCTTGTTTTTGATTTGCAGGGCCAGAAGCAACTTTTCCAATATGAACTCTGGAGCGAATACATTTTTTATGTCTTATGTTTGTGTGTTGAGGAGCTGTAGGAGGGAAACTTTGTATGTATGTGTGTGTGTATGAGAGCATACTTGTAGGATTTGGTTACATTATTATTCCAATTAATATTATAGCTGTTGTGGTTTTCTGTTTCAATATTGTAGGCAAGAAATTTGGAGCGCATTGGTGCAATCGGAGGCATCGTGATTGGTAAGTCTTTGATTCAGTGCTGTTGTTCCTTGAACAGTGAGTGATAGCGTTGGCATAGTTTTATGTATGTATATCTTGTTTTAAATTTTCTGTCATGTTGTTTGTGTAGGGTCTTGTTTCAAAGTGTGTTCCTCCTTTTTAATTTATTGTGTCGTATCCTATAGTAGTCATAGATCATATTACACTCGTACTTGATTCTCTGCATTGGCTCTCTGTGAGGAAACGAATTGACAATAAGATTTTGTCACTTGCTTTTACATGTGTGCACCAGACTGCTACAGGATACCTGACTGAATTCGTCCTGTGTGTGAGCCACTTATCAAGTTTGCTCTTGTTCCCAATCCTCTTTTCACTTGCCATCTTCTGATGAGACAAGAAAAGATCTGGTGCCAGATCCCTACAGAATGCTGTTTCCAAATTATGGAATTCACTACCTGAGACTGTTAAAAGGGCAGACTGTGTCGAGTTGTTCAGGCGAAGACTGAAGACTTTCGATTACACTGAAGTAACTAAGCACCTCTCTCACTTCTGTTGTCCATCTCCATCCCTCACTCCCATGCCAGACTTTATCTTTCCTGTCGTTTTTGTTCTAGTTTTATTTCTTCTTATCATTCAACAACAGATGGAGACACTCGCATTACAAATGGACATCATCATCAAACAAACTTAACCATGATGAAACCTAGATAATGTAAATATGTATATTAGTGAATAAATGAAACAACCAACCTCTTTCTTTATTCCATTTCCAGTTAAAAGATGTTAAAGAAGGTAAAAAGTAAAACACTACTACAAGCGAAATTTAACATTGTCAAGGTTTGGCTTATTAAAAACCTTGGTTAAGACAAAACGTTGTCCAAGTATATATTTATATAGTCTTATAAAATGTCCCCAGAAACAAGGTATATCTGTTTTTGTATGGTTATCTGGGGACACAGTTTGGTATGTTCCCAGATCCAAGGTAACTTTGAAAAAAACGCAAGGAAAAGTAAGTTTCGTCTCCTCTAGGCGATGAATTAGGTCAAGCTGTATTTGTTTCTAGGTCAACTGTCTTTTACGAACCGTTTGAGAATGTTTTCGAACCGTTTGTTGATTCCGGATAGTGTCCTCACTTGGTTTCATACAATTTAAGAATCCAAGAAGGCAAGTGGGTTTTTGGGACGGAAAAAGCGCAATTTTGTAGAAAAAAGGATAGGGCATAAGCCAGGAATAGATCTACAACTAACTCTTTCCCGAACCCTTGTAGCAAAATTCCGCTCTTTCCGTCACTTTTAAACAGTGTTTTAGCATGTTCCCAGAAACAAGGTGTTTTCTGTATATATATGTATATAATTATAATTTATAATGAACTCTCTCAAAATGGCTAGCACCGTACAGCAACCATTAAGGAGCAAGGAATAAATACAAGCCAAGGGAGGCAAGTTGATTTAAACATCGAGTAACATTGTCAAATGTGTGAAATCAGCAACTAAGTTCCTGATTTAGTTAAATTGGCAATTGCTTGCCGAGAACACAAATTCGACAGGCTTTTGCCGAAATGGTGGAAAAGCTTTTCAAAGTTGACACATTCGTGAAATAAGCAACCGATGTTACGAAAACGGATATATTTTGGACTTCAAGGCCAACTGAAGAGTGAATATCTTTCAGTTGACCTTTACTGTACGTCAAGATCAGTGGTGCAGGCGAAAGTCATTGCCCACAGAGAACAGTTCACGTTCATGGGAGGCTGCTCAGCTTATGATCAAATATTAAAAGCTACTGTTGGTAAGCATACTTTGCCGAATTATTGCATAGGCAACCATGAACTCAAAAACAACTCGGAACTCAGTTGTTACAATAAAATGTAGATCAGACACCAAGTGGATAATTGTAAAGACACGAACAGATATCATCCGTCAGGTAATTATTATGGTGTCAAACATCGTCATTGTTGCCGACTTTGTAAAATCGGCAAAGGCGTCGATTTCAGAAATTGACATCTATTTTTGTGAAATCTGTTGCCTTTTCCTCTAATTTGTCAACTTTGAGAAGCATTTTCACTACTTCAGCAACAGGCTGCCGAATTCGCGTTCTCGGCAAGCTATTGCCAATTTCACGAACCCTGCAATTTCAAGATTATATTAAAAATGTAAAAATATTTACAAGCATCATTTTATTTTATTTTTTTCACTGCCTGTTCTCAAACTGACGTCCATTTTGATGCAGTCACTGCTGACAACGCGAAGCAATGGAATCGCACACATCATGAAACAATTCCCTTGGTATTTGGGCTCATTCATGTTCAATGGCTTCTCTCAATTCAGCGACTGTTGCAGGTTTTATGTTAGACTTTGTTTGTTAGGTATCCCCGTGTTACGTTGAAACGCGAATGATAGTACGTCGGAAACGCGCACGATAGATCTAATCGTTTCGATTTGCAAGGTATTCAATAATGGAGTTTATTTACCTTTGATTTGAGTTTGCATTGTTGTTAGGAGATGCTTTGTATAACGTTGATAATTTTCGTTAGTCGATATTGTTGTAGAAATTTCTGGATCTGCGTGTTTACTCTCGATAGAAATTTCCCGATACATGTCGAAGCAAGAAGATGTTCCGGAAGGAGAAGAAAATATGTATGACGTAAGACAGTAATGACGAAGTTAGAAGCGATTGGTTAAATTGCGTCAAACGAGATTGATCCAGGTTATTCGGGAGTATCAAGAGACTATTTAAGTGCCGCGCTGTTTCAAAAATAAGTGTGTTGTTGTTGATAGTGATTTGGAAAGTAAAACTTGAGAGTGGAAAGGCGATTGAGCGATTGTATGCAGTTGTTGATGTGTGCTGAATAAAAGTGGAAAACTTCATACGTCGACTCTGTGACTTGTGTGCTGTTTGGACGGGTTGCGTGGATAAACGAATCTGAGTTACACCCTATCAGGAATTCAGCATTGGGGCTGAATCAGATACTGATAGAAAACACCAACATCAAACCGAGTGTAACACCCCGTTTGTCTTAACATTTTATTAAACACCAAGTTTACAATTATTTAAAATGTGTATACATTATTTTGGGACACCCTGTGTACACATATATGAACTAGCAGTTTATTCCAATCCACTATTTCTTTTTTTCAGACCATGTAGAGGGCAGTAGCAGCGAGAAACAGCCCTTGTTTGCCATGTCAGGTGATGGGACCAACGACGTCTCCATCCCCATGCTATTTTTATACCACTCCCAGGGGCAGCAACTCTTGCAGTTGTTAGCAGACCACTCTTTTCTGCAGGTGACTTTGGCTGCTTCTGCAAGTACGTGAAAGATTTCCATTTTTGTCAGAAATACATGTGTTGTGTTGTGTTGTGTTGTGTTGTGTTGTGTTGTGTTGTGTTGTGTTGTGTTGTGTTGTGTGCTGTTGCTGCTGCTGAAAGGTTTCTTTCTGTTTGGCTACATTTTCCATTTTGATTGAATTATGACTTCACGTTGTCATGTACCAATTTATCATCTCAAAGAGCTGCTCAGGAAACTAGCCCAAGCCACCTAAGGCACCAACTTGCTGCTTGATGCACATGGGCTAACACCTCAGACAACTGAGTGCAGTCTGAATGACCAAGGGAGAATATGACCTAGTTCTTGCACGAGGCGTTTATTTTAATTGTATTCATTTATTCAAGCGTTCTTATAGAGCGCTTTTCCAGCTCAAGAGCTGCTTGCTCAAGGCGCTGGCTGGTACACGGTCTAAACCCAAGCCGCTGAGGCGCCCATTTGCAGCCTTTGGGCGCATAGTCTGACACCCAGACCACTGAGCACAGTCCTGGGTGACCGAGTATGGGAGGAAAGGGGCTTAGAGTTTTGCTGGATGTATTTGTGTAGTCAGCAATCATGTTATGTATCTGGCATTTGCCTCTCTGGGATCAGGATCTTTGAAGTCTGGGCCATGGAATGCATGTGTGCATATAAGAATGCTATTGTTTTCTTTCTTCTGGATCTATTTAGAACTGTGAACTTGCACATTTCATGTTTGTTGTTTTACTTCCAGATATACCTGCACCAGTGAGGCTAGCCACCCCCACCGGACCAGCAGACGTCGAAGTCTCCACAGGCCAAACTCCAGAATCTGAGCCGACGCCGTTGCTTTATCAACAGCCCCAGTTCCCGCCCGCCACGCCGACGGAAGGAGGTGTGAGGAGCGAGGTGGGGGAAGACGGAGAAGAGGAGGAGGAGGATATATTTTCTGCGCATTTGGACGACAAGTTTTACCATCACGAGGCTCAGCTGAGAGACCTGTACTATCTGCAGGTCAGTGTAAGCGTTGTTATATGGGTAGTGTGAATGTCATGGGGTTTTGTCTCTACAGTGTGAAGCAGTCCTTTTGCTGTTAGGGGACTGTTAGGAAGCTTATAACAGCAGGCAGCCCAAAAGCAACGCTGACCCCAGTCGTAGTGTTAGAGGCTGTAGAGGGCATACACTAGCCTGCACCCAGTCTACACTTGATAGATCTCTGACACTCAGCTAGCACAAGATCGCCTGCTTAGTGAAAACTGACCTGTTGTGGTCTTGACATGTTTAGATGTTACCAAATTTAGTTTCAGGGAAACAAGTTTGATTTTAATCCTATTTTTTTCAAAGGAGAAGAAGTAGAGAGAGTGCATGCATATAAGTATTTAGGTGTGGTTATCGATGATAGATTCACTTGGAAAGATAACACAAAATACATTTACAAGCGACTGCAAAGTAGAATGTTTTGTTTAAGAAAACTGAAATCCTTTAATGTAAAACAGGAAATTTTACAAATGTTTTATACAGCTGTAATAGGAAGCATCATTTCTTTTGGAATCTCATGTTGGGGAGGAAACGTATCACAAACAGAAAAATGAAGATTGGACAAACAGATCAAAAGGGCTAGTGGGGTGGTTGGGAGGGAACAGGATGACATAGCGACGATACATAGCAGACAAGTGACAAAAAAGCTGACTGCAATTTTGGCTGACAGTAACCATCCACTTTTCTGGGAATTTGACTCTCGACGGATAGACAGGAGTGGACGCTTTAGGGCACCAGCGGGAACATCAAATAGGTACAGGAACTCATTCATACCACTTGCCATTCAAGCACATAACAAACAAGTCGGTAGGTCTTACTAAACATACTCTACAACTCTCATGCAGCTTAGTTAGTTTAATTATTGTTCTTTTTTTTTTTTTTTTTATTTTTTTTTTATGTTTTTGTATAAATAGTTTATATGTTTACACACTAATAAGTTTTAAATTCTCATATTTATCTGTTCTTACGTTAACCCGTTTTACTGCTTAATTGAAATATCTGCATTATGAAAATATGTCCATGTGTTTGAAGATCATTAATAATGTATAAATATTTATGTGTGTGTAAAAGAAGAATGAATGGACATGTTTAATTGACAGACAATGTAATTTCCATGCTTTTGGATTAATAAAGTAATATCTTATCTTATCTTATCTTATGATAACTTTTAGTCACTTTTGAGCTCAGATGAGAGGTCTAGACTCTATTATTTATACAAGTTATCAGCTTTTTGGAGAATTCGGGGGGTTTTTGGTAGTGGAGAGAGAGAGAGAGACAGTGTGTTTGTGTATGCAAGTGTTGAGGACAAAGAACGGATTAACAATAGGGCTGGACAGTTTTACCGATACGTAACTGTATTCAGGTTCGGAAACGCGACGGTACAGTATACTGGTGCGGGTGCCCAAGGTTCGGTTTACTGGGAAATCTCGACAACACATAACGCAACAGTGGGCGACATCTTGTCCGCCCAGAGAGCGAGCCTACAGCCCAAACACATGGATAGGCAGCTGTTCTTGAAGAAGAACTTCTAAAAACAGCAGCTTATCCACGTGTTTGAGCATAACACCAGTCGCCTATCCTTCTGAACTCTTAAAGTTCTTAAAGACCTTTCCCGTTGAATGTTTTTGTTTTATTTTTTTTTGTAGTTTAAAGGTTGCTGATGTTCTAAACAGTGATTTATCATAATTTGTTTTGAAGGCGTTCAAGCAATAATAAAGCTTCAGTTTCTATGGAAATGTGGTTCTTTGAAACTGTTTTGAAGTGTATGGCAATCTTTGTTTTGCGTCGGTCACTACTGTCAGTGCTATATCCCACTTGATTGTAACACTTAACATCTCGGTATACCGGTACGAAATACCGATACGACCTAAAAAAAACGAGGTAATACTGGTACGACTTTGACCCATGGTACCCAGCTCTAATTAACAAAGACAGATTAAGTTTTGTGTTTGTGCTGGTGTACCTCCTTGCATTTTACCTTGCGCGTCTAAAAGCACTAGATTGCATTCAACAAAATAGGAAAACAGCAACTGAACAAATCTTTCGAAAGAACGGTTCAGATCTCGATATGTTCTATCAACTGTTCTCATGATTTTGTTGTTCTTATTCAGTGTTTTTAACTTTAGCGTATGTATCTTACATAAGTTACGATATTGCAACGTGTGTTCAAAATAAATTAGCTATTAACACTTGTGTTTATGAAAATGTAGCATATCTAAATAAGTATTTAAAAACACATTAGCATATTTAATATGTATTTAAAGTAAATTAGCTTGTTAAAACAGATCCCTTGGATTGAAATTAACATGGAAACAAGATGGCAAGCCTTTCAAATGTGTTTCCATACACTCACACTCATAGCTGAAAAATAAGCGTGTTCCAAATTATTAATTTTCTTGGCTGTGCTGTGACTCCACTTTACTGTAACGAAGCAAATCCAATAATAATAGTAATACTGGATGCAGACCTGCCTACTCTCCCGCTTTTGGCGGGAGACTCACGCTTTTGACATGCATCTCCCGCTCTCCCGCCAGCGAACTTGTTTTTTCCAACCTAGTTCCAGTCATTCGCCGAAAAAGGCAATTACCGAAGTCGAACGAAGCTCTCCGAGTCGAGCGAAGCTATCCGATGTTTTACAAACGAATGCTGGCAGGACTACGTGAAACCACAGGCTGGGAAGTCTCGTCTTTCGTAGGCCTCAATTACATACTATACTACGTACGTATGTAGTAGGCCCACGAGTTTACAAAGACGAAAGAAAAGACTTCAGAGCCTGTGGTGAAACATCCGTGCATAAAAATAGCCGATTAAGTTTTGATATGATGATGATGATCATTGAAGTCAGGGTGGCGACGTGGTGATTCGTCCTTAACGCTAACGCAATAGGACGTTAAGCTTCGTTATTCCTAGATCTAATCTATTTCGATCTGCACAGCTTCAAGCTGTAAGTCAAGTCGAGATTCGCATTTTGAAGCAGTTAGTATTATTATTATTTTATGATGATTAATATACTGACACAAGTAGTAATAAAGAGTAAAAGTAATACATAACACATAATGCACACATACAACGATTTCACATCTATATCAACACTAAAACCATGACAAAACTTGATACCTTGATGTCCCTTCAGCACAACAAGGAAAAGCAAGTTTATAATGGTCTAAAAAAACTGACATTTTTATTGCAAGCACCAAAGCAATTATTTATTTAACTAATATTATTCTTTTTAACTGATACAGTAAATTTGTTATATGTATTTCAATGATATGTATTTTAATGAGAAACACATCTTTAAAAAATGTTGCGTGGCAGGCGGAAATTTCCATAAATCATCTGAAAACTTTGGTAAATCTATAAGAAAAAATTAACCAGTAACACCATCTGAATATTTCGGGTTACACCCAACTTCAGCAAAAACAAACAAGACGTCACTGACCATATTTACACCATTGAGCACGCACAGCAGCACACTATTCTTTTCTTTTTTTTAAAGGTAGGAATAATAATAATAATAATAATAATAATAATAATAATAATAACAATAATAATAATAATAATAATAATAATTTAGGGAAAAAAATAATAATAACAAACAAATAATAATAATAATAATAATAATAATAATAATAATAATAATAATAATAACAAACAAACAAAACAAATAAATAAATTAAAGATTTAACTAAATAACTATACTACTACTACTACTACTACTGCTACTAGCGAAGTTGTGGTCTTGATTTTGTGGTCCTGATTCGGCTTTTTGCAGTCCGCTGGACTCTGTAAGCAATGAATAACTAATTAGCTATTAATTTAACTCTGATCTCGAGTTGTCTTGATTTTGTGGTCCTGATTCAGCTCTTTGAAGTCCGCTGGACCCTGTAAGCAATGAATAACTAACTATTACTTGAACTCTGATCTCGAGTTCCTATCCTATCCTATCCTGTCCCATAACCCGAAGGTCGTAGGGGCACCACAGATGATCGCTTAACCAGCATACTCCATCTTTCTCTGTCCTCAGCAGCCCTCATGGCTTTGCTCAGTGTCAAACCAGTCCATTCTCGAATGTTGTCCTCCCACCTCTTTTTCGGTCTCCCCCTTCTTCTACCTCCTTGCACTGTGCCTTGCAGAATGGTCTTTGCAAGGCCTGATGATCTGGTGACGTGGCCATACCATCGGAGTTTCAGTTTCTTCACCACTGTGAGCAGGTCATCGTGTTGTCCAATGGCTTGTGTGATGGTCTGTCGGACTTCAATGTTGGTGATGTGTTGGGTATAGGAAATGCACAGAAGTCTTCTGTAGCACCTCATCTCCATGCTTTGTATTCTTCGTTGGAGATCTGCTGTGAGGGTCCATGCTTCGCAAGCATATAGGAAGATGGAGATGACCAGAGAGCGCAGCAGTCTTACTTTGGAATGTAGACTGATGGTTCTGTCTTTCCAAATGGGCTTCAACCTTGTCAGGGCAGCAGTTGTTTGTGCGATCCTGGAGAGGATTTCCTGTCGAGACCCATTGTCTGACACAATGGCTCCTAAATATTTGAAGCTGTGCACTGTGTTGAGGGATTGGCCTTGTACTTTGATGTCCGTGTTGATGCCATTGGTGTTGTTGGTCATCATTTTGGTCTTCTCTGCACTTATTTCCATTCCATAAGCTCTGGAGTTGGTGTCAAGCCTCTGTACAAGCTGTTCAAGTTCTTGTTCCTCTCCAGCCAATCCATCAATATCATCCGCAAAACGAAGATTGGAGATTGCTCTGCCCCCTATGCTGACTGTGCCTTCGTGATCTGCAAGAGCATCTGACATGATGCGCTCTAGGAAGATGTTGAAGAGTGTTGGAGAGAGTAGGCATCCTTGACGCACACCGATTGTTGTTCTGAACCAGTTCCCGATGACGCTGTTATGGAGGACTGCACTGGTAGCCTTGTCATACAGGCTTTTGATGACTTCTATAATTTTAGGGCTGATGTTGTAAACTTTCATGGTTGCCCATAGAGCTGCATGCCAGACTCGGTCAAATGCCTTCTTGAAGTCTATGAACACATGATATAGATGTTGTTGGTGCTGTAGGTATTTCTCACAGATTATTCTGAGGTTGAAAATCTGTTCAGTGGTACTTCGCCCTGCCATGAATCCTGCTTGTTCTTCAGCTATGATTTGTTCAGCTTGTGGTTTCAACCTGTTGAGTATTATTTTCTGGAGGACCTTGCTGGGATGGCTGATGAGGCTGATGGTGCGGTAATTTTCACACTCCTGAAGGTTACCTTTTTTGGGAAGAGTGATGACAAGCGACTGGGTCCATGGTGTAGGCCATTCCCCACTCTGCCAGATCTTGTTACAGATAATGGTGAGAGCATCAGTCATCGCTTCTCCTCCTGCTTGTAGCAGTTCCGCTGGTATGTTGTCCACTCCCGCTGACTTCCCTTTCTTCAGCGATTGCACTGCTGCCTCAACTTCTTCCCGGAGAATTGGGAGGATTTCTTCTTCTTCTCTGCTCTCGGGACATGCTAGAACTGATGGGTCTCCATTTGGTGTATGGTTGTAAAGGTCAGAGCAGTACTCTGTCCATCTGTCCAAGACTTCTTGTTCTTCTGTAAGGCAAATGCCAGACTTGCTTTGGATAGTGGAGACTTTGGGCTGTTTAACACTTGTCAGCCGCTTCACCGTCTGGTAGGCCTTCTTGCTGTTGTTCTTGTTCAGATTGTTCTCTATTTCCTGGCATTGATCTTCTATCCAGTTCTCCTTTGCTGTGCGCATGCCTTTTCGGATGTCATTGTTGATTTTTCGGTAGACATCAGCTCCCTGTGAGGTGTTCTTTTTCTTTTTTAACTCTCTTCGTTTATCACACAGATCCAAAAGTTCAGGTGTGATCCACGGCTTCTTCTTTGGTCGGTGCTTGCCAAGGATCTCAGTGGCGGCATCTGTTACAGCTGAGTTGAAGGTATTGGTCATGGTGTTGACATCTACTTCGCCTGCCCCCAAAATAAGCAGTGGTGCAAATTTCCCTCCAATTGTGGCCTGAAATATTTTTGCCACCTCCGGGTCTTGCAGTTTGTCCAGGTCGAACTTCAGCCTAGTGCACTTTGCTGTATTTACTCTCTTCAAATGGAGCCGGAAAGACATCATCACGAGATCGTGGTCACTTCCAATGTCTGCTCCTGGAAAAGTGCGTGTCCTGCCAATGTTGATGCTTGATCTGAAGCGTTTCTTGACCATGATGTAGTCGATCTGGTTGTGATGTTCCCCGCCGGGACTGTGCCATGTCCATCGTCTGGATTTTTTGTGGAGACCAAGCGTGTTTGCCAGTACCAGATTGTTGTATCTGGCAAACTCCAATAGCCTCAGACCCCTGTCATTTGTCTCGTTGTTGCAGTGGGGTCCGCATGTGTCTCCCCAGTTGTGGTGCGCATCTTGGCCAACCTTGGCATTCCAGTCGCCTTGCACTATGACTATGTCCTTCTTCGGCACTTGGTCAAGGACCGCCTGTATATTTTCATAAAAATCCTCCACTTCGCTGTCTTCATAGTCTGATGTTGGGGCATAGGCCTGGATGATGGTAATGTTGAAAGGGGTTGCTCTCAGACGGATGGTAATGAGTCTACTGGAGACTGGGCGGCAACCCATGACAGTGGCTAGAATGTTCTTGTGGACCAAGAATCCAACGCCGTGTTCGTGCCTGTCATCTCTACCGCTGAAATAGAGCTTGTGGCCTTTGTCAGTCGTTGTTTCACCTAGGCCTTTCCAGCGCAGTTCGCTGATACCTAGAACGTTCCATCGATAGTGGTCCAGCTCGTGGGCCAGTTCTTCTAATTTTCCTTCCGCAGTTAGGGTCCTGACATTCCAGGTTCCTATGACGATGTTGTTTCTCGTGCGGATCTTGCTAATTTGTCCATCAGTAGCATACTTTTCACCTCCGTCCTGGTGGCCAACGGAAGGCGCGGTCCTTGTGTAGCCGGGCGACGACCGATCCGGCATGGAATTAGTGGATAGCCTCATCAGTTACCTCGAGTTATTAAAATAAAATTCCCTTAGCCTACTCGTCCTTCTCCGGAAATTTAAAGATATTATAAAGTATAGGTCTAAATATTATTAATTATAATAGATATAGTTTATACATTTATTTACGTATAAAACAAACAATACAGGTCTAAAGTAAATTAAGCCTATGTATACTGTATACATGGAAATGTGGAATACTATTATTAGCCTACTGCTGAGAACTAACAAAATGCAAATCAAGGAACGCAACTATTAAATATGGTCGATAATAACAACGTATACCGTTGCGAAATGCTAATCTGTGTAAATCGAACAGAATTAGAAGCAACAGCGAACATTTTTAATGTCAGCTAGTCGTAGTCATGCAAGCATCATTTCGTAACACATCGGGGAGCTTCGTTCGACTTCGGTGATTGCCTTTTTGGGCGAATGACTGGAACTAGGTTGGAAAAAACAAGTTTGCCTCCCGCCAACGGTCCAATTTCTCCCGATTTTTCCGATTTTTCGAGTCAAAAAGTAGAAAATATTTTTTGCGCGTTCTTGCGCGGTATTTAGTCAACTTTGTTAGTCAAGGATAATATTTAGTTTCGGCTTCCGTATCGCTTGCTCTGATTGGCTGATTTACGGGCTTTGGCCAATCAGAGACTCAGACTGCTTTTCGTTGATTTGCAAGGCTTGAAAATGGCGACCAAAAGAATGAGACTGCATGAAACCGACGACGAAGACGGAGTCGAAGAACTTTCTCAGCAAGCTAGCAACAGCAAGAAGATCAAGAAAAGAAACTACAGGTGTTCTTTCAAAACTAACCTCACTACTAAATGCAAAAACATTGAAAACTCTGCCAAAAGGGACAATTACGCTAGGTGTACAATTTGTTGCATAGATTTCTCAATTTCTCACGGCGGAGCTAATGATGTAAAAAAACATTTAAGTAGGGCCAAGCATAAAGACATCGAGAAACTCGGTTTGATGTTGGTGTTTTCTATCAGTATCTGATTCAGCCCCGATGCTTGAATTCCTGATAGTTGTGTAACTCAGATTCGTTTATTCACGCAACCCGCTCAAGCAGCATACAAGTCACAAAGTCGACGTATGTAGTTTTCCACTTTTTATTCAGCACACATCAACAACTGCATACAATTCTCAATCGTCTTTCCACTCTCAAATTTACTTTCCAAATCACTATCAACAACAATCTCAACTTTTTTAACAGTGCGGCGCTTATATAGTCTCTACATACACGGGAACAAACGAGAATAATCCTACATAAAACACCACAACCAATCAAAATTAATTTCATCATCACGTGACTCACGTCATACAACCTCATTTGGAATGGAAGCTTCCATGGTAACCAACAGAATAATCCACACGCTTCGATCGATAGTAAACAACCGACTCGAGAACGTTCTCAAACAATATCGAGCAACTAAAAACATCAACGTTACACAAAGCTTCTTCTAATAACAACGCAAAATCAAATCAAAGATAAATACACTCTATTACTGCATGCGTTGCAAAATAAAACGAACAGATCTATCGCGCGCGTCACACACAAGCCTACCATTGCACGCGCTTCACACATAACATCGTGCGCATTTCATACGCACCATTCGCGTTTCAACGTAACAGAAAGAAACAACAGCGAAACAACAGAAGTTGGGCCCATATTTTTAAAAAAAGTAGTGATTTGCAGCAAAATATAACAAATCTGAGGCACAATTTTTGTTTGTGCGATGCATGCATTTTGTCGATGATGTCGATGCCAAAATCTCCCGCTTTTTGATTCCCTGTCTCCCGCTTTTACTCTGAGGGTGGTAGGCAGGTCTGTGGATGCTATTCTCACCTTATTCCTAAAATCAGACTCAAAGTGCGGTGATCTGTAACCAACATACACGCTCACATTACAGCCAACACAACAAACACACAGTCATCACTCAAACATGCGGTGTAAAGGCACGTCACTAGTGGAAGACGGAAATCAAATTTTATTTAGAAATTGTAGACAGAATTGTAGACATCCAGTACCATTATTGACAGATATCCAGATAAATCTTAAAATGCAAAAACAAGGGGAAAACTCTGTGAAAAAGAAGGATCTCTGTAACCTCTCTTCTCCTTCCACCCCCCATTCCCAAAATAAATCCTGTCAATAATTTTCATGAAAGGGGACTCCACCATTTTCCTTGAAATATTTTTTTGAGACCCGGAGGTATGTGGTTTCTTACTATGAAAGTAATGTATTCTTTTGTTTGAAATAAAAATTCGGTCTCATCTTTGTGCAGATTGGCACCCGCTATCTACACCTGAACATCGAAACACGACCCTCGGCCACCAAACCACCGCCGTTGGAGGAACGGGTGGACAATTTTATCTTTGACGTCCTCCCTGACAAGTCCAAAATGATCACCACCAAACTGTCCTACCAGTCCCCAGGATATGAACGCAGCAAGCCTCAGCTCAACCAGGTTGGTCTACGTTGCCACTCCTTCGGTTAAAAGGTGTTCCCGCCCTTTTCTGTAAGGCCAGCTTCTTTAGGGAAGTTGCTATCTCCTCTCCATCCCTGCTTTGTCTTCCCCGGTCCGAAATAGTCCCCGGTACGCATTCACAGGGGATTGGACTGGGGTGTGTTGTGCGTTTCCATCTTTGTGTGTCTTTAGGGGGTTGCCTTTTGAGTATGGTCATCCATCCAAATACTAACCCTGCCTGAATTTGCTTAATATGTAACATTGCTAGCTTGTGCTCAAACCAATACACAACTGCGCTACCCAAGGCTGTTAGTTAAAGGTCGAAAAAAAATCTCTTTTTTTTTCTGCATGTTCACGTGAGCTGAAAATTCTGAGAATGTAGGATTTGTGTAGTTAGGTGTATAGTTCTTTCTACTTTGAAAAAAAGTCAAATTTTGTTGTTTTTGTGTGTGTGTGTGTGTGTGTGTGGTTTTTGTGTGGTTTGTTTTGCATGTGTGTGGGGTTTTGCATGTGTTTGGGGTTTTGCATGTGTTTAGGTTTTTGCATGTGTGTGGGGTTTTGCATGTGTGTGGGGTTTTGCATGTGTGTGGGGGAGGGAAAGAGGGGAAGAGGAGATGTTGTATGCTAATTTTTGGTTTTGTTTAGCAATTTTTGTTGGTTTTGTGTTGCAAAGTTTTGTTTTTGACATTTGTAGAAACATTTATTTTCAGTCAGCGGAAGTCATTTTCTGTTCACTTTATAAGGTAGTTGAATAGATGTAATATTTACTTCCTCTTCCTCATCTACTTCTTCTTATTGATTGGGCAGAGAGCCCAGTTCTGTCCTGAGCAACAGTAAATGTTGAAGAGCATACTGCTGACTTTGCAGCAAGAAGTCGCCAAGAAATAGGCATGCCATGTTATAAGAGACATGTGTCGCAAAAGTTAAGGAAAAAACTATGGCCTTGTAGTCAGTAATAATTGTGAAATGTTCAACTGTTGCAGATGTATGTGGACGCGATACACCTTATCCAAAAGCACACCAATTTCAACGAGCTTCCTCACTCCGTCGACTACCTGCGTGCCATCGCTCGGGGCCTCGAGGCTGGATATTTTGGGATATCCAGGGTTGACCCTGACGTCCTGACCCTCATCCGCAGCCTCAGTCGCCAGCTGCAGTATATTCACCTCTTCCCGGATCAGCCGGACAGACCGAGTGCAGATCAGCTGGCTGGAAACCACTTGCTGCCGGAAACCACATCATCGTCCCTCCCATCTGGTTTGCCAGAAATGGAAGCAAGGAACAGGGAGGGAAGGAGGGAAGGGGAAAATAGAGAAAGAGGTCAAGGTGGAGGTCAAGGTCAGGGTCAGTATGTGAAGTTAGTCCCTGAAGGTGAAGGTGATGCAAGATATGGAGCCACAGTGGACAGGGAAGGGAATTTGAACTTGGTGCGTGATGCAAACGCTCACGCCCCCCACAAAGCCAGGAACGCTTACTCGGTGCGCGTGTCCGGTGACTCTGAGGACACAGTGACGGTGAAAATCACCGACGACGAGGCCAGCATGAGCCAGTCGGAGACTTTTAGGGTTAGAGACAACACCGGTGAAATCAGCAATGGTGGTGATGGCAGTGACGCTGATTCTCTATCTCTCCACTCTTCCAATAGTCCTAAGTTACACTTGCCAGACCAGGCTTCCTCTTCCCAACAAGACAGCCAGTCCTCAGGGTTTTCTAGTTCTACCTCCAGCCAGTCACACTCCTCTTCCAACAGCCAATCAGAAGGGTCCTCACATACCTTCAGCCAATCAGAAGGTTCCTCTCAAACCCAGCGCCAGTCAGAACGTTCCTTACAAACCCTCAGCCAATCAGAAAACTCCTATTTTTCAGGTGGTAAGGAAGGGGAGGAGTCTAAAAGGACAGACGAGCAGCCCCAACAACACAGACAGAATGATGAGTTGTGATAACATGCATATACCGAAAATACATATATTTGCGATGCCTGAAATCTCAATCAAGGGGAGGTATGGGGGAGCAAGGTTTGTGCTGTTTTTTTTTTTTGTTTTTTTTTTTTAATGGAGAAAGGGAGAGAGAGAGGGTGGAAGTGGGGGTGAGGGTTGGGGACAAGGAAGAAGGGGGTGGGTTTGGTGGTTGTGGCAGGTGGATTAGGAGAGTAATGAGTTGGGTGGAATGTAGGTGTAGATTTTGGACGATCACTGAGGGAAGGGGCAGTAACTCACAGCATTAGACTAGAGATGTATATCCTTGTATGCATTTTACTCCAGCATGGGCGCGCGCGTGAGTGTATGCGGGCATGTGTGTGTGAGCATGCTACTGTACATGCATGAGCGTATTCATAGAATTAGGTTGAACACAGCGTCGAAGAGACTTAGGAGTGGAGAAAGCTTTGTCAGATTTGATTTTATATACAGGGTCCTTTATTCATTGTACTACCATTTATTACTAATATTGTGGTTGCATGAAAGGGGCTTCAGAGTTATCTTTCTTTTTTTAATGTCGTGGGGTGGTGCCCAAGCCAATTTCAATGCACATTTTATGCAACATATAAGGGGCAAAGTATTTATTTTGTATTTTAACTAAATGTACTTGTTTGAAAGTGAATTTTATTTTATTTTATTTTATTTTTTTAAATAAATATTAAAAAATTAGGTTAGATTTTTGGAAAGGATAGTGTCAGAGGAAGAGAAAGCGCACCCAATATGTAAAGAAAATATCAAATCTTAACGGTGAAGGTATTTGAACTCGTTTAAATGGACATTTTATCATGTACAGTAACTTGCAAAGGTAACTCAATTGTCTGTGTGTGAGCGTTTGAGAACAAGTGGTAAAAGATGATGAAGAAAGAAAGAAGATAAAAAGAAAGTAATTACAGATCACAAGTTTGTATATAAGTGTAATATAAAAGAAGAAACATTTTAAAAGAAAAATAGAGAGAGAGAAAGAGAAAGAATATAACAATATTTTAATTTAAAAATATAGAAATAAATACTTAAATTTTTGAAAAATAGATGAAGAATTTAGGGATTGCAAGTTGAATATAACTGTAACATAAAAGAAAAATGTACATCAAAAATTTGGGAAGGGGGGGGGGGGGGGAGAATAAGAATGAAAAGAAGTGATTGGCAGTGAACAGTAAAAGAAGGCAAGGTAGAAGAAAGAAAGAAGAAGATGAAAAAGAATGTGTAAGAAATTTCAGTCACAGTATACAATTTTGGGTGATCTGTAATGCGTTTTGTGTTTTGATATCGATACATTGTAAAACTTCTTTTTTTTAAAAGGAATTAACATATGAAATAATCTTGAGTATTTTTTTTAATTGGTTAACAACAGAAAAAGTCACAATGAGTTACAAATCCTACATTAACAGAGAGAGAGAGAGAGAGAGAGAGAGAGAGAGAGAGAGAGAGAGAGTTAAGTGATAGAATTAGAGAGAGAAAATATATGTTTGTATGAATGTAGATAGGGGAAAGTAGAGCAGTGGAGGGGGGGGGATGGTGGGAAAGAAGGGAGGGAGGTGGGGGTAACATTTTTATTACAGAATTTAATAGATTTTGGTTGTAGAAATTTATTATATTTGGTAAATGTTTTGTTATTTATTGATGGTACTTTCGTTTCAGTATATTTTAACTGAGAAAGTTTTATATAACAAGATAAATTTTTTTTTTAATCACACTCACATACGAACACGCTGGTTATTGTATTTTGTAGTAAATAATGTAAATTTGAGTCTTTTTTTGTTATCAAATTATAGGAAATCGTCTTACGGTTTGTTGTTGTTTAGAATATTATATATATATATAACATTCAGAGTGGTTTGACAAGAATCTCCCTATTGAAAATCGCATATAACTTTAGTCAATAGTACGGGGTTTGCATGGAACAAAATGTCCTGCGATCCTTATCAGTAGTGGAATTACATTGCTGTGTCTCTGCTGAGTTTGCCTCACAGAGACCAGAGCAGCCTGTAATGGCCGATCGCTTGACACTGCATGAGCTAGCCCCAGCTTACTTAACACAAGACCAAGTGTCGGGCAGCTCTGGTCACTGTGAGGTGAAATCACAGACCAGCAACTACATTGTAGCACTGTAAGGACCACGGTGCATGTTGTTTCCAGCAAATGCTGCGCTGTTTACCACAGTTCTTGGCAGTGTTCAATAGGGAGTTAGTTTTGAACCACCTGTGACATGCCTGTATATTTCAATAATTTGTATCATAAGAACAAAGACACCAATGCGTGTTCTTCGAAATTTCTTTTTTTTGTGTGTGTAGAGATAGCCATGGTTATTTCAGTAACAGATTGTGATAAACCCCCCATTTTAAGTATGTGCTTGTGTGCCGTGGGATGAATGTGTGTTTGTGTGTCTGTGTGTGAGAGAGGGTGAGTGTGTGTGTGTGTGTGTTTGAGAGAGGGTGAGTGTTTAGAATGGTGTGTGTGTGGGTGTGTGTGTGTATGCATGTGTGTTTATCGGTGCACGCTCACTTGAAAATGTTCCACCGCCTTCTTCGAAAAATAGTCACAAATGGCTCAGTAACTGTATGTACATTCATATATGTGTGTGTTTGTGCGTTTGTATGTTTGTCTGTCTTTGTGCGCATGCCTTTGTGAGTGTGTTTATCCGTTTAATATATGTGTCTGTGTGTGTAGTACGTGCATGCATGTGAGCGTTAAGTTGCTATTGTCAATAGGAAAAGGCACTATATAAATTACCCCTTATATTATACACTACCCAGTCTAAAAGGTTTTGAGAATTTGTTAGGTATATCATGTACAAATTGTTAGCTGAGCTGCCAAACTTTCCTTTTTGCTCATGTACAGTTTCAGATTACATTTGGATGTCTGAAAAAACCCTCATTTGCCTTTTGTTCTTTTTATTTCTTTTGTGATGCTAAGTAAAACATAACCTTTATTCGTTGTCTTTATTTTTAACATTTCACATGAGTTTCGTGATGCTATGGCATCTGTGTGTTATTTCTTGCCAAAAAGGAAGAACTGCTTTACAACGTTGGGTTTTTTAGTTGAATTTTTATTCCTTGACAAGGGCTAAAGAGTTAGTCTGCTGACCTATGTCATTGAAAGAAATGGGGAGCTATCTCTAGCAGAGCAAGGGAAATTGCAGATACCAAGTCGTGGCTAAGCAAATAGAGAGAGAGAGAGAGAGAGAGAGAGAGAGAGAGAGAGAGAGAGAGAGAGAAAGAGAGAGAGAATGGCTGCACATACTGACTGTGTTTGGAATCACCTGGAGTGTACAACCTGGCGTGCCCACAACATGACCCTCATAATCCAGCCCAACTGTACAGTGCCCCTACACTCCTTCGGACAAGAGTTACAAAAACGAGGTCTAGCCTCCGCAAGTACGCATGCGTGCCATGGCACTGTCTTTAAAAGATCCTCATGTCCTAGATGGGTGAGCGCCACCTACAGCAACGCACCCAGCAAGCAACTAGATCCTGTTCCTTCTCAGTCGTTCAGGAACTGCTCAGTTGTCTGGTTGAGTTGGCACGTTGGGCCACGTGTGCTAAGATCCTTTCAGACAGCTCCTTTGAGCTACTTTTTGAGTTGGTGCAGCGCGGTATAGCTGAACAATTCAAGCGGTACAATTGTAGATCTATACATACACTAGGTTGTGTGTAGATGTACGGCCATGGAGCCTGAATTACACATCATGGGTTGTAGTTCTTTCACTTGTGTGAGTGCAGACGGTGGGTGAGAAAAAGAGAGAGTGAGCGTGCAAAAGAGAGGGGATGGAAAAGACACACCTTTTAGCTGAGACTTACTGAGAGTTAACACCAAGTGGCAAATGTCTGCTACACTTCGTGGGGAGGGAAAAAGGAGGAGGGGGGGTGGTGTGGGTGCCCAAAAATTCAAATGTGAGAAACAAGCACACCCAAGTTTGATTTTCATTCTGTGATAATAACCCCCAACGTTGTACATTTTGGATTGTTTTCTCGTTTGCCATGGGAGTAAGTATCTGAAAAATAAATATGCCTAAAGAAAGAAATAAAGTTTTGTATGAATGTTTGAACATTTTTTTAAATTTTTGTTAAATGTATCACTATTTCAATTTTTGTTGTCTTTGTGAAAGAGAGGCTAGAGAACAACCTTGTGTTAGTGTTTTATTGTTGTTGTGACAAGGTGACATTTGTTTTCTGTATATTTTGTTTGATAAAGAAAATAATTGAAATATTTATTATAGATTCTTTGTCTTGAACAATGTGTTGTTGCATTTTATCAATGATTTTTGAAATGAGTCTGAAGTTTTGATAAAAATTGCAAAGAAAAAGAACACACATGTACACACACAAAGTATCATTGACGCTGAAATGACTATTTCTTGTATATTCATACATTTTTGTGTGTCTGTCTAATATTTGATAGTGTTTAATCTAAACATCTCATCCGAGTGTTCTAATGAGCGTCTGCTAAAAGTATCAACTGACTTCTCTCTCTTAGAATATTTACAGGCGCATACCCATAAATTCAGTGGAGCGTGACCACACGCTGACAGCGTACGCTGCAAGGATTTGTATGTGCACGACGAATTCTGTGCCTGTGCCACACGGAATGAGCACTAAAAGGGCTATCATTGCTAGAGGCCCTGTGAGATTCTATGGGGGTTCCATTTACTTTTAAAGTTGCTTATAGGCTTTTAGGAAATCTTTCATCTCAGTGATGTGGATTAATCTAACTTTGATCATACAATCTAGTTTGAAAAAAGAGAGAGATAGAGAGAGACGATTTTATGTTGTAAAGGTGTTCTTGCTGTTACTGGAACCCCAGTCAGTGAATGCATTTATAATTGTTGTTGAAATGCAGAACAATGTTATCGTCTGTTGTTGTACTGAACTCTTCCTAAGGCTAAGGTTCTTCCTTCATATGTCACAATGATTTGAATTTACTTAAGGCTAAGGTTCTTCCTTCATGTGTCACAATGATTTGAATTTATTTTTAAATTGTGTGAGTGAGAGACTGAGAGGAGAGGAAAAAGAGAGGTGGGTGGGAGGGAGGGGAGGAAAAGGGGGGGTGGGGAAGGAGAGAGAGAGAGAGAGAGAGAGAGAATGAAACCAGTGTACAAGTTTGCAAAAGACAGAGGTGTCAAGAGATTGTGTGTGCGTGCATACATGCAATGAGGGCCTGAGTGTCTGTTTGAGGGGCCGAGAGGTTCTATATCAATATGTATGTATGTACATTTAACATCAAGCATAGGAGCATTACACAAAGTTGGGTGCCTGTAGTGGATCCTCTATAGCAAAGCGGTAGTTAGCACCCAGCCTTACATATATATCTACAATACAATGTAATATAGCTTTATTGTCTTTATACAAACCCGGAATTTACCTATGGTATGGACTAAGGCTGTGTTCTCCTTTTGCTTTGCTGCTACAGAACCCAACTTAAGTTTATGCTCCCTGTGCAACCAAGTCTTCATGCAATGACTTCAGTGTTTAGTGGACATTTTGAGTAAACTTTGCCATGAAAATGTTCGTTGTGAGGGCTACCAAGCTTCTACTCCACACTGCCTAGCCGAGACTGGCCGAGTCTTTCATTCACCTGCTGAGAGGCCAACATAGGCCTGGAGCTAGTTTCAGAAACGCAGCGTTGCTACTCTCTTGACTACATTACATTACATAATTATTGCTTTAGGTCCAGCGGACTCTTCCGAGCCAAATCAGGACCAGCTCTCTTGACTAATTCAATGTTGAAGTGGATCTGACCTATAAGTTTTTAAGCCCATTTAACTGCCATCACCTTTTGTATCAGGGAAAGTATTGTTTTCGGTTATGCCAGTCGACAACCGTCCGTCTGTTAGCGAGACTCAAATGCGAGCGCCTGTGGTGAAACGCTAAATAGAAATTCAGACAGCAAAACGGGCTTTCCCGTTTGTGGCGTAGAGAAGGAAATCAAGGTTGGTCATCTATAATGCTGTCGCTGGATTTGGAATTTCATCCGGTCACCAGATATGGTATTAGCATGCACTGACAGCTAATGCACTGACAGCTAATGCAAAAGGCAACGGATCCATTTCTATCAAGTGATTTTCAGGGTTAGTGACGTAAGAGTGGAAATTCCGGTTTTGTAATCGCGCTCGCCAATCTCCGGAAACATGAACTTTGCTTAGAGTATATGGCGGCCCGAGTGTCATTGTAAAAAAAGGGGGTCCAGGTTTAGGCTTATACTTCAACCCCCAAAAGGCGTTTCTGACAGGCCACAACCTCTCGATGGTAACGTTAGTGCTTCTATTTACTATCATTTTTTAATGATACCGCCGCTAAAACGTAGATTAATGGTTCTTTTTTTTTTTTTTTTTTTTGTGGGGGGGGGGGGGGGGAACACTTTATTGGGGGATGGTAGAGGGAAGGGGAGGGGAGGGTGTGGACCATATTGGTTTCAGTTTATGTTTGTCTGCCACTCTGTGGGTTCATTGTTGTTGGAGGTGCTCTGGGTGTGAAATGATGTTGATGCTGTTGTCATTGTTTTTTAAATGACGTGTTGTAATTACCTATTGCGGTTGGTTCTGTCTTGAGTTCTAATCTGCGATCGGAATACAGTCTGGTTGTATTCATCCTCTTAATTGTGCTGACACTGTCATTGTTGCGGTATGTTTTCGCTGTTGTATGTGGTTAGATGGTTCTATCATGCTTGTATTTAGCTGACATGCAGGTAAAAAATTAAATTAAAAATATTAAAGCAAAACAACTGTCCTCTATGCCCAGGGGTGTTTGTGGGGTTTGAGTTAGGGTAGGAGTTGTGGGGGTGGGGAGAGGATGGGTTGTAATAATAATAATAATAATAATAATAATAATAATAATAATAATAATAATAATAATGGTTGCTATATATGCGCTTTTCCCCAAATCAACAAACGGGTTCAAAGCGTGGCGATCTGTACCAACATACACATTCACATGTGTCACCCACTCTTACCCACACAACAGTCACATCATTCTATCACTCAAACATGTGGTGCAGGTGTGAAGGTAGAGAGATCGCTACTAGAAGACGAAAAGAACAAAAATCCAATTTTTATTTTTTCAAATGTTAGATTCGCTGCAACCAATACCATTAGTGAAAGGTGGGAGGAAACCGGAGTACCCGAGAAAACACTCGCTGACCTTAATAGCCTCGAACTTAAGTCACATAAGTCCGTTCCTTGCGCGAACCCGGAACCTTAATTCGGCAGAGGCAACCAGCGAGTGCGCCACGAGGTCAACCCGTGTAGGATTGTTTGGGAGGAGGGGAGAGAAGGGTGTAGTTTTTTTTTTTTTTTTTGGTGTGTGTTTTTTTTTAACCTGCACGTTAGCTAATATTCATAGTTATTGTCTGAAAGCAATAACTTAACTGTCATGGTGTAGGGTCGACACCGTTATTTCATTTTGTGAAAATAAAAACAGAGAGTCATCACTCCGTGTTGTTGTCTGTTGTGTTTTCCAGACGCGTCTAGAAATACTGTTGAATTAGTTGAGCCCATTTTGAGTTTGTTAGTTCCCGAGCTTAAGCTCCAGCTCGGGAACTATCCCTCTTCTCCTATCCCCCTCCTATCCCTCTTGTCATATCCATCTTCACCTATCACTCTTCTCCTATCCCTCTCCTATCCGTGTTCTCCTACGGGGGATGCCGGGGGTTTCATTATAAATAGTATCCCCACTTTCTGGAAATTTAGTGCTTTAAATTCCCACTGTCGCTGTCTTTCTCCTTTGTTCTTTGTTATTCCTACTCCGTTCTATCAATCCACTATACTATTTTCTTAGCTAGACCAGTCACCTACCTTTTTTCTTAAAACTCTTCCCAAAACTCTTCATTTGTTTATGAGGTCTGTTGGGTCAGCTTCGGAATATCGAACGCTTTCTACCAAATGGTCATTAGGGGTTCCTATGATGTTATTATTCAGCAATGCAGAGATTTCATATGTATGCGTTTTGTTAATATTTTATAATGATTTTTATATTCTATTTTGTTTTTGTAAACGGGGGTTCGATAAATTAGAGTATAGCATCAGCGTCCTCTGCGTGGGATGTCTTTATTGTAAAGTGACGGGCTGGTGGAGTGCCTTCAGTGTTACCACATACTAGGGTTGTTTCAGCAGATCTTTTATGCGGATCAGGAGTGAGTCCTCTTTCAACCAAGTTGTGGTCTTGATTTTGTGGTCCTAATTCGGCTCTTTGCAGTCCGCTGGACCCTGTAAGCAATGAATAACTATCCTCTCCTATCCCCATCCTACCCTACATTCTCCTATCCACCTTCTCCTATCCCTCTTCTCTTATCCATTTTCTCATATCCCACTTCACCCCCGTTGGGGTGCCGGGAGTTTCAGTATAAATAGTATCCCACTTTCTGGAAATGTAGTGCTTAAAATCCCACTGTCGCTGTCTTGCTCATTTCCTCTTTCTCATTCCTGCTCTGTTCTATCAATCTGCTATACTATCTTCTTCTTCGCTAGACCAGTCATCTACCTTTTTTCTTGAAAACTCTTCCGGGACAAGACTCCTTATTTGTGTATGAGCTCTGTTGGATCAGCTTGGGAATATTGGACGCTTTCTGCCAGGTGGACACTAGGGCTTCCTATGATGTTATTATTTAGCAATGTAGGCATTTTATATGTATGTGTTTTGTTGATAATTTATAATAATGTTTGTATTCTATTTTGTTTTTGTAAATGGGGGTTCGATAAATTAGAGTACAGCCTCAGTGTCTCCTGCGTGGGATGTCTTTATTGTAAAGTGACTGGCTGGTGGAGAGCTTTCAGTTTTACCACTAGGGTTGTTTCAGCAGATCTTGTATGCGGGTCAGGGGTTGTCTGGTGCTGATTTGGCTCGGAAGAGTCCGCTGGACCTAAAGCAATAATCATGTAATGTAATGTAATGTACTGGCTGGTGGAGAGCTTTCAGTTTTACCACTAGGGTTGTTTCGGCAGATCTTTTATGCAGATCAGGGGTTGTCCGGTCCTGATTTGGCTCGGAAGAGTCCGCTGGACCTAAAGCAACAGTCATGTAATGTAATATCCCACTTTTCTTATCCCTCTTTTCCTATCCCCTCCTACTCTACCTTCTCTCCTGTCTCCCTCCCACGCTACTGTACTCTTTGACCTATCCTCTATTCTACTCTCCTCCCTCCTCCCTCTCGTAGGCTTTTCCCTCTTTCTGTACCTAATGCCCACCCATTTTCGTCTGTCTATCGCTTGTCTGTCTGCATGCAAACCTACCTACCTGCCAACATTACTACCTACCTACCTACCTACCTACCTACCTATCTATTTAGTGGAGTGCCTTCAGTGTTACCACTGAGGTTGTTTCAGCAGATCTTTTATGCGGATCAGAGGTGAGTCCTTTTTCAGCGAAGTTGTGGTCTTGATTTTGTGGTCCTGATTGGGCTCTTTGCAGTCCGCTGGACCCTGTATCTATCTATCTATCTATCTATCTATCTATCTATCTATCTATCTATCTATCTATCTATCTATCTATCTATCTATCTATCTATCTATCTATCTATCTATCTATCCTATCTTATCTTATCTTATCCTATGTGTAACGTCAGGATGGCGACAGAGAGAGATTTTCCAATCTATCTATCTATCCTATCTTATCTTATCTTATCCTATGTGTAACGTCAGGATGGCGACAGAGAGAGATTTTCCAAAAGCAAAGTCAGAGAGAAATTAAAACAATTATGTAACTATTAATAAAAGAATTGCCAAAATATCTGGAAATTACGTTTTGAGAATTTATTCCAGTTTTTGTGTTTTTCATCCAAGTGAGTTCGTTTTAGAAAATATATCCATTGCCGAAAAAATTACAAAGGGTCAAAGAAAAAGGCTGCTGATTGTTTTGTACTAATTTCGATTCAAATCTTGTTATTTTTCCTGGGTTTTTCGCCAAATCTTTATGTTCCTGATGTAATCTGATGATTACATCATAATTTCGATCAATCTTTAAAGTCCAGCTCAGATGGATGTGTCCTCCTCAGTTTTTCCCTCAGTTTTCGTCCTTAGTTTTCGTTCCCCCTGCGCCGACGATGCTTCGCTGCTTTTATGGCCGTAGTTTCTATGCTCTGTTTCCATAGCGCCGTTTGTCCATTATCCACATTATCCAAACGACGTCCATTCACAAGGCATCTTCCTTATTTCCGCCAATGGTGTGTAGTCTTCTGTTTCTCTTGCATAGAAACTGCAAGTTTTCCAGCCCTGTTGTTAAGTCACGTGAGATTTCATCATTGTAGTCTTGCGCTGCGGTCCCGAAGAGAAAGAGTTCCATCCATTTAGGTCTCGAAACTTCCATATTAAGCTAAATTAAAACAAACTATTACAAAAATCCTATAGCAGCCTGAACAACCAAATATGCATAACAATATCAACTATTTCTAACTAACATTTCCAAACAATTTACAAACAATCTTTTTGTAAACTATATGACGCAATTTTGACGACGACATCATGCGCAGTAATGACGTCAGATTAATCTCCAAAGTCTCTTTTCTCGAATGCAGGCCATTTCTTCGGCACAGTTTTATGCAACATAAATGTCATAATTGTCTTTGAGTATGCACGCGCTCGCATAGCGAAGTCTTGTGGTGAAACCATTGTCCGTTTCGCTGCTTCATCATCAGTCATTTTGTAATTGTGGCCCAGTAGACGTAGTCCATTCAAGAAATGGCTGTCCGTGGTGCTGGTTAGTAGATCTCTCGCCGATGTCCCCCCCTTCGGCCTCTGTCTGGTGGTAATTCCCGGCCGTAGATCCACAGCCCCTCTCGTAGCATGACTCGGGCCCCTCTCCAGCAATGCCACTGTAGTCTCGCGTCCCGCTCGGATAATCAGTCATGCTCACGACGTCGCCGATACAATCCAAGCCCATTCTGATTTATCGATGTCTTAGGGTCGAGGTCTTGTTTTTATCTTTGTGATTGGTTCGTCCCGAATAAACATACAACGTGTTTTCTTCTCGAAGCCGCTTTTTTTTTTGTCACAATTTTTTTCACAATGCCCTTGTTTGGGTTTGTCGTCCCGGAAATAAATCGATGATAATATTTTCTTGGGTCTTGGCTTAGGCTGTGGCTCCGTTTGTCCACAAATGCCCCACTCCCGGTTTTTTTGAAAAAGAATGATTCTCCCCTGAATCACCTTTTTTTCATGACTCCCCAGTGTACGATCCGCCCTCCACTGTCGTCCGGAATAAACATACCAACGTGTTTTCTTGGTCTGTAGATTTTTCCCGTTTGTCACAATGCCCCTCCGGTTGAAAAGAATGATTCTCCTGAATCATCTTTCAGTCGATGATAATAATTTCTAGTTCCGGGGCTAGGCTGTCCGCTTCCGCCACCGCAAGGTCCAAATTGAAGTCATCGTTGTTTGTCGTTGTTTCTTTGTGTCCGTTGTGTCCTGTTTTCCTTGCCATCGTTTTCGGTGGTGTCGGTGGTTCGAGCGGTGACGGAGGCGCAAGGCACGCTTTTGCCTGGAATGCGGCCCAGTCCCAGACTGGAATCGTTGCTCTCATATTGTTTAGATAATGGAGTTCCGCCTCCCAATCCCATTCTAAGGTCCCGTGGCTTTTCATATGTCGTTCTAAGTCATCTTTCTTCCTGAAGATGTGCTTGCATTCTTGTATTTCGCATTCGAACACTCGTTTATGGGTTTCCATGGCTCAGGCTGTGAACAGTGGTTGACTTTGGGCTAAGTCCTCTTATATAATTTTTTTTTTCCATATTTCTATGGAGTCTCTCCTTGGATCATAATAGCAACAATCATAGTAACTATTTTATATGGCGAATTTCTAAGGTTACGTATTCGGTTCCCATGGCTTTCCATTGAATCCAACGTTTTATACGACACTCGCCGTAGCGCGTTCTCCCCTTCCCGTATATTGGATTGGCGCCCTCCCTCTACATCTCTATGGTGATTGGGATAACACCATCGTTTCTCCTGGATATGTCCATAAGAAAATTATCTCCAAACATCCCAGCTTCCCAAAGATGATTGGGATAACAAATCGTTTCACCTGGGTATGCCCATAAGAAATTTTCTCCATAACATTCCAGCTTCCCAATCATGTCAAATGTTTACTCGGAGACAGTGATGCTGTACAATTCATTGGAGTAAAGGAAATTTAAAAAAAAAAAAACGCTCACCAGGAGATCTAGTGAGATTCTGGACATTGTCTTTTAGGGTTGAAGTAATAAAAAAAAATCATTTTCTTTAAAAACAAATCCATTTTATAAGTAGCTGATGTACTTATAAAATTTAAAAAAAATCTTTTATAACTTGTAATGTACTTAAGAATATAAAAATCTAAAATATAATCCATTTCATAAGCAGCTGGAGTGCTTATGAATATAAAATAATAACTTGTAATGTACTTAAGAATATAAAAATCTAAAATATAATCCATTTCATAAGCAGCTGGAGTGCTTATGAATATAAAATAATCATATGAATTATTTTCGCCATTTTTACTATGATTGTTGACTGTAATGATATATATATATTCATTTTCATTTCTTTGCTTCATTTTTTCATTTGTTTCATTTTTTCATTTGTTTCATTTTTTCTTTCTTTGTTTCATTTTTTCTTTTGTTTCATTTTTTCCTCTTTGTTTCATTTTTTTTTTGTTTCATTTTTTCCCTTTTTCTTTGTTTCATCTTTTTTTTTTCCTTTTTTTTTCTTTCTTTATTTTTTTTTTCATTTCTTTTCTTTCTTTCTTTTTTCCTTTTTTTCTTTTTAGTATTCTTCAATAAATCGTTTTGGGGGTTGACGGAGGCGGGCACTCCGTTTGTCAACATTTCCATATCTTTGGCCAACAGGAGATGAACTGTTCTCAGGTTTGGTAGTTTCTCTTTGCTTCAGAGTTTGGCAGCTTTTGTCATTTGTTCGTTCAGCCTCTGGTAGCCAGCAATGGGGTTCCCGTTCAGCAAAATATTTCTTGAGATGGTCGACATGAACAATCACTGGTTCAGCTGTAGCTGCTCTCTGAATTTTGTAGCTGACCTCGCCGACTTTGCTCAAGACAAGGTAGGGTCCAGTGTAGTGTGCGTTCAATTTATCCCGTGTTTTGTACGGAGGATAAAATCTGAGAACCCAGTCTCCTTTGCGAAATTGAGGCAAGGCAGTTGTTTTGTCGTAATTTCTCTTTTGTCGTTGCGCCGCTTTCTGCAGGTTGTTTCTTGCAAAAGTGTAGTTCTCGCGCGTGGAGTCTCGTACCCATTCAACGTATTGGTTCGGGCACAAATCTACGGGAGTCGGTGCTTCCACTCCGTATATGAGGTCAATTGGAAGAGTGATTTCCCGTCCCATCATCAGCATGTTTGGACTACAGCCTGTGCTATCGTGCCGAGATGCATTGTAGGCGCTGATGACGTATGGTAGATGATCATCCCAGTCATTGTTGTGTTCGTTGCAGAACTTGGACAGCATTTCAATTATTGTTCTATTCATCCTCTCCACCAGACCATCGGATTGTGGCCTGTATGGTGATGTCCTCGTCTGTCGAATTTCCAACAATCGGCAAAGCTCTTGCATCAGATCTGACTGAAATTCGGTCCCTTGGTCTGTATGTATAGTTCCCGGTACACCCAGCGTCAAGAAAACTTCTGTCACCAAGACATCGGCTATAGTGCAGGCTCGATGATCCGGTAGCGCAAAGGCTTTGCAGTACTTGGTAAAATAGTCTGATACCACCAGGATACAGGTATTGCCATTCTCTGTTTCGTTTTTTAAACTGAGAATGTCCATCGCAATTCTTCCCATTGGATCGCTTGCCAGTTCTTGTTGGAGGGGTGCTTTAGCGGGGCCTTGACGTCGCTTTCGTCTCTGGCACTGCTCACAGCATTGACACCATCTTTCGACGTCTGCTCTTTGTTTAGACCACCAGAACCGTTGCCGGATTTGAGCTGCCGTTCGTTGAACACCTTGATGTCCGCCTGTTCTAGTCTCATGGAGCTGTTGAAATATGAGCCGCCGCAATTCTGGAGGTGCTACAAGTCGGAAACGCCTTTGGGATTGTCCGCCTTGACTTTTTCTCATCACTGCCCCGTCTTGAAGCTTTAGTTCATCAAACATTGCCCAGTAGGTACGAAGGTCGGAACTGCCGTGCTTAACAGCTGCCCATGGTGGTCTGTGACCAGCCTCCAACCATGATAAAACTTCTTTCAGTTCATCATCGTCTTGTTGCATCTTTTTCAGTTCTCCCGGTGTCATCGTCTCTAACCAATGGCTAGCTCCTCGTCGTCTGCAGTGCGTGTGCGTTTCCTCAGCAAAGGCAAATACCTTTGTTTTAGACAGGTGAATCGCCCGCATTTCTTCCGTTTTGTCTCGGTCCATTTTCTTGCAGCAATGTTTGCAGTCTAAGTCGCAAGGTCGTCGCGACAAACCGTCGGCATTTGAATGCTTCTTGCCTGCTCGGTGTTCGATTTCAAAGTCGAAAGTGTTCAATAGTTCTAGCCAGCGTGCTACTTGGCCTTCGGGATTCTTGAAGCTTAACAACCATCGCAAGGCGCCGTGGTCAGTGCGGACTTTGAAATGGGTCCCAAAAAGGTAATGATGGCAATGTTTGATCGCTTCCACCACAGCTAATAGCTCCCGTCGCGTGACGCAGTAATTTCGCTCTGCTTTAGACAGGCCTCTGCTATAGTACAAGATGACGCGTTCCACACCATCCTGCACTTGGGACAAGACTGCGCCAATCGCCAATCCAGATGCGTCAGTGTCAAGGACAAAGGATCCCTTTTCTTGCGGATATGCCAAAATAGGAGTTGACGACAAAGCTGCTTTCAGTCTATCCATCGCTTCTTGGCATTCTTCCGTCCATGCAAAGTTGACAGTCTTCTCCGTCAGCCGATGTAACGGGCGGGCGATTTCTGCAAATCCTTTGACAAAGCGGCGGTAGTAGCTGCATAGACCAAGGAAACTCCGAACGTCTTTGACATTTTTAGGTGTCGGCCACTTGGTGACGGCTTCCGATTTCTTTGGGTCGGTTTGCACCCCATCACTGGATATGACATGACCCAGGAATTCAACTTGACGTTGGAATAGGTGACATTTCTTTGGCGAAAGCTTCAGTCCGGCGTTTCGGAGGCGGGTCAGAACTTCTTGTAAGTTCGACAAATGTCCCTCAAAGGTCTTGGAATGCACGACTATATCGTCTAGGTATATCAGCATCGTACGCCAGTCTAGACCTCGGAAGACCATGCCCATAAGCCTCTGGAAAGTTGCGCCTGCATTAGATAAGCCCATAGGAAGTACTGTAAACTGCCATAGTCCGCTTCCCGTGACAAATGCCGTCTTTTCTTTATGTGCAGGATCCATTTCTACTTGCCAATAGCCACTTGCTAAGTCTAAGGTTGAGAACCAGCAAGATCCTTCAAGCGCGTCTAACGTGTCGTCAATGCGAGGTAGAGGAAATGAATCTTTCCTAGTGACATCATTCAATCGACGGTAATCGACACAGAATCTGATGGAGCCATCTTTCTTGGTAACCAAGACAACAGGTGCCGCCCAAGGACTGTCTGACGGCTCGATGACGCCCATATCCAGCATTTTCTGGACTTCTTGTTCCGCTGCTTCTCGCTTGGAGCGTGGAAAGCGTCTAGGTGCTTGTTTTATGGGTGCTGTATCGCCAGTGTGTAACTGATGTTTCACTAGTCCCGTCCGCCCAAGTTCGCCTTTATTCTCTACAAATGCCTCCCGGTTTTGTTGGAGAAATTCGGCTAGCAGTGGTTTTTGTGATTCATTCAATTCTGTGGTTCCTCTTTCCCATAATTCTTGTAATGCTGGAGACAATTCATCAGCTACCATTGCTTCTGATGTTAAGATGTCACCGCCCTCGACAACTTCCTTCACGCACTCAGCTGTGCCCAGCAGAGTTCCTTTATGAAGGATCTGTTGTTTGCCTGAAATGTTGGCCACGCGCATCGGAACTTGTTCACCATACTGAACTAGCACCCTGGCGACTAGCAACTCTTGACGACCAGTTAAGTCCTGGTTGGCTTCTATGACCAATGTCCGACTCCCTTCCGCCGTCCTGATATTGCATAGTCCAGGGACGATCATTTCTGTGTCTGGTGGAATAACCATAGTCTCAGCCGCTCTGATTTTTAGTTTATCTTTTCCCTCTTCGTCTTCGTCGGAGACATTCCGGACTAGGACTTTGAGCGTTTTGTTTTTTCCATCCATGACGCAGTGGAACTTTGTGAAAAAGTCGTACCCCAGCACAATCTTTGGCTCCATTGCAGCAACGATGAACTCATGATGCAGCTCCACTCCATCATCAATCTGCATTTTTATGATAGTTCGGCCCTCTACTGATACAGGCTGCCCATTCGCAACTGTAAGTTTTGCAGTCATGGATTCCAAGGGCGGTCGTTGTTTTTCTGGTATCCGCCAGAATAAATCAGGATGGAGAATGGATCTCGATGCCCCTGTGTCTACGAGAGCGTCAAACACATCTCCATACATCCGTACACTAACATGGGGTCCATGTGCCGTTGAATTTTCCATCATTATGGGTCGTTTTCCCTCCTCCTCGCTTGTCATGGCCGACGCATGACCCGCAGCCCCGGCCTTGACTAGTTTTTTTCTTGGTTACGCCTTTTCTCTCTGTCTTCCTTCATCTTTTTGCACTTGACCATAAAATGGCCAAGTTCATCGCAATAGAAGCATCTCCTTTGGCTCATATTGGGTAGTTCTTGACGTGGATTGCGTCGTTCTTCTTGTTGTGTTTGTCGCACAGCGTACAAGCTATCGTTCGCACCTCTTTTTGATCTGGTCTTTTGAAAAGCTTCATATTGCATCGCCAAGGTCACGGCCTGATCAACCGTCTTGGGATGGCCCTGCAGTACGACCCACTCCATGTCTGTGTTGTTCAAGCCGTCGATGAAACAGCTGACCGCAAATTGTTCCCAGGTTTCACCTTCAGCTGCTGGATACGCCTTTCTAACGAGCAACTTGATGTCCATCGCCAAAGAAGCCAGAGATTCTCCCCTTCTCCTCGACCGTGCCTTGAGAGCTGCCCTATGCATCTCTCCTAGGTTGCTGGGCTCGAATCTCTCTCTCAAAGCTTTTACCAGTTCATCGTAGTCTCGGCGTTGGTCTGCCCTCAGCAGAGACAGTATGCTGACTGCCTCCTCCCTGAGTGATGCTGCCAGCTCCAGTGCCTTCCTCTGTTGGCTCCACTCATTCATGTCGGCCACCATGTCGAACTGGATCTTGAAATCTGTCCATCTCGTTTTCCCGTCAAACATCGGTGGTTTCCGGTTCGGTCTCGCATCACCAGCCGCTGCCCTTTCTGGTGTCCGTCTCCTCGGCCCTAACGGAGTCACCTCGGTAGGCACCCACGATGACGATGGATATGGGAACGCCATCCTTTGTTCGTCTTGCCTTGTAAAGTGTTGAATGTTGTCGCCCATGTCGTCCAATCTGTTTCGAAGGCTTCTGAAATTCTGGATTTGGGGTCTGTCATCGTTAGCTTGAGCTTGGTGTCGTGAGCTCGACTCGTCGACAGTTAGCCAGCTGTCATCATTCGTTTCATCGGGTTGCTGTTCCCTTTCTCTTTGCCATGCAAGTCGTTCAAGTTCAGCTTTGATGGCTTCCGTTTCTTTGAGGGCTTCTTGGAGTTCATCCATACTGAGCTTTGGACCGTTTTTATTCCTATCCATTTTAAAAACAGCCTTTTCAAGTCCTTTGTATTTTTAGCAATCCCACTTCTGACACCAAATTTTGTAACGTCAGGATGGCGACAGAGAGAGATTTTCCAAAAGCAAAGTCAGAGAGAAATTAAAACAATTATGTAACTATTAATAAAAGAATTGCCAAAATATCTGGAAATTACGTTTTGAGAATTTATTCCAGTTTTTGTGTTTTTCATCCAAGTGAGTTCGTTTTAGAAAATATATCCATTGCCGAAAAAATTACAAAGGGTCAAAGAAAAAGGCTGCTGATTGTTTTGTACTAATTTCGATTCAAATCTTGTTATTTTTCCTGGGTTTTTCGCCAAATCTTTATGTTCCTGATGTAATCTGATGATTACATCATAATTTCGATCAATCTTTAAAGTCCAGCTCAGATGGATGTGTCCTCCTCAGTTTTTCCTCAGTTTTCGTCCTTAGTTTTCGTTCCCCCTGCGCCGACGATGCTTCGCTGCTTTTATGGCCGTAGTTTCTATGCTCTGTTTCCATAGCGCCGTTTGTCCATTATCCACATTATCCAAACGACGTCCATTCACAAGGCATCTTCCTTATTTCCGCCAATGGTGTGTAGTCTTCTGTTTCTCTTGCATAGAAACTGCAAGTTTTCCAGCCCTGTTGTTAAGTCACGTGAGATTTCATCATTGTAGTCTTGCGCTGCGGTCCCGAAGAGAAAGAGTTCCATCCATTTAGGTCTCGAAACTTCCATATTAAGCTAAATTAAAACAAACTATTACAAAAATCCTATAGCAGCCTGAACAACCAAATATGCATAACAATATCAACTATTTCTAACTAACATTTCCAAACAATTTACAAACAATCTTTTTGTAAACTATATGACGCAATTTTGACGACGACATCATGCGCAGTAATGACGTCAGATTAATCTCCAAAGTCTCTTTTCTCGAATGCAGGCCATTTCTTCGGCACAGTTTTATGCAACATAAATGTCATAATTGTCTTTGAGTATGCACGCGCTCGCATAGCGAAGTCTTGTGGTGAAACCATTGTCCGTTTCGCTGCTTCATCATCAGTCATTTTGTAATTGTGGCCCAGTAGACGTAGTCCATTCAAGATGGCTGTCCGCGGTGCTGGTTAGTAGATCTCTCGCCGATGTCCCCCTTCGGCCTCTGTGGTCATACTCGGGTCTCGGCCGTAGATCCACAGCCCCTCTCGCCATGACTCAGGTACGTCCGCCATCCACTGTAGTCTTCTCGCGACTCGGATATCAATCAGCCCGCTTCGCCGGTCATATCGATGCCGCTCGGGTCTGTTTTTATCTTTTGTTGGTTCGTCCGGAATAAACATACCAACGTGTTTTCTTGGTCTGTAGATTTTTCCCGTTTGTCACATATGTAATCTAATCTTATCTAACCTAACCTAACCTAACCTAACCTACTCTACCCTACCCTACCCTTCCGACTTACCGACCTATATATGTATTTTACAGACTTCATTCACTGATGAATTAAATACGATGTTTAAAAAAAGGTATCTCTCAATGTTCACATTTCGCTGCATCAATTAAATAAATTATAACTTTATTTATATCACAGAAAATACGTGCATGCATCTCTCGCAATTTTTTATTTTAATTTTAATATTTTTAATATTTTTAATAAAAGTTATTTTATTTAATTATTTTTTTTTTAATTTTATTTTATATTGACCTCTTCGTTAGCATTTTACTGCATAGACAAACGACTAATAACAAGCGCCTGTGGTCCTTGAAAACAGCTCGAGTTGTCTTTCATTGTTGCTAACAGCAACGCTTCACAATGCCGAGTACAGTGTCGGGTTACATCGTTGCGAAAGAGCAATTATTCTTGATCTAGCACTTTATTCTTCAATGTAGCAATCATTAGGAAATAGTGCTACTGGTTATTGGAAAATACACGCACTATAATATTGAAAAGTATTATGTGTACAGTCTCAGCTGGTCCTAATAATAGCAAACACACAACATTGAAATATAAGCCTGCTGCAATCAAAAGATATCTAGATGCATGCCTACGTCAACGAAGGTTCTTCTTCGACCAGTCGAAGTATTCACAGAAGAAGCAGTACGATTGATATGAGTCGCTGTTGTAAGCTTATTGTGTCACATTATAGTATACATGATTTAGAATAAACTGAAGTTGTAGTGTTTTATATCAGTATTGGAGTGTTCTGCTTTCATTTAGCAAAGGGATTTATGCGTCGATCATGCGCGCTGCACCAAGTTAAGCCTACTGTTTGTTCTTTATTTTGGTCTATCTAAGAACTAATACTAGCTACAGTAGCGCAGCTTGACAAAAGTGTGTTTACTGTGCCTTCTCCGACCGGTGCATGACTTAAAGTAAGCCTACATTGACATTTGCATGGAATGCAGCCGGCTTCCAACAAGTCTTCACTTTAGGTAAGTCTTCTGTTTAGACTCATCTCAGGTTCGAATCCCGTATAGGCCTTCAGTGGGTAAGATTAAAGTGACATTTTTCACTGTCCACCTCAGCGGTATGGTTGATGTGGTAGTTCAGTATTGATTTATATCCCTAACGGCTCTTCCCTGTGAGGATTAGGCCTATCCCCGTCTACTATATCCTCGTATTGAACACTAAACTTTCAATACATTTACATTCATTGATTCTGTTTAGACTATATTTGACTACCTCGGTCGTGACTGTGGGTTATGGATTGGGTGGCGAATCGATCGCCTCATATCATAGTAGGCGTAGTTTATAGGGTTTATTGGAAAGCAGGCTAGCAAATCTGTCTATCTAAGAGATCGATGAACTTTGTGGTCTGATCTCCAAAGGCTTACGCCTGAAATATGCTGTCATGGAGAAGGCTAACAAGTGGTTTTGCTGCTTAGGTAAGCCTTATTGAGCAAGTGCCAGAAATGATCAATGAAGTAGCTTAATTGTTGTTGTAGGCATATGCGTATGATCGCTCATAATTCCTTGTAAGAGGTCATACAGATTTGTGGAATTGATTGGAGATAATAGTTAGTACCAAAGACTATACGGAATATAGATCGAGAACTATAGAACTTTGTAACCACCTTGTAGTACATTGTAATGCCACAAGAGGCGGTCTCTTGTGGCATTACAATGTTCTACATGATCAGCCCTGAAAATTAAAAAAAGGTCCCACTAGCCTTTGGCTAGTAACTTAAAAATTTTACTAGCCAAACTAAAAACTTTACTAGCCAAACTAAAAAAAAGTTCATTTTAGCGCACTCGCATTTGGCGACTAAAGGTTTTTTTTCAGTCGCCAATTTTTTTTCACTAGCCATGGCGACTAAATTAGTCGCCATTTTCAGGCCTGATGATGGTTACAAAGTACCTATTGAACATTGCATATAACTATTTTGTAAGTAGAATGGCATCAACAAGTCCCAATCCCTCAACACAGTGTTAAGCTTAAGATATTTAGGAGCCATTGTATCAAACAATGGATCCCGATAGGAAGTCCTCTCCAGGATCGCACAAACAACTGCTGCCCTGGTTGAAGCCCATTTGGAAAGACAGGACCATCAGTCTACCTTCTAAGGTAAGGCTGCAGCGTTCCCTTGTCATCTCCATCTTCCTATACGATTGCAAAACATGGTCCCTCATAGCAGATCTACAACGAAGAATACAAAGCGTGGAGATGAGGTGCTTCAGAAGCCTTCTGGGCATTTCCTAAACCCAGCACATCACCAACAACGAAGTCCGACAGACCATCACAAAAGCCATTGGACAACACTATGACATGCTCACATCGGTGAAGAAATGGAAACTGGGATGGTATGGCTACGTCACCAGAACATCGTGCCTTGCAAAGACACGATGCAAGGAGGCCGAAGAAGAAGGAGACCGAGAAAGAGGTGGGAGGACAGCATTCGAGAATGGACTGGCTTGACACTGAGCGAAGCCATCAGGATTGCTGAGGACAGAAAAATGGAGTACGCTGGTTAATCGATCATCTATGGTGCCCAAACCACCTTCGAGTTAAGGGATAGGATAGGATAGAACGGCATTTGCAAGAAACAAAATGTATTATGATCCTTAACAGTGGGAGACTTTAGTGGCTAATCTCTGATACCCTCTTACGATGACCAGAGCAGCCCATGCTGACCCGGCCACACTTGTTTTACGCTTATGAGTTCCTTATGTATTTCCTTGCGTACTGGCTAAAATATGATAGATAGATAGATATTCAGTGCTTATAGGGTCCAGCGGACTGCCAAGAGCCGAATCAGGACCACACAAAATTAAGTAAAATCAGACTAAACTGTTAACATTTAAATATGATAAAAGATGTGAATGAAATCAGTCTAACTAATTCAACCAAGAATATTCAACAAGAGTATATGACTTAAATGCGATAAAACAAACCAACATCATGTAAAAACTGGAACAGGTGTTGACCAGTGCAAACTTTAAAAATCTCATTAAAAGGCATTGAACCAAAACATCTTTCTCTTTCATCAACCAGATCAGCACATTCAGACATAAAATGGCGAACGGAAAAGGATTTGTCACATGCAAAGCACCATGGTGGTTCTTCTCCTTTTAAAAGGAAACTATGGGTGATATAAGTATGTCCAATATGAAGGCGAGCCAAAACTGTTTCTTCTTTGCGAGTGGATGCAAAGTTAGGCAAAGAAGCTGATAAATCTGGAAGAATTTGAAATAGTTTGTTATTGATTTGAGTAGACCATTCAGTCTGCCACAGCCGTTTACAATAAGATCCAGTCATACAACGCAGGTCAGAGTATGGAACAAACTGGAAAATCTCTGAAGGGAAATCTAGATGCAGAGCTTCTTTAGCCGCTTTGTCCACTGCAATATTGCCGCGGATGCCCATGTGACTAGGTACCCACATAAAAACGATTTTTTTTACCCTCAGAAACAAGTTGTGTGTGGAGGTCATGGATCTCTGCCAGAAAAGGGTGTGATATCTTTCTCGTGGAAAGAGCTTGAAGTGCTGACAGTGAATCAGACATGATTAAAAACGAGGTTATTTTGGATTGATAAGCCTGCTTCAGAGCTAGATGAATCGCCTTAAGCTCAGCTGTAAAAACAGAACAACAATCAGGTAAACGCTGTTGCAAAGGCTGATCTAGGTGTCTTCCAGAGACCGACGCAGCACCAACCGAGGCTCCTTTCTTTGACCCGTCTGTAAAAAGTTTTTCATATCCTTTATACAATGAACATTGTTCGAGATAAAGTTGCTTATAAACAGTTTCGGAAGTTTCGGTCTTTTTGAAGGATGTAAGAGTGAAGTTGATAATGGGGTTGAGGAGGTTCCAAGGTGGAAGTACAGTTAGCAATTGATCATCATTAACAGAGTCAACATCTATGCCTGCAGTGTCAAAGTGAGGACGTTTTCTGATACCAAAAGGAGGAATTTCTGTCGGTTTGTTGGAGTATTTAAGTGTAAATAACGGATTTATAACACAATCATAAGCGGGATTTTCAGGATTTGCTTTAAGTTTGAGAAAATAATTCATGGCGAGCTGGAGCCTGCGGATATCGAAGGGAGGTTCGCCAGCCTCAGCGTAAAGACTTTCCTTCGGTGAAGTGCGAAACGCCCCCAGACAGATCCGAAGACCTTGATGATGGATTGGATCCAAGGCTTTCAAATAGGCTTTCCTAGCAGACCCATAAACGATGCTACCATAATCCAATTTAGAGCGTACCAAGGAACGATAGAGGAGGAGCAAAGTTTGCTTGTCTGCTCCCCAGTCTGTGTGGCTGATAACTTTCAAAACATTAAGACCTTTCTGGCAGCTGTCCCTCAGGTATTTAATATGCGGCAGAAAAGTAAATTTGCTGTCAAAAATAATACCCAAAAATTTTACTTGTTTAGAAACTTTGATGGGTTGGTCATAAACATGAAGAGAGGGGTTCAAAACCTGGTTCTGTTTATGATGAAAATGAATGCATTCGGTTTTAGAAAGCGAAAATTGGAAGCCGTTGTCTTCTACCCACCCCTGAATTTTATCTATGCAAAGCTGAAGTTGACGTTCCACCCCAGCCAAGGTTTTACCCTTAGCCGAGATGGAGAAATCATCAACAAACAAGGATTTATCTATGCCATATTTGACGTTTTGAACTATGTTGTTGATCTTAACGTTAAACAAAAGAGGAGATAAAATGCTACCCTGAGGGACACCCATCTCCTGCTCAAAAGAATCTGATAAAGTGGAGCCAAGTCGGATCTGAAACTTTCTATCGGTTAAAAAATTTTCTATAAAAATGGGTAAGTTCCCACAGAAGCCTAAGTGTTCTAGATCTTTTAGAATCCCGAACTTCCAAGTGGTGTCGTAAGCCTTTTCTAGATCAAACAACACAGAAACAACATGTTCGCCGTTAACCAACGCGTTTCTAACGAACGACTCGAATCGGACGAGATGATCTAAGGTGCTCCTGTTTTTGCGGAAACCACACTGAGTGGCATCAAGAGCATTAATGGATTCTAACTGCCACAGCAAACGCTCATAGATCATTCTTTCCATAGTTTTGCACAGACAGCTTGTAAGGGCAATAGGCCTGTAGTTGTTAGGGTCAGAGTGATCCTTTCCAGGTTTAGGTATTGGAACAATTACTGCCTCTCGCCAAGATGGGGGAAAGGAACCAGAAGACCAGATATGATTAAACACAGCCAAGAGAATTTTAAGGGAATCTGTAGGCAGGTGCGAAATTAACTGATAATGAATATTATCAGGGCCAGAAGCAGAATTATTGGATTTTAAGATGGAATCTGTCAATTCTTCCATAGAAAATGGAAGGTTATATGGTTTACAATTATCAGCATAAAAAAAAACAGGATTCTCTTTCTTTTTTAATCTTTGATGTTTTGGAATTTGGGGGAGTAATGAGCAGATGAAGAATTGTGATGGATGGTGGAGGCCAACAAGTCAGCCACCTGCTTTCTGTCAGTGATAATCTGTCCACCTTTTTTCAGACCTTGGATCACAGCTTTGGAGTTTTTTCCTTTAATTCTTTTTATAATTTTCCAGACTGTTTTAGGAGAGGTTTTGGTACGAAGTTTGGAACAGAAGGTTTTCCAGGATAGACGCCTTTTTTGTTTAAATATATATCTAGTTTTAGCTCGCAGTTTCTGATGATTAAGTTTATTTTCAGCTGTAGGATTTCGAAAGAAACTCCGTCGGGCTTGCTTCCTTTGATGATGGAGAGTCTTGCATTCTTCATCAAACCAAGGGGTCTTCGGGGCACTGCTTTTAATAGATGTTTTGGGTATATTTTCGGAAGCACATTCTAGTAGGATGTTAGAAAACTCCAAAGCTGGATCTTCGGAATTGAGAATGTCATTGGTAATTCGACAAGCTGCGGAGTGTCCAAATTGGTCCCAATTTGCTTTTTTGAAATTCCAGCGCCGTTGGGGCTCCTCAGATTGATCTTCTAGAAACTTTAGAAAAATTGGAAAATGATCACTCCCACAGAGATCCGTATGAGGTTTCCAATCCAGGTCCAAAAAAAGAGAGGGGTCACAGATGGCCAAGTCTAAATGAGAAAATTTTCCTAAATGGTTACAATACGTAGGGGAACCTGAATTTAAAATACAAAGGTTGAGGTCATCGACAACATTCTCCAAAATTTTGCCTTGGGGATTCTGATGGTCACTTCCCCATCTGGGGGAGTGGCCGTTCAGATCCCCAACAATCACGAAGGGAGATGGGAGTTGGTCTATCAAGTTTAGTAAATCAGCTTTGCAAATTGTTTTGGAAGGGGATAAATATAAGGAGCAGACTTACAGTTTTTTGGAAAGATACTCGAGCAGCAATCGCCTCCAGGGGTGTGGACAATGTAACTGGGCTAAATAAAATATCTGAACGAACACATAAAGCGTTCCCACGAGAAACATTGGACTGCAAGCAAGAGTATCCACATAACTGAAGTATTTTATCAGGACTCAGAAGAGTTTCCTGTAGACAAATTAAGCTTGGTCGGGTTTTAGAAAGCAGGAGCAACTGTTCGTAGTTGGCTTTAAGGCCTCTAATGTTCCATTGTATTAAAAAGGTCATGGTAAAACGAAATAAAAGAAGTATGTTTTATTTCAATCAATTTATAAGTTTCTCCTTAATTATAATAGATTATTTTTTAGCTGAAGATGGAGGTGCTGACTTCTGTGGAGATGACTCCTCCATGTCAACTGATTCTACCTCCAGGGAGGTGAAACGATTCGAATGAACATCTTTTTTGGAAGACAATGGTCTTGACTTATTGTCAGTCCTTAAAGAGGACTTAGAGCTCGACGAACCCTGCGCGACCCCAGCCGAATGGGTTCGACCCCGATGGGGTGATGTGGAGGGAGGTCGCGAACCAGAGGTCCGCCCCTGCCCCGGAGGCGGAACAGGGTGCGGAGGTGTGGCAACGGCTTTCGACGCGGCCGTCGGAGGTGGCATTGTCGCAGTGGAAGTCGGCCCGCTTGTGGTCGACCGCTGCTGGTTACTGGGGGCAACACTAACTCTCTCCTTATTCTCACTATCCAACAGACGTTTCTCTAGCGATTGTGTTAATTCTTTCAGAGAGCTCAGGAACGATCCTAGAGCAGAATTGTTAGCAACAGATCATGGATGAGATGGATTTGAGCATGTCTGGCAAAGTGTTTGTTGAGGCCACTTTAGCAAAACTCGGTTTGTTTGTGTCGCACGGGTTGAGAAGCTCATACCGTTTTCTCGCCTCTGGAAAGGAGCATTTGTCTCGGGATCTGATTTTTTGGATCTCAGCCTCCCTGATCCAAGCAGGGCAAGATTTGGAAGATGCAGGATGGTCTCCCTTGCAATTAAAGCACTTTGGAGCATTACCGCACTGTTCACCATGAAAATCCCCCCCGCACCTGAAACAGGTCGGCGTGTTTTTGCATGCCGTGCTACCATGTCCATACCTCTGGCATTTAAAACAGCGTAGTGGCGAAGGTACAAACACGGAAACAGGAATACTTTCATAACACACGACTCGTCGCCTGACAGCGCGTGACAGGCCGGGGCCGGGTAGCTCAGTTGGTAAGAGCGTCTTGCTAGTAACCGAAAGGTCGCTGGTTCGAATCCCGGATTGGTCAACGTGTGATCATATTATTTTCCCCTTTACCAACAACTGGCCCGCTGGTGTCAGTATAAATCGGTCCAGTAGTCACCTATATGCGGAAGTGTCGTGTGACTATAATCTACAAACAACAGCGCGTGAGCGAACACATCTGACATATATGATATGTATCAGTTTATAGTCCCCTCTCTTCCCGATAAGGATTTTCAGGAACTTAGGAAGACGTAATACCAAGTGTCAGGTTGCTCTGGTCTCTGTGAGATCAAAACGGAGATCGGCAATGAAGTTAAAGATCACAATAAGGGTTTTCCCAATGCATATGCAGTATTATTTACACAAAGTTCTAAGCAATGTTGAATAGGAAGTGACTTTTCAACCATCTCTGTACCGTGTACCTACGAAAGTAACAGAGGCGCATGCATCTGTGGATACGTATTTGCTTACTAGAATACAGAGAGAGAGTCGCGATATCGAGAGGCGCTCCTGTACGCCGATCCGGGCGCCTGTTACACTCGATGTTTTTGTTTTTTTTTATCAGTTCATTCAGCCCCGATGCTTGAAACCTGATAAAGTGTAACTCAGGTTCGTTTATCCACGCAGCCTGCTCACTCAGCAACAAGGCAAAGTCTTCGTATGTAGTTTTCCAACTTTATTCAGCATACATCAACACTGCATACAATCGCTTTTTCCACTCTCAACTTTTTACTTTCAACACTCTCTACTGTCAACTCTCTCTTATTTTGAAACAGTGCGGTACTTATATAGTCTCTACATACTCCAGAACAAGCGAGAATACCCCACATGAAACACCACAACCAATCAGAATTAATTTAATCATCACTGTCTCACGTCATACAACCCTATTTGGAATGGAAGCTTCCATGGTTACCACTAGAACTATTCATACGCTTCGATCGATAGTAAACAACTGACTCGAGAAAATTCTCAAATAATATCGACCCAACTAAAAACACCAACGTTATACAAAGCTTCTTTTAATAACAACGCAAAATCAAATCAAAGATAAATACACTCTATTACTGCATGCGTTGCAAAATAAAATGAACAGATCTATCGCGCGCGTCACACACGCAAGCCTACCATTGCACGCGTCTCCAACGTAACAGCGCGTCTGGAAAGTATTCGAACCCACTGAATGGATTTTATCCGAAGGCCACGTGTTATGTACACTAATTTTTATATTTGTTATCTAGTCTACGTTGTTCACGGCTGTTTTATCTCCTCACAGTTTGTTGAAGTAGGCCTACCTGTGTGAATGAACCTTAAAAATTAATGTAACGTCTACTCCCACCATTGTGCATGACAGCGTGTATAGCTCCAATGAACGTTTCTGATAGCTCAAATAATGACCTGTGTAGGTAAGAATCAGGTGGTGGGGAGTGGAGGATGTTGTTATTGTTGTTTTTATGATTTAGCCTTGCTTTACAATGCACTAATTGATCACTTTGCGATATAATCTAGATCTTTGTTTTGAGGGGAGGGGGGAGAGGAAGAGGGGTTGGGGGGCAGAACTGAGAACGCACAGCTGACGTTCTAATTGAAACTAACCTACATGTAAGCAGACGACTACAGACAAGAAATGGCGGACTACACAACCGGAAAAGGCTTGGGACCGGAAATACAACCCTTGTCGGCAGAGGCTGTTGGGATGGAGAGGCCGCCGCCATCGTACGAAGAGGTCATGGGTCAGTTTGTTACGTCAGTGACCCAGACCCAGATCCAAGGAGAGTTGCCAGCCCTTTCATTCATCGATATCATGCCGCGTCTGGTTGACCCAGGCAACATGAAGAACGGCATGGCTCCTACGTTTGAGAAATTCAGGTGCCGCAACGTTTTCTTTTTTCTTTGGCGGAGGGTCTAGGGAGGAGATAGAGGGAGTCGAGGTTTTTACAATTTCATTTTCCAACTAATGGAAATTCAGACTATAATCCAGTTTAGAACAACATCATATCAGCTATTCCCGCATTCACCCATTGAACCCACGCATCTGTCAAGATAAAACTTGTAACCAAGCAAAGCATCTTACTGGTGGCCATTGATTTACTGGCCTTGTTTACAACCGTGCTTCTTCATGTGCAGCGATTGTCTTGTTATTTGCATTTTCAACGTCAAAGCATTTTTTTTAAATTCCACAATTTAATTTATTTTATGTTAGCACTTTTATATAGCGCTTTTCAGCTCAAGAGCTGCTCAAGGCGCTGGTCGATCAGGATCTAATTCAAGCCGCCCGAGGCGCCCACCTGCAACCTTTGGGCGCATAGTCTGACCCCCAGACGACTGAGCACAATCCTGGGCGATCGGGGATGAGGGAAAGGGACCTAGTGCTTGCTGGGTGTATTTGTGTAGCCGGCACTCACCCGTGTAGGACATAGGCGTCAGGATCTTTAAAATCCATACGATGGAATGCGTGCGTATACATACTAGACCTCGGTTTATACTTTATCATTCTGTTGTTTGTTTTGCGGAACAAAGTTTGTTATCTTGCGAGTACTGCTTTCGAGTTTTTGATCAAATTTGGAAGTGTTTTCAAATTCACTGTTAATTATGTTTGTTTTCTAGTGACATCATGCGAGGTGCAAATCTATGGCTACAAAACAACCCAGGATTCCGTGTATGGAAATGCGAAACTGTGGAGCGAAAAGTGGAGCCAGGTCCCATCGTGCAACTAGACACAGCTCTGCATCACGAGTCATCATTCGGAGCCAACTACTATGTTTTCGGAGTCAGGTAAAAATCAATTGGAATCTAGTGATGTCTTTGAATCGACCTTTTGCATTTCAATTTTAGCAGTATTGCTTTGGTGGTTCAGTGTTGATTTAAATCTCTATCCTCTCACCCCTTGGATGGCTATCCCTGTCTGCCTGTTACACTCCTTCGATGTTGGTGTTTTTCTATCAGTAGTTGATTCAGCCCCGATGCTTGAAGTACTGATAAAGTGTAACTCAGGTTCGTTTATCCACGCAGCCTGCTCACTCAGCAACAAGGCAAAGTCTTCGTATGTAATTTTCAAACTTTATTCAGCGTTCATCAACAACTGCATACAATCGCCTTTTCACTCTCCTCTCTTCTCTCACACAGAGCATCGAATATATAGTTTTTCTCTACTCCAGAACACGGTGGAACGATCGAGTATGACGCAATTATAACCAATCATTAAATAAATTCGTCATCACTGTTTTACGTCATACAATTTTCCTTTCTGTCCAAGAATGGTCTCAAATATCGCGAAACTTCGATCGATAGTAAACAAGCAGATCTAGAGAATTCTCCAATAATATCGACCAACAAAAATTACCAACGTTATACAAAGCTTCTTCTAACAACAACGCAAACTCAAATCAAAGGTAAATACACTCTGTTATTGAATACTTTGCAAAGCGAAACGATTAGATCTATCGTGCGCGTTTCAGACATACTATCCTTCGCGTTTCAACGTAACACTGGCATATCGCCATTGGTGAGTGTCGACATTCAACTTCCAAGTTCATTTATTATAATGCAATAGCAAAATAACGTGCATGTATGTATAACCAGAGATTTTATAAGGGGAGATTGGACACTCCCTCTTACCTCATAATTATGTGGTCGATGACACCGGATTATCCTTCCTGACTTAGTGATCCCCTTTTTTAAGCCTTTATAAGCTGGGCAATTTGATGATACTTCCGGCTCCCCTATATGCTCAGGTGTCTGGGGACACTAATCTATCCAACAACATATGATACTCCCAAACTACTGATCAGATTATTGTGAAACTTGGTGTGTAGGTGGGAGTTGATGAGTTTTAGGTGAAAAATAGTTTTGGTAACCCTCATTTCATAAGTGTCCCCTCAGACAATTTGTTTGTATTTAATTTTTCTGTAGGCAAGCGATCATTATTTATCACAGAAATAGCTCCTAGCATGCTGCTCTATTAACGCAAGAGAGAGAGAGAGAGAGAGAGAGAGAGAGAGAGAGAGAGAGAGAGAGAGAGAGAGAGAGAGAGAGAGAGAGAGAGAGAGTTATTAAGAAATAAAAAGCAGTGAGAAGTACACACAGTTTCTAGTTGTTCACTCCTTGTATTCTAAATGCACGTTTGAATTCATCGTAATGTAAAGTTCAAAATAAACCATCTCTAAACTATACGGCCAACAAGACGTAACCCCATGCGTCCAGTCCCTCCTGTTATCTTCTTCTCCTCACAGTCTTTCCGCCTGCAAAACTGTTTCCATATTGTGCACTTACAAAACATGTCATGGACTACATTACACTGCCCGCAGAATGAATTAACAATTACACAAACAATTTTTTTAAACACACATACATGCATCACGTCTCATATTACAAAACATTCACTCACTCTCACTTGAACACTCGACTGAATTCCATTAGATCGTGGCAAATCTAAATTGTTTACCATTAGTATGCTTACAAAATGTACCCATAAACTGCAAAACTTTTATGAAGCTGTCACAATTCCATTTCACTTTTTTCCCCTTAAAAAATCTCATCAGTTAGATCTGCATCGCGTCTGTACTTGTTTAGATCTGATCAAAAGATCTATAGCCTGTTTATTCAGGGATTTTAGAATAGGCCTGATCCAAAAGAACAGTTTTAAAGACCCTTCAATGACCAGACCATCAAAAACATTCGAATCGGCAACAGACCTGTGATGCCTTTAGAACTATACTCTGCACTGAATTCCTCGTTCAATGCCCCATGGGGTGTGAAGGTATCTGTATAAATAGTATCATACTTTCTGGGAATTTAGTGCTTTAAATTTCCACTGTCGCTGTCTTTCTCCTTTGTTCTTTCCCATTCCTACTATGTTCTATCAATCTACGCTAGACCAGTAACCTACCTTTTTTCTTGAAAACTCTTCCAAGATTCCTCAATTGTGTATGAAGTCGTTTGGGTCATCTTGGGAATATTGGACGCTTTCTGCCATATGGTCACGAGGGCTTTCTATGATATTATTATTTAGCAATGTAGACATTTTAGAAGTGTATGTATTTTATTGGTATTTTATATTGATGTTTATATTTTATTTTATTTTTGTAAACGGGGGTTCGATAAATTAGATTATAACCTCGGCGTCCCTGCGTGGGATGTCTTTATTGTACAGTGACCGGCTGGTGGAGTGCCTTCAGTGTTACCACTATGGTTGTTTTAGCAGATCTTTTATGCGGATCAGGGGCGAGTCCTCTTTCAACAAAGTTGAGGTCCTGCTTTAGTGGTCCTGATTCGGCTTTTGCAGTCCGCTGGACCCTATAAATAATGAATCACTAACTAACTCTCGTTCCTGGCACGTTCATACAAGGTGCTAAAAACCTTGTTATAACTGGATTTTGAGAAGAAAAATCATCAGGATTTACCTTGGTTTGGCCTTTGGAAACCGGTGAAACGACTTTCCTTAGCAATAAAAATTGTAACAGGAGTTTTGGCAGTTGTTTGCGCTACAATGCTCCCCGCCCTTGCGCGATTGTGTCTTCTTGGATGCCATGTATTTATTGTCGATCACGGGCCCAGGGAAAGTCACTCCGCCGACAAGCTGTAGAACTGACGTCAAGAAATGGCGTCAGTGGTATTAGATTAACGTCCCCGACACCAAAGCGTAAAGGGGATGTCAGTGTCCAATCCCAGTCCCTTATAAAATCTCTGGTATAACATTACTCCTTTCCTCTTTTTCCGTAAATGCAGAATGTGGCTGACGAAGCGACAAGACGCTAAGGAGCCCGTACAAGAACTCGGCCTTCTCAACGTTCCTCCGCCCATTATAGAGATACCCGTCGCCGTGGGAGGCCTTGGGATGATGGGGATGGGGATGACGGGGATGCCCGTCAACATGATGCCCGTGATGTACTTTGGCCGAAGGGGAAAGGTCGGCGTGGTGGCGACAGGGCATATACAGTCGTACGAAGGGATTTCCAAAGCCGTCGATAGCTACAACGAGTTCGTCCAAACTGATCCTCTCCCTGGTAAGACAGGCTCGTTACAAAATCAATCAATCAATAATCTAACCCAGTGTCAAAATAAATTAATAACTAACTAAATAAATAATTTAATCCAGTGTTAACCATTGAATGAATATAATCAAGTATTGATTTTAGACACCTTTTTTTTTTTTTTTTCAAACGAAAACCGTATTACGATTTCACTCACTTGTTCAATTCAGGCAGCATCCTGAACGTGGAAACCAGTTCGGTCAAGTTCGGGAACAGTTTCAGCGGAAGTGAGGCTGACCCGGATGTGACGTCATGGAGCGAAAAGGGCAAGGGGGCAAATGGCTTCTCCATTCGCAGGTTCACAAAAATTCTGCGAGTGTTCTATGTGAAAGGAGCTCCTCGAAAGGAGACCCTGAGTAAGTTTATTGTTGTTATTGTTGTTGTTTTTGTTTTCGTCGTTATTTTGTAGCAGGAGCATTGTCATTGTAGTCGATCGTTGACTTATTAAAGCAGCGGGATCGTCATGGTTGACATCATCATCATCATCATCATTATCAACATGACCATTATCATCATCATCATCATCGTCGTCGTCACCGTCGTTGTCATCACAACCGTGATCATCAACACAATCATCATCATCAGCAGCAGCAGAATTACCACTAGCTTCCACCACCACCACCATCATCATCATCATCATCATCATCATCATCATCATTGCCATCACCCCCACTAAAACATAATATTGTTCTATGATGTCATTGGTTCAGAAATGACGACATTTAAGCCCAAAGTGACGCAAGAGCCAGAATGGAACAAGCCAGCCCATTTTGAACCGTTTGAGACTGTACTCGCTCGAGCCCAACATTTCGTGCAGACACTCGGGGTAGGTGGCGCTAACATCTATGTCCCGCCAAATCTAGACAACAGTAGTCTGCTCTGATCGCATACCAACACTTTCGCAACATGCTGTCCCCCCCCCCCCCCTTCCCCTTCCCCTACCCCCGTCCTACCTCCTTCCCCATCTTTTCACTGGGAGGCACGGTGGTCTAATGGTAGAGCTTTGGCTTGCGGATCTGAAGGACACGGGTTCGAGCCCAGGCCGGGGCATTGTGTTGTGTCCTTGGGAAAGACACTTTGCTCCCGTTTCCAACTCCTTCGGATGAGAGTATAAACCGAGGTCTCGTCTGTGTCGCATACATTCCATCATAACGGACTTTAAAGATCCTGACGCTCATGTCCTAGACGGGTGAGTGCCGGCGACAAGAACACACCCAGCATGCCCCTAGGTCCTTCTCCCCCATCCCTGGCTGTCCAGGATTGTGCTCAGTTGTCTGGAGCGTTATTACGATGCGCCCAAAGGCTGCAAGTTGGCGCCTGTATCGGCCAGCGCCTTGAGCAGCTCTTGAGCTGGAAAAGCGCTATATAAGAACGATTAAATAAATAAATAAATGTAAGAACATAAACTACCAAGATAAGAATCAAATCAAAATAAACAGCCCGTCAGGCTGGTCAAACTGGATGGATCACCGAGCCGGAAAGAGATGCGTTTTGAGAGCAGATTTGAAGGCAGAGTGTAGGCTTGCTGCAAAGAGAGAGGGCAGTTTGTTTAATCCAGATTCTTGGACCAAAAACAAAGAAGGAGCATGAACCAGCAGACACAAGTTTTGAGCATATGAAGCAGACCAGAGATTACGAGATAGCATGTAGAGCTCAAGGGCTAGGCGGTCTGATAGGTACGATGGTGCAGAATCAGAGAGACACTTATAGCATCGAGGTAGATTTTGTATTCAATTCGTAATGAGATAGGAAGCCAGTGAAAAGAGTGCAGGAGAGGAGTGATGTAATCCGTTCTGACTTCTGTTTGTGCAGGGTTCTCGAATCGTCAGCCTTGAGACCAGAGATGCAGAATGCCATTCAGGCTTTGGCGAGTATCACCTTATCTTGTTTTTTCTCGCCTTATATCTATATCTATATCTATAGGTTTGGAGAGTTTTCTCCGGGTACTCCGTTTTCCTCCCTTCATTCAGTATCATGGTATTGGATGCAACCTATCTAAAATTTCAAAAATGAAATTCGATTATTTTCCCCGTCTTCTTCTTGTTCTTTTTCTTCTTCTTGCATTTACACCACCACATGTTTTAGAGACGAATGTGTGTTTGTTGTGTATGTAGGGGTGTCTGTAACATTTGAGTGCGTATGTGGGTTACAGATCGCCGCGCTTTGAGTCTGATTTAGGAATAAGGCGCACGTTACATGGCATCCATTATTATTATTATTATTATTATTATTTTTATTGTTATTATTATTATTATTATTATTATTATTATTATTATTATTATTATTATTATTATTGTTATTATTATTATTATTATTATTATTATTATTATTATTATTATTATTATTTGTGGTTGTTGTTGTGGTTGTTGTTATTAAATTTTAAAGACAATTTATAACCATATACTGCTTTTAAAAAAAACACCTGTATCACAGCCTTAGGTGTGCTGCGAGTTTGCTCAAAAAATGTGGGCTATTTTGAGATATGGTATATTGGGTATAGAATAGTATAGTCAGCTAGTTACCTATGCCTAAGGTCGTGGGTTTGAATCCCGCGTGGGACCAACTTACGTGGCTTAGGTACGAGACTTGTCTCAGGGTAATCCGGTTCCCACCCCCCTCCCTCCCCCTCCCCCTCCCTTCAATAAGGGTACTGGATGCAATCAATCTAAAATTTCATAAATTACAGTTGATTTCTATTCCGACTTCTGTAATCGCGATCTCTTCAGATCGCCGCGCTTTGAGGTCGATTATTATTACTATTATTATTTCCTTTCTTTTATGATTGATTGATTGTTGCTTTAGGTCCAGCGGACTCCTCCGAGCCAAATCAGGACCGGACAACCCCCGATCCGCACAAAAGATCAGCTGAAACAACCCTAGTGGGAAAATTGAATGCCCTCCACCGGCCAGTCACTTTACAATAAAGACATCCCTCGCAGGGGACGGCTGAGGCTTTACCCCAACTACTCGAACCCCCGGTTACAAAAACAAAATAGAATACAAACATCATTATAAATAATCAACAAAACATATACATATAAAATGCCTATATTGCTAAATAATAACATCATAGGAAGCCCTAGTGACCACCCGGCAGAAAGCGTCCAACACTCCCAAGCTGATCCAACAGACCTCATACACAAACAAGGAGTCCTGTCCAGGAAGAGTTTTCAAGAAAAAAGGTAGGTCATTGATCTAGCGAAGAAGAAGATAGTATAGCAGAGTGATAGGACAGAGCAGGAATGGGAAAGAGTAAATGAGGAAGACAGCGACAGTGGGAATTTAAAGCACTAAATTTCCAGAAAGTGGGGATACTATTTATACTGAAACCCCCGGCACCCCAACGGGGGTCCTTTCTTTTAAATTGTAATATTTGTTAATATAGTATATCCTTTATAGGCCAGCCCGTCATGATCAAAGAGGATTTAGCAGATGACATCATCACCGCCATTAAAGACCGCCACATGGTGCGCTACTTACGTATCTTCTACGTCACCGATTCCACTGCCGCGTCATACAACAACACGGTGATGACGTCACGACTGTTTGTGCCTGCGGGTTTGGGAGACCGGCGGTTCGAATCCATGACACAGACGATGAACAGGATCAACTCTTGGCTGACTGTAGTTGGTAGGTTTGTTGTTAATATGTTGGTGATGGTGTAGGTGTTGGTTTGAATGTTGGTAATGATGATGATGATGATGATGATGATGATGATGAGTCGCTAATGATGATAGTCATAGTGATGAATGTGATGACGACGAAGACGACGTCGATGATGATGATGATGATAGTCATAGTGGAAGAAGTTGGTGGTGCATAGATTTACTGATTTTATTACACTTGATAATTCTTAGACTGACGGATGATTCATCAATTGATTAATTATTTGATTACTTGATTCCTTATTTGCAAGGGTTATCTATGTATTATTCATAATACAGATGGTACAAATGCGGTTGAAGACAAATGTTGTTGTTCTTGTTGTCGTCGTCGTCGTCGTTTTGTCACTGTTGTTATTCTTGTTTGGTAGATGTGCGTGTGTGTGAGTGTATGTGCAGATGTGTTTGCGTTTTAACCTTTTTTTTATTTCGATTGTTCGATTATTTGATTGGTAGATTGATTGACCGATGGTAACGTAATTTATTTATTTGTTTGGTTTGGTTGCCAGGGTTGCCCATCTTCAGTGTGGAGACGGTGCCGATGCTGTTGACAGCAGGGAACCGAGTTGAGGACAGCAAAGTCAGCTACAGACACAGCTCAATGACTGGAAATTACTGGCTTACATGCATCAGGTACCGCCGTTGTTGTTGTTGTTGTTGTTGTTGTTGTTGTTGTTGTCGATCACGCTGGCTTGTCAGCGGTTGCGTAACGCGATGTAATCTGAACCTGGCCGCGTTTAACGTTTGCGTATAAAGTAGGCTACTTTTGTTTCGCTGTGACTGAACGCAAGTGATCCCGGTGAGGCATCGCCAAATGTAAATCATCGCCGATGGTTCCGCGCATGCGTGAACTTCCGAAGTCATTCCTGTTAAGTTCTGCGCATGACTGGGAAAAAAAAGACGACGAATTACGATGCGTAAGGCATCGAAGATTGCCCAGTTATCGGAAAATGTTCCGCGTAAAGGGTAATTGTAGATTATAGTCACACGACACCGGAGCGTATAGGTGACTACAGTACTCCTCTCTTAAGGTGACCCCCCACAGGACCAAATTTTTGTTTGATCTTATCCGAGGGGCACCCTAAACAGTCCTCTGATAAGATAAACTACCAGTAAAAAACTTGATCTTATACGAGGTGCTACATTTTTGTGTCGTGTGACTGTGTGTGTGTGTGGGTGCGAGTGTGTGTGTGTACATGTGTGCACGTTGGTGCGCGCGTATGCATGTATGCATTACTGTATATGTATTTTTTGTGCGTGTGTATGATGCATAAGCACACACTCAAACACTCAAACGAACGGATGCAAGCATACATACACATACACACACTCTCACACACACACAAACACATTGATGCGCACGCACGTGACAGACTTACCAGCACAGTGTCCCATGCTATGTGAACAGGAAATGACATCATAAGGATATTTGACATCATCTCAAATCAGGAAGTGACCTCATAATTACGTCATCTGTGACATCAATTTCTCTTAAGCAGTAGTCTCCTCCATTTGGGAACCAAAACGGGGTTGACGTTATCCGAGGTTTTCCCTTATTCGAGGTGACGTGAGCTAAGCGAGGAATTCTAAATGGTACAAAGAAGGTGTTTGGCCGGGACCAACAACCTGATTGATCTTATCCGCGTTGTGACCTTAAACGGTAGTGACGTTAAAAGAAGAATACTGTACTGGTCACATTATTCTGACACCAGCGAACCAGTTGATGGTAAGGGGAAAATTATATGGTCACACATTGGCCAATCCGGGATTCGAACCAGGTACCTTTCGGTTACTAGTTAAGTAAGACGCTCTACCAACTGAGCTACCCGGCCCCACTTGTTCCGAGTTTTTTTTTTTTTTTTTTTAAACAGTTTATAGTCCCCTCTCTACCCGGTAAGGATTTTCAGAGAGGAGACTCTTATTGTTGTTCCGAGTAGAATAAACAAATGTACTTATACCCAGCGCAAAGTAGGCCTCTAAGACGTTCCCCAAGCATTTGACTATGATAAGAAACGAAACCTAGAGATTAATTTTAGATTTTTGGTGCACAGAGCCAGCTTCTATCGCTTGTTTACATTCGGAGCGCCGTTATTTTGAAATGTTCACAAATGAATTACGTAGGTCCTTACGACGTTCCCAAGCATTTTTACAAGCATAAAATAACGAAACCGAGACAATAATTTTCGATTTTTTTTTTGTGATACAGAGCCATTACCTACCGCTTGTTTACATTCAGTGCACCGTTTTTTTTTTAAATTTTGTTAAATGAATTACATTCGTTTACAATCGGGTGCCAAGGAAATTGTGAATACAGTTGTACGATGTTGAGAGGGTTGAACAAGTCTTTTTAACTGCAATGACACTATTCCTATAATAATAATAATAATAATAATAATAATAATAATAATAATAATAATAATAATAATAATAATAATAATAATAATAATAAAGAAGAAGAAGAAGAAGAAGAAGAAGAAGACAATTTTCCATCTCTTCTCTCGTGTTACTTTGTAACCGGGATTTTACAGAATCCACGTTTAACACGAGCCTGTTAGAATATGACCTCCGGAGGTTCACGCGTGCGCAGAACCATCGGCGATGATTTACATTAATTTGTCGATGCCAAACCGGGGCCGAGTTCACGGTCCTTTTAGAGGAAAGCGGCGTATTGTTATCTTCATGTATCGTGGCGTTGAATATATCCGATTGCATATTTAAATGTGGTTATAACTGGATATATTTTAGTGTTTTTATTTATTTTGTTAAATATTACTAAAGGGTGACAGATGTTTTATTGATTTAAAATGTCTTTTAAAACTGTGCTTTTTAAAAATTTATGTTATAATGATCTGCGCTTGTATAAATGGCTTTTTTTTTGAGGTAATAAAGATGTATTGGATTGGATTGTATGATATTGCATAGTATTATAACTCGGAAACACTAACAACCCTTTCTCCCCATAATATGTGCGCTGCCTTGGCTTAGTTCTCGATCCTGCACTGTCTTGTCAACAACACATAGTCAATATTTGCAGAATAACTTACTTTCAAATGCGACGGATTAGTTCGATTTGTCACTGTGTCTCCACAAACAACTCTCATCTGTGCGTTCGTCCTGTCTAGAATAGATTACTATAAATAACGCCCTGCTTGCCGTCCTTCCAAAAATGGCAACTTGACCGAGCCCAAAGAATTCAGAACACAGCACGCCTTTTCACTCGTACAACTAGGTGCTAACACATCTCTCCCGTTCTTCGCTCTCTTCACTGGCTAAAAGTATCATATGGAATGCAATACAAGCTCTCTTCTCAGACCTATTCTGCTGTGATGTTCACTATTCTTCTCCACAATATCTCCAGGTTTACATTCCAGCTCGTCATCTCCGCTCTTCGGCATATACTCATGTCTTTCAAGAACAGATCGTTTGGTTTTAGGTCCTTCTTTCCTAAAGCACCCATCGTCTGGAACAATCTACCTTACTACTCCTGAGATAGTCTTCTTCATTGGAAATCTTTAAGTCGAGTCTTAAAACTAAATTTTTCTCTCAAATCAGACATTGAGAGGCATTGTGTGTGTGTTTTGATTCTTCAAAATTTTATTGCCTTCTCTATAGGGATAGTAGACTCCTCCTTCCTCCCCCCACATCCCCTAACCAACATCCGCCCCACCCATCCCCCACCCCCCAAAAAAATCCCATTTTACTCCCATGACACAACACCGAACAACGACTAATTAACAATAAACTAATAATAATAATAAATTAATAAATTAAAGAAAACATCTAACTTGCATTCACAACATGTTTAACACATTTGCTAGTTTTCATAATACAGTCGTTATCGGTGATTTTAATAGACGTTTTGTCACAGCAACAACAATGCAGTGATCTTAAGAAAATGGCTTCATATTTTTTTCTTTTACATTTTGATGAATCATAGGTACTATTTTACAGACAAATAATAGATAATAAAGATTTATTTGTTCACCACAAATTTGTGTGTGTGTGTGTGCGTGTATATATATGTGTATGTTGTGTGTATATGTGTGTGTGTGCGTGTGTATAATGTGTGTGTTGTGCGTGTGTATATATATGTGTGTTGTGCGTGTATAAGCGCCTTGAGCGCCGTATAAATTGTCATTATTATTGTATTTATTTTATTGTATCTTATTATATTGTATTGTATCGTATTATATCTTATTGAATCGTATTGTATTGTATAGAATTGAATTGAATATACACGATGTTCACCTTCATTTTTGTGTGCAGGATATATTTCCCTACAGGTTTCTTGGAGCCAGCGCCCATGCCAGGACAGACCCGCGGCAGCACAACGTCTTCGTCGTGCCGCATCCTGTGATGGCAACCGTCCACTTGTCACGAGCTGTGCGCTCCCTCTATAATAACAACAGTCACCCACAACCATGCCACCCACTAACATGTTACCCACTGATATGTCACCCACTACCATGCCACCCACTAACATGTCACCCACTACCATGCCACCCACTAACATGTTACCCACTAACATGTCACCCACATATATGTCACCCACTACCATGCCACCCACTAACATGTCACCCACTAATATGTCACCCACTAACATGTCACCCACATATATGTCACCCACTACCATGCCACCCACTAACATGTCACCCACTACCATGCCACCCACTAACATGTTACCCACTCGTCCACACGGCGCAGCTGAGACTCAGCGAGGCTTACCATTTATCTTTCTTACTAGTCTCTATGTGAACAAAGCAGCTAAGCGTAGATATCCGACCTAGTGACCCACACCCCTCTGCACACAGCGTGTGTGAGGCTCGTCTGGACTGGCCCTGGTCTCTGGCACACTATGGGTGGCGCAGTAATATTGTGGCAGCGTAACAATTGGCACCTACTGTGGACACACTCGTCATTTTGTCTCTACAACAAAAGATCACCACTCTGTGGAAAAAACCCCCACAAATCGGCCAATGTTCGGAACAGAACAAGAATCGACCACTCTGTGTGGTTTAAGGATCGCCTTTTTGGGATGTGTGACGTTAAACAAAATCGCCTACGTGTCCAAATCACGGCAACGTCTCGTCCTCAGGACATCTATAACATGTGTTTACCGGTTACAATAATCGATACATTCATCTAGCCCCCTTCCCCCTCCCCTCCCCCACCCACCCCCCTCCCGCCCTATCCTCTGTGACAAACATTGATACTTTTCTGTCCGTCATACAATTCGCCGGCTGTGTAGTAAAAATGGCCACTTGTCACCAAAATCTACCAACCTTTCACAAAACTCGTCCATGCCTCATCGTTTGTTGTTGCTACTATTGTTATAAGCTTACATTTTATTCCTGGTGTCGTGGTTATTGTGTGTGAAACGCTGCAGCGATTAATGAATTGCAAATGGTGTTTCTTATTGCGAAAACATTTGAGATATTGCTAACAAAACCAAACATGTGTGAATACGAGATTGCTATTATGTCCCCTTGATGTGAAGTAATGTGATAAATTGTTTCCCTTGATCATGACACTGCGGTCGGCGATCATGGTCTGTGATAGAACTGATCCATTATTGTTATGCAGGATGCGATTGTTTTCTGTTTCTTTGGGCTAAGCCGCCACGTGACCGGGCGGTGCAGCCATTTGACCGGGCTAAATCGCCACGTGATCGGGCCATGTCGGTGCTTATGGGTAGGGGGGAGGGGGTCATCAAAATGGACGACGTGTTCTTTCTACGAAGAGATAAAAAGTTACCCTCAGCCAGCAGCTGCTGATTAGTCGCTCTTCCCCGACGGCATCTTTGCTCGCTTTGAGCCTAACAGTTTGTTTTTGCCCGGGTCATCGCCCGAATCTACTTGATTAGTTGCGGATCGCCCGGGCTAGCCCGATCCATACCTCGAAGCTGTAAAACATCAATGTATTCAAATGTATTGCTATCGATGATTCATTCTATTCGGTTAATGCTCCTGTGGTTGAGATAAGGGTAAATAAGGTCATTTTGCACTGTGGCGATAGTGATGGTGTGTGCAGATGAATTAACTTGAATGCAAAGGTCAATGATTTGATTAAGTGCAGATCATTTCCCTGTGCGTGTGTGTATGTGGGTGTGTTTGTGTGTGTGTGTGTGGCAATGTAGAAACGCCGTTAGTGTTACACACTCTTTATACTCTACCTACGTTCTTTTGACGGCCCTGTTATTTTGATGTCAAAACAGTGTCCGGTTAGGGTTAGGGTTGTATTAGGGTTAGTTTAAGGGTTAGGTTAGGTTTGGATTAGGGTTAGGATTATCTTTTTTTTTTAAATGGACAAATTTCAAAATAATGTCAAAACAAGGTATGTGGTGTATCAAGAAAGTCATAACAACGACGTTTTTACACGGATGTGTGTGTGTGCACAATTTCTTTATTGTTATTGTAATACTATATTGCTTTTATTTGGTGTGATTGATAATTTTATCTGAGTTCATTGAGTCACTGTGCGTATAGACTCTGAATTGGAAGAGATTATGTATATTGTCATTTATACTATTCTGTCAAGGTGTGCAGATCGCTGCGCTTAATTGGGAGATGGGGAGGGGTCAAGACGCTTGTTATGACTATTATAGTGACGGACTGATGTTTGTTTTATATTTTGTGATATTATTACTTTTGCATCGTTGGTGTTAAGTGCCTAATACTGTATTATAATAAGAATAATAAGAATACATACAAGGTTAGGTGGTTGTTTTTTTCCAGAACGCTGGATGATCACTGTTTAGAAAGAGGAACTCTAGAACTCAGTGTCACAATGAAGAGTTCTCGTCAACGCTGACTGTAGCACACCGCCTTAGACTTTGAAAGTAAGGTAAAAGTCTTTGTGGTATTGGGTAATTGTAGAGTATAGTAGTCACACAACACCGGAGCGTATAGGCCACCACTGGTCACCAGCGAACCAGTTGACGGTAAGGGGAAAATAATATGGTCACACGCTGGCCAATTCGGGATTCGAACCAGGAACCTTTCGGTTACTAGTAAGCCTCTCTACCAACTGAGCTACCCGGCCCCACATGGGTAATGAACATTAAGATTTAACGTCAACACCCACCATTGGCGATATGGCAGGCGGGGATATCCATCCCAGGGAACAAGGGGTAGGGACCTGAATCAACACTGAACCACTAGAGCAATCATACTGCTAAAATGGGCAGTGAAAAATGGCTACTTTTGATTTCGCCCACCACGGGATTCGAACCTGGGTCAAAGGTGTGCCAGGCGAACGCTCTATCACTTGAGCTACGGAGGTGGGCTCATGGGTAATACTTTTCTCCACGTTATATTTAGGAGGACCATGGTTGGTTGAGAGAGCAAAGTGAGCGACAGCTGTTTCGCCCTGTTTGCTCTCAGCCAATAATGGACCTCCTATAATTATGGAGCGGAGGCATTCCAAAAAGACTTTCACCTTATCTTAACAGGATGAGGTCAATGCTCACAGTGGTGAAGCGAAGAAACAGAAACTCCGAGGGTATGGCCGCGTCACCACAGCATCAGGCATTGCAAAGACCATCCTTCAAGGCACGGTGCAAGGAGGCCGAAGAAGAGGGAGACAGAAAAAGAGGTGGTAGGACAACATTCGAGATTGAACTGGCTTGGCACTGAGCGAAGCCATGAGGGTTGCTGAGGACAAGGAAAGATGAAGTACGCTGGTTAAACGATCATCTGTGGTGCCCCAACGACCTTCGAGTTACGGGATAGGATAGGATACTGTCAACTTAGCTTGACGGGAAATGTTGATTGGGAACACGTTTCTTTGTTGTACGTATGTAAAAATTATATATGTTTCACAAAACGCAATTATTGTAAGGTATGTAGACTGAAGCAAGGCAGCACAGTCTATATCATAAATGAAAATAACTACAAATAAGGAAAAGAAAATCAAGTTAATATAAGAATATTTTTAAAATCCATTTTGATTGTATTTAGACTCTCTCTCTCTCTCTCTCTCTCTCTCTCTCTCTCTCTCTCTCTCTCTCTCTCTCTCTCTCTCTCTCTCTCTCTCTCTCTCTCTCTCTGAACTGAAGAAACGCCATAAATATCTTTAACGAAAATAAATTTTAAAAAAAGGTGAGTAAGAACAAAGTCAAGTCAAGATAAGAATTTCAATTTATTTTAACTTTATGTATATATCCTTCCTCCCTCCCTCCCTCTCTCTCTCTCTCTCTCTCTCTCTCTTTCTCTCTCTCCACCTCTCATTCATCTTTCATTACGGTCATACATTAGTTGTCTACACATCTGCCCTACCCCACCCCTCCATTCCCTCTATCCATTTTCCCCCGCTCTTTTCACACAAACCCGTACATCCTTCCTTCTCTCGATACTTCTGTGTTTTTTTTCAAAATCTTCTTCCCAAACTTCTTTCTTTCTTTTTCCGCAGGGTAAAACATATGGCCCACTTTCTTCGTGTAAATAGCTCAAGGATAGGTGGATTCTGTTAAAGAGTGTGAACCTGAGACTGCATAACAGTGAGTGCCAATAGTTTGATGTATCAATTTCTTTTATTTTGTAATATGTTTTAATTATTAACATTATAGTTACTGTAATGTTTATAAAGTTTAAGGACAGATTGTAATATTCGGCTGTGCCTAAAACGTATATCTCGTTACAGTTGTTTCAACTTCCACTACTGTACTTCTTCTTCTTCTTCCTCTTAACCCCCGTGGGTGGGTGAAAAGGGAGGAGGGCCGGGAGTTCCAGTACAAATAGTATCCCCACTTTCTGGAAATTTATTGCTTTAAATTCCCATTGTCGCTGTCTTTCTCCTTTGCTCTTTCTCATTCCTGCTCTGTTCTATCAATCTACTATACTATCTTCTTCTTCGCTAGACCAGTCACCTACCTTTTTTCTTGAAAACTCTTCCAACTCTCTTCATTTGTGTGTGAAGTCTGTTGGATCAGCTTGGGACTATTGGACGCTCTCTGCCAAATGGTCACTAGGGCTTACTATGATATTATTATTTAGCAATTCGGCATTGTATTTGTATGCGTTTTGTTGATCTATATATAAATTGCTTAGCCGGAAGTCCTTCTTCGCCTCTACTATAAAGTTTGTCCGGTATGGACGCTGATCTGGGCAGGTGCTGGGCGCTACTGATCGGCCTGCTGTGTGCTCAAAACCAGCGAAATCGTTATAGCCGACATTTCCTTACCGAACGTTTAACCGTTTCTGAGATAAATAAATAAACAAAATGTCCACAAACTGCAATAGCCTCATTCCGCGCGCATCCATTAAAAATCAAATTGAGGTTTCAGCATGTTTTCCCATATTGACCAAAAAATTGATTGTCTTTCTAGGAAGCCTTGGTAGCTTACTGGGTAAAACATTCGACTACCGTTCAGGGCGACCCAAGTTCAAATCTCACGCGGGCCATATTTTTTTAATTTTTTTTAACACTACAATATGGATATTTTTCTTTTTAATTTAGGCTTTTTACCTTTAATTTATTATTATTATTATTATTATTATTATTATTATTATTATTATTATTATTATTATTATTATTATAATTTTTATTATTATTATTATATCTTATATCAAATTTTCTTTTAAAACCTTGGTGTTTTTTATGATTTCTATTTGTATTATTCTATATTCAATATTATTATTATTATTATTATTATTATTATTATTACCAAGGATCGGGATGGGGTGGTACGTGTAGGTAAAAGGGGGCTACGGGTAGGTTTAAAGGGGCATGGGTAGGCATAACGGGGATACGGGTATATATAAGGGGTTATGGTGATGGTCGATTCCTTTCATCCATACCTGCGAAACGATCAACGGGGAAGTATCAAGGAGGGTACAGGTAGGTTACAAGGGGGGTACGGAAGGTATCAAGGGGGTTTGGGGAGGTATCAAGTGGGTTCGGGGAGGTATCAAGGGGGTATGGTGAGGCATCATGGGGGGGGGGGACGGGGAGATATCAGGGGTGGGGGTATGGGGAGGTATCAAGGGGGATATGGGGAGGTATCATCGTCCAAATGAAATTCGCAGACAACAGTTGTCTCTCTGTCTACATTTTAAACAGCAACCTGTGTACCCTGGCTTGCCAGGGTACAAAACCACTAGTATTTTATAATGATGTTTATATTCTATTTTGTTTTTTGTAAACGAGGATTCCATGAATACGAGTATATCCCCAGCGTCCCCCGCGTTGGTATGCCTTTATTGTAAAGTTACCGGCTGGTGGAGTGCCTTTAGTGTTACCACTAGGGTTGTTTCAGCAGATCTTTTATCGGATCAGGAGTGAGACCTCTTTCAACCAAGTTGTGGTCCTGATTCGGCTCGTTACAGTCCGCTGGACACCCCCCCTACCCTCCCTCCGTAAGGGTGCCGGGGTTTTTATTATAAATAGTATCCCCACTTTCTGGAAATTTAGTGCTTTAAATTCCCACTGTCACTGTCTTTCTCCTTTGTTCTTTCTCATTCCTACTCTGTTCTATAAATCTACTATACATTTTCTTCTTCGCTAGACCAGTTACCTACTTTTTTAAACTCTTCTGGGACAAAACTCCTCATTTATGTGTGAGGTAGCTTGGTAACATTGGACGCTTTTGGCCAGGTGGTCACTGGGGCTTCCTATGATGTTATTATTTGGCAATGTAGGCATTTTATAATATAAAATGCCTACATTGCCAAATAGTATGCGTTTTGTTGATATGTTTTAATATTGTTTGTATTCTATTTTGTTTTAGTAAACGGGGGTTCGATAAATTAGAGTATAGCCTCAGCGTCCCCTGCGTGGGATGTCTTTATTGTAAAGTTACCGGCTGGTGGAGTGCCTTCAATGTTACCACTAGGGTTGTTTAGGCGGATCTTTTATGCGGGTCAGGGGTGAGTCCTCTTTTAGCGAAGTTGTGGTCTTGATTTTGTGGTCCTGATTCGGCTCTTTGCAGTCCGCTGGACCCTGTAAGCAATAAATAACTAACTCCCTCCCTCTCTCTTTCTCTCAGGTTGTAAGACCAGAGTTGTGGGCGACAAGCCTTTATCCTATGAAATGAGCCAATGTTAAATGTTCTGTCTTACACGTCAGTTCCGCCCCCTCCCCGCCTCTCTCTCTCTCCTCCTTTCTCTCTCTTTCTGTCTCTCTTTCCTTCCCCCCCTCCCCCCTCTCTCTCTCTCTCTCTCTCTCTCTTTCTTTCTTTCTCTCTCTCCCGCCCCACGCCCACCTTTCTCTTTCATTTTAAAATAAAAATCTGTCACAATGAATTATTACTCCCTACTTCTCTCTACGGCTCTTCATCTTTTTCCTTCGCCTCTTTCTTTTCGGCATCATTTTCTATCGCTTGAATACGATAATTCTCGAAATGTTTCTCTGGAATCCATTTTCCGTGGACAGACGTTCGATGCAGGATTCGAACCCCGATCTTTGACGGCGGCAGTTGCGTGCTTGGCGCGGCTCTGTGAGCCAAGGCCATGTTGTCCGTCATGAGGAGGTCGCCTCTTTCCCACTGAAAAAAAAGCATAAAATAATAGAGAAAGCAGTCAGAAAATATCAAATAAATGAACTCAACATGGCACACAATTCATATATATTGCCAGGACTCACACACATAGATACCTGGGTTGAAAAAAAAAAGGATTTCAAAATAGCTCATTTCCGTGTTTTGTATCTCGACGACGATGATGATAATGACGACGATTATAATGATTGTAACGATGAAGACGACCATACTTTGTTTCCGTTGGGTTGCCGGGGTTTTCTGTATAAATAGTATCCCACTTTGTGGAATTTTAGTGCTTTAAATTACCACTGTTTTCGTCATTCTCATGTGTTTTTTCTCATTCCTAATCTGTTCTATCAATCTATTAGTATTATCTTCTTCGCTAGACTAGCCACCTATCTTTCTTCTTGAAAACTCTCCCAAAACTCCTCATTTGTGCATGGGGTCTATTTGTCGGCTTGGGAATATTAGACGTTTTCTGCCAAATGGTCACTAGGGCTTTTTTAATAGTATTATTATTTAGCAATGTAGGCACTTTATATGTATGTGTTTATGTGTTGTGTTAATATTTTATAATGATGTTTATATTCTATTGTGTGCTCGATAAATTAGAGTACAGCCTCAGCGTCCCTTGCATGGGATGCCATTATTGTAAAGTGACCGGCTGGTCACGTGGATTGCCTTCGGTGTCACCATAAGGGTTGTTTCAGCAGATCTTTTCTGCGGATCGGGGGCGAGTCCTTTTTCAACCAAGCTGTGGTCCTGATTCGGCTCTTTGCAGTCCGCTGGACCCTTTAAACAATCACTAACTAACTAACTAACTAACGACGACGACTACGACAATCTTAATGATGATAACGTCGACGATAATGATAATGGTGACGACGACGATAATAGCTACGAGGAAAAGGGTGGTGATGATGATGATGATGATGATGATGATGATGATGATGATGATGATGATGATGATGATGATGATGATGATGATGATGATGATGACCTTGTGTGCATAAACCAGCCTCATGTTGTCTTTCTCAATCTCTGCTTCCAGGGCAAGGCGCATTGCCTCGGCATCCTTGCCCTCTATAGATGTATTTGTGTCTTTGCCGTAATCCACAATGAAGAAACTTGTTCTGTGTTTGGCCGTGTGAAACATCATTGTCTGAAAGGAGAGACAAGATACAAGATTATTTTATGTCCCTATTGTCACACAAGGAAATGTGACATGTGTATGGGCAACACATCATCAACATAAAACACGACACGGACATTAATCAAAGTCGATGAATAAAAACATAAGATATAGCATCCCCATTCATTCACATAAACATTTTGTTGTCTAAAATCACATTGTTGTGAAAAGACGTTAAATTAAAATATTCAGTTGAATTGAAATTGAACATAAACATTCTCAGACACTCCGGCAATCAAACTATTCTATCCTATCCTATCCTATCTCGTAACTCGAAGGTCGTAGGGGCACCACGGATGATCGTTTAACCAGCGTACTCCATCTTTCTCTGTCCTCGGCAACCCTCATGGCTTCGCTCAGTATCAAACCAGTCCATTCTAGAATGTTGTCCTCCCACCTCTTTTTCTATCTCCCTCTTCTTCTACCTCCTTGCACCGTGCCCTGCATGATGGTTTTTGCAAGGCCTGATGATCTGATGACGTGACCATTACCATCGGAGTTTCCGTTTTTTCACCACTGTGAGCAGGTCATCGTGTTGTCCAATGGCTTGTGTGATGGTCTGTCGGACTTCGTCGTTGGTGAGATGCTGGGTATAGGAAATGCTATTAAGAAACATAAAGAGAGAGAGAAATGGGGGGGAGGGAGGGAGGAAGAGAGACAGAGAGAGACGCACGCACCCTCACATTTAAACTCAGAAGGCAGAGAGAGAGAGAGAGAAGGAGAGAGAAAGGGAGAAGAGGAAGAGAGAGTTAGTATTCTGGCAAGCGTCACCAGATCATCATAATAGCATAGGAGCATCTTCATCTCCTTTCCCATAATATTTATTTATGATTTTCATCGCTCTTATATAGCGCTTTTCCTAGCTCAAGAGCTGCTCAAGGCGCTGGCCGAGACATAAGATTTAACTCAAACCGCCCGAGGCATCAACATTGTTACCAACAAACGCAAGAACAACAAAACGCAAGAACAACATCGAAAACAACAATGACACCACCACTACCACTAACAACAATAGTGTCAACATTACAGCAACGATTCCCGAATTATTGTGTAGAGGCGATGGGGGGAGGGGGGTGGAATTAGGAAATGGGATTACAAGTTACCCAACCGCCATAGTTAACAACAACAACAACAACAGAATCACCACATGCGCCGTCACCACATGCACCGTCACCACCATCACTATCAACAAAAAAACGACTGACAGGAAGAGCGGTGTAAGGGTGAGGGAAAATGAGAGGGTGGGGTCCGTTATCGTCCATCCGCCATATTCTTTCCCACAATGCTCGTCGCTTGGGTGCCAAACTCTCCGCCAGCTCCAGCAAGGGGACGAACTCTGCAACACACAAACGGACGTGACGTCACTCACTAACAGCTCCCAAACATGCGTACTACGAAAAAAAAACAACAGAAAAAGGGAAAAAAATAAAAAAAAAGAAGATTGACTTCAAATAAACAATGTAATATTCTCTCTCTCTCTCTCTCTCTCTCTCTCTCTCTCTCTCTCTCTCTCTCTCTCTCTCTCTCTCTCTCTCTCTCTCTCTCTCTCTCTTTCTCCTCTTTCTCTCTTTCTCTCTCTCTCTCTCTCTCTCTCTCTCTCTCTCTCTCTCTCTCTCTCTCTCTCTCTCTCGCTCTCAGTGTAAATCATGCGGAACAATTTCCGCTTGTAACAGTAACCTCTTGAAACATTTGACACAACTCATGTAAAAATTTATTGACGTTAGAATGTATACTACATTGTATATGTTTGATTGTATTTAGTCTTATATCCATTGGTAATTGTTATATTTTTTGATTTCCATCCTAGCTGAAAATACCTTGAAAATCAGAACGAGTTAAATGTCGGTCCGTCGGTCGTTCGGTCTGTCCGTCGGTCTGCTGGAAGACATATCTCAAGAACCACTGAACGTATTTTGCCCAGAAACATTGCCTAAGTTAGTGGCCTATCTCCCGTGCCATCATATTTGCTAACTGAATCAAAGAGCAGGTTGCTACATTTAAGCCGCTTTGTTGGAGTTGGGGTTATGTCACTATTTATATATTGTGCATTCCCTTTTGTCTTCTTTTGTCAACCACGCGATGCTGTACACTTTTCTTTCCATGTTGAACCAATGTAAACCTTAAAACGGGTGTTTGACATTTCAGTGTTTTGTCTTGTGATGCCTATGGACGGCCCTTTTTTTGGTACCTTTCATTGTTTTTTTAATGTCTGTAATTCCCTCTCTCCCTACTTTTGGCTAAATTGCCCCCTGGGCTATGAGCCTTGTTTCATGCTTGGAATTATATGTGGTTTCGCTTATAAAAGGACAATGTTCCAAAGACAGAACTAACTGGGCTCTTTAACCTGCTGCAGAGGACACACTGCGGTATGGATGGGATAAGAGTGGAGGCGCGAAACAAAAAAAAAAGAGATACAATGTAAATTGAAAATACTGGTTTGGTCCCTTCTGCAGCAACACAGCATTTCGGAAGTGATACGCCGTGTAAACAGTCATTATTTTTTAAAAAGCCATCTTTGAACATATATTGCTTTACCCGTCTTTCCGTCGCTAGCAGGCGACACGATGTGGTAGATGGCAATGCTGGTTGGTCTCTTCTGATGAACCCCGTCGCTGTGCCAACCTTGTGACCCGACAATCGTCAGGCCAGCTGTTTTGTCGTTGGATAATCGCACTATTGCCGTATGCGGCGACATAGGGTGGTTGCCTATGTAGTTGTGTTGCAGTTCGCCGAACCATGCCGATATCTCCATCTGCCGCTGTCCGCTCACCAAACCTTGATTCTGTGAATGAACGAACGATTGATCGAATAAAGAAAGAAAAAATAAAACAAGAAAAAAAGATAAAAATAAATTTGTAACATTATAAAAGCAATTTAGGTTTATTAATAAAAATAACATTCATTAATGTAAAATAAAATGACAGTAAAACAGCGGACTGCTAGCTTTTTAAAAAAAAATTACATCGTGTTGTTTTGTCTCATTGTCGAATGATGCCTATGGACTCATTGGTTTCTCATTATCGTACTATAAAACAAATTAAAAAAAAATAAGCAAAAAAAAAAATATATATATATATATATAAGATAAGATAAGATAAGACAACTTTATTATCTTTTACAAGAAATTACATTGTGGTGTACAATTACAATCAACAAGGAATAAACATCACAATAATAATAACAACAATCATAATGACAAGGAGGATAAAAATGCACAGTCACATATGAATAGAATAACACTTATGCATGTTAACATAAAAAAAAAAAAAAAAAAAAAAAAAAATGTGAAATGAGATTATTTTGGGCAAACAAAACACACACACACACACACACACATACACACACACACACACACACACACACACACACACGTCATTTATTAAGTAATGAGACAGCCTTTGGAATAAAACTGTTTTTCATTCTGAGAGTTCTGACCCTTGGTGTTTGGTAGCGCCTTCCAGAAGGCAGGAGCTGGAAGTGGTGAGCAAGCACATGAGTGCTATCCAGCACAAAGCAGATAGCTTTCCGCACAACACGTCTTTCATACAACACCTGCAGACTCTCTTGTTTCACTCCCACAACCCTCCCACAGACGTTCACTACTCGATCCAGAATACTTTTGTTTTTTACACACAAACTTCCATACCAGCAGATAAAAGAAAAGGTAAGAACGGACTCAATAAAAGAAGAGTAAAAGGTCTGAAGGATGCGGCTACTGACTTGGAGATTTCGAAGTTTTTGAAGGCAGTAAATTCTAGACTGACATTTTTTGTGTATGGCCTGGGTGTTTGCAGTGAAGTTCAGTTTCTCGTCAATGATGGTTCCCAGGTATTTGTATTGGGTGACTCTCTCGACTGTAACACCATCAATTACAAGGTCTGGAATGAGAGTGTTGTTTTTACGAAAGTCAATGACCAGTTCCTTAGTTTTCTTGACATTTAAGTCCAGATAGTTTTGTTTGCACCAGGAGCTGAACCTATCAACTGCAGAGAAATACACAGCATTTGAATTGGACAGGTCCACAAGGGCAGAGTCATCCGAGTACTTTATGACCGGTGAGGCATCAGTTCCTCTGCAGTCGTTTGTGTAGAGCGTGAAAAGTACCGGAGAAAGAACCGTACCCTGAGGAGCTCCTGTGGACGTTTGTTTGAGAGATGAGACAGCAGAGTGAAAGCGGACAACCTGAGATCTGGACACGAGGAAATGAACGATCCACAGGACGAGTCTAGGAGGGACAGTGTAAGACAAAAGCTTCTGAGCCATGAGGTGTGGCTGTATGGTATTGAAAGCAGAAGAAAAGTCTATAAATAGAATGCGGACAAAGGAACCAGAGGTCTCTAAGTGATCATACGCATTGTGGAGAAGCGTCAGAGTAGCGTCGTCGGTACTACGATTGGGTTTGTATGCAAATTGAAGAGGATCAGTGAAAGGCTGAGTGTGACAAAGAAGACGAGAGAGAAGAATCCGTTCGAGACATTTCATAGCTATGGATGTCAGGGCAACAGGGCGATAGTCGTTGAGTTCTTTGGGTTTACTGTTTTTGGGCACGGGACAGATGATAGAGTGTTTCCATACACTAGGTACAACACAATCCCTGACTGACCACGAGAATAGCTGACTGAATACTAAGCACAACTGTGCAGCGCACCACTTCAAGGTCCTATATATATATATACATTTTGTCATTTCCTCTTGTTATTATCTTTCTTCATTTTTGACCATTTTGTGTATGTGTACATTTACATAGGCCTTATTATATAAACAGGTCTGACTTCTTCATGAAGCTTGGCGAATGATTGTACGGTAATTTCAATTTAGGCATTTGGTTTTGTCTTCTAACTGGTCTTTAGCCCTTGGACAGGCACATAAAAAAGATTGATGATGATGATGATGATGATGATGATGATGATGATGATGATGATGATGATGATGATGATGATGATGATGATGATGATGATGATGATGATGACCTTGTGTGCATAAACCAGCCTCATGTTGTCTTTCTCAATCTCTGCTTCCAGGGCAAGGCGCATTGCCTCGGCATCCTTGCCCTCTATAGATGTATTTGTGTCTTTGCCGTAATCCACAATGAAGAAACTTGTTCTGTGTTTGGCCGTGTGAAACATCATTGTCTGAAAGGAGAGACAAGATACAAGATTATTTTATGTCCCTATTGTCACACAAGGAAATGTGACATGTGTATGGGCAACACATCATCAACATAAAACACGACACGGACATTAATCAAAGTCGATGAATAAAAACATAAGATATAGCATCCCCATTCATTCACATAAACATTTTGTTGTCTAAAATCACATTGTTGTGAAAAGACGTTAAATTAAAATATTCAGTTGAATTGAAATTGAACATAAACATTCTCAGACACTCCGGCAATCAAACTATTCTATCCTATCCTATCCTATCTCGTAACTCGAAGGTCGTAGGGGCACCACGGATGATCGTTTAACCAGCGTACTCCATCTTTCTCTGTCCTCGGCAACCCTCATGGCTTCGCTCAGTATCAAACCAGTCCATTCTAGAATGTTGTCCTCCCACCTCTTTTTCTATCTCCCTCTTCTTCTACCTCCTTGCACCGTGCCCTGCATGATGGTTTTTGCAAGGCCTGATGATCTGATGACGTGACCATTACCATCGGAGTTTCCGTTTTTTCACCACTGTGAGCAGGTCATCGTGTTGTCCAATGGCTTGTGTGATGGTCTGTCGGACTTCGTCGTTGGTGAGATGCTGGGTATAGGAAATGCTATTAAGAAACATAAAGAGAGAGAGAAATGGGGGGGAGGGAGGGAGGAAGAGAGACAGAGAGAGACGCACGCACCCTCACATTTAAACTCAGAAGGCAGAGAGAGAGAGAGAGAAGGAGAGAGAAAGGGAGAAGAGGAAGAGAGAGTTAGTATTCTGGCAAGCGTCACCAGATCATCATAATAGCATAGGAGCATCTTCATCTCCTTTCCCATAATATTTATTTATGATTTTCATCGCTCTTATATAGCGCTTTTCCTAGCTCAAGAGCTGCTCAAGGCGCTGGCCGAGACATAAGATTTAACTCAAACCGCCCGAGGCATCAACATTGTTACCAACAAACGCAAGAACAACAAAACGCAAGAACAACATCGAAAACAACAATGACACCACCACTACCACTAACAACAATAGTGTCAACATTACAGCAACGATTCCCGAATTATTGTGTAGAGGCGATGGGGGGAGGGGGGTGGAATTAGGAAATGGGATTACAAGTTACCCAACCGCCATAGTTAACAACAACAACAACAACAGAATCACCACATGCGCCGTCACCACATGCACCGTCACCACCATCACTATCAACAAAAAAACGACTGACAGGAAGAGCGGTGTAAGGGTGAGGGAAAATGAGAGGGTGGGGTCCGTTATCGTCCATCCGCCATATTCTTTCCCACAATGCTCGTCGCTTGGGTGCCAAACTCTCCGCCAGCTCCAGCAAGGGGACGAACTCTGCAACACACAAACGGACGTGACGTCACTCACTAACAGCTCCCAAACATGCGTACTACGAAAAAAAACAACAGAAAAAGGGAAAAAAATAAAAAAAAAGATTGACTTCAAATAAACAATGTAATATTCTCTCTCTCTCTCTCTCTCTCTCTCTCTCTCTCTCTCTCTCTCTCTCTCTCTCTCTCTCTCTCTCTCTCTCTCTCTCTCTTTCTCTCTTTCTCTCTTTCTCTCTCTCTCTCCCTCTCTCTCTCTCTCTCTCTCTCTCTCTCTCTCTCTCTCTCTCGCTCTCAGTGTAAATCATGCGGAACAATTTCCGCTTGTAACAGTAACCTCTTGAAACATTTGACACAACTCATGTAAAAATTTATTGACGTTAGAATGTATACTACATTGTATATGTTTGATTGTATTTAGTCTTATATCCATTGGTAATTGTTATATTTTTTGATTTCCATCCTAGCTGAAAATACCTTGAAAATCAGAACGAGTTAAATGTCGGTCCGTCGGTCGTTCGGTCTGTCCGTCGGTCTGCTGGAAGACATATCTCAAGAACCACTGAACGTATTTTGCCCAGAAACATTGCCTAAGTTAGTGGCCTATCTCCCGTGCCATCATATTTGCTAACTGAATCAAAGAGCAGGTTGCTACATTTAAGCCGCTTTGTTGGAGTTGGGGTTATGTCACTATTTATATATTGTGCATTCCCTTTTGTCTTCTTTTGTCAACCACGCGATGCTGTACACTTTTCTTTCCATGTTGAACCAATGTAAACCTTAAAACGGGTGTTTGACATTTCAGTGTTTTGTCTTGTGATGCCTATGGACGGCCCTTTTTTTGGTACCTTTCATTGTTTTTTTAATGTCTGTAATTCCCTCTCTCCCTACTTTTGGCTAAATTGCCCCCTGGGCTATGAGCCTTGTTTCATGCTTGGAATTATATGTGGTTTCGCTTATAAAAGGACAATGTTCCAAAGACAGAACTAACTGGGCTCTTTAACCTGCTGCAGAGGACACACTGCGGTATGGATGGGATAAGAGTGGAGGCGCGAAACAAAAAAAAAAAGAGATACAATGTAAATTGAAAATACTGGTTTGGTCCCTTCTGCAGCAACACAGCATTTCGGAAGTGATACGCCGTGTAAACAGTCATTATTTTTTAAAAAGCCATCTTTGAACATATATTGCTTTACCCGTCTTTCCGTCGCTAGCAGGCGACACGATGTGGTAGATGGCAATGCTGGTTGGTCTCTTCTGATGAACCCCGTCGCTGTGCCAACCTTGTGACCCGACAATCGTCAGGCCAGCTGTTTTGTCGTTGGATAATCGCACTATTGCCGTATGCGGCGACATAGGGTGGTTGCCTATGTAGTTGTGTTGCAGTTCGCCGAACCATGCCGATATCTCCATCTGCCGCTGTCCGCTCACCAAACCTTGATTCTGTGAATGAACGAACGATTGATCGAATAAAGAAAGAAAAAATAAAACAAGAAAAAAAGATAAAAATAAATTTGTAACATTATAAAAGCAATTTAGGTTTATTAATAAAAATAACATTCATTAATGTAAAATAAAATGACAGTAAAACAGCGGACTGCTAGCTTTTTAAAAAAAAATTACATCGTGTTGTTTTGTCTCATTGTCGAATGATGCCTATGGACTCATTGGTTTCTCATTATCGTACTATAAAACAAATTAAAAAAAAATAAGCAAAAAAAAAATATATATATATATATATAAGATAAGATAAGATAAGACAACTTTATTATCTTTTACAAGAAATTACATTGTGGTGTACAATTACAATCAACAAGGAATAAACATCACAATAATAATAACAACAATCATAATGACAAGGAGGATAAAAATGCACAGTCACATATGAATAGAATAACACTTATGCATGTTAACATAAAAAAAAAAAAAAAAAAAAAAAAAATGTGAAATGAGATTATTTTGGGCAAACAAAACACACACACACACACACACACACACACATACACACACACACACACACACACACACACACACACGTCATTTATTAAGTAATGAGACAGCCTTTGGAATAAAACTGTTTTTCATTCTGAGAGTTCTGACCCTTGGTGTTTGGTAGCGCCTTCCAGAAGGCAGGAGCTGGAAGTGGTGAGCAAGCACATGAGTGCTATCCAGCACAAAGCAGATAGCTTTCCGCACAACACGTCTTTCATACAACACCTGCAGACTCTCTTGTTTCACTCCCACAACCCTCCCACAGACGTTCACTACTCGATCCAGAATACTTTTGTTTTTTACACACAAACTTCCATACCAGCAGATAAAAGAAAAGGTAAGAACGGACTCAATAAAAGAAGAGTAAAAGGTCTGAAGGATGCGGCTACTGACTTGGAGATTTCGAAGTTTTTGAAGGCAGTAAATTCTAGACTGACATTTTTTGTGTATGGCCTGGGTGTTTGCAGTGAAGTTCAGTTTCTCGTCAATGATGGTTCCCAGGTATTTGTATTGGGTGACTCTCTCGACTGTAACACCATCAATTACAAGGTCTGGAATGAGAGTGTTGTTTTTACGAAAGTCAATGACCAGTTCCTTAGTTTTCTTGACATTTAAGTCCAGATAGTTTTGTTTGCACCAGGAGCTGAACCTATCAACTGCAGAGAAATACACAGCATTTGAATTGGACAGGTCCACAAGGGCAGAGTCATCCGAGTACTTTATGACCGGTGAGGCATCAGTTCCTCTGCAGTCGTTTGTGTAGAGCGTGAAAAGTACCGGAGAAAGAACCGTACCCTGAGGAGCTCCTGTGGACGTTTGTTTGAGAGATGAGACAGCAGAGTGAAAGCGGACAACCTGAGATCTGGACACGAGGAAATGAACGATCCACAGGACGAGTCTAGGAGGGACAGTGTAAGACAAAAGCTTCTGAGCCATGAGGTGTGGCTGTATGGTATTGAAAGCAGAAGAAAAGTCTATAAATAGAATGCGGACAAAGGAACCAGAGGTCTCTAAGTGATCATACGCATTGTGGAGAAGCGTCAGAGTAGCGTCGTCGGTACTACGATTGGGTTTGTATGCAAATTGAAGAGGATCAGTGAAAGGCTGAGTGTGACAAAGAAGACGAGAGAGAAGAATCCGTTCGAGACATTTCATAGCTATGGATGTCAGGGCAACAGGGCGATAGTCGTTGAGTTCTTTGGGTTTACTGTTTTTGGGCACGGGACAGATGATAGAGTGTTTCCATACACTAGGTACAACACAATCCCTGACTGACCACGAGAATAGCTGACTGAATACTAAGCACAACTGTGCAGCGCACCACTTCAAGGTCCTATATATATATATACATTTTGTCATTTCCTCTTGTTATTATCTTTCTTCATTTTTGACCATTTTGTGTATGTGTACATTTACATAGGCCTTATTATATAAACAGGTCTGACTTCTTCATGAAGCTTGGCGAATGATTGTACGGTAATTTCAATTTAGGCATTTGGTTTTGTCTTCTAACTGGTCTTTAGCCCTTGGACAGGCACATAAAAAAGATTGATGATGATGATGATGATGATGATGATGATGATGATGATGATGATGATGATTATTTTATTATTATTATTATTATTATTATTATTATTATTATTATTATTATTATTATTATTACAACAGGCGTTTCGTACCTTAAAAATCAGCATGCGATGAACATGGAGGTCCTTCCTCAGCTGTTCAATAATGTCCTGTGTAACAGTCTCGCTCAAATTGACTCCACCGATGTATACTCCAATTGGTGCTGTGGTGTAGGTCAGATTTCCAGCCCTGTACACATCTTCATCACCATCATCATCATCCTCATCATCCTCCTTATCATCATCCTCATCATCACCGTCATCGTCATGACCATCATCATCGTAGTCGTCATCATTGTCGTCATCATAATCATCGTCGTCATCATCATCATCGTCGTCGTGGGTGTCATCATCATCATCATCATCAAGGTGGTTGTCATCATCCTCGTTGTCGTCGTTCCGCTCATCATCATTATCGACGTGGTCCTCCTCATAATCGTCATCACCATCGTCGTCATAATCATCATCGTTGTCATCATCGATGTCATCGTCATCATCGTTGTCGTTATCATCGCCACAATCATCATTATAGTGAAGTGAAGTTGAACGATGGTGATGACAGGGTTTAGGTGTACACTACAGTTAGGATGACGTGGTGATCCTTGCCTCCTCTTGTCCTGTGTTGCGCAACCCTGCAGCCGTCCTGCTTTCGTTGAGAAAGCAACCCGAAAGTCACCCGCTTGAGTGACGAATATGTTGGGTTGTTTGTTGTTGTTGTTGTTGTTTTTAAAATCAAAACAATTTCATAAATATAAATACATAGGCTTACATACATTCTAAAATAAATAAATAACTTAAAATAATCAATAAATTCTACAATAAAGAACTAAGTAAATAAAATAAATAAAATAAATGTACCCATCTGTACGGGGCGAAAACATCCTATCCTTTCCTATCATATCCCGTAACTCGAAGGTCTTTGGGGCACCACAGAATGTTGTCCACCCACCTCTTTTTCTGTCTCCCTCTTCTTATGCCTCTTTGCACCGTGCCTTGCAGGACCGTCTTTGCAAGGTCTGATGCTCTGGTGACGTGGCCATACCATCGCAGTTTCCGTCGCAGTTTCCGTTTCTTCACCACTGTGAGCATGTCATCGTGTTTCCAATGGCTTGTGTGATGGTCTATCGGACTTCGTTGTTGGTGATGTGCTGGGTATAGGAAATGCCCAGAAGTCTTCTGTAGCATCTCATCTCCATGCTTTGTATTCTTTGTTGTAGATCTGCTTTGAGGGTACATGTTTCGCAAGCGTATAGGAAGATAGAGATGACAAGGGAGCGCAGCAGCCTTACCTTGGAACGCAGACTGATGGTCCTGTCTTTCCAAATGGGCTTCAACCTTGTCAGGGCAGCAATTGTTTGTGCGATCCTGGAGAGGACTTCCTGTTGGGACCCATTGTCTGATACAATGGCTCCTAAATATTTGAAGTTATGAATTGTGTTGAGGGATTGGACTTGGACTTTGATGTCCACGTTGATGCCATTGGTGGTGTTGGTCATTCATCATTGTGGTCTTCTCTGCACTTATTTCCATTCCATAGTCTCTAGAGGTGGTGTCAAGCCTCTGTACCAGCTGTTCAAGTTCTTGTTCCTCTCCAGCCAATCTGTCAATGTCATCCGCAAAACGGAGGTTTAAGATTGCTCTAGCCCCTATGTTGACAGTGCCTTTGTGATCTGCAATGGCATCTGACATGATGCGCTCTAGGAAGATGCTGTAGAGTTTTGGAGAGAGTAGACATCCTTGACGCACACCGATTGTTGTTCTTAACCAGTTCCCGATGGCGCTGTTGTGGAGGACTGCACTGGTAGCCTTGTCGTACAGGTTTTTGGATGAATTCAATAGTTATAGGGCTGATGTTGTACACTCTCATGATTGCCCACAGAGCTGCATGCCAGACTCGGTCAAATGCTTTCTTGAAGTCTACAAACACATTAATAAGTAAATTTTAAAAAAAAAGTGATATAAATTCGAAATAAACAATTAAAATAAATACATATGCAAAATAAAAATAAAATGGAAATAAATAAGTTTTAAACGTATATAAAACATGGGCCAACCTGTAAGAGTATGGTGGATAGCAGATGCTGGTGTCCAGCTTTGAGCCATCTTTACAAGTGACCACAAGAAGTAGAAATGCCCGCAGCAGTTGTGGAACGAAGGGCGAAGAGGCCGTTATGGAACTCGTGGGCCCAACACACAGGAACGCTGACCAGTCGATCATCTTCAGTGTTGTCAATACCTTCAAAACTGTCTTCCTGTTCTCGATCTTTCTTTATTTTGTTTCTATATTGTTGTTCTTCTTTCTTTCTTCTTGTGTACTTCTTTCGTTCTATTTTTCTTTCTTTCTGACTTTCTTTATTTGTTTCAAATAGACTGTGAACGAAGTACTACCGGTGGTTAAATGTACTCGAAATCAAAGATCTGAGAATCTCGAAGAACCTCGGGAAAAAAAAAAGATTCGTGAATTTCCACGTGCCTTTCAATTAAGACAGGTCTTTAGAGTAGTTTGAAAAAAAAATGGAGGGAAAAGGCTGATAACCTTTATTCGAATTAAAGTCTAAACAAAGCATTGTGAATAAATGTACAGGTAAATCTATTGTGCTGTGAGTGAATGTGGGGTGTGGGTGTGCGTCTGCCTGAGATTGTGTGTATGTGCCTGACGGTAGCTTATGCATATTTGTCACAGAAGGCTAGATTTAGACCCTGCACTAAGACTTCACGCCTTAAATAGTTCCGCCTGCTGTAGCATTTGTAAATTAAAGTCGATGCCAAGCAGACGACTTAAATCAGTTGTGTGCTAAGCATGTGTACGCTAACGCTGGCTCAGTTAGGCAGTGACCTCATTCAGCTGACGTATGGCCAGAAACACCCGATAGAGGCGCCACTTGTAATCCTAGTTTTTGCGGGCTTTTTGCTGACCCCAAGGCTAGGCAGCCATTCTGTGCCTAACTCTCACACGAGAAGGAGCAACGCTCTGAAAGATATCGCTAGCAGAAGACTAAAGCAGGGACGGGTGAAATTCAATTCAACCTAGCATAGCCACAGCCTGACATTGTCAAAAAGGTAAATGATCTATCTTTTGTTTCATCGCGATTCATTGATACTATTGCTGTATTATGTTTGTGAAGTTTTGCCATGATTAGAATTGTGAATGTTAGTCAAACTTTGCTTGACCACGTGGCGGGCACGCGACCGGGTTCGAAACCACGGGGTAGCCCCCACTGTCCAACTGTTGTTTCTCCTATGTGTATGATTGCACACCAGTGGCTGTACTGGAGAATGTGTAGACTGTTATTTACTTCTCCATGTTTTTAGTTTAGCCATGATGTGTATAGGAATTAGAGTGGAGATTCCAATGGACCACGGACATAGAAGATTGTTCGTCGCTTATATATATATAAGTGGAGCTATCACTGAGGGCTGTTTCTGCCATCAGTGAGACGCTCTGCACCCCCTTAGTAAACACGGTGTTGCAGAAATTCGTCTCATATTTTGCAGATGAGCAGGCATCGTTAGCCCGCGGCAGGAGGAAAACCACTAAGCGTCAACCCTGACATTCAGCCTGCAGTGGAGCATCTAGCACTGAGCTATGATAGCCTTATAGTCTACCACCAAGGAGGAGACACCATAACCACAAGATAAGGAAACAGCTAAGTGCTAACGAAATCGTGCACCCACACTGACCTAGAAGGACTGTGCAGTAGTCCACTCTCCTGAAACCAACATTAGGCCAACCAGAACAAGTAACCCAATGATGAGACATTAGCAAATATCAAGAACAGTAGCAGCATAGACCCATCAAGGAACGTACTATTCGAAGTGAATTTGGACATTTAAGTTGAGAGAGTGTTTAGAAAAATGTGTATACAGTAGAGGAAATAAATGTATGATATTTACTGTTAACAAGTGGCTGGACTACCTATGTTTCATAGACGTGCGAGAGCTAGTGTGTCAGTGAAGCTATTACACTTTTCTCTCTAACTCTGTAACCCTATCCGCACACAGACCGAGATAAACTTATAAATGTATTAAGATTAGTCATAGGGTGATTACACTAGCCGATGCCCGCAGACGAAGACGAATGGGTAATAGCATTCCATTGTGCAGAGCCCAGTAACAATAGACCCACCGTCACAATATTAATGAAGTTAATTCGAATAACACCGAGTTGAACTGCATGCCTACATGTATGTAGTCTACCAGGCAACCTCTCTCTCTCTCTCTCTCTCTCTCTCTCTCTCTCTCTCTCTCTCTGTCTCTCTCCACCTCACACACAGATAATAATAATAATAATAATAATAATAATAATAATAATAATAATAATAATAATAATACAATACACTAAAACATGAAGCAATAAAAAATGGGTACTAAACTACATACATCTAACACACACCCGCACGCACACACACGCGCACGCACACACATACACAATCAAATTAAGCAGTCACAACAGCAAGAGTAAACCATCGGCGTTACAATTAAACAAACGTAAAAAGTTCTAAATGATGTTAAAAAAAAGCACTTTAACATTCACACCCACATTCACACCCACACAGGCACCCCCCCCCCCCCCCATACACACACACACACACACAAAATTGGCTTAATACAATAAAATGCTGTATAGAGTAAATACAATAAAATGGACAGGCATAACTTTAACCCGACACCCCGACCGACTAAGCCATCAAAATTAAACAAACCACTAAGACAAGTACCTTAAGACATTACGGAATACAATAGTTAACACCTGCCTAATTTCAGAATCCCATTACGTGAATGATCACATGAATACAGGACTTTGGATCCAGTGACTGACAGATTAAGATGACAGAAAGAGAGAGACGTGCATAATACTGTACCATGTACATTACCGCACACAATGACAACGAATAATAATGCTATAACTACAGAATGTACCCCTCTCTCCAACCCCCACATATAATGCACAGATTTAGTTTCTCTATCACACCATATATGAAGGCACTATACAAACACTTGAAAATTGAAAATAGCCAACCACATCACAACAAAACTCATCTCATACGCACATTCGCACATGGAGGACATATGTACACATACAAATATACACACATGCATACACATATATACATACACACACACATATATAAACACACCAATGAACACCATTTATGCACAGAGGCGAGAGAGGCCTTCCTAACAGTTAACAACACGACAAAATAGCAACAGCATGTGCATAGACAAATATGAAAATGTACAGAACATTTGAATGCAAAAAAAAAAAAAAAAAGACAAAACAGGAGACCAGTGTTACTGATAGCAAAACGCACATAAACAAAAAAAAACGTACATCGTCTACTTCTATATTCGAATTCATCACTGTCCTTTGGCGTCATCATCATCGTTATTATCGCATAAACTCTCACTCACTCACTCACTCACTCTCTCTCTCACACACACTCTCTCTCTCAGAGAGAGAGAGAGAGAGAGAGAGAGAGAGACCTGCTGAGCAGATTTTTAGACTCTTCATTTACATTTTCACTATGTCTTCACAGGACGGGTAAATAAGATGTAAAATAGCGAGGCGTAGCGAAGGTGAATAAGGCTTTATGCAGAGCAACCTAGTGCGCGGAAGGCTTTCTGCAACCTCACATCTTGTTTTCTGTTCTTCTTTATTTTGTTCTTTCTTCTGCCGTTCTCTTTCCTTCCTTCGTTCTTTTTTCTGTCTGTCTTCTTCCTTCTTTCTTTCGGGTTTTCCTTCTTTCTTCCTCTCTTTCAAAGGCACACACACAAACGAACCTATCAGTTCACCCCAAAAAATCAAAATAATACTTTTGAAGGAGGTTTAAAAAAAAATTATCGGTTTGGCAACACTTAATATGAATTTGAAAAAGAATCTGTGACGCTGCACTGAAATGTGTGATCCTGTGGCGGGCCCTCTAAAGCTATTCCAATCTCTAGATCAACATCAACACTAAATTCTTTAAAGCTATTTCAATCTCTAGATCAACATCAACACTAAATTCTTTAAAGCTATTCCAAATCTCTAGATCAACATCAACACTGGAAATAAACCTCTTACTGTTCACTTCGGTTCTTCAAAACTCCATTGCAAAATAAAGCCTGTTCAATATTCTCGCTGTAGGCCTTAAAGCTATTATTCTGAACTATACATAAACCTTCAACTATTTAAAACTCCCTCTCTCGCTCGCTCGCTCGCTCTCTCTCCCTCTCTCTCTCTCTCTCTCTCTCTCTCTCTCTCTCTCTCCTCTCTCTCTCTCTCTCTCTCTCTCTCTCTCTCTCTCCTAGCACTGTTAACTTACCGTTGTTCAACATTCTCACTGCACAGCTTAAACTGTTCTAAAACGGTACATAAACCTAACCTTCAACTATTAAAAACTTCCTATATCAACCTGCTTTGGAAACCTAAGGCTGTTCACAATTCTCACTCGCATCTCTTAAGCGATTCTAAAAATGTTCATGAACATAACATTAAGCTATTAAAAACTGTCTATATAAATTTGCACTGTAAAGGTTGCTCAAAGTTCTCATTGCACATCTTAAAGGACTACTTCCACACTTGACTTCTTTTTGCACTCGGTAAAGATGCTGGAGAACATAAGCCATGATAATAATAATAATAATACAGGATGCTATACGCGCCTTACCCCAAATCATTCAGGCTCAAAGCGCGGCGACCTATACCAACATACACGCTCACCTGTCTCATCCACCCTCACACATACCAAACACACATCCATCACTCAAACAGGTGGTGTAAAGGCAGGGAGATCGCTATTAGAAGACGGAAAGAAAATCGAATTTTTATTTTTGAAATTTTTATATTGACTGCGTCCTGTACCATTATTGAAGGGAGGGAGGAAACCGGAGTGCCCGGAGAAAACCCTCGGTGACCTCAATAGTCTCGTACCTAAGTCACATACGTTCGCCCCTTGCGGGAATCGAACCCGCGACCTTCGGCATAGGAAACCGGCGACTTATCCACTGCGCCACGAGGTTACCCCAGGGTGGCAAGTTGGACGGGTTCAAATCCGTTTCGTTGCCAAGTTACAGAGCTCCAAACTTGGCATTTTTACCTGGCTTTTCAAAAGCAATTAGCAAAGGAAGTGGCCTCACGAGGTTACAGACAGGACGGGCCCGTGACAAGACACTCATTTTGACCCACATGGAAGAAGAACGTTTAGCTTGTTTAGGCGGTGCGGAGTCTAGCAGTAGCAAAGAAAAAGGTGATCACGGTTCCACTTTCACAAAAGCTCACTTCAATGTCAACTTTTCCAGATAAAGCCCTACCTAACGCTGATGAGGGTGGTGACTTCAATGTCAACTTTTCCAGATAAAACCCTACCAATCTGACGTGACGCTGATGAGGGTGGTGACTTCAATGTCATCTTTTCCAGATAAAACCCTACCAATCTGACGCTGATGAGGGTGGTGACTTCAATGTCAACTTTTCCAGATAAAACCTTACCAATCTGACGCTGATGAGGGTGGTGACTTCAATGTCAACTTTTCCAGATAAAACCCTACCAATCTGACGCTGATGACGGTGGTAAGGAAGAGTAAGTAGGCGCATTAAGAGCATGGCTGGGGTACAAATTAAAGATTTTTACGAAGTCGATTTTCCCTCTGTGAATCATACCTTTCTGCTTCCTAAAGCCCAAAAGCTTGTTTGCAAGTTGTAAACAACTTTCTTTGTTATTGTGGTTGTAGTTCTTAACTCCTTTGTGGCGCACATACAAGTGTGGAAGTACTGAATGAACTATCCTGTTGTTTTTATGACGTCATTTGACTGCATTGGCTTCTTCATCAAGGCACCCACTGTGTCTGGTCTGGAACTGACGCAGCAGGAGACGTTCGAGTGCTTCGAGAACAATCCTGTGAACTCTAAGAGCCCGATTATAATGCTTCCCAGTGAGCACTTGCTCGATTGAACCGCTGGCACAAATGCCAGACTCGATCAGGATCTCTTCGAATCCACTGCCCCTCACACTCTTTCCAATAGCACCCATGTATGCACAGGTAAGGTGGAACACGCCAATCCTGATGATGATGTTGCCAAACTCAGCTGGGTTTTGTCAAGCTACAGCGTAGGCCTTTTTGGCTGCAGCGAGATCAAAGGTGATGATAGTAAATGTCTGTCCCACTTCTTTGGACACCTGCATGCTGAGTCGCAAGATGTGCTGGATAGTGTCATTGTCAGTAATAGGGGCAAACACAGGAGGCATGTACTCTACTGTTGACTGTTCATCATTGTCAGTATTAATTCCACCTGTTCGGGACACCCAGCCTGCCCAAGATGGGACTGTCTGCTCTTTTGCAACCGCTAGAGCCCTACAGCAAATCCAAAGCGAATCCGATGATCTGGCAGCATCGACCACAGTCGGAGAAGGTTCAGATGTTGTGACGACTAGGTTAGGCTCTGCATGGCTTTTGACGAAACAGGAACATGCTCCACATGTTGGCTTTTCACTGCCCTCTCTCCTGTTCTCTGGCCTGTCGAAGAACACTGAACAGGAGGTTCATCTTCCTGTGATGTAGCCTCATGGATTATTATTCCATGGGCAGTGTGCGTGCTCCCTTCCCCAGAAGGTGTTTCTTCGCGCAGGTCGAAGTTATCAAAGCATAGATGTGTTACGATATTTCTTTCTGGGTGGATGATTGCTGGCAGTATGGAACGTCTCTCTTCAATGTTCCTGCACATCGCAGTTTCGAGTTGCAGGATGGTATCATAGCATGCGCAGTTACCCCAGCGATTGACCAGGGTTATGATGTCTGCCTTCCCAGTCAGATGCCTCAGCGTCATACATAGAACCAGGTGTTTTGGCATCAGCCACTTTCCCTTTGAAGCAGCGACGGAAATGTCCTGCGCAATGGATTTGACCAGTCGTGCTTTCCGTGCTGATGCATCTTTCAGCTTCTTTCCAGTGAGAACATATCCAATGAACTCCTGCAGAATCTGAGGTGGAGTGATGGTGTCACTGAGCAGGAAATTTGCTGATGGAGGCCATGGCATTGGAGCAGACTCACGCATGGCAGTCTGAACCAGGCGTCGCATTATCATTACAGCCTCCTCTAGGCGTCTTGTCTCCGAAGCTGCTGCTTCAAATGCAGATTCTACTGCCTTGCCAGTTTTGATTCCTGATGCATACACCAACTCACTCCTGCCGTTTGGCTGCCAAAAGTTAAGCTTTTGTCCAAAGTGCTTTTCTAGCTTTGCTTTGAGTTTCTGGACTTTATCATTCTTGTTGTAGAATTCTGGATGGTTTTCTAGCATGAACTGTTGGTACTTCTCAGCCAGCATTGTTGTGCGTTCCACATTGCATTGTTCAATTATGTGCAGTGGCACATACTGTATAATGTACTGAAATGCAGAACATACTGTATAATGTACTGAAATGCAGAATCATGGGCTCTTCCACAGCGTCTTTGTCAGTGCACTCTTTTTGGTTTCGTTCCCAAGCACGGGTGTAAGCCCGTCTACAAGAATTGTGGTAATGCGCTTCTCTCGCCACAAGGTCGAAGTCCTGTATCTTGCAGAACAGTTTGCCTTGCCTCTGTTGTCCTGATTTCTTGACGGCATCTTCTGCAGACTTTGTCTGACATTTGACAAGGTTCTCTTGTCTTCGCTGATACTTTTTTCGTCCTTTTCCACAAAAAAGACATTCATCACAAGGAAGTAAGATGCTTGAACTTGTTTGTGGTTTGCGACGTTTCCTTGGCGAGTTTGGGTCATTATCATCATCCTCAGGCTGCTTTCGCTTTGCTATCCAAGAATTGTTAGTGAACTTTTGGTAACACGATCTGTGGTAACCATCCAAGAAGGGAGAATACACACCAGGCACGTGAGCAAATGTCACTTAGTGATAGTCTGTACTTTTCATCACTTAGTGTCTGCCGTTGTTCAACTCCCAGTCGTATTGTCTGAAAACTAGTTTCTGACAAAGGTGTTACTTTCTCACGATTATCCTGGCAACAATGAACGACACATATAGGTCCTCCTAATGTCCTTTTCTTACTGACTTTGGCATTGATTTGTGCTGACTTCAAATTTAAGGGCTTTTCGTCGGATTGAATCTTTGACATTGCAAACTTCTTGCCCACTCTTCAGATTTCTACTTCTTTACACGACACCTGCAAAAAATGAAATAATGGATTTTACATGTGATTGTATTTTCTTTAAAATGAAAAACCAAGAACATTGCCACAAGTGAGCAGAAGTGCCAAAACATGACACTTACAGAGTATGTGAACAGCTGCTTTTAGGGGGTACCCTTGCATCTGTAAATGCTACAGCCACAATTTGGGGCTATCAAAACTAGACAGCCTGAAATCAGTTGCTTGATAACAAAGGCATTAGACTGTATTTGCCTTGTTTGGTCCACAAGGGGAAGTGTTCAGTTGTTTAAGATAGAGACCGCACAGAACAGTAATTCTCGGAGGGTATTCTTACCCAAATCAGGGCACCAGGTCCACAGTAAGTCGAGTACCTTCACCAGGCACTTGGAATCAACTGCTAGATTTCATAAGTCGTGTAGCTATGTGTTTAAGATAGGCCAAATGAAAACAAAACGGAACTGTATAGGTCGCAGATTGTGAAAACGGGTTTTTACCCTTACGCCAAGAGGCGTACCCCAGCCATGCCCTTAATGAACATGATATTATCACAAAACACATACTAAAACAAACAACAATCAATTATCTTCCAAAAACTGTAAACTGATTAGAACTATGTTGATAAACCTTAACACAACAGCTCTCCAATGAACCATACCGCCCAATTGCAAATATAGGGCCCAAAGAAGGAAAAATGGGCCCTTCTGGGCTGTCTGGTACCCAAACCCACCCGTTTATCAAAACCAAACAACCGGCAATCAGTAACTTGATGACCAGGGTACCTGCGGATATATGTCTCATAAATTCCCTAGGGGGGGGTAAGGGGGGTCATAGGCCACCTAACGGACTATATGGGTTTCAATGGTATTATTATTTAGCAATTATGTGTGCTTTGCTAATATTTTATAATGAGGTTCATATTCTACCTTGTTTTTTGTAAACGGAGGTTCGATAAATTAGAGTACAGCCTCAGCGTCCCCTGCATGGAATGCCTTTACTGTAAAGTGACCGGCTTGTAGAGTGCCTTCAGTGTTACCAGTAGGGTTGTTTCAGCAGATCTTTTATACGGATCGGGAATGAGTCCTCTTTCAACCAAGTTGTGGTCCTGATTCGGCTCCTTGCTGTCCGCTGGACCCTATAAACAATGACTAACTAACTCGCAACCAATCCACAGCTGCTGTCACCAAACATCACACACTCTTTCAACCTAAATACATATTTATAATTAGAAGTGGTCCTGATTCGGGGCCTAACAGTCCGTTGGGCACTAAAAACATTGATTATCTAATCTAATCTAACTAGAAGAGCAAAACCCATAGGACTCACATGCTCCTAATGGAACTTGCAATATTTAACATGAAAATGAATGTCAATTTTAAAATAAAATTGGAACAGTAGCATAAAATGTAAAGTAATACCGACTTTGATATTTCTATGCTCTTGACCTTGAGAATATGGGGCGCCATGTGTCCATTTATTCTATGTGACTATTCTATACATAGAATAAATTATATGCACATAGAAAGCATTCTATGCACACAAAAAGCATTCATTAGTTGAAATTCCATTTATAAAAAAGAAACCAATATTGTAAGTCATAGAATAAAATTCTTTGTATAGAATAACATTCTATAATATAGTGTAAAATTCTATGTCCATAATACAATTCTATGTATAGAATAAAATTTTATAATAGAGAATAAGATTCTATGTATGTAATACAATTCTATATTATAGAATGCACTTGTATGCATAGAATTGTATTCTATAACATAGAATGAATTCTATTACAAAGAATGAATTCTATAACATAGAATTTATTCTATGTGCATACAATTCATTCTATAACATAGAATGAATTCTTTAACATAAAATAAATTATATGACATACAATGAATTCTATGTGCATAGAATAAATTGTATAACATAGAATGAATTCTATAATAAAGAATAAATTCTATATGCATAGAATGAATTTTATAGCATAGAATGAATTCTATGACATAGAATTCATTCTATGACATAGAATGAATTCTATAACATAGAATGAATTCTATAGCATAGAATGAATTCTATGACATAGAATTTATTCTATAGCATAGAATGAATTCTATAACATAGAATGAATTCTATAGCATAGAATGAATTCTATGACATAGAATTTATTCTATAGCATAGAATGAATTCTATGTTACAGAATGAATCCTATGTCATAGAATTCATTCTATGCTATAGAATTCATTCTATGCTATAGAATAAATTCTATGTCATAGAATTCATTCTTTGCTATAGAATTCATTCTATGTTATAGAATTCATTCTATGTCATAGAATTCATTCTATGTCATCTTATTCATTCTATGTTATACTATTCATTCTATGCTATAGAATTCATTCTATGTCATAGAATTCATTCTATGTCATAGAATTCATTCTATGTCATAGAATTCATTCTATGTCATAGACTTCATTCTATGTTATAGAATGAAATCAATATATACACTTTTTTTTTAAATAGTAAAAACTGGGGCACTGTCAAGGTATAGAGAACATTTTTTATGGCATGGGACTGTATTGCAGAGAGATATACACATTGCCACATCCCATCACCACACCACATCACTCTACATCACACTGCACCACAAATGTGATGGGTAGGTGTGGTGGAGTGATTAGGTTATGTGACGATGTGGTCTGATTCACTGCTTTTAAGGCATAATAGAACTGTATTGCAGATACATACATACACATTACCACATCACATCACCACACTACATCACTCTAAATCACACCACACTGCACCACAAATGTGATGGGTGGGAGGGGTGGGGTGATTAGATTATGTGATGTGATTCACTGATGCCATGATATGTGCTGTCTGCTGCAATGTGAAGATGTGCTGCTGCTGTGATGTCGGCTGATGTGATGTGATGATTTGTTGATATGATGTGATTTTATGTGGTGGTGCGTTTTCACGATGATGGTGATGAAGCAATGTGATGCAGTGATGTGATGTGATGATGTGATCGATGTGGTGATGATGCGATGTGGTGATGTGTCATACAATATCTTTTTTTAAATTCTAAATTTTGTTACAATTTATTAGTTGTGTTTTTTAATTTTATGTGAATGAAATGAATTATATGTATATAGAAATAATTGTATAACACAGCAAGAATTGTATGACATAAAATTCATTTTTTTAACATAAAATGGATTTTATTCGCAACACTGAATACATTCTATTTTCATAGAATTGTTTTTTAACATTTGGTGCACATAGAATGCATTCTATGTTATAGAATGTTCATTCTATAACATAGATGGTTCATTCTATAACATAGGATCCATTCTATAACATAGAATGTTCATTCTATAACATAGAATGGTCATTCTATAACATAAAATTCATTCTATAACATAGAATGTTCATTCTATAACATAGAATCCATTGTATAACTTAGAATGTTCATGCTATAACATAGAATCCATTCTATAACATAGAATGTTCATTCTATAACATAGAATGCTCATTCTATGCGCAACTAGGTCATTCTTTGTGAAGCGAGGCTGTGACGTATAAAGGGACACGTGGAGCCTTGCACGCGCGAGAACTGAAGAAATGGCTGACGTACCAAGCGCTCTGCGGCTTTATCAGACATCATAATTTCGTGAACAAGCATTTAGGTTTCTTGATGCGGACGACTTCGACAGTATAATTAGTGTGAGTAGATCGCTTAGCAATAAAAATAATTGACGTCACACCCTCCCCCCCCCCCCTCCGCCCCTGCGTGCTTGCTTTTTTCATTACAATGTGCTGAGGTTCTGTAAGGGTTTATAGTGACAAAATCTAATTAAATAATCAGTTCTTTTCGCTCAATACCGAAGAAATAACCGTACTGTACACTAATAAAAAGCAATAATTAATATATTTAAAGGTCGAATATACAACTCTTAGACATAATAAATGAAAGGTTCCTAAAGCTGAATATTGCAAAAAATCTATTTCACCCCAAGCGGCCCCCCAGGGCGCTATGCACAAAGGCGTGGCGGCCACGTGCTGCGGGAATAACACAGCGTGATCGAGTTTGAAAATGGTGAAGTACTGTGCTGTGTTTGGATGCTCTAACTCCGACGTAAAACCTTTCTGCAAAGAAAAGAACATTTCCTTTCATCGATTTCCACTTCGAGCGCAAATGATGAAGCACTGCATGTCGTCAACTCTAAACTGAATGTCAGTGACAAATCGCTCTGTAATCATTATTGCACGAGTGTGCTATGTTCAAAACATCACAATATCCCGAAATGTTCTCTATACCTTGACAGTGCCCCAGTTTTTACTATTTAAAAAAAAAGTTTTTATATTGATTTCATTGTATAACATAGAATGAATTCTATGACATAGAATGAATTCTATGACATAGAATGAATTCTATAGCATATAATGGATAGTATAACATAGAATGAATAAGATGACATAGAATGATTTCTATGACATAGAATGAATTCTATAATATAGAATGAATTATATAGCATAGAATGAATTCTATGACATAGAATTCAGTCTGTAACATAAAATTCATTCTATGCTATAGAATAAATTCTATGTCATAGAATTCATTCTATGCTATATAATTCATTCTATGTTATAGAATTCATTCTATGTCATAGAATTCATTCTATGTCATATAATTCATTCTATGTCATCTTATTCATTCTATGTTATACTATTCATTCTATGCCTATAGAATTCATTCTATGTCATAGAATGAATTCTATGTCATAGAATTCATTCTATGCTATAAAATTCATTCTATGCATATAGAATTCATTCTTTATTATAGAATTCATTCTATGTTATACAATTTATTCTATGCACATAGAATTCATTTTATGTCATATAATTTATTTTATGTTAAAGAATTCATTCTATGTTATAGAATGAATTCTATGCGTATAGAAATAATTCTATGTCATGCAATTTATTTTATTTTAAAGAATTCATTCTATGTTATAGAATTCATTCTTTGTAATAGAATTCATTCTATGTTATAGAATATAATTCTATGCATACAAGTGCATTCTATTATATAGAATTGTATTACATACATAGAATATTATTCTCTATTATAAAATGTCATTCTATACATAGAATTGTATTATGGACATAGAATTTTACACTATATTATAGAATGTTATTCTATACAAAGAATTTTATTCTATGACTTACAATATTGGTTTCTTTTTTATAAATGGAATTTCAACTAATGAATGCTTTTTGTGTGTATAGAATGCTTTCTATGTGCATATAATTTATTCTATGTATAGAATGGTCACATAGAATAAATGGACACATGGCGCCCCATAGAGAAGACTTTGATATTCGGCTCCAAATACACACATTTACTTTTTTTTTTTTTACCAGCAAAACCTGTATTATTCCAAAAAAGTTATTTTGGGATGACCTTGACCTTCAGTGACCTCTCATGCTTCATGTATGATCAAATAAACCATTGTTGTTGCATACTATGGGTTAATATAGAGCCATTGCACTGTACGACGACCTATTTTTAAAAAAAATGTTTTGCAAGGCCTAAAATGACATTGACCTTCAAGATCAACCCCAAAACGGAACACATATAAAAGATCCATCTATCATCTCTATATACAACAAGTTTGGCTTTTGTGTCTCTCATAGTTTAGGGTCGAGATCATTTCAAAGTACCTATACTAACCGACTTTGGACAGCTCCAGTGACCTTGACCTAGAGGTGAGGTTGACCAAAATATGTGCGTCACATTGTTATCTATTATGCATTAAAGAATCATAAGTTTAAAATTAATAATTTAGAAAACAAGTTAAAAATTTGTTAACAATTGTTGAAATAGGTTCTGAGGTATTAATGCAATTGCAAATGTGTACGTCATCGTTTGCGTCATTGCTATTGTTTTTAAAGGTCCACTTGAAACGAAAGCATTAACTCTTTTAATCTTTACTTTGGGTCAATTACTTGGCATAGCTTACGGTACTTATGACTTCAACATTTCAACAAGCAGACGAAAGTAAGCTTACATTAGTTGTGAAGTTCACGGGATCACTTCCGTAATCTCGTGACATAACCGCCCCCCCCCCTCTCCCCCCTCTCCCGCCTTCCCCACTCCTCTCTCTCTCTCTCTCTCTCTCTCTCTCTCTCTCTCTCTCTCTCTCTCAATATAAGAAAAAACAGGTGTGCATTTTCGAAAAATACCACTGTCGAAGAATGATATGAGCCGGCAAACTGTTGCATATGCATATTTTCAGAACCTCTACACATGATTAAAATATCGTTTGGTGTGGAAGTAGACCTTTAAGCTCTCCTAAAGCTGTACATAACCTAAAAGTTATTTCTATATAATTATAAACCTGCATTGAAAACTTAAGGCTGTTCGAAATTCGAGACAGCCGAGGCTTATACGTCGCCTCTGCAGCCATCTCTGCCACTAGTAACAGAGAGGTTTTCTTGAAATATTAAGTAATCGCTTCCCCTTCCCGGCACTGAAAAAGAATCCGTTGTATGTTACGTCACCCGGCGTACTAGGTAGGCTATACGGTCAGAGGCACAAATGGTGGAGAGGCGACGTAAGTCTCTGCTACAAAGTGTGACCTAAACAAAATATTTTAAGTTATTATTCCACTAAACTGTACCTAAATCTTACCTTAAACTATTAAAAATGCACTGTTACACTTAAAGCTGTTCAAAGTTCTTCAACTGCACATCTTAAGGTGTTCTAAATTGTTAATCGCGCTATACTGAATACTTCTCTTTTTCAAGTAAAGCTATTAACAAACTCTTTACACGCTTTCACTGTTAAACTTCAAAACGCGCAACGTGAAGATGAACGCTCTTCGATACTGTATAAACCTGCTCTGTACTTACAATTTTAGCATAGATAAAATAACCTCATGAACTGAAATTCCTGCTTGATTATCAATTTGGCACACAAATCCATCATTGTTATTGATTAGACAGACGCCAGTTGCCTGTGGGATAACACACTTTTCAAGTGAGTTTGAGGACACTTCCACCAAATTTTAATCATAGACAGCATGATCATAAAATTATTTATTCATCCAGATTATTACAGTGGATGCTCTTCACCTAGGGTTTAAAATATTATATCTATCTATCTATATGTACACATCTCGCTTGTCTTCAAAACACATGTAGGCCTTTAAGAGAAGCTACTACTACTACTACTACTACTACTACTACTACTACTACTACTACTAATAATAATAATAATAATAATAATAATAATAAATACACGGTGCTATCACAAGGTTTTTCTTAAATCGAACTCAAAACGCGGCGATCCGAAGAGATCGCTTTCACAGAACGAGGAAGAGAAATAAGTCTGTATTTTTGACATTTAAATTGACTGCATCCAATACCATTTTTGAAATGGGGCGAATGAAGAAACCGGAGTACCCGGGGAAAACCCTCGACCTGAAAAGTTTCGTGCCTAAGTTACATATGTGTCCTTTACCTCAGTCGAAAACGTGTTTTATTGTTGTAAATAGCATAACGGATATAGTTTTACATGTAACATGTAGCACAGTAAAAACCGACTTGAAACGTTTTAGTTCATATCAAAATTATATTATGTCATTCTTGCAGCCAAAGTGACAGAGTAAATGATTATGTAATCTGATAGATATTGGTCAGTTTTAAGGCTACTATAAACGTTATACGGAAGAGTACATTTCCATAATCATTTAAACTAATTTGAATGCGACAATGAAGGTTTTAGTAAAGCTAAAGATTGAAATTATTTTGGCAACAAGGCCTGTATCTCATCTGATCTTTTGATTAACAAAATCAAAATATCCTCTGTGCATCGATGGTAACGATGACTACACAAAACCAGTGGTTTGCGAGTTTTAAGTGAGTACAGGTTAAAACTAGTCTTAACGTGTAGTGAACGCTTATGATGACCTAGTCAAGGTAATGAGGAAGGTTGGTCCAACATAAATTACGATTTAATAAAACTGGACCGAAAGTATCGCCTTGAGGCATTCCTCTCAGATGGTAACATGTGCCCATCATAGTATTGTGCCTTTGACCTTTCTGCCCCACTCTCACTTTCCCCGCAATACATTTTCTTAAAGTAACCCCTGCCCCACAACTAGAATTTCTAAGTAATCCTAATTTAAGAATAAGGTCAAAGGCTTTAGCAATGTCGATTAAAAAAATGGCATCTCAGCGTCTTTTTGTCCTTTAATATTATACATTTTTTCAATGCCACTAATACTTTGTTTAGTCACTAGTACATACTTTATAATAGTCACTAGGGCTTCCTATGATATTATTATTTAGCAATGTAGTCATTTTGTACGTGTGTGTTTTGTTGATATTTTATAATGATGCTTGTATTCTATTTTGTCTTTGTAAACGGGAGTTCGATAAACTAGAGTATAGTCTCAGCGTCCCCTGCGTGGGATGCTTTTAGTGTACAATGACCAGCTGGTGGAGAGCCTTCAGTGTTACCACTGGAGTTGCTTCAGCAGATCTTTTATGCGGATCAGGGGTGAGTCCTCTTTCAGCCAAGTTATGATCTTGATTTTGTGGTTTGCAGTCCGCTGGATCATGTAAGCAATGAATAACTAACGAATCACTGCAGTGAAGGGACTCAACCAGCCTTGCACAACAATCGCTAAGCTCGCTGGCAGTCCTTGTTTGTAAACAACAGCAATGGGTTTAAATAATTATCACAGAACGAAATTGCGACAAAACACACATTAGCGGAGGGTTGGAAGAGCGAGTACCCACTACATCACATTTTCATGGTACAACTATGCACATGTTTAGGGTAAACTCCTTTCTCCGCTAAACATTCAGAAATACTTCAAAGTGGGCAACTTTAAATCCACCACGACTACGTGTTAGTTTTTTTAGTTCCAAAATGACCAAATTTGTCATGCAGGGAAAAAATGCACAACACTGTAAAAATGTACAACACTGTAAAAATGTACAACACTGTAAAATGTACAACACTGTAAAAATGTACAACACTGTAAAAATGTACAACACTGTAAAAATGTACAGAATAGAGACACAACCTGATCTTCCTGCAATACACAAAAGAGTACAATGGTTGCATATAGACAGTAGACTTATCATTTATTTTCTTTAGGTGCTAATTTTTTTTTACAAAAATACTTGAACCTTCGAACTAGCCCTGCAACAGCTGTTTAGCCTCCGGACATATTATGTTGATTGAGGTACACTTAGATGGATGTTAACTCTCAACCACACACACACACACATATCCACACAAACACACACACACATACACGGACACACACCCACACACACCACACACACACAAACACACCCACCCACACACATACACACAAACACACACAAGCTCAACGTTAAAATCCACTGGTTCACAATGTTCTAGTGCAGAGATATTTCCCGCGCATATGATATTTTAGTTTTGATTTTTTTTAAAATTCTCTCCTATTCTATCCTATCCCGTAACTCGGAGGTCGTATGGGCACCACAGATGATCGTTTAAGCAGCGTACTCCATCTTTCCCTGTCCTCAGTAACCCTGATGGTTTTGCTCAGTGTCAAACCAGTCCATACTCGAATGTTGTCCTCCTACCTGTCACAAGCAGACCCGTTTACCCCTCACTATTTGAGCTTTTGCTTGTCTAGCAGTAGTAAAACTTAGAAGGTTACTGTAGTCTATAGCAGACGATTAAGGTATAACTGATGTGTACACACACACTGCGAGCTGACGCGAGCCGTTTAGTGACATCATCACGGCCTACGATAGTGTTTCGAACTTCATAGCCACTTAGATTGTTTTCAGCAAATCGGGACACAGGTAGAGGTTTAGAACCAGTTCTGGCTGATTCAGTCCAAGCCAAGTATAGGTCAGTTGTGTGGAAAGCTTAGGACAGTACACAGCTACTTCCTAGCAAAAATCTCTCCACTGATAGAACAGGGAAGCAGTGCTTGTTGAATTTTTGAATTCAATCAAGTAGCCACGGGCCTGACATTGTCGAACAGATGAGCAGGCAGGATATCGTGAGCCCAACTCAACAGAAGAGCAGACCCTAATCTACGATTCGAGTTGGCTGCCGAGGCATCTACAGCATCGTGCGCAGATAGCCCCAAACGTCGTACCAAAAGTCAAAGACTACACGACGACCCAGCGTGTACCAGAAGCTACCTCAACGCAGCACTTCACCCATGCATCCATTGATCAGTTAAGTGCTCAGGAAACAGTGCACTAAAACTGTAGCAAAAGGACCACAGTAGTCCACTCTTCATGAACGCTAGTAGCCAGTGCCCTATGAAGAAAACATAGCTGCCTAGACTATCAGCAAGCGAACCATTCGCATTGACAATTGAACTTTTAAGTTAGATTCGTACTTCGAAGATCGTGTATAGAGTAGAAGAAATAAATGTGTGATTTTGACTGTTATCAAGTGGCTGGACTACATACGATTCATAGCCGTGTGAAAGCTAGTGTGCCAGTGATCTTTTACCATTTTTCTATCTATCTCTGTACCCCAGCCTTAACACAGACCGAGCTAAACAAATAAATGTATTAAAGTAATTCACCGGGTGACTAACTAGCAGTTCCCATAGAATAAGACGTGAGGGTTACAGCATTCCATTGTGCAGAGCCCAGCAACAACTAAGCCCCACGTTACACTACCTTAACAATTTTTTTTAAAATTCATCACCAATGCAGGTGAAATTTTACTTTCTTAGGGGCGAACTTACGTGATTTAGGTCCTATCCTATCCTATCCTGTCCCGTAACCCGAAGGTCGTAGGGGCACCACAGATGATCGTTTAACCAGCATACTCCATCTTTCTCTGTCCTCAGCAGCCCTGATGGCTTCGCTCAGTGTCAAACCAGTCCATTCTCGAATGTTGTCCTCCCACCTCTTTTTCGGTCTCCCTCTTCTTCTACCTCCTTGCACTGTGCCTTGCAGAATAGTCTTTGCAAGGCCTGATGATCTGGTGACGTGGCCATACCACCGAAGTTTCCGTTTCTTCACCACTGTTAGCAGGTCATCGTGTTGTCCAATGGCTTGTGTGATGGTCTGTCGGACTTCGTCGTTGGTGATGTGTTGGGTATAGGAAATGCCCAGAAGTCTTCTGTAGCACCTCATCTCCATGCTTTGTATTCTTCGTTGGAGATCTGCTGTGAGGGTCCATGCTTCGCAAGCATATAGGAAGATGGAGATGACAAGGGAGCGCAGCAGTCTTACTTTGGAATGTAGACTGATGGTCCTGTCTTTCCAAATGGGCTTCAACCTTGTCAGGGCAGCAGTTGTTTGTGCGATCCTGGAGAGGACTTCCTGTCGGGACCCATTGTCTGATACAATGGCTCCTAAATATTTGAAGCTATGCACTGTGTCGAGGGATTGGCCTTGGACTTTGATGTCCGTATTGATGCCATTGGTGTTGTTGGTCATCATTTTGGTCTTCTCTGCACTTATTTCCATTCCATAGGCTTTGGAGGTGGTGTCAAGCCTCTGTACCAGCTGTTCAAGTTCTTGTTCCTCTCCAGCCAATCCATCAATGTCATCTGCAAAACGAAGATTGGAGATTGCTCTACCCCCTATGCTGACTGTGCCTTCATGGTCTGCAAGAGCATCCGACATGATGCGCTCTAGGAAGATGTTGAAGAGTGTTGGAGAGAGTAGGCATCCTTGACGCACACCGATTGTTGTTCTGAACCAATTCCCGATGGCTCTGTTGTGGAGGACTGCACTGGTAGCCTTGTCATACAGGCTTTTGATGACTTCAATAATTTTAGGGCTGATGTTGTACACTTTCATTGTTGCCCATAGAGCTGCATGCCAGACTCGGTCAAACGCCTTCTTGAAGTCTATGAACACATGATATAGATGTTGTTGGTGCTGTAGGTATTTCTCACAGATTATTCTGAGGTTGAAAATCTGCTCAGTGGTACTTCGTCCTGCCCTGAATCCTGCTTGTTCTTCAGCTATGATTTGTTCAGCTTGGGGTTTCAACCTGTTGAGTATTATTTTCAGGAGGACCTTGCTGGGATGGCTGATGAGGCTGATGGTCCGGTAATTTTCACACTCCTGAAGGTTACCTTTTTTGGGAAGAGTGATGACAAGCGACTGGGTCCATGGTATAGGCCACTCCCCACTCTGCCAGATCTTGTTACAGATAATGGTGAGGGCATCAATCATCGCTTCTCCTCCTGCTTGTAGCAGTTCCGCGGGTATGTTGTCCACTCCCGCTGGCTTCCCTTTCTTTAGCGCTTGCACTGCTGCCTCAACTTCTTCCCGGAGAATTGGGAGGATTTCTTCTTCTTCTCTGTTCTCGGGACATGCTAGAACTGATGGGTCTCCATTTGGTGTATGGTTGTAAAGGTCAGAGCAGTACTCTGTCCATCTGTCCAAGACTTCTTGTTCTTCTGTAAGGCATATGCCAGACTTGCTTTGGATAGTGGAGACTTTGGGCTGCTTGACACTTGTCAGCCGCTTCACAGTCTGGTAGGCCTTCTTGCTGTTGTTCTTGTTCAGACTGTTCTCTATTTCCTGGCATTGATCTTCTATCCAGTTCTCCTTTGCTGTGAGCATGCCCTTTCGGATGTCATTGTTGATTTTTCGGTAGACATCAGCTCCCTGTGAGGTGTTCTTTTTCTTTTTCATCTCTCTTCGTTTATCACACAGATCCAAAAGTTCAGGTGTGATCCACAGCTTCTTCTTTGGTCGGTGCTTGCCAAGGATCTCAGTGGCGACATCTGTCACAGCTGAGTTGAAGGTGGTGGTCATGGTGTTGACATCTACTTCACCAGCCCCCAAAATGAGCAGTGGTGCAAATTTCCCTCCAATTGTGGCCTGAAATAGTTCTGCCACCTCCGGGTCTTGCAGTTTGTCCAGGTCGAACTTCAGTCTAGTGCACTTTGCTGTATTTACTCTCTTCAAGTGGAGCCGGAAAGACATCATCACGAGATCGTGGTCACTTCCGATGTCTGCTCCTGGAAAAGTACGTGTCCTGCCAATGTTGATGCTTGATCTGAAGCGTTTCTTGACCATGATGTAGTCTATTTGGTTGTGATGCTCCCCGCCAGGACTGTGCCATGTCCATCGTCGGGAGTTTTTGTGGAGACCAAGCGTGTTTGCCAGTACCAGATTGTTGTATCTGGCAAACTCCAAGAGTCTCAGACCCCTGTCATTTGTCTCGTTGTTGCAGTGGGGTCCACATGTGTCTCCCCAGTTGTGGTGCGCATCTTGGCCAACCTTGGCATTCCAGTCGCCTTGCACTATGACTATGTCCTTCTTCGGCACTTGGTCAAGGACCGCCTGTAGATTTTCATAAAAATCCTCCACTTCGCTGTCGTCATAGTCTGATGTTGGGGCGTAGGCCTGGATGATGGTGATGTTGAAAGGGGCTGCTCTCAGGCGGATGGTAATGAGTCTACTGGAGACTGGGCGGCAACCCATGACAGTGGCTAGAATGTTCTTGTGGACCAAGAATCCAACGCCGTGTTCATGCCTGTCATCCCTACCGCTGAAATAGAGCTTGTGGCCTTTGTCGGTCGTTGTTTCACCTAGGCCTTTCCAGCGGTGATTTAGGTACGAGACTTTTAAGGTCACCGAGAGTTTTCTCCGGGTACTCCGGTTTCGTTCTCTTCCTTCAATAATGGTATTGAATGCGTACAATGTAAAACTTTCAAAAATAAAAATTCTGTGTTTTTTAGGCCTTATGATAGCGATCTCCCTACCTTTACACCCCCGTGTGTGAGTGATAGAAGTGTATTTGTTTTCGCTTTGTTGAGAGTGGATAAAACGTGTATGTTGGTACAGATCGCCGCGCTTTGAGCCTGACTGTTGATGTGGGGAAAAGCGCGTATAGAGCATCCATTATTATTATTATTATTATTATTATTATTATTATTATTATTATTATTATTATTATTATTAATTTTTATTATTATTATTATTATTATTATTATTATTATTATTATTATTATTATTATTATTATTAGTTATAAAATGAATATCAATATAAATCTATCTGAAGAAAACAGCATAACAAGACAGTAGAAATAAACAAAATAATAATCGCTTACAATGGCAGAAAACGGAGAAAAGTATTTAACTCTACACAAAACGATTAAAGCAGGTAACAAAATAGCTGAAGTCACACATATTCCTATGGGAAGAACTTGACTAATAGTCAAAGAGAACATTATAATGGTTGTTCCACCACGGATTAACAGACGGTGCAATGAGCGATGGCGGTCTAAAGGTCTTCTTCGGTCTCTGACCCAAAAGAGGTTTCTCAAATGTCGGCCAATGTTTCCTGCTAGAACACCGCTGCCACTCACTGAGGGGTGAATTCCATCTCTCTTCAAGCTTTCGTGTACAAAGAATCCTGATTGATAAATGATACATTTTACTTATACATATTTATTAATTATGTGCACTTTTTATAAAAGAGAAAGGTGAAACACCGACGGATTTCACGATGAACCCAATGACCAACCAAAAAGACTGTTATTATATGATTGACACGAGTTGTACCCGAACACCAAAAATCGTTGACCTAGGTTCATCTCTTTTTGAGGCCCTCTTGGGGATGCCGGGGGGTTTCAGTATAAATAATATCCTCACTTTTTGGAAATTAAGTGCTTTAAATTCCCACTGTCGCTGTCTTTCTCCTTTGTTCTTTCTCAGTCATATTCTGTTCTATCAATCTACTATACTATCTTCTTCTTCGCTAGACCAGTCACCTACCTTTTTTCTTGAAAACTCTTCCGGGACAAAACTCCTCATTGGTGTGTGTCAGGTCTGTCGGATCAGATGGGGAATATTGGACGCTTTCTGCCAAATGGTCACTGGGGCTTCCTATGATGTTATTATTTGGCAATGTAGGCATTTTATATGTATGTGTTTTGTTGATATTTTGTAATGATGTTTGTATTCTATTTTGTTTTTGTAAACGGAGGTTCGATAAATTAGAGTATAGCCTCAGCGCTCCCTGCGTGGGATGCTTTTATTGTAAAGTGACAGGCTGGTGGAGTGGCTTCAGTGTTACCACTAGGGTTGTTTTAGCAGATCTTTTATGCGGATCAGGGGTGAGTACACTTTCAGCCAAGTTGTAGACTTGATTTTGTGGTCCTGATTCGTCTCTTTGCAGTCCACTGGACCCTGTAAGCAATGAATAATTAACTAAATCTTTTTGAGGTATAAAGCAAAATGTATTTAAGCAAAAAACTTATCTCCGCGACCTTGACATTTGAGAAGGAGCCAATGCGATAAGCACAGGAATCTGGACACTTTCCCTGGTAATGTTGCTATAAAGTGTGGTTCTTAAAACTAAGATGCAAAAGACCGACAAACGGACGTTCCTGACTATTTCACAGTATTTCCAGATCCTACTGGGAATACTATTGAATGTCTGGAATTATAGCTAATCTCGGGTTTAATGTTGGTTTGATGGTGGTCTTTGCCCACTTGGCGTTGCCACAGGGCTCCACGTAAGTTTAGGAATGAGTCATACAGTCTGTGCCACAGGCGCTTGTATCTGAATACGCGAGCGCATATGACTGTGGCGGCTCTCCCTTTGGTTATCTAAGGAGATACGTCAAAGGCATAGGCGCTTGCGTATCCACATACAAGCGCCTGTGGTCTGTGTCCCCCCCCCTTGCCCCTCCTATTCCCCCTCCTCCCTACTTCAACAGTTGAACTTGAGCTACTTACTGTGTGCTTGTGTCCTTCGCTATCGCTGTACCAAGGTCTGCTTTCGCTGCCTGGAAAGATGAAGCTGTTCTTGCTGATGTTGGTAACCATGCTGTTAGCTGTCAATGCCTGGACCGATGAAGAATATGTAGGTATCAATTTTATTCAGGGTTGATAGTCTTTACTTTTTTTTCTTTAAAGAAATATATTTTCTTTAATTTGGGTAAAACGTTAAAGAAATACATTTTCTTTTAATTCTTTTTGAAATTTACAGAAATAAATTTTTTAAATTTGTTTTTTTAAAGAAATAAATATGCGTTAAATACATGAATGATTATTTATTGCTCAGCTCAGACCCCAAAACGTGGTATGCAGTTAAAAAAATTACATACAACTTGTGTTAGAGCCCATGTATTCTATGAACACACTTGTCACGTCCCGACTGCCTGAACAGCGGTTCGACAATGCGTGCGCTTTCACACGTGACAAACCCAACACTTAAATATAATCTAAGACACCAAACCAGAAGTTGACGATACAATTTCTTTATTCCACTCACTCATTCACACTCAAAAGCCAACTCCCTTTTTCCCCTTCGCAACCCTTCCAACCCACAACCCACTAATATAACCCTGAACTATACATAAAACAATTAATCACTCAAAATAATAATGATAATCTAAATCAAAATTGAAAAATAAATAAATCGTCTACAAAATATACAAAAGATTTACAACAATTCTGTTTGGTTCAGCTTGCTATGAACAAGGTAATAAATGGCAAGTAATTGAATTTATTCTTTATATATTTGACCTTGTCCCACAATTATCATAATTCCTTGAAAAGATTGTTATTATTTATAACTTAAAGTTTCAATAGCCGACAACAATTCCTTTCCACTACATAGAATCAACAACAAGAAAACCTTCTTTTTTTTATCCCATATATGCCTGAAAATATTTTTTCGTCCAAAATATGGTAAGTGTGTGTGAAATACATAGAAAAACACGAGAAAAGTTGTTATTTGAATGAAAACTTAAAATTTATTGATTTAGATGAACAAGTCTTGGTGTTCCCTTTTGTACCCGCTAGGCGCGAGAGGGTACAGGTTTTTCCGAAAAACAATTTGTTTAAAAGTAACTAAAACAATAGTGCCCCAAAGACTTTTTAAGGCAATTTTCAAACAACAATGATGAAATGAAGGCTAACAACTTAGAAACAACAAACAAAGTTAAAAAGTCATATTGTCATCTTGAAAGTTCTGCATTTCTGTGACTGGCTGGTTTCAAAGTACTGTCTACTGTCAATTCATTTTTTATGATTCATTCACACAGCATCTTGGGTGTGAAATGTGGCAAAGCACTTGGTGTGGAGTCGCACGTTGCATTTGATGCATTTCTGTTGAGCTTTGCCTTGACAGGCTGCACATCTTCCCCTGCTCGTGACCCTCTCGATCAGATGCCCTTTTCCGTCCAGGCGTAGGGCTTTGGGTACTCTCCTGTCCAGGCTCCTGCATCGGCCAAGGGGGCGTCCAATTCGACCTGGCTGGGCGGCTCTTGCCAAGTAGACAGTGGCTATTTGCCGTCGGATAGCCAGAAGATCCATGGGCTGCTGCATGCCAGTGGGCGTGGCTCGATACAAGTGCCAGGCCTGCTGTACCGACAGATCAATGCAGTACGCCAAGATTGACCAGTACCATTTCTTGGAGCGGATTCCAGTGCGATATTTGTCAATGTTCTGGTCAGATCTGTCAACTCCTCCCATTGTTTTGTTGTAGTGATTGATCAAAGCTGGCTGTGGGATGTCAATTCTTTTTTTGTCTTGCCGAGACCATCGGTTGGCTGTTCGAGTGGGATGAACGCCCACTTTGTTGGAAACGACGATAACAATGCTGTTGTCGTTCCAACGCACCACAAGGAGGTTATTGGCTGTGTCTGTGTAGTAGTCGTAAGTTCCCCTTTTGGTTTTCTGCATGCTTTTGACGTCCATAAGAGGACAATCCTCCACCCTGTTGGATCTGATGGTACCAGTGCATGCAATTCCTTTGGATGACATATAATCCACTAACTTCAGAGAGGTAAACAGATTGTCAAATGTCAGGTGAAAGGCGTCACCCTCCTGGAGCTCAGACACCAAATCAATCACAACTGACCCTCCCATTCCAACTCCAGGACACTGAGCAGCAGCTTGTTTTCCTTGAGCTCCTTGGTACAGTTCAAATTGAACCACGTAGCCCAGCGGTGTGGCCAAAACCCACATCTTGAACCCAAACCGTATTGGTTTGCCTCGAATAAACTGCTTTGCTCCGTGCCTTCCATAGTACGGGATCATGCTCTCGTCAATGCTCAAGTCTTGCTGCTTCAGGAAGTACCGCAGACATCGTTCATTGATCATTGTGAGCAGAGGTCTGACTTTCGCCATTTTATCAGTGGCATCCAGGTCACTGTTGTCGCTGACATGGAAATAGCGCATGATTTCCTCAAATCGATCTCTGGACATGGATGCAGAAATAGCTTCATTGCAGATGTCGGGGTCTTTCGACCAGTACATTCGTTTTCTTGGCACTGTACTGTATCCAGAAACGAGTAGAATCCCTATGAAGGTTCTTATGTCATCACAAGAGACGTTGAACGAGTGGTTTCCCTTGAATGCTGCATAGCCCTTTGTTTGTTCTGTGATAAGGTCAATTACTTCGTCATCAAAAAACAGTTCAAACAGATTCACAGGATCAGTAGGCAAACGAGAGGCATCAGCTTTGGCGGATGACCAAGTGAACTGGCTTTTTTGGCGATCATTCATGTCCACCTTTTTCCAGGATCGTTTCTCAGGTCTGTGTGGAGGCAGTGACCTCTTTCGTTGTTTCCTTGCTGGCATGGTTGAGGATGCATCACGGGTTCGCTTTCGAGGTCTTCTGCTACTTTCATCAGAGGAGGTGCTTTCATCAGACGTCCCAGATTCCTGCAAAAAACATAGTTACAATGAACAAAAATTAGAGAGAGAGAGAGAGAGAGAGAGAGAGAGAGAGAGAGAGAGAGAGAGAGAGAGAGAGAGAGAGAGAGAGAGAGAGAGAGAGAGAGAGAGATAACATGCCAGCATATCAGTAGGGGCCTATTGTGTGGCGTAGTAAATACACGTCTTTGCATAACATAGTCTTCAAACACCAACGATACTGTTTCAAACTGACAGAAAACAAATAGCTACTTACATCATTTGACTCGGATTCATCATCGGTTTCTCCAAAAGTGCTTTTGCCGTCTGGGTAAAACACGGTTGCAGTGGCTCCTGACAACAGCTGCCTTCCATTTAGGTTCTGAATGCTGGGGCCTTCTCCCTCTTCGTCGCCGCTGTCTTCGTCAGTGAGTGCATCTACAGGTGGTGGTTCAGTGAAAACATCAGCTCTTTGGAACATTCCATCTTCTTCAAGAATATCCAGCACCTCATTGACATTATACGACCTGCAAAAAAATCGTAAATCACAAAAATAACTAAGACTTCAGTAACGCAAAAACCTGTCCCCTCTCGTGCCTAGAGGGTACTTTTCGGTACAGCAGTTTAACCTGTCTTCTTCTTCTTGATGTTGAGGGCCCACGATCAAGGCGTCGATCATTCTGGCTCCTATGGGTTGATGAGGGGGTTTGCGGTTTCACTATATTTTGTGTACTGTTGCAGACTGGTGCAGGTCTACCATAGCCTATAAGTATAACAATCTTTAACAACTGTACAACTATTTTCAAAAAGAATTTGCATAGTCCAATGCTGTCCTACAACATACCAAAATCAAAACAATTCAAAACAGACAAAACCGTTTCTAGATATGTTATATATCTACAATTTTGCTTATATATTGTTATCAAAAATGTTGACCATTAATAAAATATTGTCTCACCTTTTCTGACTTGCCATGATGAGCAGAAAATCGCTGCAGTCTCATTCAAAATGGCGGCGCATAAAACACAATGCAGGGGAAGTAATGCCGAAATGCATCTTACCTTGACGCAGTAAATGTTCAAACTAGTAATTAATATTGCCTGGCGAAATAATTCCCCCAGACAAAATATATATTACAACAAGTTACTTACACAAGTATTCTAATATTTCAAAGTCAAGTAATTATTCCTAAATCTCGTTTTAATATACTTTAAACTGCTGAAATTTACAAGTTTTCACATGTAAATAAATACTTCTTTTACAAACATGTCCTTTAATTATTATATTAAATTGTTGTGTAAATGCTGGGTGTGTGTGTGTGTTATTTGAGAAAATGTAAACTGTTTTACATAAATACAAAGAACTCTATCCTGCGACACAAATAACCCTCCCGAATTTAAATGTCGAAAATGGGAGGATGGTGTCGTCTGAGTTCCTCTCGCCACATCACCCAGACTTGGACATGGTGCAGACAGCAATGCAATGGAAACTGGATTTTTGGTACATCTGCATCACATACAAAATATATAACCGTAAAGCACCCATATTACATTAAATTGTACAATCTCCTGTCTGACAGTAAGATTGTCTCCCTTGTGCCACACGCATTCTCAACATTTCTTCTGTCATTCTTCGCTATATGACAGCGAATTCTCTCATGCTAACTTACATGTATTTAATTTATAATTTATTTCAGAAAAAAACTTTTTACTCTCTCTTCTCTCTCTTTTTTGCTCTGGTATTTATGTATCAATTAAAACCGTATGAAACATAAAATTGAACCAAAGAAAATATTATCATTTATCCGTCCACACTCACATTCACCACCCAGCCCCCCGAACGATATGGCCAACTGAGAAATTGAAACAGGTGACTTACGATACCAGTGGTACTCCTCCGACCTGATGAAGACACGGACAGACAAACGGCGACACAGACACTCAGGTGCGGTAAGACAGACAAAATGAACACAGGCACATGGATGGCATAGGTGATGTCACAGGGCACTCGACCTTGTACGTAGACAACTCAAGTTACGTCGCAAATATACAGCAGATATTTAAACCTACTTAGGCTTATAAAGTTCAAACAAGCACTCCCACAGCGCTCCTTCATAGACCCCCTCTATCACCCTATCCTCCTTTCTTGATGACAGTCTGCAGAGAAAACTTCTTCTCAGAAACTGCCACTAACTGTCACCTTGAAAATCAGATCCACTTTATTTCTCTTTACACCGGTCCTGTCTACACATGTGATGTGAAAAAGCTTCCTCCTGCTAAAACAGGTAGTGCGCGGAGTTTTTATACGGCTATCTAGGAATGTTCTCGAATAGACTTACTTTACTTATAACTCACTTCTAAGAACATTCGCAATTCGAGCATGACTTTCACACATAGCAAATCACATGGCAGCAATCCGTCTTCTCCAGGGCCGGACCTGGGAAAAGTTGAGGGGGGGGGTTACAGATTTAGCGAAGGCGCGAAGCGCCGAGCCTTCTAGGGGGGTCCGGGGGCATGCCCCCCCGGAAATTTTTTTTTTCAAGGATGCAAAATGGTGCAATCTGGTGCAATCTGAACCTTGAAAAAGCCATTTATGATGGTCTGGGACTTTGAGCTTTTTTAACAAATTGAACTGACAAACTCTGGGGTACAAAAATAATCATCTGCCCGTCCCTTAAAAAAACAAAAAACAAAAAAAACACACACACACGAACATTTATTTATCAGCAGAGATGTTTTGTATACTATTATTATTCACTACATTTTGTTGATCGTTAACAGTATAAAGCTTTACCTTGTAATTTATGAACATCACCGCCCTGCTTTCACTTTCAGTCTTGCTGCACTAGGTTCCTCGGCTTTAGTACCATTTGTGAATTGTATCTTCTGGCAAAACAGTTCACTGCCTCTTTGAAGTCAATATCAACATCCCTGTGCACTTTTAGTAAAGCAAGTCCATTGAGTCTATGTTGCCCCATTGTAGAGCGCAGGTAGTTTTTCAGGTTGCGCAACTGACTGTTTGAACGCTCACACTCGGCAGTAGTGACAGGCAGGGTGCAAAGGTTCTTTAGCATGATGAACAGGTTGGGATAAAAATCCCTGTCACAATGTTTCAGTGCTTCTGATGCCGTGGATGGGATGATAGCTGTCGCATTCTCAGCAGCACTTCGCCATTTGCAAACCCACCTTTGGTATTCTGCATCAAGGGTAGCATTGTCTGGTAGATCAGACTCCCACAACATTGCCAGTGTCTTCACTCCTTCTGGAACCTGCATGAAACCATCCTGGTTGTCTATTAAAGTGCTTGGCACCAGACAGAGACCATCAACTGCTAGGTCAGCATTTTTGAACCTCGAGTCCAATTCGATTGACAGGTGTTCCAAGAAAGGAATGGCAATGCTAATCTTGAAATATTCTTCTGGAGTGGCGGCAGGTTGGTTGTCACGGAGAGTCTGTCGGGATGCTTGACGAGGAACAATAACATCAGTTGTCAAAGCATTCGCCATTTTGCTGACTTCACCGAACCAGGCAACGAACGCTGTGTCGACATCTCTTCTAATAGAAGACATGCAGTTACTGACCGCTTTGATTTCCCGTAGGCATCGACAACATCTTTTGTCCTTTTCTGCAGCTTCACTGTCAAGGGTTTTAAGTAACGCAAACAATTGCGGACGACAACGAATGCAACGAGGAAAGCACTGCTGCTCAAGGTGTGGAGAAAGCCAGTTGCCTTGGTCAGTGTCTCACTGTCCCAATTGTCACTGTCTTCACACATTTGTCCCAAACAGTCGTGAACAACCAGAAAGAGAGATGTATAAACCTCCAGTGCTTCATGTTTTTCTACCCATCTTGTTCTGCACAGATCAACAAGCTTTGTTTTTGTCGTGTCAGGCTGAGATGATTCGATGGTATCTTCAAGTTTTCTTTGTCTCTTTGGAGAGTTTGAGAAAAACAGTGACAGTTCCCTCAGTGCTCCCATCATGTTCTTCACTGCAGGCAAGCCGCATGCTTTTACAATGCAGAGACTCAAGCTATGGGAAGCACAGTGTCTCAGGTAACAGAATGTAGTTACTTGTGATAAAAGAATCAGTGGTTGAAATTGAGTAGAGTGGAAGAGGATTTATTTTTTTATAGTGCCTAGGGGAGAGGGTTGAAATTTCTCCCCGGATTTACTTATGATTGTAACGTATCCCCCCCCCTCCCAAAAAAAAAAAAAAAAAAAAAAGAAAAAAAGAAAAAAGAAAAAAAAAGAGGTACATAGTCAGGCCAGGGGGGGGGGGGGGTTACGTAACCCCTGTAACCTCCCCCCTAGTCCGGGCCTGTTCTCATAACTATAGCCAACTAATGCTATCGACACTAGTACGTTCTAGCACGGGCATGATTCACACGCTGCTTTTATTAATTATAAACTTAATTAATTTATTTCGATTCTCTCCCCTTCCTACGGTAACCTTTTATTTCTATGTACAGGCTGATGAATAAATTATCTACATAGGCACACGACTGCAAACTGCGTAGCGTGACAACACTGAACAAAAATCAAGAACAAATTATGTGATTTGATATTTTATTAACAACAAGAATAGAGATATTAGACTAATTTTTGTTCTAATCTGTCCTTGCAACACTCATTCACACCCTTCCAAGCATTTTAACCCACGCACACCAACAAGACAAAGAAAGTAAGCGAAGCATTCAAATACAGCAGCTAGAATAAAGAGAATCAATCTCTCACATACACATTATGTATATAATATAAACATATTTACAGAAATTCCCCAAAATTCTCCATTACAAATTTTGGCAAACTTTCATCACTCGAATCACTGCAGGAAGCCATCTTCTTTTCACGATCTCAAAATTTAATATGAACTGATGCAGGGTAAACAATGTCTACATAGCATAGCGTACTACGTAGTAAATATATATATATATATATATATATCAGTTTACCATAAATATATATCAGTTTACCATAAATATATATCAGTTTACCATAAAAATATATCAGTTTACCATATTTTATTTGAATGTCCAGTTTTAAATGCAATGTACGAAAACCAAGGACATCATTTGACTGAATATGGACATTCTATAGATGATGTATTACATCATTCACAGATAACAGCAGTTGTGAAAATTATTGCAATGACTTTTATAGTTTGGTGTTAAATCCTTCTTCCCCTTTCATTCCATTTTGTTATAAGATTTCTTAGTTGTGATTTGATTTATATTGTTGTTGTTAATAATTAATGTCTAATATCACCTGAATGTGTGAATAGACAATAAATGAAATATTGATTGACGCCATGCTACATAGGCTAACCCAAACCGCCTCAAACTGGCTGCAACTGGGTCAAACCAGCTTCGCGCATAGGCACCTGTTGTTTGTGGCAGAAAATCAAACTGAAGTAACGAAATTTTTAACGAAAAAAATCGAGAATCGTTACTTTTATTTTGTAATTCGTTGAAATTTCTTTAACTTTTTAAAAACATTAAAGCGTTAAATTTTCTTTAACCAAAAATTTAATTCGCTAAATCGTAAAATCTTCCAACCCTGGTTTTATTCATGCAGATGTCGAGGTTGGTTTGTTTTTATGTCTTTTTTCCAAAATTGTAAGAGAAAACAAAATGTCAAAGAAATGAGCTACAATTACTGCTTTGCCAGCCTCACAAGTAACTCAAATTGTATGTTATCTACAGAAGTTATAACATAAGGTGCGCCAGGTGGTAAAAATGAACGAACGGAACTTGTATGTTCCAAAGACATGGTGGTTAGGCCTACATGACAAAATAATACAGTTTACGTGTTTGCAATATTTTGTTTGGATTGATTGTAACAGTATTCCGTGTGCCACAAATGAACTTGTTCTGGCCTTTCCACAATGAACAACGAGACAGATGACAGGGGTCTGAGACTCTTGGAGTTTGCCAGATACCACAATCTGACACTGGTAAACACGCTTGGTCTCCACAAAAAATCCAGACAATGGACATGGCACAGTCCCGGCGGGGAGCATCACAACCAGATCGACTACATCATGGTCAAGAAACGCTTCAGATCAAGCATCAACATTGGCAGGACACGCAACCTATCCAAGAGCAGACATCGGAAGTGACCACGATCTCGTGATGATGTCTTTCCGGCTCCACTTGAAGAGAGTAAACACAGAAAAGTGCACTAGACTGAAGTTCAACATGGACAAACTGCAAGACCCAGAGGTGGAAGAAATATTTCAGGCCACAACTGGAGGCAAATTTGCACCATTGCTCATTTTGGGGGCTGGTGAAGTAGATGCCAACACCATGACCACCACTTTCAACTCAGCTGTGACAGATGCCGCCACTAAGATCCTCAGCAAGCACCGGCCAAAGAAGAGGCCGTGGATCACATCTGAACTTTTGGATCTGTGTGATAAACGAAGAGAGATGAAAATGAAAAAGAACTCCTCACGGAGCTGATGCCTACCGCAAAATCAACAATGACATCCGAAAAGGCATGCGCACAGCAAAGGAGAACTGGATAGAAGATCAATGCCAGGAAATAGAGAACAGTCTGAACAAGAACAACAGCAAGAAGGCCTACCAGACTGTAAAGTGGCCGACAGGTGTTAAACAGCCCAAGATTTCCACGATCCAAAGCAAGTCTGGCATATGCCTTACAGAAGAACAAGAAGTCTTGGACAGATTACTGCTCTGACCTTTACAACCACACACCAAACGGAGACCCATCAGTTCTAGCATGTCCCGAAAACAGAGAAGAAGAAGAAATCCTCCCAATTCTCGGAGAAGAAGTTGAGACAGCAGTGCAATCGCTAAAGAAAGTGAAGTCAGCGGGAGTGGACAACATACCCGCGGAACTGCTTCAAGCAGGAGGAGAAGCGATGACTGACGCTCTCACTATTAATTGTGTTACACGGTTGTTGTTTTTAACAATGGTTGATTTAGTCCCGATGCTTGAATCTTGATAAGTGTAACACAGATTCGTTTATCACACAACCTGTTCACTCAGCGACAAGGCAGAAATCGTCGTATGACGTTTTCCAACTTTATTCAGCATAATATCAACCGCTGGATACAAGATCACTTCCCGAAAATCACTTCAAAGATCATCATCAAAAATCTCCATAAATCAATCACTTTTTCACTCTTTAAACAGACAAAGTGCACCATTTATAAAGTCTCTCTATAATCGAGAGAACGTTTCGAACATTCCAGCATGGCGCAATAAATCTCGTCACCGGAACTATGCACTGTCTTACGTCATATAACCTTATTTAAGTTAGAAGACTGTCTTTGCTATTAGTAGATTTATCTAGATGCTTCGGTCGATAGTAAACAAGTAATTCTAGAAAGTCCTCTAGTAATATCGACCAACGAAGGTCTTCAGTGACGTAGTCGTCTTGCCTCTCTTAGCCTGGGCTCTGGTGTTGACAGCACCGACGATCTCTGGTCGGCAGGGCTGGGCCGGAGTAGCCAAATTATCCCGTAGCAGCTCTGTAAGGTCTCCATCGGAAAATGGCAATGGATCCTCCTCCGCAACCTCGACGTGTTGAGTTGAGGCAGGATTCCACTCTGGATCGGGGTCGTCGGGTCGTATCGCGCCGTCGATATTCCCGATCATCAAATCGTACAGCGGCTTCTTCAGGCAAACCGCTTCTAATTTGATAATGTAGAAAGGGGTGCTGACTTGAAGTTTCGCAACTGGCTCTTTCACACATTTGCTATCGGGCATGAGTGTTTATTTAGAATCGCAAGGGAACTGTTCTTTAGTGATTAGGTCTTCTCTGACGATGACCCCACTGCAGCCTGAGTCGCTTAGGACCGTTACTTCGTGATTTCCGACGCGTCCCCTGGAAACAGGCATGTTCTGTATGGTCACAGCTATGCAGGCGACGACGGGGATGGATTTCCCGTTGGCAAGGAGAAGTTGGCCATCGGTTGTGACGGTGGGTCTATTGTTGCTGGGCTCTGCACAATGGTATGCTATTACCCACTCGTCTATCGTCGGTGGGGATCGCTAGTAATCTCCCTGTGACTTAACTTAATGCATTTATTTGTTTAGCCCGGTCTGTGCTTCAAGTAGTCGTCGGTTTCGTTAAGTCTGCTCCTTGTAGTTCGACTGTCTTGTCCGTCAAGTCCGCGCGCGATACAAGAGACTCGCAAACTATCGCGTCGTATGATAGACCTGTGTCATACAGACAATTCGCTTCTTTACCGTTGACCTTGACCGTGTCTGTCACCGATGGGTGATCTCCGATAGGGTGTCGCTTTGAGTTAGAACTCTATGAGCTGGCCGGCTTTCGCGCTCGTCCCCACGTCGTGCAGCCAACTTGGAACATTCCACGGTGGAGTGATTATTTCTGTTGCAGAACGAGCAATACCGTTTCTGTTCTGCGGGATCTCTTTTACCTAATTCCGCGTTGGGTCCTCTATTTTGCCCAGTTCTGGGGTGATTTGGCCGATTCGCGATGCGCTCTTCCCGGTGAGGGCTTCGTTTCTGTACCTCTTTCCCGTTAGGCTTTAGGTCTCGCCTGAAGCTCTTGGCTTCTCCGTGGGCGGCCACGTACCTATCTGCGACCTTGACCAGATCCTCCAGTCTTTCTGCGCCCTGCTCTACTGAGAATGTTTTCAGCTCGGGGGTCATGGTTTCCCGTAGCTGTTCCCATACGAATAGTTCGGTCAGTCCATCATATGTCTTAGCAGTGGCTGACTGGCTAATCCACTTATCCAGCATTGTGGACAAGCGATCTGCAAACTGCGCGTAGCTCTCTCCTTTCATTCTCCGATTGGTGCGGAATTTTTGCCGGTAGCATTCTCCGGTGAGTTCGAATCCCGTTAAGAGTGCCTCTTTTACTCTGTGATAGTCAGTCACTCTGTCAGTCGGTAGCTTACTGTAGATGTCATGTGCCTTTCCTCTAAGCCCTTGACTAAGCTTAAAAGACCAATGGGTGGGATCTAGTTTGTACTCTGTTGCTAGATGCTCGAACCTAGTTAGGTAGAGATCTAGACCTTCTTCTCTTTCGCTGAATGGCCCCAGTGGAAATGACATCCCTAGTACGGGGTTGGAGGCTACATCTAGTTGATCTGAGTGCGGAGGGGTTGAGGCAGAACTTGAGGCTCCAGATCCTAATCTTCTCAGTTCTAACTCATGCTGTCTGTCTTTTTCCTTTTCTGCCCTTTCATAGTCCCATCTCCTAACTTCTGCTTCTCTCTGCTGCTGCTATCTTCTTCTGTTCAGCTTCTAATTCTATTTTCTTCAGTTCTCTCTCTGCTTCTGCTTTCATCTGTTCTGCTTCTAATTCTGCTTTCCTCTGTTCTGCTTCTAATGCTGCTTTCTTCTGTTCTGCTTCTAATTCTGCTTTCTTAGTTCTCTCTCTGCTGCTCTCTCTGCCCTTGCATCCTGCTTCTCTACTTCTTCATTGATATACGCAATTAACTCTGGTTAGGCTAAGTGTAATGCTTCTCCTAATTCCTTGAAGCGCAGTCTCAATGCTACTGGGTCTGACATTGTTAAAAGTGTCTATGACCAACCTCTGAAACACGTGAAATACAAAAACACTAGCAATATTGCAATTCAATAAACACGATGCAAAGACAATAAAATTCGTAATCAATAATAGAATAAAACAAGAGTCAAATGGCATACAACAGTTACTAAAGCGAAACCTGCAAAAGAACAATGCAACATACAGGCACAAAAAGAATTGAAGCAACAAAGTTTTTAACCACAAGAATAGTGCACCAAAACTGTCTGCTTCCTACACTTACAACTATTTTAAGTTATTCTACTGCTACTATTACTGTTATCCTATTCTATTGTACCTAGATCCGGTTTTACCCAGTTCTTATTATACACAGATCCTGGCAAGGCTGCCAATTAAGTTGTGATGGTGGGTCTATTGTTGCTGGGCTCTGCACAATGGTATGCTATTACCCACTCGTCTATCGTCGGTGGGGATCGCTAGTAATCTCCCTGTGACTTAATACATTTATTTGTTTAGCTCGGTCTGTGCTTAGGCTGGGGTACACAGATAGATAGAAAAATGGTAAAAGATCACCGTCACACTAGCTCTTACACGGCTATGAAACATAGGTAGTCCATAACTTGGTAACAGTAAATATCACACATTTATTTCCTCTACTCTATACACGATCTGCGAAGTACGATACTAACTTTAAAGTTCAAATGTCAGTGCGAATGGTTTGCTCTTGATAGGCCTATGCAGCTATTTTATCATCATCGGGCACGGGATACTTTCTGCCCTAATGGTCAGAGTTCTGGAAGAGTGGACTACTGTGGTCCTTTGATACCAGGTTTAGTGCACTGTTTCGGTAAGTACTTAACTGTGAGTTCGAAGCGCTGCGTTGTGGTTGCTTCCTTGATAAGCTGTGTTGTTGTGGAGTCTTCTCCTTGTGGTTAGACTGGTGGGCTCTCTCCACTCAGTGGTTTAGATGCCTCGGCAGGCCAATGTTCAGCGACGACTTGTTTTTGTCTTTCGCCTGGTTGGGCTCACGATACAATGCCTGCTCGTCTGTAACATATGCGACGAAATTCTGCACAACCCTGTATAATAGGTGTGTGCAGAGCGTCTCACTGAAGGCCGAAGTAGCCCTCAGTGATTAGCTCCACATCTCTATATATAAGCGACGAACATTCTGCTAAGTCCGTGGTCCACTGGAATCTCCACTCTAATTTCTTATACATACATAAATATAAGTCATGGCTAACTATACACATAGAGAAAGAATTAATATTATACACATTCTCTGGTACCGCAACAATTTCCACAACTAGTATTATTTTGGACCAGTTAATATTATCCGTCATTAACCGTCCTACCCTATTCCAGAACACACAAAAATCAGAGCACCAGACACCACGTCTACACAATAGCTCTATCAAACCTGTTCTGCCAAAACGTGAGTATACTTCCTTACTGGCTAACCGGCCTGTGCTGCTTGCCACGATTTGCACGCTTCAACTACAATAATCACGCACTAAGCAACACGCAGTTACTACCCCCGCCCCTATACTCTTCACACACAGACCGCCCAGCTTCCATCACAGACTGCCCTGTGACACACCCCCCTCCCAAGACGAACCTACGGAGAGTTCCAAACCTAATCTTCCACAGGGTCAGATCTGCTGAGGAAATCCGCTTCGATGTTGTCTCTTCCTGGAATCGGTCGAACAGTGAAGACATAAGCCTGCAGCTGCATAGCCCATCGTGTGAGTCTGGCACTGTTGAGGTGCGTCCTTTGCAGGTACTGCAGCGGTCGATGGTCTGTCTCCAGCCAGATGTGTCCAAACAGATACGGTTCAAACCTTTGTACTGCCCACACAACTGCCAAACACTCCTTCTCGATGGTGGAGTAATTCCGTTCTGCTGGCAGTAGCTTCTTGCTTGCAAACCCCACTGGCTGCACACCCTCACCGGTTTCTTGCATCAGTGCAGCTCCTAGCTCCTGCTCTGATGCGTCTGTCCTCAGGATGAACTCTTTGTCCAAGTTTGGTAACTTGACCACTGGCTCACTGGTCAGCGCTCCCTTCAAGTCATCGAAGGCTTTCTGACAGTCGTCCGTCCAGTTGACTTCCCCCTTCTTTCCCCCTTGTGTTGCGTCTATCTGCACGTTCTCTGGTCCTTCGCTTGCTCGTGGCAGTATCAGTGGTACAGTACCCTGGTAGCTGATGTCTGACGTCCCCTCTGTTTCGGCCTGGTCAATCACTACTGCCACCGTCGTTTCTGGTTCTGCTGCGCGTTCCACGTATCGTTTCAGCAGGTTTGCGTGGTACAGCTTCCTGTTCTTGCCGACTCTCTGCAACGGTACTTTTCTGACGCGCCCCTTCGGTGTCGTTCGCTGGCATGTGTCGCATGAAGCACAATACTTCCTGACGTCACGGCACATCCCTGGCCAGTAGAACTCGGTCCACACTTGGTCTAGGGTCCGCTTAGCTCCCAGATGTCCGGCCATGGGTGTGTCATGTCCCATGCGTAGTACCTCCGACCGAAGCTTGGTTGGTACCACCAACTGGCTGTGATCCACTCTGTCTTGTCCTGTATACTCGCGGTACAACAGGCCTCGCTTCCAGACAAATGCCACTTGCCCCTTGCCCCGTTTCTCCTTTCCTGCCTTCTGGTCTGCTAGCTGTCGCACCTTTGCAAGCAAGTCCGTCGTCTCCCAACTGCAGTTGGCGAATCTCCTTCGGCGTCGCGACGATGTTCTTGCTCAGTCCGACCACCAATGGTTCCGCAGCGACTTGTTCCTTGGCTGCTTGCGCTCGGGTCTGCACCGCGCAACACTCTGCGGCTCCCTCGACGAATACCGGCAGTGCTGTGTCTGGTTGCCGTTCCGTTCTCGCCCAGTTGCCGATCACCACTGGGTAGGTTAAGTCTGGTACCACCACTACCTCCACTCTCCCGGTGTAGAACGGTGACTCCAACTGCACCCACGCCGTCGGCAGTGATCTGGACAACTGTCGAATGGCGAATCCGACGCGCCGCGTGCGTCCCGTGTAGACGAGATTGGCAACCTCTCCTTCCCGCAGGCATATCAGGTCGGCTCCCGTGTCCCTCATGGCCGTCAGCGGAACACCTTCCACTACCACTTGGCTTTGGAAACGCGAGTCTCTCTTCTTGCCTGCCTCCTTCTCCTCCTCCAAGACGCGCAACGCTGCTCCACTCCGCTCGCTGCGTTTCGGACAATTCCGCTTCAGATGCCCCTTCTGCCCGCAGCTGTAGCATTCCCGCTTGTCCGGCGAGTTGGGTCGTGGTCCCGCCGGCTTGCGACCCTCGGTCTTATCCCTGGGTGTGAACGGTTGTCGTCCTGGAAAACGCAGGTTGGTTCCTGCCCTGGCGTCGACGTACTGCTGTGCCAACGTCGCGGCTTCCTCCACCGTCGCTGGGTTGCGTTCGCGCACGAACGTGACCAGTTCCGGCGCCAAACCGTTGACTAGCTGCTCCATCAACACCAAGTCCAGCAAGTCTCCGTACGTGGCCTTCTTGTTCGCAAGTCCCATCCAGCGTTCCAGGAACAACTCCGACTTCCGTAGGTACTGCTTGAAAGTCTCTGGTGGCTCCCTTCGTAGCTGGCGAAACTTCTTGCGATACGTCTCGGCCGTCAGGTTGAAACGCACCAACAACGCTGCCTTCAGGATCTCGTAGTCGGCAGAGTCGTCCTCGTTCAAGCCGACGTAGACTTCTCTCGCCTTCCCCTTCACCAAGGTCCCCAAGCGAATAGCCCACGTGTCCTCGTTCCACTCTTGTGCCTTGGCGAAACGCTCAAACTGACACAAGTAGGTCTCTAGGTCGTCCTTGTCCTCGAAGAATGGCAATCTGAGCTTAACCGTCTCGAACTCGGGTTGACGATTCCTGCGGTTCCCGGCGCCTTGCAACGTCAGTTGCGCCATCGCTAGTTCGTGCTCCCTTTCCCTCTCTCTCTCCTTCGCCTTCAACTCCATCTCCCTCTCTCTCCGGTCTGAGTCTTTCTCCCTCTCCGCTTGGTCCATCGCGTAGTCCAACGCAGCTTGACCCTTCAATCCTTCGCGCTTGGCGAGCCTCAAGATCCTTTCCATCGGCGTCTCGTCCGCGAACGGTCCTGTCCTCGGCGTCGGTGCCGCCTCGACCTTGTAGATCGAACGGTAGGGATTGGTCTGGAACCTCTTCGGCCTCGTCGCGTCGCTCAGACGGTCTTGGTCCCCGTAGAAGTCGGCGCCTGTCGACATCCCACCAGTCGCACCAAATCCTGTCGGAAAAGGGTTACTCACTGTGTCTCGGGCTTCGAACGTCGTCAACTCCTCGTCTGCTGACCCACGACGCGATGACCTGACCGGCGAACTCCGTCGCTCGACCGCAGAAGGTAAGTCGGTGACTCCCGCATCAACTGCTGCCGTTGTCGTCCGCTCGTCCATCGTGACATCCACGCGAGAACGCGTACGACCCGCGATCGGAGACACTCCTTCAACCTCCTCGATCGATGCCATCCTGCTTACAAGGAAAGCAACAACAACAAGTCAAGAATCCCTACGTAACCTTACCTAAACCTAGCCTAGCCTAAGATACTAACTTCCTAACCAAGCTATCTCCCTAACCTATCACCCACCTCCTCCCACTCAAACAGTGGAAACTGGCCCGCGAGGTAGCGAACCGGTTGGAGAGTACAATGGCCCCTTCCCTCCACGTGTGGTCGAACCCAGGCTGGCTGTGAGCCTTCGCTAAACAGCGACCTGACTCCCTCCAACCACCCGCTGGGGTGCACACTCTCACCGAGTCACGCCTCACACACTCGGACACCACAAGACAATTACGAGACAACTTCACGTCTGGGCACACTCATACTACTACCCTGCATCTCCACCATATGTCACCGCCACGACTCCCTCCGAGCAGACGCCACAAACAAACAACTTACGCACGCAGGCAACCCAGACAGAATGGCGATTTCCCGCAGACGTGAAGGGATGAAAACACAACAAATATATATACAACTTTCAACCTATTTATTCATTCAAGCCACACACTCATACACATACAACATTTACACATGAAACGAAGAAGATGATGATGAGACAATCAACGGTTCAATGAAACGATGAAATGATACGTCAGGATGATCGAGGGTTGCTAGTCAACCACGTCCATGTATCGAACTGTGCACAGCAAATGTCCGTTGCACGTAAACAAACAAGAGGGGGGTTCAAGTGTTAGGAGAGGGACAACAAGGAAAGAGCCAACCTGGAGGAATGAAGACCCTGTCGCCGGCTTGCGAAGTCCCTGTAACGGTATCCTTCCCCTTCTTGTAGCTGTTGTCGGACCGGTGCTGTTGCGGACCATACGTGGTGGCGTCGCCACCCCCACTCGCCGCTGACGATGGTGATGAATGATGATGGTGACGCAGTAGTCGCGGCAGCCCTGCCACCGTCGACGTCACACCGCTGGACTCCTCCGGTCAGCCACACCGCGACGTCGAGGCCAGGTTCCGTCCACCCACGTCACCCACCACAGGAATGGTGGGGTTGAGGAATGATGATGATGAAGCCAATGGTGAGGACGTGTAGACAATGATGCAGACGTAAACGTTGCGGATGGTGATGACGATGTTCAGTCCACCCGACCAAGTGCCGTCGTTGTCGCATGACATTGGTCAACGTTGATCCACGTTAACCAGTTGACGAACTGACAAACTGACGAATTGTCGAACCTGCAACATGCTTGTCGCATCGTTAATATCATGTCCACTGATTCTGTCCCCCTCCCCTCCAATCACACCCTCCCCCCTCTTATACTCAACTAGCTTAAGATGCTTGAGGGGACACAACTGCTGTCCGATTCCCTTCCTTGATTCACTCACTTATCCTCTTTAGCTACTGTTACTGTCACTTGTAAACAAACACATAATTCATGAAACTCAATGAAATTATGAATGCATGAAATGAGCAATGCTGCAAATGAATACATGTAAACATCAACACATTATTCATCTCAAGCAACCATGACAACAACAGCAACCACTTCCAACCTTACCTTCATCCTCCCCTTCATTCTCCTACCTCATTCTCCCTCCTTCAGTCGCACACTTCCTTTCCTCAGTGCAACCATCCTCATCCTTCCCTAGCCTTACACACAGCTATCGCACAACACCCCAAACAGCCAGCACCGGATTCCTAGGCACAGTAAGGAAAATACACCATTTCACTCACCCACCCGGTTCGAATGTAATCACACTCGTTGACCTTACTCCAATGCTCCCCCAACGAATACTTCCAATAGGGTAATCCTGTAGTGCGTAGTTTCTGTAGTGGACAATGCCTCACACTACCTACCACCACTAACACCAAACTTTGCTATCCTTTACTCTACTCCGCACTGAGTATAACACTATAGAAAGCAACAATTTCCACAACTAGTATTATTTTGGACCAGTTAATATTATCCGTCATTAACCGTCCTACCCTATTCCAGAACACACAAAAATCAGAGCACCAGACACCACGTCTACACAATAGCTCTATCAAACCTGTTCTGCCAAAACGTGAGTATACTTCCTTACTGGCTAACCGGCCTGTGCTGCTTGCCACGATTTGCACGCTTCAACTACAATAATCACGCACTAAGCAACACGCAGTTACTACCCCCGCCCCTATACTCTTCACACACAGACCGCCCGGCTTCCATCACAGACTGCCCTGTGACACTCTGGTACAGCCACTGGTCTGCAAGCATACATATAGGTTAAACAACAGTGGGTTCGTACGGAATACAACATGGCGTCGGCCGGTCGTGTTCGCCCCATGGTCACGCACGTTGGACTAACAATTTAATTTTAAGCATAGCAAATTTCATAAACATAATTCAACAATAATATCAAGACATCGCGATGAAACACAAGTATGTTCATTTACCTTTTTGACAATGTCAGGCCATGGCTAACTTAGTTTATTCGAATTTTCAACAAGTCCTGCTTTCCGTCTATGGAGAGATTTTTGTTAGAGTGTAGCTGTGTACTGCTCCCAGTTTTCCACACGAATGACCCTCTACCTGACCTCTGCCTAACCAGGCAGAACTGGTTCTACCTAATCTCACTGTGTTCTGATTGGCTGTAAAATCGAGGAGCTCTAACGTAAGCTGGATGATGCCATTGCCTACTGGGCTATCGTCAGAATAAGAAACGTGTAGCAGTAATCAGTAATACCTCCATCGTCTGCTACAGGTTAACATCAACCTTAGTGTTAACCTGACTAAACAAGGCAAAAGTTATCGTGTGGTGTTTTAAATCTAGGCTCTTGTTACATCGGTAATGCACTCTTGCACATCAGCAAGAGTAGCTGCGCGCTCGGTCTCACTCGGAAGAATGACGCTTCCGCCGTACACTTGATGGTCAGAGCTACTGGTTTGCCGTCGATTGAAGAAACGCCTCTGTCGGTTGCCCACCGCTGTTAGTTAGTTATTCATTGCTTACAAGTTCCAGCGGACTGTAAAGAGCAGAATCAGGACCACAAAATCAAGACCTCAACTTCGCCAAAAGAGGAATCACCCTTGGTCCGCAAAAAAGATCTGCCGAAACAACCCTAGTGGTAACACTGAAGGCACTCCATCAGACGGTCACTTTACAATAAAGAAATCCCACGCAGGGGACACTGAGGCTCTACTCTAATTTATCGAACCCCCGTTTATAAAAACAAAATAGAATACAATCATTATAAAATATCAACAAAACACATACATACAAAATGTCTACATTGCCAAATAATAACATCATAGGAAACCCCAATGACTGTGACGACACGAGTTTTCAACACGTGCTAGAGATGGCTACATTTCGTGCAGAGTTGCACATCTCTAATATACAGTGTACATAAGTAGATCGGCAGTTTTCTGTTATTGCGCATGAAAGATTAAAGTATGCGTGGTTTCACGTGTTTAACGCATAGAGCGTAGTGCATTAGGTAAGGAAAGTGGGTTACTGAGCTGTCCTGTGTGCTGGTATGTGTTTTAGTGGGCAGAGTCATTTTGGTTGCTTCTACGAGCAGTCATTCGTTTGGGCAGAAGTGACTTTTGACTGTGTGTCAGCTTAGAATTAGGTCCTTATGGAAGGGTAGGGTTACGTTGCTTCGAACCACCCAAGGTCCTGTGCCCGCGTAGGGACAGGAATGACCAAAAGTTGTTAATGGAAGAATTCTAGCTGCCATTATATTCAGTGAGAATAAGTGTAGGGCTGCTTTCTAAGGTCGTGTGGCCTATGCTTAGGCACCGTCCAAGGCTCAGTATTTCGTCGATACTGAGATGCTCCAGTAATTGCACAGAAATAGCCTAGTAACGAACTTGATACTCTCAACTAACAAGTGTGGTGCTATGTTGTGGTGTACCGTTTTGTATTTGTGTTGTATCTGTGTCACAAGCCGAGAACTTAAAAGGTGAGTGAAAACCCTACAATTCATTTCCTTAGTGGCTAATGCATTTCGAGTCTGCGTACGTGATTGAATAATGGTGAATGAGGGGAAAAGGGGTGTATTTTGATAAATAGTGATTTATTTATTTTTTATATGATTTTCATATGATTTTCTTGTTTTATGTGTAAATGGGACATGTTGATGTTGCCAAAATGGGGTCAAAGGGTGACAATGAAGTATGCATGTTAAAGAGAGAGAGAGGGGTGATGAATGTGAAGGAAGGGAGGCAATGTACTATGTTGGAGAGGCGTGATGAAGGTGATGAATATAAGGGAAGCGTGTTGTATTATAGTATGATAGAGATAATTGTGAATGGAAGGAGATGATGTATTATAACGTGGAGAGGGGTGATGAAGATAGTGATGAGGATGAGATGAATCGGGATGATGCGACTGGAAGTGCACTTGTAATAACTATATATATTTATATAAACAATTATGTTTTATGGAAGAGATGTAAATTATGGAATTAGGAGTTGTATTGCATTATTGAGATGCATGTATAACCAGGTCAAGATGGCGGACGGCGGAAGGCGTATTCTGTTATGTAGTATTTAAGTTTCGTAGACAAGCTGTTGAGACTCTGTGTTTGTCTACAGATTGGGCTGTGCATATTTATGTGGGATTATTACTACCATCATCACTGTTATCCCATTTTCTGGTAGTTCTCCATTGCCATTACTTCTGCTTCTGTTACCACTACTGCCACCGGATAATTCTACGTTTCCACGTGTCGCTGCTGTACGACTGTACCGTGTGTGCATCCGTCCTGAGACCTCTGCCTTTGCAGCTGGGGGGTGTGGTCCTCCATCATCGACGGGACCTGCCGTTGCTTCGGGCGAAGCTCGCCATCGACTACAGGAACCTACACGCACCACGCCCACACACACACAGATCTGCACATTACGCACCTAAAAACATAACTCGTTATTTAATGTAAATCAATTCCTTTATTCATGTGATCGACTGCTTTAGCTCCTACTGAGCTTAGAATAACAGACAGTTATATTATATACAGTGATTCTGGACTGTAAGCTAGTTTAAGTTATACGATTGAATTTTAAGATGTCCTGATTGTGAATTCAGCTTGAATTGTATTTACCTGAATTGAATTGTTAATATTATTACATATTGTTGTGGGCATTTTGTTGTGTATAGATCGGGGTTTTCAGCTAGACAAGGGCAGTAACTCTTTTGTAGATACTGGGTTGGGGGTCTTGATAGGGGTTGAGGGTGGTTTAGTATCCCATATTCCTGTGAGTGCGTGTTTGTTGTCGAATAAAAGAGTGTGATTTTCATCTGGCATTTTGTGTTAGTTTCTTTTGTTTGAGTTTCTATCCTTTCCACTCGTTGTTTGGGCTGAACGTCGCGGAACCCGCCCGGGTGACGCGACAGTGACCAATTGGCAGAAAGCGTGCAAAATTCCTAAGCTGATCCAACAGACCTCACACACAAATGAGGAGTTAGTTGAGGAGTTGGTTGTTTTATTTACGTCTTTTCCACCAAAGATGATAAGACGGGGAAAAAAATTATTTACACAAATCTAGCCACAGGAGCTTCATCATGTAGTGTGTCTACACAAAAAGAAAAATAGGTGGGAGGACAACATTCGAGAATGTTCTGGTTTGACACTGAGCGAAGCCATCAGGGCTGCTGAGGACAGAGAAAGATGGAATATGCTGGTTAAACGATCATCTGTGGTGCCCCTACGACCTCCGGGTTACGGGACAGGATAGGATAGGGATAGCCACAGGAGAATCCATCAAGAGTTTTGCTAGCAATGCACTTTGATGAATATTATTCTCATCTAATGTTCTTATGTCATGCAGATGCACAGTTAGTACAGGCAGAAAATGACGGCAGCCAAAAAGTAAATGATATAATGAAAATGTTTTATTGCATACACAATGGACATCTGGACAATACTTTTTTTGGCATTCAACATTATTCTGTTAGCCATAGTTAAAACTGTTCTCAAAAGTCTACAGTCTAGAGCAAAATGTGTATCAAATACAACATATTTCGTTGACCTCTCTTCAATCATACGTTTAATTTCCTTAGGGGATTTTATGAGTTGAATACTCTGAGCATCGATATTTTAGCTCCATTCTTTGCTGCTTTGTCCGCACTATCATTAAACAGAAAACCACAATGTGAAGGTAGCCAACAGAAGCTTACCTTTGTACCATTAATAATGAGATTGTGGACTAAATGTTGAATTTCTAAAATAATTTCATGCCGTTCAGTATGGCCATAAGATTGTAAAGCATCTAAAACTGACATCGAATCAACACATACAACAAATTGAAATGCGTTTGAGCAAAGATCTGAAATTTTAGTTAATGCTATAAGGATTGCGATAAGTTCACATGCAAAAATAGAAGTATTTTTACTCAAAGAGAAACATTTTTGCAATTTTAGAGCTGGAATTACATAGGCTGCTCCAGCTTCCCCTGTCTCTAAAACCGATCCATCATATATATATACAACACGATGACATGCTCACAGTGGTGAAGAAACGGAAACTCCGATGGTATGGCCACGTCACCAGATCCTCAGCTCTTGCAAAGACCATCCTGCAAGGCACAGTGCAAGGAGGTAGAAGTAGAGGGAGACCGAAAAAAAAGTGGGAGGACAACATTCGAGAATGGACTGGTTTGACTCTGAGCGAAACCATCAGGGTTGCTGAGGACAGAGAAAGATGGAGTACGTTGGTTAAACGATCATCTGCGGTGCTCCTACGACCTCCGAGTTACGGGATAGGTTAGATAGATAGATTGTATTGTATTGATAATGTTTCATTGGAGCTGAAAATTTGCTCACAGTGGTGAAGAAACGGAAACTCCGATGGTATGGCCACGTCAACAGATCATCAGGTCTTGCAGAGACCATCCTGCCAGGCACAGTGCAAGGAGGTAGAAGAAGAGGAAGACCGAAAAAGAGGTGGGAGGACAACATTCGAGAATGGACTGGTTTGACATTGAGTGAAACAATCAGGGTTGATGAGGAAAGGACAGATGGAGTATGCTGGTTAAACGATTATCTGTGGTGCCCCTACGACCTCCGATTTACGGGATAGGATAGGATAGGAAGGAATAAAACAAACGTTAAAAATAATTTTAAAAGAAATAAAATAATAAAAAAAAAATAATGTAAAATAAAAATATATATATATATTATATATATAAACATATTAAGGTCCCCGTATCCACGTCCTCAAAAATCTTTTTGGGGACGTGGATATGGGGACCTTAACATGTTTTTATATATATTTTTCAAATCAGAAGTTAATAAATTTTTCAAGAATGTTTTAGCATATTTGGCTTCTAGGTGGGCAAATTAATCTTATTTCCAAATATAAACTTTCTACAAGCAGTAGAAATACAAGTTCCCGAAAAGCTGGTTGGTGACACAGTCCCCATAAACAACCTGATATAAGTATATATATATATATATATATATATATATATATATATATATATATATATATATATATATATATATATATATATATATATATATATATATATATATATATATATATATATATATATATATATATATATATATATATATATATATATATATATATATATATATATATATATATATATATATATATATATATATATATATATATATATATAGGTAAAATCTATGTTATATAAAGATCATGACAATAATCATTTAGTTTACAAATGGCGCCTCATACTTTAGTACTTAATATAACAAGCCTGTTTACTTGACAAAAGGACTCTCCAGTGAGACCGACTGGTTCAGGCAAACTGGAAGTGATCTCTTCTTACTGCTGTGTGGTTATTATTATTATTATTATTATTATTATTATTATTATTATTATTATTATTATTATTATTATTATTATTATTATTATTATTATTATTATTATTATTATTATAAAAAAGGGGTAGGTGTCACTTTGTTTTCTCCTAAATGTTTGGTGGCTTTGTTGCAGATACCCCCCAAACCTGGGTGTGCGATACTCCGCCAAGCTTGTGGTGATGACTCTGAGGCAAAGTTCGAGAATTGTTGCAAAAATTTGAAGTGTTTGGACCCTTCCTCCAATAACCAATGGAGATGCACTTCCGATGTGTAGTAGCGGAAGTGCTAGTAACAATACTGTGCGGACAGCGACTGACTTCACTGAGGGTGCTGTTCTGCCTTTGTTTGCTCCATTGTCACCTGCTGTTTTATATGTTACAATGTGTTTTGAGAGGTATTCTGTCATTTTATTTGTCCAGTCTGCCATTGTCATTTCCTTACGTTTCTGTTCCTTTGTAGGCCTACGTAGTTGGTTTAAACAAAGAAGGTAAGTGTTTTTAATGCTACGCCTCCTTAGCATTTTACCATGTATCGTTGTTAGTGTCTCTAAATGGCCCAAGGCTCGGAGACGTCCATTTGTATTGTCCATCCAGTGGCACTTTGTAATTCATGACTGTCCAAAATGTGCCACTCGTTGCGTTTAATACTATCTGGTTAATAGGCTGTTTCTGCTCCGTCAACGTGAAATAAAAAATAAAAAACAAAATAAACGGAGGTGTTTGTCATACACACACACACACACACACACACACACACACATACACGCACAGACAAGAGCAGGGGGATAAGGAGGGGGAGGCACATATCACAGGCGCTTGTATCTGGATACGCGAGCGCCTATGCCTGTGACGCGTCTTCTTAGATAACCAAAGGCATCCAGATACAAGCGCCTGTGGTCTGTGCCCCTCCCTCCTCTTCCCCCCTCCTCTTCCCCCCTCCTCCCGGTGTCCTTCGCTATCGCTGTACCAAGGTCTGCGTTCGCTGCCTGGAAAGATGAAGCTGTTCTTGCTGCTGTTGGTGACCATGCTGTTAGCTGTCAATGTCTGGGGCGATATTGAAGATGATCTTCGAGCCATTTAACAAACAAAAAAATTCTTTGTAGGTATCAGTTTTATTGATGCAGATGTCGAGGTTGGTTTGTTTAGATCTTCTTCGCCGAAATTATAAGAGAAAACAAAATGTGAAAGAAATGAGCTACAATTACTGCTTTGCCAGCCTCACACATAACTCAAATTGTATGCTATCTACAAAAGTTATAACATAAACAGCTGGTAAAAATGAACGAACGGAACTTGTATGTTCCAAAGACATGGTGGTTAGGCCTACATGACAAAATAATACGGTTTACGTATACCACAGATGAACTTGTTCTGGCCATTCCACAAGAGTTATTATTATCCTATTTCAGTAGTATTCCCAAGCACAAACGTTTACAGTAATTATTTTAAAGTTCTAGACTTATCTGAAAATCTTTTGAAATAGTCGGGAAACGTCCGTTTGTCGGTCTTTTGCATCTTAGTTTTAAGAACCACACTTTATAGCAACATTACCAGAAAAGTGTCCAGATTCCTGCGCTTATCGCATTGGCTCCTTCTCAAATGTCAAGGTCGCGGAGATCAATTCTTTGCTTAAATACATTTTGCTTTATAAATCAAAAAGAGTTAGTTAGTTGTTCATTGCTTACAGGGTACAGCGGAATGCAAAGAGCCGAATCAGGACCACAAAATCAAGACTACAACTTGGCTGAAAAGAGTACATTACATAATTGTTGCTTTAGGTCCAGCGGACTCTTCCGAGCCAAATCAGGACCGGACAACTCCCAATCCGCATAAAAGATCTGCTGAAACAACCCTAGTGGGAAAACTGAACGCCCTCCACCAGCCAGTCACTTTACAATACAGACACCCCACGCAGGGGACGGCTGAGGCTTCACCCCAACTTATTGAACCCCCGTTTACAAAAACAAAATAGAATACAAACATCATTATAAATTATCAACAAAACACATACATATAAAATGCCTACATTGCTAAATAGTAACATCAAAGGAAGCCCTAGTGACCACATGGCAGAAAGCGTCCAATATTCCCAAGCTGGTCCAACAGACCTCATACACAACAAGTTTGCCCATCCCAAACATTAATTGGCAGTTGTCCGCTTTCCTCAAAAACAATACATCTGAAACCGTATATAACCAACTTTATTTAGAACAATGTGCTTTATACCCAGGATATGAAAAACTTTTTACAGACGGGTCAAAGAAATGAGATTCAGTTGCTGCTGCGTCGGTCTCTGGGAGACACTTAGACCAGCCTTTGCAACAGCGTTTACCTGATTTTTGTTCTGTTTATACAGCTGAGCTCAAGGCAATTCATCTAGCTCTGAAACAAGTTTATCAATCCAAAAGAACCTCGTTTTTAATCATGTCCGATTCACTGTCAGCACTCCAGGCTCTTTCAACGAGAAAGATATCACACCCTTTCCTGGCAGAGATCCATGACCTCCATACACAACTTGTTTCTGAGAGTAAAAAGATAGATTTTATGTGGGTCCCTGGTCACATGGGCATCCGCGGCAACATTGCAATGGACAAAGCGGCTAAAGATGCTCTGCATCTCGATTTCCCTCCAGAGATTTTCCAGTTTGTGCCCTATTCTGACCTACGTTGTATGACCGGATCTTATTGTGAACGACTGTGGCAGACTGACTGGTCTAACCATATCAACAACAAATTATTTCAAATTCTTCCCGATTTGTCCGCTTCTTTGCCTAACTTTGCATCCACTCGCAAAGAAGAAACAGTGTCATCTCGCCTTCATATTGGGCATTCTTATGTCACCCACAGTTTCCTTTTAAAAGGAGAAGAACCACCATGGTGCTTTGCATGTGATCAATCCTTTTCCTTCGCCATTTCATGTCTAAGTGTGCTGATCTGATAGAAGAAAGAGAAACATATTTTGGTTCAATACCTTTCAAAGAGATTTTTTAAAAGTATGTAATGGTCAACATCTATGATGTTGGTTTGTTTTATCGCATATAAATCATATCGACATGTTTTGTTTAGTTTGGATTTTATTGATTGGACTGAATTTAGTTATTTGATTGAAGAAAGAGAACATATTTTTAATACATCAGTTTTAAAGAAGACTTTTAAAGAGGTGTCATGTGAAAGTTTGTTTGAGTATTTAAGTGTAACAGGCTTGTTTTTTAAGATTTGAAACATTTTATAATATTTTAAGATAACGTCTCTCTGGTCCTGATTTGGCTCGGAAGAGTCCGCTGGACCTAAAGCAATAATCTTGTATTGTATTGTATGCTCTTCCCCCTCCTCCCTGTATATGACTACTTCAACAGTTGAATTTGAGCTACTTACTGTGTGCTTTGTGTCCTTCGCTATCGCTGTACCAAGGTCTGCGTTCGCTGCATGGAAAGATGAAGCTGTTCTTGCTGCTGTTGGTGACCATGCTGCTAGCTGTCAATGTCTGGGGCGATATTGAAGATGGTCTTCGAGCCATTTTAGCCCAAACATTCTTTGTAGGTATCAGTTTTATCGATGCAGATGTCGAGGTTGGTTTGTTTTGATCTTCTTCACCAAAGGTATTAGAGAAAACAAAATGTCAAAGAAATGAGATACAATTACCGCTTTGCCAGCCTCACACATAGGCCTAACTCAAATTGTATGTTATCTACAGAAGTAATACAGTTTATGCGTTTACAATATTTAGTTTGGATTGAATGGAACAGTAATCTGTGTGCCACAGATGAACTTGTTCTGGCCATTCCACAAAGTTATTTAATTTAAATGAACAACGAGACAAATGACAGGGGTCTGAGACTCTTGGAGTTTGCCAGATACAACAAGTACAATCTGATACTGGTAAACACGCAGGGTCTCCACAAAAAATCCAGACAATGGACCTGGCACAGTCAAGGCGGGGATTATCACAACCAGACCGACTACATTATGGTCAAGAAACGCTTCAGATCAAGCATCAACATTGGCAGGACACGCAACCTATCCAGTTGCAGACATCGGAAGCGACCACGATCTCGTGATGATGTCTCTCCGGCTCCACTTGAAGAGAGTAAACACAGCAAAGTGCACTAGACTGAAGTTCAATCTGGACAAACTGCAAGACCCTGAGGAGGCAGAAATATTTCAGGCCACAATTGGAGGGAAATTTGCACCACCGCTCATTTTGGGGGCTGGTGAAGTAGATGTCAATACTATTACCACCACCATCAACTCAGCTGTGACAGCTGCCGCCACTGAGATCCTTGGCAAGCACCGGCCAAAAAAGAGGCCGTGGATCACACCTGAACTTTCGGATCTGTGTGATAAACGAAGAGAGATGAAAAAGAACACCTCACGGGGCCGGGAGCTGATGCCTACCTCAAAATCAACAATGACATCCGAAAAGGCATGCGCACAGCAAAGGAGAACTGGATAGAAGATCAATGCCAGGAACTAGAGAACAGTTTTAACTACAACAACAGCAAGAAGGCCTACCAGACTGCGGAGAGGCAGACAAGTGTTAAACAGCCCAAGATCTCCACGATCCAAAGCAAGTCTGGCATATGCCTTACAGAAGAACAAGAAGTCTTGTACAGATGTACAGAATACTGCTCTGACCTTTACAACCACACACCAAACGGAGACACATCAGTTCTAGAATGTCCCGAGAACAGAGAAGAAGAAGAAATCCTCCCAATTCTCCGAGAAGAAGTTGAGGCAGCAGTGCAATCGCTGAAGAAAGTGAAGTCAGCGGGAGTGGACAACATACCCGCAGAACTGCTTCAAGGAGGAGAAGCGAATATTGACGCACTCACCATTATCTGTGTTTCATTCTTGATGCTTGAATCTTGATAAGTGTAACTCAGATTCGTTTATCCAAGCAACCTGTTCACTCAGCAACAAGGCAGAAGTCGTCGTATGATGTTTTCCAACTTTATACAGCATACATCAACAACTGCATACAAGATCACTTTCCTAAAATCACTTAAAAGAGAATCATCAAAAATCGTTATAAATCAATCGCCTCTTCACTCTTGAAACAGACACAGTGCACCACTTGTATAGTCTCTCTATAATCAAGAGAAAGTTCGAACATTCCAGCATGACGCAATAACACCCAATCAAAATAAAACTCATCACCGGAACTATGCACTGTCTTACGTCATATAACCTTATTTATGTTAGAAGAATGTCATAGCTATTAGTAGATTTATCTAGATGCTTCGGTAGATATTAAACAAGTAATTCTAGAAAATTGTTCATTAATGTCGACCAAAGAAAATTATCAACATTATAGTACTACAAAGCCTCTTCTAACAACAATGTAAAATCAAATCAAAGGTAAATACACTCTGTTATTGTAAGCTTTGCAATACAAAATGATCGGACCTATCGTGCGCGTTTCAAACGTAACAATCTGTAACAAGATCTGGCAGAGTGGGGACTGGCCTACAACATGGACTCAGTCGCTTGTCATCACTCTTCCCAAAAAAGGTAACCTTCAGGAATGTAAAAATAACCGTACCATCAACGTCATCAGCCATCCCAGCCCACCTGAAAATAATACTCAACAGGTTGAAACCCCAAGCTGAACAAATAATAGTTGAAGAACAATCAGGATTCAGGGCAGGGCGAAGTACCACTGCGCAGATTTTCAACTTCAGAATAATCTGCGAGAAATACCTCCAGCACCAACACCATCTATATCATGTGTTTGTAGACTTCAAGAAAGCGTTTGACCGAGTCTGGCATGCAGCTCTGTGGGCAACCATTAGGGTGTACAACATCAGCCCTAAAATTTTTGAAGTTGTGCAGTCCTCCACAACAACGCAATCGGGAACTGGTTCAGAACAACAATCGGCGTGCGTCAATAATTCCTAATCTCTCCAACCCTCTTCAACATCTTCCTGGAGCGCATCATGTCAAATGCCTATGCAGATCACGAAGGCACAGTCAGCATAGGAGGTAGAGCAATCTCCAACCTCCGTTTTGCGGATGACATTGATGTATTGGCTGGAGAGGAACAAGAACTGGAACAGCTGGTACAGAGGCTTGACACCACCTCCAGAGGCATTGGAATGGAAATAAGTGCAGAGGAGACCAAAGTGATGACCAACAACACCAATGGCATCAACACGGACATCAAAATCCAATTCCTCAACGCATGCGTAGCTTCGAATATTTAGGACCCATTGTATCAGACAATGGGTCTGTCACGTCACCCTAGTGGGTTCCGTGATCTTTCAGCTCAAACAGCGAGTGAAGGGACAAAACTCAAACAAAATAAACTAACACAAAATGCCAGATGAACAATCACACTCTTTTATCTCACAAGATATTAAGAAATCTAAACCACCCTCAACCCCTATCTAGACCCACAGCCCAGTATTTACAATATGCAACAAAAGCAACAATCAATTAAATTTCAGATAAATACAATTCCAAGCTGAGTAAACAAATCAGCAAATCTTAGAAATTCGATTGTATTAAATGAAATAGCTCTATAAATCAGTGTCACTGTCAGTAACTTTACTGTCTGTTTATTTGTTTATTTTTACGTCTTTTCACTAAAAAGTGATGTTAGACAACATTAACAACAGTAAATTAAAATACAACTAAAACATAAATAAAGGAGATAGGAAACAATCACTTATACTATTCATAATATTCAAAGCATAGAGACTACATACAAAAAAGGCGAGATAAAACAATCCTCCGTGAAGAGGTATAGTTAGATTTATCTCCATTCTCCCACGGATAACTGCCTCTCCCACCCCTCTTACCGTCTTGAATGCAGTCCCTATTTACATATTATCCAATATTTCTTATTCCATTCATCATCCATAAGGAAAAGTATAGCACATTCCCCGATCATAAATACCAACAAATAATATCAAATATTACCCAAAAAAAACCCTATAGGGCTAAAAATCAACGCCTCCGCAATCTTCAGCCAACAATCATATGTTATAATTTGAGCATTGCAAATATTTGCAGGTAAGAGTTGTTGTATTGCACTACAATCATGTAATATGTGATCTATTGTTATATTTGCTTGACATCTTTGCAGTATTTTGTTTTCCAAGAATTAAGAATTAGTCTATTGGCCAAAGTAACAATATGACGAGAATAATGGATTGCTTGATTTGTTATAATGTTCAAGTTTGATTCTGATTTAAATTGTTGATTGATAATTGTATACATTTCTTTTTGTGATAATGGTATTTGTATGGAAATAACATGTTCATTTTTTGCTCCTTGTTTGGCTTGTCGATCTGCCCAATCATTATACATTAAACCGCTATGTGAAGGAACCCAACAAAATGTGACACCAGTTCCTGACCTTATTAATATGTTAACAAGGTGTTGTATTTCATATATTATTGAATTAGCATCATTATTGTCAGATTGCAATGCATACAAAACTGGCTTTGAGTCTACACATAGGCTATCAACAAATCAATGAATGTTCTTTGTAAACTTATTATTTTATTTAATGACATTAAAATCGCGATAAGTTCAGCTGTAAATATTGAATGTTTTTTCCCTAAGCTATAACCTTCAATTATTTTGAGTGATGGTATAACATATCCTGAGCCAGATTCCCCTGAATCTAAAACGGAACCATCCGTATATATTTCTAAAGTTAATATTATCATCTTTTTTCAGTGTAGTGTATTCAGTATCAAATTTAGCTTTACAGAATTCCCATGGAGGCAACGGTGGGCTTGCTAATTTTTTGAAAACATTTTGTGAATTTTGTGAAAAACTTTACTGTCCCTTAACTGATCTCAGAATAAACTATAGCAGTTGATCACACAGATAATTAAGGTAATTTACACTAAGTACTGAAGTTGAAGGTATGTTTTATGTGCGTGAAATGCAAGTATGTGTGTGTGTGTGTGTGTGTCGGTGCGATGTAGCTGGTATCCTGTAAACTTCAATGGAAAGCTCCCGGTCGTCCGAAGTACAACGACGAGTCCCGGCGTTGATGGAGGACCACACACAACAGCGATGCCAACGACAAAGGAGAGACGTGGCTGTGGTGGCAGCGACGCCCGACGAAGTCCACACCTCACAGTGGCAAAGGCAGAAGTCTCAGAGGCTGAAGTACACGTGGAATAGTAGTATCAGCAGTAGAGCAGCAGTAGTCTTAGTAGAAACAGTAGAACCGTAGCAACGTAGAAATATCGTAAGAGTATCGTAGATCGTAGAAATACAGCAGTAGTAGAGTAGGCCCAATCTGATCAACAAATAAATTGTCTTACTAACCCAATCTTTCTACAACATGTAGCCTAAACACTATATCTAAACAAATATCTCCTTCCGCCGTCCGCCATCTTGACCTGTTTATACGTGCATTCCAACAATTCAATGCAATTCTTAGTTCTAATAATTTATATCTTCTCTCATAAACTATTATTATTTATGCACATATACATCGTCGTTATAATTACATTCTCAATCAAACAATCTTACTTGTTGTTTGTATGTTTGTAGATTATAGTCACACGACACTTTCGCATATAGGTGACTACTGGACCGATTTATACTGACACCAGCGGGCCAGTTGTTGGTAAAGGGGAAAATAATATGATCACACGTTGACCAATCCGGGATTCGAACCAGCGACCTTTCGGTTACTAGCAAGACGCTCTTACCAACTGAGCTACCCGGCCCCGAATCTTACTTCACCTTCACTCTCAACTTCATCACCCCTCTCTACGTTATAGTACATTATCTCCCTTCATTCACGATTGTCTCTCTCTAGCATGCTATAATACAACGATGACCCAGGTTCGAATCCCGTGGTGGGCGATATAAAATGTGGTCATTTTCACTGTCCATTTTAGCAGTATGATTGCTCTGATGGTTCAGTGTTGATTCAGGTCCCTGCCTTTCTTTCCCGGGGATGGTTATCCCCGTCTGCCATATTATATCGCCAATGGTGGGTGTAGACGTTAAACCTTAATGTTCGTTCGTTCGTTCTAAAGGGGAGTCGAAAACGGGAGTCGAGAGAGGAGTCTAAAATGCAGTCTAGAAATGAGAGTCCTGCCGGGTCTCATCCTGCCGGGACCAGGCTGCAAGAATCCAATCCTACTGAAGGTATGCCAGAGGTCTGGAAGTGTTCTAATGCTAATTCCTCAGTTTTATTTTGAGACTTAGTGTAAAGGTAGATCCTTCAGGAAGTGAAGTGAACAAAGGCTTCGAAGATGAGGTAAGAACAAAAACTTATTGAAACTTCTTTCTTTTGTTGGTTATATGTGCATGCGGATTTTATGTTTGATGATTGTAGTGTATTGAGTAGAGGTTATTAAAAGACAGTCAAAATGAATGCAATATGGAACTGAATTTTGTTTCTTGGGTTAAATGGCCTCGGTGGTCTCTCTCTCTCTCTCTCTCTCTCTCTCTCTCTCTCTCTCTCTCTCTCTCTCTCTCTCTCTCTCTCTCTCTCTCTCCATTCATAACTTTCATTAGATTGTTTTACATAAGTTGTGTGTGTGTGCGTGTGTGTGCGTGTGCGCGTGCGCATATCTTGATTATATTGTTAAATTATGATGTTATTGTTATACTAATTATTATTGCTATAAGCGCCAAGGGCAGGATGTAGAAGGGCACAACCAGTGCTTAATCTTTTACCTTTGCTAAATAAAAAGGTTATCTTATCTTATGTTATTTTCTCTTTCTGTCTCTCTGTCTCTCTGTCTCTCTCTCTCTCTCTCTCTCTCTCTCTCTCTCTCTCTCTCTCTCTCTCTCTCTCTCTCTCTCTCTCTCTCTCTCTCTCTCTCTCCCTCCCTCCAAACATAGCTTGGTAGTGATGATCTGAAGACACGGCATTTGACCACTAACTTTACGATATTATAGTGACTGAAATGAGGTTTTTCCCAGGTTATTAACTCGAGAATAATGTGCGGTCTTTATCCAGAGAACTTAGAAAATGAACATTTCTATATGTACTGCAGCATTAATTGCCCTATTACTTGCTTTGAATAACATTTCTAATTTAGCTGTTCGACTTGGCCGATAGCTCGATAGGACTACAAAAATCAAGAGCTTCAGATATTAATTTGCCATCAATACGAATTCCATTTTCTGCTAAAGGAAATTCAAAATTAAAATTAAAAATAAAATTGTTAAAGGTCTTTATTTTCTATCCTATCCTATCCTATCCCGTAACTAGGAGGTCGTAGGGCCACCATAGATGATCGTTTAACCAGCGTACTCCATCTTTCAGCAACCCTGATGGCTTCGCTTAGTGTCAAACCAGTCCATTCTCGAATGTTGTCCTCCCACCTCTTTTTCGGTCTCCCTCTTCTTCTACCTCCTTGCACTGTGCCTTTCAGGATGGTCTTTGCAAGGCCTGATGATCTGGTGACGTGATCATCAGAATTTCCGTTTCTTCACCACTGTGAGCATGGCATCTTGTTGTCCAAAGCTTTTTGTGATGGTCTGTCGGTGTTACGTTTGAGACGCGCACGATAGATCCGATCATTTTATTTTGAAAGCATGCAATAACAGAGTGTATTTATCTTTGATTTGATTTTGTGTTGTTGCTCGAAGAAGCTTTGTATAATATTTACAATTTTCGTTGGTCGATATTGTTGGAGAATGTTCTGGAGTTACTTGTTTACTATCGACCGAAGCTTCGCGATAAATCTAGCGATGGCCGGGCGATTCTTCTATCCTAAATAAGGTTATATGACGTAAGATAGTGCACAGTTCCGGTGACGAGTTTTATTTTGATTGGGTGTTATTGCGTCATGCTGGAATGTTCGAACTTTCTCTCGATTATAGAGAGACTATATAAGTGGTGAAAGTTATCGAACTTTAATTAACATAGTCTCCTCTCTGAAAATCCTTATCGGAAAGAGAGGGGACTATAAACTGATTTAAAAAAAAAAAAAGAAAAAAAAAAAGAACTTTAATTTGTGGGGCCGGGTAGCTCAGTTGGTAAGAGCGTCTTGCTAGTAACCGAGAGGTCGCTGGTTCGAATCCCGGATTGGTCAACGTGTGATCATATTATTTTTCCCTTTACCAACAACTGGCCCGCTGGTGTCAGTATAAATCGGTCCAGTAGTCACCTATATGCGAAAGTGTCGTGTGACTATAATCTACAAACAACAACAACAACCGAACTTTAATGTGGTTCACCCGTCCCCTATACGCTTAATGTGTCCGGGGACGTAAATTAAATTAAAAAAAAAAAAGAAACAAAAAAAAAGAACTTTAATATTTAAAGAGAAGTCCCCTATATGCCAAGTGTGTCCGGGGACGTTAATCTACATGCCTGCCTGTTTAAAGAGTGAAAAAGAAAGTGGGAAAAGCGATTGTATGCAGTGTTGATTTATGGTGAATAAAGTTGGAAAACTTCATGCCTTGTTGCTGAGTGAACAGGTTGCGTGGATAAACGAATCTGAAATACACTTATCAAGATTCAAGCATCGGGGCTGAATCAACAATTGATAAATAAACAACCGTGTAACAGTCGGACTTCGTCGTTGGTGATGTGCTGGGTATAGGAAATGCCCAGAAGTCTTCTGTAGCACCTCATCTCAATGCTTTGTGTTCTTCATTGTAGATCTGCTGTGAGGTTCCATGTTTCACAAGCGTATTGGAAGATGGAGATGACAAGGGAGCGCAGCAGCCTAACCTTAGACTGTAGACTGAGAGTCCTGTCTTTCCAAATGAGCTTCAATCTTGCCAGGGCAGCAATTGTTTGTGCGATCCTGGAGAGGATTTCATGTCGGGACCCATTGTCTGAAACAATGGCTCCTAAATATTTGAAGCTATGCACTGTGTTGAGGGTTTGACCTTGGACTTTGATGTCCCTGTTGATGCCATTGGTGTTGTTGGTCATCAATTTGGTCTTCTCTGCAGTTATTTCCATTCCACAGGCTCTGGATGTGGTGTCAACCCTCTGTACCAGCTGTTCAAGTTCTTGTTCCTCTCCAGCCAATCCATCAATGTTATCCGCACAACAAATGTTGGAGAATACTCTACCCTATATGCTGACTGTGCCTTCGTGATCTGCAAAGGCATCTGACATGATGCGCTGTTGGAGAGAGTAGGCATCCTTGACGCACACCGATTGTTGTTCTGAACCAGTTTCCGATGGCGCTGTTTTGGAGGACTGCACTGGTAGCCTTGTCATACAGGCTTTTGATGACTTCAATAATTGTATACAGGCCTGATGTTGTACAAATGCCCACAGAGCTGCATGCCAGACTCGGTCAAACGCCTTCTTGATGTCTACAAACACATGATATAGATGTTGTTCGTGCTGTAGGTATTTCTTGCAGATTATTTTGAGGTTAAAAATCTGTTCAGTGGTACTTCGCCCTGCCCTGAATCCTGCTTGTTCTTCGATCAGCTATGATTTGTTCATCTTGGGGTTTCAACCTAGCCGTTGAGTATTATGTTCAGTAGGACCTTGATGGGATGGCTGATGAGGCTGATCGTACGGCATTTTTCACACTCCTGAAGGTTACCTTCTTCTTTTTTTTTTTTTTTTTTTTTTTAAGAATAATGACAAGAGACTGGCCTATGGTGTAGGCCACTCCCCACTCTGCCAGATCTTGTTACAGATTGTTACGTTTGAAACGCGCACGATGGATCCGATCTTTTTTTTTTTTTTTTTTTTAATTGCAAAGCATGCATTAACAGAGTGTATTTACCTTTGATTTGATTTTGCGTTGTTAGAAGAAACTTTGTATAATGTTGATAATTTTCGATACATTTTTAATAAAGATTGTAAGGTAAGACTATGCCCAAAAACAAAAAAACAAAAAACCAACAATAGCAACAAAAGACACGCACACAAAAATACTAAACTCTCTCTCTCTCTCTCTCTCTCTCTCTCTCTCTCTCTCTCTCTCTCTCTCTCTCTCTGCAAGGTTGTCTCTCTATTTTAGTTCATGTTTTCTTTCTTTCGCGTTTTTGTTTATGCACATTGTTTTACTTTCATGTTCAACAGGAAGTCTCATTTCCAACAGGAAGTACTGTACAATCCCCTGTAGTGGCTTCCCATGTCGAGCCTTAAAAATAAAATAATCGTAGGTGTCTAATTCATTCACTATGGGTTGGAAAAGGGGTGATTTGATCTTGACAGCAAGGCCTTACGCACACATTTTGTGCCATAAATATCGCCGTGAACGATGCAGCTTTTGTTTTAAGATGTAAGTTGTTGTAATTTTCTTTCTTTCTTTAAAAAAAAAAAAAAAAAAAAAAAAAAGAAACAGTTTGTTACGATTTTTTTTTTTTTTTTTCAGTCAGAAGTTGAGAGTCGAGAGTGCTTGAACAGTTAGAACTTAAGTTCGACAACACCTTCGACTCATCTTGAACCTTTATTATTTCTGTGCGTTTACACTTCAAGGCAATAAATGCAATACATTTATTAAACATGCAAAAAGAGACAATTCTAAACTTGTTCTGGAAATGTATACAGCTTTCAGCTACCACAGGCTGTGAAGTCTCGCCTTTCGTACTCGTAGCCGCAGCTGGCTACAACCAAGAGAAGACATTTAAAAAAAAAAAAAAAAAAAAAAGCAACCAGGGTTTGAGTGAACTAAAGAATTTGGATCTTGACAGCTCTTGCTGTCTTCCCTATCCCATACCTACATACATACTCCCCCTTTCACTTTGTTTTTCCTATCGCTTGATTAAACAACAACAAAAATGTGGCCTACTAGTCCTACTTATGCGCACTGATAATTTGTTTTGGATGGATATATGTGCAATACTAGTGAACATCATCAAGAAAGAACCAGAGAGAGACAGCACAAATACACTAGCGAGGAAGAAATTTTTAAGTGGAACTTGAAATCATCATGTTTACATTAGACTATAAATAATAAATCACTAAAATAATCAATTGTGTTACCCACAAATTATGTCTATGTGATGTTTAGCAAATGTCAACATAGTTACTGTTCATTAAGTTAATATTTATTTTCAGTCAGGAGAAAGTCTTAATGTGCACAGCCTGTCAAGTCCTTGGTTACTGTGGCCGTGATTGTCAGGTATGCTTGGATGCGAAAAATGCTCTTCAGCTAAATGTATTCTTTTTCTTTCAAATTTCAAACAGAAATTTTCAGGTCAGTCAATCAGTCAGTCAGTACAATATAATTAATGGTAAATGTAATTTTATTTATAACTTGCTGATCAAAGGATGTTCAATTAATGATTTTCTCTAAGTTAGACTTTGCATGAATGTATCAGTGATGTAGCAGATAAGAGTTTAAACAATTGTGTGCATACATTGAGCAGCTCTTTGAGCTGGAAGGTGTGTTATACTAGAAGTAGAACCTGACCTACACACATACACTCACACCCAAAGTCACATGTGTACACAAAAACAAATTCACTTTCACACACACACACACACACACACCCACACAAGCAAAGGTGTAGAAACGCCGTTGTGATGACTTTCATGAAACTCTACATATGTTACTTTGACATTTTTACAAATTTGTCCATTTTTTTAAGCTAACTCTAACCCTAACCCTAACCCAAACCCTAACCCTTAACCCTAAGCCTAATACAGCCCTAATCCTAACGGAACACTGTTTTAACGTCAAAATAACGGATATACCGATCCGGTATGGAATTAGTGGATAGCGTATTCATGTAGTGTGTCTTGGACAAAAAAGACCTGGCGGTGCCCAATCCTCTCCAGGCTGTTGGCCACAGCTGAAATCCACGAATACAGTGTGGCTCGCCTTGGCCCTGAGCATGTGGTCGTTGAACCTGTAGTAACGTGAGGTTCCTCCGCCCTGGCTGGTGACTTCTGTGTAGAAGACTTTCGCCCAGTGATGCCGTGCTAACATCACCCCTGTTAGTCGCCTCTTACAACACGCCGGGAAACGTTGGGTCTATTCTATTTAATGCCCGAACCCACAGGGCAAAATAATAATAATAATAATAATAATAATAATAATAAATAATAATGGATGCTATACGCGCCTTATTCCTAAATCAAACTCAAAGCATGTCAATCTGTATCCAACATATCACGCTCACATGTATGTAGGCTCGTTATCAGTTTTTAAAATCTTGCAATCAACAACAATATTTACCTTGCTCTTTCAATTTAATTTTTTTTTTTTTTTACAGAGGGCTGACTGGGAGGTTCACAAGATTGAATGCCAGTGCTTAAAACGCAGTGCTCCTAATGTTCCAACGGACAGCGTCATGCTTAAGCTGAGGCTAGTCATCAAACAACAGGTATAAACCCCTCCTCTGCTGCTACTGACTCCAACCTCGACCATTTTATTTATCCCAGCGTTCTTCTTTAGTGCTTTTTTTCAGCTCAAGAGCTGCTCAAGTCGCTGGCCGATACAGGATCCAACTCAAGCCACGCCAGGCGCCCACTTTGCAGCCTTAGAGGCATCGTCTGCCATCCAGACGACAGCACAATCCTGGGCGACCATGGGATGGGGGGAGAAGGACGTAGTGCTTATGTGTGTATTTGTATATGTGTATATATACAGTGGAGTCCACCTATAACGAACCTTACAAACACCCGCGATTAGCGTACTACCATCCATTTCCCGACACACTCCCTTCTTTGTCTTACTATTTAATCCCTTCCTATAACGAACAAATCCAGCTAGGCAAATAACGAATCTCCGCTTGTGTGTATTCCCTTGGCCTACTTTGCCTCATTTGGCTCATCGCCAATAGCGAATAACAGCAGAAGCATGCCAGTTCGTACATAAGTCAACCAGGCATTGAAGTCATAACTGTCATTGGCAGCTATAAATAGCCTTGAATGAAGTCATTGTTGATAAACTTCGTAGGCCTAGATCGATCTACGTACTGTATGTTGTGATGTGTACTCATCACCGGTGTGTACTTCCGTTTACAGTACAAATCTCTACAGCGAATCCCGCTTGTAACGAACCCGAAATTCCCCCCCTTGAGATTCGTTATACCCGGACTCCACTGTATATATTTATGATTTTTTAGTGACTCACATGCACTACGTACTGACCGCAAAAAAATATTTTTATCCAGGTTTTTGCAAATCTGGGTGAGATGAGTCCTAAATAGTCCAAAAATTACATAATATGTTTTTGTTGTCAGTCTGTCAGGCTTTATTCTTGGCGTCGGTCATCTGTCATTGACGCATAAAAATCTGAAATGACCGATTGTTTTGCCAGCCAGCTGGTCAAGTGACCTATTGATTTTGCAATTGGGCGGTCAAACTTTGTGAAGATTTGTCATTTAAAAAGTTCTACACAAACTGCGAACTCAATAAAACTTAGCTCCACCATTACCGAAACGAAATTATTTCCCCTTTCAGTATAATACAAACTTTTCCGATCCATAGTTTTCATTGCTGACATGCGACGCGCCAACGCATTGACAGTCACACTGTAGATCTAGTTTGCGATTCCATTTTGTCAACAAACAAAAAAATGCCTCCGAAAAAAAAGCCAAGGTCAGAAACTGGCCAAAAGTCGGTAATGGAGTGTCATGTTTTTGAATTCTTGCCATGCGGCCCATCAGTCAGATCAGCGAAGAGAAGTTGTCTAAATGGGCAGATGCCAAGATGCAGAAGTTATTGGATCACTATGGGCAGATCCAGACTCATGATTGGATTGATGAAGAAAATCAAAAACAAAGTCACAGCCACTACTGAATTCTGAGGCATGTTTGGAAGAATGGGGGAGGGCCAAAGCAACAGTGCTTTCACAAGACTACCCACGAGAAAACATCAGGCATGTGTGGGCCATGCTTGCAGTTCACCACTTGGATGAATTTCCAAACCTGCTGAAGCTGGCTGCTTTCGCGGTTACCTGCCCCCTGCAAACTGCTGATTGTGAGAGAGGCTTCTCTGCACAAAACCGCATTCTGACAGCATTGCGGAACAGACTGACAGCAGAAACACGGAATTTGCTGTTTCTGTAAAGCTTGGAACTGTAAATATAGAAAGAGCGCTGCAGATATGGGCAGCAGCAAAACCAAAGCAGTGAAAACAGTAATAATTAGCAGACAAATTAAAAAGGATTGAATTTCTCCTTATAACTGTGTGCATCAGCATGTCATTTAAACAATTTAAAAAGGCTGAATATAAAATCGGTTAATGCCGTAGCATTGTTATTTTGTACCATTTGTACTGATAAGCGATCGAATGAAACTGTGTGACTTATTGCTTTCCAAAATGACCTATTGTTTTTCATGTGAACTGGTCACATGACCTATCATGGTCACTTTCAAGATTAATCCCTGCTCTGTCCACCATACACCGTCTGTCTGTGCAAAACTTGCAAGTGAATTCCTATCTCAGAACCTATTTTAACTATTACAACCAAACTTAGTAAGATGGTGTATACCAATGAGACCTCATAAATGATCAGTGAATGAATGACTTCACTTCAAAGTCAAAGTCGCCTTTTTTCCCAAAATGTCACTTTTTTTGCTAGGTTATAAATATTGAACTTATGATTCTTTGAGGCAAAATATATATAATGTTATTTGACCAGTCCTTTAAGTGGAAAGGTAACTGATCAATTTTGAATTTATTGTTATAAAATGGTTCCATCAAAAAATCTTCTTCTTGAAATGGAAGAAAAAGTATGATCTAGAATGAATGACATTGCGACTAATATAATAACGAGAATAATTGTGTGACTATGTGAAAGTACTATCGTCGTATTATACAGCTTATGTTTTGAATTTAGATAAACATTTATGATTACAGAAAAATGTGTGCATGCAATAAGTTTGAAAATGATTGAATGAGTTATGTTTGCATCAGGGTGTATGTTATTTTGTTTGCATGTGAAATGAAATAAGAATCAAATCGATAATCAACACAAAGGAAAAATCCAACAGTCCTGTGTCCGCCTTTGATATCCTCCCCGTTGTGACAACAAATATGAATATGACGACTGTATTATCTAATAGAAATTACAACATGGTGCACATAATACAATTACAAAACTGCAGAATTATAATTTGCATTGTCAAACAGTGCATACCTGCACACCCACACACACATATTGTACAACTGCTTGAGTTTATTATCTGTTCATCTGCTGTACAGAATGTGGTATAAAACTGTTTGTAGTTCTCCAGACCTGCATAGTATAGCAAGCATAAAGTTCCAAAACAGGGGTAGGTGGGGAGGGAAAGGTATTATTTTGATTTGAACAACAAGTCACAAGATTATTTGAAGGCATTATTTTATTGCAGGGTAGCCTTGCATTAATAATTTGACATTCCTGTTATAAATGTTATTTTATTTATTTATTTTTTAATTTTTTTAATTTCCAGCTTGGGAAACATAACAAACCCATGGATGGCGACCCCACCCAAAGACATTTTCAACAACTGATGTCACGTAAAGTCGTTTGATTGATTTATTTGTTTATAAATTAATAGAGCTCCCAAAATTGTGTTTGTATCTCATCTGTGCCTAACATGTAATAGTAATAATAATAATAATAATAATAATAATAATAATATATTTTTCTTATATAGCTCAATTCTATGTAAACAAAATCTATGTGCACTGAAATATGTGTTTCAACATTTTATTGTTGTTTAAACAGATATGGAGGAGATCAAACAAGACGCTGAACGTTGCAAAGCCTTTGGTGACATGACCTTTACCCTCTCCCTTCTGTTAGGTCAAGGTCAGTTCCAAAAGATGGGCACTGGAACGTACATGCAGATATTTGGACAGGTAAGACTGGCTGATGCACTTCCTAGGCTGTTTATTCTCAACACGTGAATACCATGTTCGTTACCTTGCGCCGAAGACACATGACCTTCAAGATCGGTGCATATAGTCCCCCCACAGAGCTTCACATATTTGTAGGTGGATGTGTACCACAGGCTGTTCTCTGCTGTTTCCACTGCTAGACCTCGCAAAAGACAGTTCACATGCATTGTTGCATGTTGGGGCATATTAACTTGGATCTATGTCTGTTAATGTTTGTGGTTCATTATAGTCCAACCTTTTAGTGAGAGAATGTTTGTCATTGCCTTTTCTTATACATTTATTATTGCAATTCGTTGTAGAGATGTCAGCAAAGCGTAATCTTAATTTCTCTGTTTGATAAAATACAGTATTCTTGAATCTTGAATGCCTAATACGTTACTGTGAAGTTTCACTTTTGAAAAAAAACATGACATTATAATGATCATCAGATTGAAATCAAGGGAGACAAACTAGAACTTCTAAAAATGTTACCTCTTGGGTAATAATAATAATAATTTATTTTGTATAGCGCAATTCAAACATAAAATGCTTCACAAAGCGCTTGATCACACGCAGCCACACACAGATACACACGCATAATAAATCTATTCTGCATTTAAAAACAAGACAACATGTAAACCTAGTGAAGATAACAAACCAACAAATAAAAGTATAAAATCAGTCAATCAATCAATCAACTTATAAAATAAATGAGTAATTTCAAAGAAAATATTTAAGAGAGGGACGTTAATACCAAAAGAGGCAGATCAACAATGCCTCATCTAAGATGTAAAGTGTAAATGGTGGTGAAATACAGCAGTTTTAAAAGTAGAATAATCGTTGAATAACTAAACATCGTTACAACATATGACAGGCCAGATGAAGAGAATAAAAGCTTGTGTAATGGCATTAATCTGGTTTAAAAAGAAAACATATTTGTGATTCACATAATAATAGTAACAACACCAATAACAATAATAATAATAATAATAATAATAATAATAATAATAATAATAATAATAGCAGTTCTAATTTCATTTACAGTGAAAACAAGTTAAGAGGGATCAAATGTCATTTAAAAAGCAAAACAATTTTAAGACAAGTACACGCATACGCACATGCATCCACATACACACGCATTCACTCAAACATTCACACACACACACACATTCACACCCACCCACCCACACACACACACACTTCAGATGTCAGCGCGACAGGGTGTCCGCAAGGGAGGATGTTCTACAGGTGTAAGCGGAAGAGATAGGTTTTCATTTGGGCTTTGAAAGAGTCAAGAGATGGAGATTGGCGAAGGCTGATTGGGAGTTTGTTCCACAGGGTAGGAGCATAGACGGAAAAAGCTCTCTTGCCAAATGTTTCAAGAGAGTAGCGAGGAACTGTCAGAAGAGAAGCGTCTTGAAAGCGAAGAGTGCGGGTTGGCTTGTAAGGGTTGAGAAGTTCAGAAAGGTAGACAGGAAAATGTTGGTCATGAAGAGACTGATAGCAAAGAGAGGCAACTTTGTAGTCAACTCTGGCTTTCACTGGCAGCCAGTGAAGAGCAGTCAGAGCGGAAGTGGCGCTAGCGCGTCGGGATTGTTGGAGCACCAGCCGAGCGGCATGGTTCTGAATGCGCTGAAGTTTTTGAAGTTTGTTGTTAGGAAGACCTGCCAAGAGAGAGTTGCAATAGTCAAGCCGAGAAAGGATGAAGGAGACGGCAAGCTTGTTGGCAGAATCAACAGAAAGATATTGGCGGATTTTGCTGATACGACGAAGATGGAAATTCAGAGATTTGCAGAGATTGTTGATGTGAGATTCCATGGACAGACTCTCATCTAGATGTACACCCAGATTTCGAGCAGAAGTTGAGAAAGGGATAGAGTGATCATTGACTTGCAGAGAGTGTGTCGAGAGCTGGCGGAGCTTGCTGTTGGTACCAATGGCGATGACTTCAGTTTTATCATCATTCATCTTCAGCTTGTTTTCTGCCATCCAGTCTGCGACAGAGCTGATGCAGCGCGACAAAAGAGGGTAGTTGCTTTATTTTGGTCAGCACCTGGAGCAGTTCTTTGAGCTGATTGTGCACTGTATTAAAACAATTTCAGTGGAAGTTGTACTATAAAACTGCATCTGGAACCTCTGCAAGCTGCTGTTGGCAGGTATGTAGATTCTGAAGAGAGGTGGGGGTAGGGGGAAAGGGGAGTGCGACTGTAATAAAATGGTTTTAAAATATAAATATAAATGGTTTTAGTGTATTTTCAATAATTCAGATGTGTGTGACAGTTTTGTAATAAAATGTAAACGTTTTTGCTTTATTTTCAGATGGTGATCAACACTTTTTCCATAACGGATGAAGAACTGCGAGATGTGGGATCAGGCATTTTTTTAAGGTAAATGTTAATATTGTTAAACTCGTCATTTTAAAGTCAATTTCCAATCAGTCAGTATTATCTTTAGTGTAAATACGCTTTGTTTAAACCACACTCCAAATTTGTGGGTTTCAAAAAATATCTGTACATATACGTAGTATATTATTTTTGTTTTTTTTTAATTTATATATGTGTTGATATTTATTCATGTTTATTTATGTATCTGTTGGTTTACATTTTTTATTCTTCTCCTTCCATGTTCAGTGAATGTCTGTTTGTTTGGCTGTGTGTGTATACATGCGTGACAACCCGCACCTTGAATCACTACATTTTGGTGAGATGCTTGCTCACTATAAATTATCGTATTAGTTTTTAATTTTTTATATTTTATTTTTTGGTAACGCTTTATTGTCCCTTTTTATTGGGAAATTCCGGGCCACCTCCCCCTGGGAAAAGCGTAGTCGCAGCCTGTGGCGTGCCAAACCCAACCTACTTAACATTAGTTGTATTTTTGAAATTTTGCTGGGGGAGCAAACCGGAGTACCCGGAGAAAACCCCTGAGATGTTGCCCAAGTAGAAAGTAAACAATATTCGGAAAACCTAACGCCCAGATGCTGGATCGATCTTACACCTGTCAGGCACTATTGGTTTCTGGCCTGTGAACAGGCAAGGTAGTCCCGCCTTAACCCACTTGACCACAATGCTCGCTCGTATTATTATAATCTGAAACACCGCCTCCATATTTGTATTTGGCCACCACTTCCAATTTCTATTCTGTTAAATTTAACTGTGTTTGTAAAATGTACATTACTATACATGCGCACTTTGCAATAATAGTCCTTGTTGTTTTTCTCAGTAACATGGATTAGTGTTTTTCATCATAATGTTAACGTGAGGTGTTTTTCATCATAGTGTTAATCTGGTGTTTTTCATCATAATGTTAATTGTGATGTTTTTCATCATAATGTTAATGTGAGGTGTTTTTCATCATGTTAATGTGGGGTGTTCTTCATCATGTTAATGTGAGGTGTTTTTCATCATAATGTTAATGTAAGGCATTTTTTTATCATAATGTTATTGTGAGGCTTTTATTTATCATAATGGTAATGTGAGGCATTTTTATAATGTTAATGTGAGGCGTTTTTATAATGTTAATGTGAGGCGTTTTTCATCATAATGTTAATTTGAGGTGTTTTTTTATCATAATGTTTATGTGAGGTGGTTTTCATCATAATGTTAATGTGAAGCGTTTTTCATCTTAATGATATTGTGAGCCATTTTTTGTCATAATGTTAATGTGAGGTGTTTTTCATCAGAATGTTATTGTGAGGCATTTTTCATTATAATGTTCATGTGATGCATTTTTCATCATAATGTTAATGTGAGATTTTTTTTTATCATAACGTTTTTCATCTTAACATTAATATGAGGTGTTTTTCATCATAATGTTAATGTGAGGTGTTTTCATCATAATGTTAATATGAGGTGTTTTTCATCATAATTTCAATATGAGGTGTTTTTCATCATAATTTCAATATGAGGTGTTTTTCATCATAATGTTAATATGAGGCGTTTTTTTAAATAAAAATTATAGCATTAATGTGAGGCGTTTTTTTTTAATAGCATTAATGTGAGGCGTTTTTTCATCATAATGCTAATGTGAGCTAGGGGTTGTAAATGTTGGCATAAACCAAATCCAGAGGCCAATATTTTGACCATCTCTCACCTATTGTTATTATTATTGCTTCTTCATCTTCTTCTTACCTCCTTTATAGCTACCAGCAAATACTGTGATACTGTTAACTTGAATGGGAAATCTTCATTGGGAAATCCGTGTTATTAGTTTCTTCTCTATCTCTACAGGGTTATCCAGTGTTCCAAAATGAGACCCTTTTCTAGAACCATTTAACTCTTTCTTAAAGTGCTGTTGGGAAGTATCGTGTTTTTTTTTTTTGTTTTTTTTTTTGCCTGACGAAGAGCTTAGCTAGAAAATGTGTGTTGTGTTCTTTATCTTGTTTTTGGAATTTAAATTAGCATTCCTTTGGTTTAATAATAATAATAATAATAATAATAATAATAATAATAATAAAGAATGGTAACAATAATAATGATTAATAGCAAACAATAATAAGAAGAACCATACTACTACTGTTACTACTAATAATAAGAACAACAAGCACAATAATAATCATAACGACAATTATTATAACATTAACATTAATAATAATAATAATAATAATAATAATAATAATAATAATAATGGATGAGATAAGGCCACAACGGTAGGTCTGCTCTCTGTGCTGTCACTGGCACTGGTCACGACATCTGCCACCTCAAAAGAAATCCACTCCTAGATGTTATCTGATGAGATTTTTCTTAAGCATCCTCCATTTTTCTCTTACTTCAAACATCTAGGTCATTTTAGAGTAAAAACATTCAAAAAACAATAAAGGAACAAAATTAAACAGAAAATGTGGTTTTGTTTTGGGATGACATTTAAACACGAATTCTCCTTTCACATTAAAATTTTTTATTTTAAAAAATCTATTTCAGTGCGTCTGTATTAGATCATCGCTGTAGCCCCAACGCTGTGGTGACATTCCGAGGAACAACCTTAAACCTCAGAGCAGTGGAGGATATACCCGATGGAAATGTTGCACAGGTACCTATTTGACGTCTCACATGGACGCACCTGACACCTGATAACTACAAACTTTATTTTCTGACGAAGCGTACCTTTTTAGCATTTTTTTACCGTTGATTTGGGTCTATGTTGACGCTGGAAAAGCTTTACATAAGGCTTGTTAGTTTTCTTCAGTCGATACTTTTGTAGCATTATTGAGTTCTTTCTGGAACTGCTTGTTTATCATTGATGGGAATGTTCAGGATCTCTCTTGCAACAGGTAGTCAAATCTTCGAACTTTGTAGAACGTTCCATGATGTAACACGGTGTGTGGCCCATTTAGCGATGTTTGTTCTGATTGGTTAGTGATTATGTCATTGTTGAATGTCCTAAAAAGTTTTTTTGGTAATATACAGATCGTATAAATAAGGTGCCTGTCTGCGCATTGAGTCATATTTTGAATGCAATTAAGTTGTTGATGCTGTTTGAATTGAATGTTTCATTGGGAAAAAACTCAACATCCGAAAAAATCCACAATCAAGCCGAGTCAGTATTTTAGGCACAGGGGACACAGTTTTGACAAAAAAGTCCAGTATAGTGGTGTTTCACCCGTCCCCTATACGCTTAATGTGTCCGGGGACGTAAATTTACTAAAAAAAAAAAAAAAAAAAAAAAAAAAAGTTTTGACAAAAAAGTCCAGAATTTTATGGTAAGTGACATTGAAATAATAACTGTTGCCGTCACGTGCAGCTGTCAGAGGCTGTGTTTATCAATTACGTGGATCAGCTGGCACCTTCATGGGAGCGTCAAGAGCAATTGAAACGGCAGTACTATTTCCACTGTCATTGTTCTCGCTGTCTCCATACATCACTAGTGAGTTGGATTTTTATCTTTCTAATCATCACTGGGGTGATAGAGTGGTCATAATCAACATCATAATCATCCTCTGCAGTCCTTTGTTGTCTTCATCATTATCGTCACCATCCTTATCATCATCATCATCTCATCCATGCTGCTTGATGGTCATCTGTGCATGTGCATTTTATATTTGTATTCATTGAAGTGTATTTCCTCCATTTCTTTGTTTTCATGATTATGCTTTTTTTTCCCTCGCGTTTTGTGTGTTTTTTTCTTTTCTACTTGTAATGGGTGTATATTTTTTGACTGGTGCCACGGTTAGTTGGAACCTGGTGGGGTTTTTCCCCTTAAAGAGCCAGTGTTTGTTTTGCCTGTGTCATTTAATATGATGTAGCCAAATTGCTGTCATGTGCTGCAATGGGATGATTGATGCCCTCACCATTATCTGTAACAAGATCTGGCAGAGTGGGGAGTGGCCTACACCATGGACCCAGTTGCTTGTCATCACTCTTCCCAAAAAGGGTAACCTTCAGGAGTGTGAAAATTACCGCACCATCATCCTCATCAGCCATCCCAGCAAAGTCCTCCTGAAAATAATACTAAACAGGTTGAAACCCCAAGCTGAACAAATCATAGCTGAAGAACAAGCAGGATTCAGGGCAGGGCAAAGTACCACTGAACAGATTTTCAACCTCAGAATAATCTGCGAGAAATACTTACAACACCAACATCTATATCATGTGTTTATAGATTTCAAGAAAGCATTTGACTGAGTCTGGTATGCAGCTCTGTGGGCAACCATGAGTGTGTACAACATCAGCCCTAAAATTATTGAAGTCATCAAAAGCCTGTATGACAAGGCTACTAGTGCAGTCCTCCACAACAGCGCCATCGGGAACTGGTTCAGAACAACAATCGTGGTGTGCGTCAAGTATGCCTACTCTCTCCAATGCTCTTTAACATCTTCCTAGGGCTTATCATGTCAGATGCCCTTGCAGATCCTGAATTCACAGTCAGCATAGGGGGTAGAGTAATCTCCAACATCTGTTTTGCTGATGACATTGATGGATTGGCGGGAGATGAACAAGAATTGAACAGCTGGTATAGAGGCTTGACACCACCTCCAGAGCCTATGGAATGGAAATAAGTGCAGAGAAGACCAAAATGATGACCAACAACACCAAAAAATTCGAAATCTCTAAGTCAATAGCCGCATCCTTCAGACTTTTTACTCTTCTTTATTGAGTCTGTTCTTACCTTTTCTTTTATCTGCTGGTATGGAAGTTTTTGCGTAAAAAACAAAAGTGTGCTGGATCGAGTGGTGAATGTCTGTGGGAAGGTTGTGGGAGTGAAACAGTGTCTGCAGGTGTTGTATGAAAGGCGTGTTGTGCGGAAAGTCAGTTGCATTTTGCTGGATAGCACTCATGTGTATGCGCACTTTTCCAGCTCCTGCCTTCTGGGATGCGCTACTGAACACCAGGGGTCAGAACTCTCAGAACGAAAAACAGTTTTATCCCAAAGGCTGTCTCATTACTTAATAAATGACATGTGTGGGTGTGTGTGTCAGTGTGTGTGTGTGTGTGTTTGTATGTGTCCAAAATAATTTCATTTAACATTTGCTGTTGTTTAATTTTAGCACGCATTAGTGTAATTATATTAATGTGTGACAATTTTATCCTCATTGTCATTATCATTGTTGTTCAAATTATTATTGTGATGTTTATTCCTTGTTGATTGTAATTAATAATAATAATAATACAGGATGCTATGTACGCTCCTTTCCCCAAAGGCTCAAAGCGCGGCGATCTATACCAACATACATGCTCACCTGTCTCATTTACCCTCACACACACCAAATACACATTCATCACTCAAAACAGGTGGTGTAAAGGCAGGGAGATCGCTATTAGAAGACGGATGAAAATCGAATTTTTATTTTTGAAATTTTTATATTGACTGCATCCTGTACCATTATTGTACACCACAATGTAATTTCTTGTAAAAGATAATAAAGTTGTCTTATCTTATCTTATCTTATCTTATCTTAAAGGCATCAACATGGACATCAAAGTCCAAGGCCTATCTCTCAACACAGTGCATAGCTTCAAATATTTAGGATCCATTGTATCAGACAATGGGTCCCGACAGGAAGCTCTCTCCATGATCGCACAAACAACTGCTGCCCTGTCAAGGTTGAAGCCCATTTGGAAAGAAGGACCATCAGTCTACATTCCAAGGCAAGGCTGCTGCGTTCCCTTGTCATCTCCATCTTCCTATACACTTGCGAAACATGGACCCTCACAGCAGATCTACAACAAAATAATATTGGATGCAGTCAAATTAATTTTAAAAAAATACAAAACTATTTTACTTTCAGTTTCCTAATAGCGATCTCCCTGCCTTTACACCACGTATATGCTTTGTATACTGTTGTCCTTGTTGTGTGTCTGTAATATATTTGTTGCACGTGAGCGTGTATGTTGGTATAGGTCGCCGCGCTTTGAATTCGAAGTAAAGCGCGTATTAGCATCCGGTATTATTATTATTATTATTATGAGGTGCTACAGAAGACATCTGGGCATTTCCTATACCCAGCACATCACCAACAACGAAGTCCGACAGATCATCACACAAGCCATTGGACAATATGATGACATGCTCACAGTGGTGAAGAAACGGAAACTCCCATGGTATGGCCATATCACCAGAGCATCAGGCCGTGCAAAAACCACCCTGCAGGACACAGAGTAAGGAGGCAGAAGAAGAGGTTAGACAGAAAAATGGGTGGGAGGACAATATTCGAAAATGGACTGGTTTGACACTGAGTGAAGCCATGAGGGTTGCTGAGGACAGAGAGAAAGATGGAGTATGCTGGTTAAACGATCATCTGTGGTGCCCCAACGACCTTCGAGTTATAGGATAGGATAGTGCTGCAATGCACCTTGTATGATTTCAGGCCGTTGCGGTCTTCTGTGTATTGTATACCCCATTCCCACCCTATTTTTGTGACTGAGAAATCATGAGGATTTTATATATTTTGTTTGTAATCTAAATATAAATTTATCTTTAAAACTTTTTTTAATTCAATTTTTTTTGTTTGTTTGTTTGGTCGTTCCAGGACGAAGTTATGACATCAGGGAAGGAAAGTCTGACTGAAGAAGGTATAGAATTGTGTAAATATATATATATATCTGAATATTAGATGTTATTATTTACTTACTCTTTTGGATGGAGTATAAACCGAGGTCTGGTCTGTGTATGCACGCATTCCATCGCATGAACTTTAAAGATCCTGACGCTCATGTCCTAGATGGATGAGTGCTGGCGACACAGATACACCCGCCATGCACTAGGTCCCTACTGCTCCATCCTGGTCGCCCAGGGTTGTGCTCAGTCTCCTGGGCGTCAGACTATGCGTCCAAAGGTTGCAAGTGGGCGCCTCGGGGCGTCTTGAGTTAGATCCTGTATCGGTCAGCGCCTTGAGCAGCTCTTGAGCTGGAAAAGCGCTACATAGAAGTTATTAAATAAATAAATAAAATACTTACACACAAAATCTGCTTCTACAGTTCACTGAACCTCAAGAACGGCTCGTGCATGCTGGGTGTAGTGGCGTTTCTTGCTCTCGTCATTTAAGACATGGGCATCAGGATCTCCCTGCGGTGGGATGCTTGCCTATACAGACTAGACCTTGGTTTATACTCTCATCCTCAAAGAGTACGGTAGCAATAAAGTGTTAGGATATGCTGTCTGTTTTATCATTAATTTAATATCACCCATCAGGCTCAAAGCATGGCGATCTGTACCAACATAACCCACTCACATGTTTCTCTCACTCTCACATACACAGCAGTGCCCACGTCTGTCGCTCAAACTTGTGGTGTAAAGGCAGGGAGATCGCTGTCCAAATACGGAAAGGAAGCCAAATGTTATTTTTTGGGACATTTTAAATTGACCACCTCCAGCACCATTAGTTTTTTTTATTTTGATTAATTTATTTATTTATTTGTTTGTATTTAGCACACTTTTCCAGCTCAAGAGCTGCTCAAGGCGCTGGCCGAAACAAGATCTACCTCAAGACGCCTGAGGTGACCAGTTTCCAGTCTTTGGGTGCAACATCTGAGGCCCAGATGACTGAACACAATCCTGGGCCACGGGGAATGTAGGAGGGGTAGGGTGGGGGGGGGCAGGGGTGGAGAAGGGACCTAGTGCATGCTGGGTGTGTTTGTGTTGAAGGAAGGGAGGAAACCAGAGTACCCGGAGAAAACCCTTCGTGACCTGACCAGTCTCATACTTACGTCACTAGAGTTCTCCCCCTTGCGTGAATTTGACAATGGCTTTTTCTTTTCTTCACCCACATTGAATGTTGATATATTTTGTCTTTTCAGAGCTGCAGTGCAAGAGAATGGTAGACAAGAAAGACAAACTGAAGGCCAACTGTGGTGAGTCTGGTCTGCTTCCCCCCCCCCCCCTCCCTTCTTCAATGTATAGACATGTTATCTTTTGTGAAATGGATATGGAATGAATGGCTTTAAAGATCCTGATGCTCATGTCCTAGACGGGTGAGTGTCGGCTACACAAATACCACCAGCACACAGCAGGTCCCTTCTCGCCATCCCTGGTCGGCCAGGATTGTGCTCAGTTGTTTTGGCGTCAGACAATGCGCCCAAAGTTGCGAGTGGGCGGCTTGATTTTGATCCTGTATCGGCCAGTGCCTTGAGTTGGAAAAAAAAAGATTAAATAAATAAATAATAAGTAATCTGTGCATAATTGAGTCTTTATAAGTTCGACCCTATATAAATGTAATTAATTATTATTATTATTGTAGGAGGGTGGGGTGGGGTGGTTGAAAGAGAGTGTGGAGGAGGTAGACTCTGGGTGAAGAAATCTCATTCATACATTCTCTGTAGACTCATGGTGAAGAGATCTCACTCATACATTCTCTGTAGTTTCAAGGTGACGAAATTTCATTCATAAAACAGTTCTATTGTTTCAAGGACTTAGCAGTTGCCTTTTTCAGAAGTGTTGGAGAGAGTTTTGTTTTGTAGCAGTCAATATTTGAATTTCTTGATTTCACCTGCAGCATGGCACCTCTAAAGTCAGTTTTATTTTTTCTAACCAGCGAATAAGATAGTAGATGGATAGTAGGAACAAGACAGAGCAAAGAAGAAAGACACTGACAGTGGGAATTTAAAGCACTAAATTTCCAGAAAGTGGGGATACTTTTTATATACCCCCAGCACCCCCATGGGGAGAAGACCCTGGCTTATTCTCTCAGCATCGGAAAGGAGTAGGTGACCAGATGGGCCTAATACCCGAATTAATTATTTCAACCCCTGCAAGAATGGAACTCCCACTCTTTGATAAAGTATTGGTGGCATTGGTATTGGAGAATGTGGGTGTATGGTGTACATTTCAATTTGTGGGAGCTGCTGATTGATTGATTTTGTGTGAGAGCATGTGTTAGGTGTATTAAGTGTAGTACCTATTTAATTTTTTAAAATATATTCTTTATTGCTCCATATTTTATTGTATTGTACAGTCTCTTATTAGGCGAGTGCTTGTGCGAGAGTAGGCGTGTTAGCGCTTTGAACAGACTTTTTAGTTTGGAATTGCGCTTTATAAAATATTATTATTACCTGGAAGCTTACCTATGAATGGTCTAGTGTGTGTCTGTGGAAGCGAAAGTTAACGTTGTTTTTTTATTATTGTGCTACATGTTTTTGTGGTAATTATAATTATGCACATGTTATTTTTGTATTTTTGCATGTATTACTGTCTTTGTGTAACTGTTGATGGGAACTTGTCACCCCACACACCAAGTTTCTTTGTGGTTTATGGGAACAATATATTTTGAATCTGGGAGATCAGCAATCAATCTTTCATTTAATGTCTGTTCAGGCATTTAGGTGATATTAGACATAAAACTACCTAAATGTGTGAACAGATATTAAATGAAAGATTGCTGACAGATATTAAATGAAAGATTGCTGGTCTTCAAAGCCAAAGCTACTAGTGTCCAACAAATGAGCGTGGGAGTTCAGCATTCTACGGTGGCCACCTGTTATCTGTATCCTGGTCTGTCACAGCTAACCCCAAAGAATTAGTGGAGCGGCTACGTCTATGCATTACAAGAGTGGAGAGCAGTCTTTCAACCACCAACATTTACAAACTGCGGCTGTTGGATTTTGCCTTTGATACTGCCGTTGATGCCGCACAGTGGGATGATGCTTTAAAGTTTGGACTGGCCACTTTACAGTCCTATAAGTAAGTCAGTATATTTTGACAGATATTACCTGCAAATACTTTGAAATAGTGGGAAATCAAAACGAGCCAGATGTCAGTCTCAAAACCAATGAACAGATTTTGATCAAACTTTATAGAAACATTGCATAGGTTAGTGGCTAGCCTACCATGCCATTGCATTTGCTCTGCTTCAGTGATGTTTTGTGACACTGGGGTCAATTCCTTGCTCTATATTTTAAAAATAAATAAACCGTTTAGGTTTAGTTTACCCATCTTTGACCAATATATGCATGCAATAAATAATTAGCAATAATGATATTGGTATAGCAATAATATTATTGGTGTTATTACTAAGCATAATATTTATTGCAAGTGTTTTGTTTTACAGAGAGCTGCTACCCCCTTTCACTCCCACTCTAGGCCTGCAGCTGATGAGGGTTGGGAAGATTCAGTTGTACCTTGAACAGCTTGACCAAGCTCGCGCCACTCTAGCTGAGGTTTGTATGCTTCCATAATGAGGGTATTGAAAACAACAATTTTCAACTTATCGATCAGGGAGGGAGGGTGGGAATTAATGTATTTAAATCAGCAGCTATAACTTATTGGGAACTGACAGTTTAGTTTCTTATTTACCTTTGTGTACTGTAACTTTACAGGGTATTAACATGAAAACACACAACTATGGGTGCAACTGACTATGAAGGAATTCTTGCTTTCTAGAAGGTAGAGTGCAGGAAGAAAATAGTAGTACATGCTACCATAAAGAAGTTCAGCCAGACGTGCTTAGATTTTAATGTTTCAGATCATTTTATACTGTCATAATGAGTCTTTAAAAAAAAACCATTTTCAGGCGGAAAGAATAATTGCTGTAACACATGGCAAAGACAGCGAACTGCACTCTTGCCTTGTTCAACTTCTACAGCAGACCACGCTTGATGTTGGACAGTTAGCACTTGAATAAAGGTTTCCTTCATTTCTCTTCTTCTAACTGTGGGTGTTTGTTTTTCCTCATATATGAATCTTAGTACAGTGTTCTCCCCTCTCTAGGTTGTCTGGGTTTGTTGTTGTGGTTTTGTTGAAGTGGTTTCTTCTGTTGTGAACATTCATTTTAAAACCAACAGTTTACAAAACCCTTGCAGCATCCAACCACAAATTTTATTAATCCATACATTATTGTACATGTTACACTCTGTGTACACACATCTGGAAAAGAGCTCTGCCTGTGTCAGAATCATGTTTTTTGATTTTTCTTCGGCATTTCAGACAATTCAGCCTCATCTTTTGGCTCATAAGTTACAAAATATGTTTTTGCACCCTAACACAGTGAAATGGATTTTGGATTATTTGGTAGACAGACCACAGTTTGTACGATGGAATGGTATGTGTACTTCAAATACGATAAACACTTTTACCGGAGCGCCTCAGGGTACCGTTTTGTCACCATTTTTGTTTACATTGTATACATCTGATTTTAAAGTGCAAGGCGAGTCATGTCATCTTCAGAAATTTTCTGATGACTCTGCCATGGTCGGTTGTATCCTTGATGATGGTGAGTACTCGTACAGAGAACGTATTGATGATTTTGTGTCTTGGTGTGACTCCAACTTTTTGGTATTAAATGCAAGTAAAACAAAGGAAATGATTATTGATTTTCGCAAAAAGAAAAACACTGTCCTCCCTGTTGTCATCAAGGGTGAGGCTATTGAGATTGTCAATGAGTACAAGTACTTAGGAGTAGTTTTAGACAACAAGCTAAGTTGGTCTAGTCATATTGATGCTGTTTCCAAAAAGACACAGTCAAGATTGTTTTTCCTTCGCAAACTAAGATCATTCAATGTGTGTAACAAGATGTTGAATATGTTCTATCAGAGTATGGTGTGCAGTGTGATTTTGTTTGCATCGGTGTGTTGGGGAGGGAACGCCTCTGCGCGGGACAAGGGCAGACTTAATAGACTGATAAAGAAAGCGAGTTCTGTTGTAGGCGGGAGCCTTGATCAAATTGAAATTGTTGTTGAGAAGAGGCTTGCCAGCAAGTCCAGGGCTGTTCTGATTGATCCAGAGCATCCCCTCCACGGCGCACTGTTGCATCTCCACAGTGCACGGAGCGGTAGATTTACCATGCCACGGTGCCGAACGGAGCGTTTTCGGCGCTCCTTTATCCCTGCAGCTGTTAGATTTTTTAACGGTAACCGAAATACTGTTATGGTCACAGATTTAGAGTAGGCCTAATGTACTTTAGTCAATATGTGATTGTTGTTTTACTGTTGCTGCATTCCTTCATTCCTGCAGCTGTCTGATGTTTTGTACTGTGGGCGGCGGCCGAGCACTGTTGGGGGTCTCTGAGTTTCGGAATGTTTTTATTTTTATTTTTATTCAGTTATTTTTATTTTTATTTTTATTTGTTATTTTTTATTTTATTTTTTTTTTATTTTATTTTATTTTTTTATTTTATTTTTTTTTTTTTATTTTTTTTTTTATTTTTTATTTTTTAAATGGTGTGCGTGTCGGTGTGTGATGACTGTTGTTCTATAGTCTTGGTGGTTGTTGGTGTGATGCTTGGAATTTTAGTATATGTATTATATTGTTGTTGTCTTCTTGATGACTGTTGTTTACTAGTTTTAATAATTCTGGTGTGATTGCATATGGTGTGTGTGTCGGTGTGTGATGATGGAATTTTAGTATATTTTTATATTGTTTTGTTGTCTTCTTGATGACTGTTGTCTATTAGTTTTAATAATTGGTGTGATGCCTGGAATTTTAGTATATTTATTATATTGTTTTGTTGTCTTCTTGATGACCTGCTGATGACGAATTTAATTTCCTTATGGATGAATAAAATAGTATGAGTATGAGTATGAGTATGAGTATACTTTGTTATAACCAGCATAATTATGCACAGTTAGGTAGGCTCTTCACCTTTGAACGCATAGAATGCTACAACTGCATCCATTCAACTCCATTTTATTTTAATTCACGCCTTCTAACTACATGTGCTGTGTAGGTTAAACATTACATGCACAAAGCTCTTCACTGGTATTTTTTAGAAAGCATAACTCGCAAAACTTATTCCGCGCATTGAACAGCACATCCATTGCACTCATTTTAATTCATTCAACCTACACTCCATAGATACTTTCTACGTAGATACTTTTCACACATAAATTCTACACATTTGTATAGATGAATTGCAAAGTCTTGTTTCATCGAACAGTCCACATGAAATGTTATGAACTTGGAGCATTTCACCCAAGAACTGCCAACCAAGGACAAAAGGAAAACATTCTTTCAGCTCTCCTCTTCCCTCTGACTATTTCTTAAACTTCTTAAAGAACAAATTCGTCTATCCAAGTATCGTCTATTCATCAATTTATCTCTTTTCACTCTATCCATCTCTCTCACTATGAATACTTCTATCCATTAGTTAGTCGCTATGTTTTCTAAATCTGGATAGTGGATCTGAATCGTCTAGCTCCTGTTCCTGTGTTTTCCGTTTGGACGTAGTGGCGGCCACTTGTTCTTGCCTGGCTACTCTCTGCGCCATCTCCTTCTCCTTCTTTCCCAACTTTTTCTGTAGCTGGAAAATACACAATTCAATAAAATATATTTTCTTGCAAGCTAATGAAAAATTAAACTAAAAAAGATAATCAATATAAACCAGCTGGGGAAAAAAATCCTTTTCAAAATAAAAATCAGCTATAAACAGAGCTCTAAAATAATTCAAAAATAAAAATAAAATATATAATAAATCAAAAAATAAATAAATAAAAATCCAAAGTATACAACTTCTGAGACTGAGAAAAAAACTTGTTTAAAAAAAATTCAATTGTCACTTGTTTAGAAGTCAAACATTTTATTGAAATACATCTTCAAACAACTTCTTGGACAGGTACAAAATTCACCATAGATTTATTTGTTATATAAGCATTATGATTAAATTCCAAGTAAATTCAAATACTTGATTGTTTGCAGCCTGCTATTTCAATGCTTTGCTGCTATTTGTACATTATTCTCTCTCTCTCTCTCTCTCTCTCTCTCTCTCTCTCTCTCTCTCTCTCTCTCTCTCTCTCTCTCTCTCTCTCAAACACAGACACACACACAAGCATTTAAAGATTAAATCTGTTGCTGCTGCTATTTGTACATAAAATAAATGAAACAACCAATCTCGGAAGAATTGTCAACACAATTAAAAAGCGACCCAGTGCATTTGAAACTCACAGCAGCTTGTTTGTCCGCAGTCTGCCTCCTCAACACCTTGGTGGACCAGTCCTCAAGGCCAATCATCTCTGGTTTAATCTGTTAATCAATCAATACAACAATCATGTAATCAATCAGACATCATTCCACCCACACCATATGTTTATGCATTATAGTGAGTGCAAGGGAAGAGTTGCGTGCACGTGGCTATGGTGGATAGCCGGAATTCCAGCTTTACGATCCATGTTTTGCCTGGTACAATGCCCAGAGAAGATATCGGTCTGGAAAACGGATACAGTGTGATATAGTCTAGGAACAGAAAACTGACATACTAGTATATACTACCAAAAATGTTCAAGAGGACCTTTGGCCATCAAACACACACCCTTGTCAAACTGAGGTTGATTTACAACCTTTTATTTAATTTTATTTTATTTGTTTAAATGCTGGAAAAGAAAATGCAGCAATGCAAAATAAAGCAGACGTTAATTCAAGTACAACTCAATATTTGACTTGATTTACCATTTGGAGTTTTTAGATTATATTCGATAAAATTTAGCTTGCCTTCTCAGAGAAAGCATGGCAGCTGCAAAGCAGCACACAGGACAAGAGGGGCAGGACATAGTGCTTAGAAGGTGGTTTTTCCCCCTTCTTTATGATGCTCACCATCAAAGACATTAGCATTGGGATCTATAAAGCCTGTGCAATGGAATCCGAATGCATGCATGCAACAGATTCTGCGGGTTTAAATCTCACATAGGGTGAACTCGGTACGAGACTTGTCAGATCACCAAGGGTTTTCTCCGTTTTTCCCCTCCATTCACTAATGGTATTGGATGCAGTCAAACTAATAATGTAACTTTTAAAAAAAAAAAGAAAAGAAAGATTTTCTTTCCTTGTAATAGCAACGAGCCCTTAAACCGAACTGACCGAAGAATGTGCGTGAGAGTGTGTTTAACAAGTGAGCATGTACGTTGGTTATCAATCGCTGAACTTCCAGTTTGATTAAGGAATAAGTCACATGAGGCATCCATTATCGTTATATTTATTATGCTTCCATCCAAAAGAGTATCGATAGTTTCCCAACTAGATACATGCATTCTAATATACCGGTAGTTTGTAAGAATTGATTGATTGATTGATTGTTGCTTTAGGTCCAGCGGACTCTTCCGAGCCAAATCAGGACCGGACAACCCCCAATCCGCATAAAAGATCTGCCGAAACAACCCTAGTGGGAAAATTGAATGCCCTCCACCGGCCAGTCACTTTACAATAAAGACATCCCACGCAGGGGACGGCTGAGGCTTTACCCCAACTACTAGAACCCCCGGTTACAAAAACAAAATAGAATACAAACATCATTATAAATCATCAACAAAACACATACATATAAAATGCCTATAGTGCTAAATAATAACATCATAGGAAGCCCTAGTGACCACCCGGCAGAAAGTGTCCAACACTCCCAAACTGATCCAACAGACCTCATACACAAACAAGGAGTCTAGTCCAGGAAGAGTTTTCAAGAAAAAAGGTAGGTCATTGATCTAGCGAAGAAGAAGATAGTAGAGCAGAGTGATAGGACAGATCAGGAATGGGAAAGAGCAAATGAGGAAGACGGCGACAGTGGGAATTTAAAGCACTAAATTTCCAGAAAGTGGGGATACTATTTATACTGAAACCCCCGGCACTCCAACGGGGGTACTGTTGCCGCAGTGAATCAGTCATGCCTACAAAGGCAAGACAGGTTTTCAACTGGGGCTTTCACTTTTCCCTTTATAGGTTAGAACAATCTACAGTGGCAAGATTGCTCATGACCCCAAGGGGTAGTTTGTAAGAATAAACCAAATGCTTATACGCATGATAAAATGACCCATCCACTACCCCACCCACACAAAGAATTTTTAAAATTCTAATCTCACCTTATCCAGAAGCAAGCGAACTTCAGCATGCTGTCTTTGTGTCTTGTTGGCGTGTGGGTTCACCTCCAGAGCATCAATGTTGGGCTCTCCAGATCCTGTCAATCAATAAATCAATCACTTAAACAGTCAAACCATTCAAATCAATCAATTTAATACAGCATTTATTTTGGTAGACAGTAAGCGTTGCGCAAAGAAAATGAGCAAACATCCACACCAAAGGCAGTGGATTCAATATGTAAGGTCACTACATTGTCACACATGAACACCACAAGCACTCGATTCAATACAAAAGATAACTCCATCACGCATTATACACACAACAGACACTCCACTTGACTCATCACATAATGTACCATAATTAAAAGTATGAACACATATAAAACAAGAGCCAGATTCTATCATGCCAGTCAAAGAATAATAAGCAAAGTAAACTGAACTACAAACAAATGACTAGAGTAGGGTCGAGAATCAAAGGAAGCAATCTTATAATTTTGTTAAATACCTCAATCAAAAGACAATTTGTATAAATCAAATTAAAAATAATAATAATAAATTAAATTTATAGTAATAAAATTTATATATAAAACTGTATAATCATAATAAGAAGAAATATATAAATAAATAAGTGAATAACATTAACCTTCACCAGGTTTTGTGGGTCATTTAGGACCCAGAAGCGTTTAACTGTAAATATCTCCTGAACTATTAGGAATTTTTCTGTCAAACTTTAAGTATTCCTCAAATTCCTAAAAGAACACATTTTCTAAAATGTTAGTACCGATTGGTGAATAAAATAAACAAATAAACAATGTCTGATTTTCAACTACAAACTGCTATGAGGGTCGTTTAAGAACCATACATTTTACAGATAAAGAAAAGCGAATATGACGTCCATACATTTCAAAGAAAGATTCTTCTGGCATGTCTGCATTTTGATGACAACAGGGAAACCTGGGAGGAGTTCAATCCCAACTTGAGCAAGTACTACATTCCCAGTCCTTTGTTGACTGTTCTTCTTCTTCATAGGTTGAGAAGCCACAATCGGTACTTTCATTTGATGCTATTGGTTGTTACTAGGGGATTGCCGGGTTTTCAATGGTGGCATGAAAAAAAAGTATATTGTGTGCAGGATAATCTAGGCCTACTTGCTATAGGCGCAACTATATATGTAGATGCTGGACTTGGCATGCCATACTGAGTTGGCATATTCCAGGATGGGCCGAACAAAGCCAATGTACACCTTTTTCCCGCAGTTCAGTGGAAGCTATCTTCAGGTTCTGGATTTGGCTGTTGTAGCATCAACATGTTGGTCCCAGCTGATCTCCCTCTGGAGTGTGACTCCCATGTACTTTGTTGATGCCTCTGTATCCAGCGTAGGAGCATGCCAGAGCTGTCATGTGTCTGGAGACTGGTAGAACGACGCACTTGCCTATATGGGGAACTGCATGTCCAGCTTGCTTCCCATTCTGCGAAGTGGTTGAAATCATATTGTAGCTAAGTTTGGTCTTCCTGGCCAGAGTCGTTCTGTAGGCAGCAGTGTCATCAGCAAACAGTCTGGACATGGATGTTAGGATGACTTCATCCACAGCTGTCTCACGCCTCTCCAACAGAAAACTCTCAATCCAGCGGAGTACGATGCCCTGGATCCCAGGCCGCAGCTTGTGGAGAAGCAGACTGCTTAACTCTGTCAAATGCTTTGGCCAGGTCCATGACAAGCATGTCTGTCTGAAGGCCCGCTTCCATGTGGTCAACTAAGTCGTCCACTATTCAATCAGCTGCGTACCGCAGGAGCGCTGTCTTCTGAAACCTTTGCAGCTGTGGGCAGAGGATGTTGTTTCTCTCAGTGTCCTATTGTTGAGGAAACCATGACTTGCTCTATCACTTTGCAGGCTATACAAGTCAGGGAAATAGGTCAGTAGTTCGCCGGGTCGTAGTGTTCCCCCTTCTTGTAGATTGATGTCACAAATGCGCTCCTCCAGTCTGCTGTCACATATCCAGTTCCCAGGGTCTGCTGGTAAATGCAGACCAAGGCTGAAACTACCTCCTTGGCTAGCTCCTTCAGGATGCGAGCACTGATCCCACCTAGGCCAGAGCACTAGGAGGATCTCCTTGATGCCTTCTTCAGAGATGGTGATGCTGTCAAGCGGAGGAACGCCTCTGGACGGCATCTAACACTTGCTCCTTCTCCGTGTATGTCCTGCCATCCCCAAACACCATATCAAACTGCCCGTTCAGCGCCTCTGCTTTCCATTTGGGGACTAAACGCAGGATGCTGTTGGCCTTCAGAGGGGCAACTCTGGCGGTTGATGATCTCTGGTTCTTGATCAAGGACAAGAAATGCTTGTACTTAGGGGCTTGCTCTGAGGGGTCCTCCGAGATCAAGGTGCTGTTCACGTAATCCCAGTAGGCTCGGCGGATGTGGCGCTACTGCTCTTCTTCATTTCATCATGGTGTTCAGGGGAGCCAGTCTTTCTCCATTGCCTGTATGCCCTCTCACGCCTGTTAATTATTCGGCGGATAGATGTTACCCAGTGCTGATGACTTTCGCTGGTAGAAGTCTGTACGGGATGTAGGGTGTTTGTGCAGGAGGATGTAGGCCTGGACAGCTTCAAGAAGCTTGGTCTGGAAGTAGTCCCAGTGAGGACTCACCCTGGGTACAAAGGTTGCCAGTGTAAGGGGGGGATGCTGCTGATTGCTACTCTGAGACTTTCCCCTGAGCTTTTGTTGTATAGGGGGGCTGACCTGGATACTGGCTTTTCCTCCTGCACATCTGGGAGTTAAGGTACTGGCTCAATCTGTTCTGGGGCTTTGGTTAACAACAAGTCGAACGTGTTGTCAAGAATTGTAGAAAACATCACCATCTGCTCAAAGCCATGATTTGTTGATGGTGTCCATTAGGTTTTGGTGGAAATCAGGGTATGGCAACGTGCCAAACTGTGTTACACAGATCACCAAAATCCTTCGGTGAAAAGTATGGGTCCTAAACAAACCCACATCGGCGTTTGTGTGCAGTCCAAAGGTTAGCCCGGTGAAGGTTAACGAAGTAATAAACTACATCAACTAAAAACGAAAGATGTAGAGTACTCATAAGTTCAAATAAAAAAAATGAACACAACAGAGGAGAAAATATCAGAAAGGGAAAGCAACCTGGCACGATGAGCGAGGTAAAGCCTGTCTGATGTCCGACGCCTAGAACGTCTTCATGGGGGCAGAACTGCAGGTCTCTGATTGAACCGTTGCAGACGTGACTCAAGTATGGAGTTACTATTTCGGTTTCACGCCGCGCGTCTTTGAAAATCTGCACGCACGCAAGGAGAATAAAGTACATTCTTAAGCACATTTAAGAATTTGACAAAATACGGAACAATTTTTATGGAAGAATATTAAAAAATTTCACTGATAATTCCATCACCTCCAACAGTTTTTTTTAATTGTTAAGCTTATTTATTGCAAATAGGACTTTTTGTTCTGTAATAGGAGAATTGAACCAAAGATTAGAATCAGTATCATCATGTCTAGCACCATTACCCTCTTCCCTTCCCTTATTATCAGCATCAACAAAATCCTTATCACGCTGGTTTTTAAAATACTCAAACCACTCGTCCACAGAAATTTGATTTTGAACAACACTTCGCCATACTTGCAACAATTTTACCACACAGCATTTCATTGGCCATTGTACATTTTCTTTGTACTTGTTAATAAATTCTTATACTCCCTTCTTAATGTACAATAAATATGTCTATCATTTTCGTCCAGAGTATGACAGCACTTCCGTAACGCCTTTCATATTTTTTTGAACGCATTTCTTTACATTCTCTATAAAACCAGTCCTGAAATTTCCTTCCATTCATCCTCATTTTCCTTTTTATGCATTCCCTACTTTCATCATACATGCATTAAAAGCTAAAACAGCAAAATCAATATCTATATCAATCAGAGCAATTGCTTTGTATGATTCTATATGTGTATTTTCTTCCACCAACCTTTCATTAAGACAGAGGGAGAGATTGAATGTGAGAGGTGTAGTTTTGGTTCACCTTGTTTTTAAGTGTTCCATTGGGTTTTTCCCCCAGTGCTGTGATCATGCATTTTGTGTGGAAATATTTATGCACAATTAATGTTCATTCATTCATTTATTACCTTAACTGTGTTGCCTAGGGCTGCTGCAAGGAGGCCTCGCTGACTGAAGGCCAGACAAGAAGCGCTAACAGGAACGTGAGAAGTGTTGAGGAGTTTTTTGGTGCGCAGGTCAAACACTTTCACTCGCTTGTCCACCCCTGATGTCGCCAGGTAACTGCAATGGTCAAACAATTCTCATTCCCAAAATGCACTTGGCAAACAGCGTTCAAACCTTCATTTATTCCTGTAATCGCTTCCAGCTCAAGAGCTGCTCAAGGTACTGACCACTACAGGTTGTAACTCAAGGCGCCCACTTGCTGCCTCAGGTGCTGTCTGATGCCCCAAACAATGGGACACAATCCTGGGGGATTGGGGATGGGAAAGAAGGGATCTAGTGCCACTGGAACTAGACCATTGATGACATCAATGTCATGATCTTTAAAGTTGATCAATAGAATGTACAGGCTAGACCTCAGTTTATACTGTCATCCAAAGGAGTAGGGAGTCTGTGCCTCGGGCATTGTGTTGTTTTTTTCCAGCACTCCAAGCAGTCAGCCAGTTTTGAACCACAATCTGCAATGTTATTGCTTAACACTGGGTGCTTCAGCTGTTTAGCCTAACACACTGCGCCCCTCTCCCCCCAAAAAAACAACCTAGAAGACGAGGGTCCATGTTATTCGCACGCTTGGGAAATTGATGCACAATATTATAAAAAAAATCAAAGAGTTTTATTTGACCTAAATATAAAAAATATTTTTTTATATAAACTAAATTGTTTTATACTGCTTATATTTATGATACTGTATTGATTTCAGTGTTTTTTAAATCTGTAAAGCCTGTTACGTTAAAGTATGTTAGATTTCAATACATTTAACTTTGCATTGTGGCAGCGTGGTCTAAAGCGGGACAAACTTGTCTTTTCCACAGGCTAGAAACCAGAGGCACCTGACATGTGTGGGATCAATCCCACCTCTGGGTGTTATATTTATCTAAATGTTATTTACTTTTGACTCAGGCAACATCTCCGGGGTTTTCTCCATGTACTCCGGTTTGCTCCCCCAGCAAAAAATGTAAAAAACACAACTAAAATTAGGTAGGTTGGGTTTGGGCGTGCCACAAGCTTCGACTATGCCTTCCCCAGGGGAGGCTGCCCATAATTTCTCGATAAAAAAGAAAAATAAAGTGTCAAAAAATATAATAATAATAATCAAACTGTATTAGTTTTTTTAGATGCCTCTGGTTATGTCCCAGCACTGTTCATTAGTCACCAATATTATTCCTCCTCCTATTACTATTACAACCATATTTTTCAAGGCAATGCACAGTACAAGCCACACACCACAAAGTACAAGCCACACACCACAAAATACAAGCCACACACCACAAAAATAAATAATAAAAACAATACGAATTTCATCAAGACATAAGGCACAGCATATTATAAGACCAAAAGAAAAGTACATTAAGAAGACTATTTTGAATCAGGATTTCATTCAGATAGATTTTAGACAAACATTAGGTGCAACATATTATAAAATGCATGGGTCGAAGTCAAGGAAATATGTTTTGCACTGTAGCACATGCAGTACGGTGCTACCACATCTACTACACCACTGGCTGACCATCTGTTTCCATCAATCAGGTGGTGGTGGTTTCCGTGAACAGTGAGTGGACTTATCCTAGAGGTAGATTTGAATTGGGAGGGGTGGATGGGTTCTATACCTCCTCTGTTCTGGGTGATGCTGTGCCGATTGTGCTCCGCTTTCACTGAGAAATTAATCTCAACTTCACCAGCGCCAATGAAAATTATGGTCTCTAAGATCTAAAATAAATATTTACAATATTTTAAAAGGATATTTAACATATTTCATCATCTCTTTTAAGACGTTAATAAAACAGCCAACAAATTAAATAAGGTTGACTATAGTTCTAACTTACTTTCCTGTCTTGTCCACAGCGATGGCTCTGACAGGAGCTTTGTGGCACAGCATCTTCACCACCGCTTCTTTGTGATTGGGTGTCCACATGGTAACAGTACCTGCAGGATATAATATAAAACGGAGAATGATATCAGGATGTTACAGCCTATACCCTGACCAGCTGAGATGGCCAACTGCATCTAGGGCACCTTCCCACAAACTCCAACTACTGGCAGCAGAGAAAGGGAGATAGGTCTTTGCAATCATAGTACTACTACAACTACTCATTCCTTTAATTCCCCAAAGGATACCATCTGATGAGGATTCTATTTATTGATGTAATCATTCTTATATTTTGCTTACCCAGCTAAAAGCCACTGGCCAATAACACAGCACAACCCCGGATGACTGGGGATGGAGAAAAATGGACCTAGTGCCTGCTGGGTGTGTTTGTGTAGCCGGACTCGCCCATCTAGGACACGAGCGTCAGGTTCTTCTTTTAAAACTCGTGCAATGAAACTTGGGCATGCACAGACTAGACCTCGGTTTATGCTCTCATCTGAAGGAGTAAGGGTGCAGTGTCAGGTCTGTTTAAAAAAAAACCTTTAGATTAATTTATTTAGTTTGTTTTGTTACTCCCAATTGCCTGTACAGGCTACTATGCAATCGCTTGACATTCAATATGTATTTTTTTGGCCTGTTTTGGCTCACCTCTAAACCAACTGTTTCTCAGGGTCATGTCGTTGTTGTTGCAGCACTCCAGGCAATCAACAGGCTTTGAACCAACTGCCTGTAAGGGCTGCAGTGTTATCTCTTGACATTCAGTGCTTCAATTGTTTTGCCATTGTGTGCACCACTGACCCAACCGAGCTCAGCCCAAGATGCCATTTGTTTAGGCGAGTCAACTGCTACCTAGGATTTTACCCAAACTTTGTAGCTCCTTTCACAAGACTTCAGTGATTCATACCTGCAGCGTGACCCATCAAGATGATGGCGTTGGAGGGGTTCTGGGTCATGACATCAAGGCGACCCAGACCTGTGTTGATTCCACCGTTCTTCACCTTGGTACCCACAGAAATGTCGAAATAGCACAGGAACCCTTTGGCATTCTGAAACGGAAAAAGAGTGGTCTAAAGAATATTACTGCAAATTGCACAGCACGGAACAGTATAGTATAGAACAGTATAGCATAGCACAGAACAGTAAAGCATAGCACAGAACAGTATAGTATACAACATAGTACAGCACAGAACAGTATAGCATAGCACAGAACAGAAGGTGGCCTGGACAGTTGATAGGACGCTGGTTTCCTATGCCGAAAGTCGCTTGTGACTTAGCTACAAGACTTTACAGGACACACCAAGGGTTTCCTCCCTCCCTTCAATAATTGTATTGGATGCAGTCAATCTAAATTTCAAAAATAAAATTGTTTTCTTTTCTGCCTTCTGTAATTGCGATCTCTTCAGATCACTGCACTTGGAGCTTGATTGAAGAAAAAGCGTGGGATAGCATCCTCTATATTTATTATTATCTTGTAGCATAGAACAGTATATCATAGCCCAGAACAGTTTAACACCACTACACATACACAGCCAAGAAGCCTTTTAATCCTCCAGAGTATCAGTGGTCACTCTCTATTAAACTCTAGACTTACAATTAAAGGCCAGAATCAGAATCTTTATTGTCCCAATAAACAGCATTACATTACATTACATTACATTACAAGGTTATTGCTTTAGGTCCAGCGGACTCATATGAGCCAAATCAGGACCAGAGAAGTGAAAGAGGACTCTCCCCTGGTCCGCATTAAAGATCTTCCGAAACGGTAACACTGAAGGCAATCTACCAGCCGGTCTATTTACAATAAAGACATCCCACCCAGGGGACGCTGAGGCTATACTCTAATTTATCGAATCCCCGTTTACAAAAACAAAATAGAATACAAACATCATTATACAATATCAACAAAACACATACATGTAAAATGCCTACATTGCTAAATAATAACATCATAGGAAGCCCTAGTGACCATGTGGCAGAAAGTGTCCAATATTCCCAAGCTGATCCAACAGACCTCATACACAAATGCGGTGTATTGTCCCGGAAGAGATTTCAAGAAAACAGGTAGGTAACTGGTCTAGCGAAGAAGAAGATAGTATAGTAGATTGATAGAACAGAGAAGGAATGAGAAAGAACAAAGGAGAAAGACAGCAACGGTGTGAATTTAAAGCACTAAATTTCCAGAAAGTGGGAATACTATTTATACTTAAACCCCCGGAACCCCACGTGGGGCCCAACAAACAGCAGGGAAAATTATTTCGCATGTGCTACTATCACAAAGTGAGTCTCATGTCACTGCTTTTTAACTTTGACACTAGACAATGATCATAGGCGAGTTTCATAATCCACATTATTGAGATGAAGGCTGCCAAAGACGTGTGTATAAAGCTTTAAAAAAACAAAAAAAACAAAAACAAATGAAGGGCAACTTCATAATGTACCCCCGTTGGGGTGCCGAGGGTTTCAGTATAATTAGTATCCCCACTTTCTGGAAATTTAGTGCTTTAAATTCCCACTGTCGCTGTCTTTCTCATTTTCTCTTTCTTATTCCTGCTCTGTTCTATCCATCTGCTATATTATTTTCTTCTTCGCTAGACCAGTCATCTACCTTTTTTCTTCAGACCTGATAGTGATCTAAGAGAGGTTTCCGCGGAACGTGCGACTATATCACGCCTTATGACAGACATTTTGAAGTCCAATGAGTCTGATGACGTCCACAAATCCACAACGTGAACGGCGAAAATATATACACAGAAACAGTCAACGCTGCACCACTATTCCAAAACAAAGTATGGCGCCGCAAAACCGGAAGCAAGTAAAGCAACTTTCGTCTTCCGATACAAAACAACACACAAAAAAAAAATAAATAAAAATAAAAAATAAGTGTCCGCAGATTGTTTTGCATTTTCTTCTTCTTCTTTTTTTTTCTTTCGTTTTCGTTTTCTTCCGGGATAAGACTCCGTATTTGTGTATGTCTGTTGGATCAGCTTGGGAAATTTGGACGCTCTCTGCCAGGTGGTCACTAGGGCTTCCTATGATGTTATTATTTAGCAATGTAGGCATTTTATATGTATGTGTTTTGTTGATAATTTATAATGTTGTTTGTATTCTATTTTGTTTTTGTAAACGGGGGTTCAATAAATTAGAGTACAGCCTCAGCGTCTCCTGCGTGGGATGTCTTTATTGTAAAGTGACCGGCTGGTGGAGAGCTTTCAGTTTTACCACTAGGGTTGTTTCAGCAGATCTTTTAAGCGGATCAGGGGTTGTCTGGTCCTGATTTGGCTCGGAAGAGTCAGCTGGACCTAAAACAATAATCATGTAATGTAATGTAACTTGATAACGTCGCCTAAAGAGTCTAGCAAATGGCTCTTCCTATACAGACTTTACACATCACCCAATACAACAGGCCCAGAACTAATCACACAGAAACCACCACAGCAGAAGCCCTCCAACACACATAGAGAGTCACGCACCGGTACATGGGGGGTTTTGTGTGTGCATGTTTAGGTATATTCTAAGGGAGAAAGTCGCCCAATGGCTGTAGCAGATGACCTTTGGAATTGTAGAACACAAATCTTAGATTAAATTTTCGCAAAAATATTGGAGACACACAAAAAGTCTGAATATATAAGCAAATAGTCATATCTTAGGACGAATGAGCTATTTTACAAGAGTTTGTGCAATTTTGATCTCGACCTCAGACAGATTTAATATGTATAAAATAATAATGATAGTAATAATAATAGTAAATAATAAATAATAATATTTTTAATATTACTGTTCAGCTTTAAATTATTATTCATGAGCAGTGTTCTTGAGTTTTAATCTCTTGGTTTTTAACCTTTTAGACACGTATTGATTATTGTGCTACTGCTAGGTCCTGTTATTTGAACTGCTCTCATCAGTGAACTGTAGTTTAACTGAATAGGTATATAAAGACTTGATGTGATGTTTTTAATACATGGCTTGATAAAGATTTGAATAAAAATTGAAATATTGCCTCGGACCTCAACTTGGGTGTTGCTGTTTGTTTTGTTCTCCTCAGACAGATTTAATACCAGAGAAAGTATATCACTCATGCAGATGTAGTCAACTATAAAGCAGGCTGGTACCATTCGCACAGCCTAGTTTTCTTACAACCAACTATAAGCGTCTTGTGTCCCAAAAGCACAAAAGGAGCCTCCATTGCATTATAAAGCAGAAAGGTCCATAAGGGTAACTGAAGCAATGAAAACCATGATAAGGTAGGGGTTGGTTGTGAATACATTGATTCTGTGGAATTTTTGGAGCTTTGTCCTTTTATTACCAATACAACAAAGCCACAATATATCAAACTAGGCTCCTAGCCCTGGTGGGCAGTACAGCCAGACAAGTGGCTTAGTAGGGGGGAGTGGGTGTGTGTGTGTGGAGGTATGCAATATACTGAATACAGCAAGAACGGCATCAAATAGCATAAGGAGCATTGCGGAGACTTACAGCGGTAACCAGCAGCATGTGATAGGGAAGGAACTCCATCCTCAACACCGAGTCCAGGTCTCTCAGATGGTGTAACTCTGTCCCTTGATTGTCGTAGACGTATACACCGGTCTTCTGAGCTGCGGCGAACATGGTTTCATTCTGCAACCATCTGAAACCACCAGACAATAATATAAAAAAGAACAACAAACGGGACAGTATAATAATAACAAGATGAAATGGAAACCTTACCATCCAAGTACAAAGCTGTGTGATACTGGCAACTTCTGATAAGAAATCTTCATTGGGAGCACAGTAGTTATCACTTACATGTCATTTTTCTACATTAAACCTTATCCTAACTTTCAAAAACTAGTCCTGACCCTAACCCATGATTAACCTTTCCCAAGGCTTAGGAATAAAACTGGTACCCTAAAAAGATTCTGCTCTGGTAAAACGGCTTGAATAAAAGGAGATAAAGCTCAAGGTTTAGGATTCAGTTTGGACCAGCATTATAGTACAACTCATAGAGTCATACTTAGGGTTATGATTATAATTATGGTTTGTGCTAAGGCTAAGGTTAGTTTTATGCATATGTTTAGACACAGAGTGAGGGTTCATAAGGCATGGGGTGAAAAAAAAGCAAGGAGTAAGCGGAGGTCTCCTCTCCTGAATACACAGCTTTCAGAGTTACACCATTCAGTACGTAACAGTAAATAATGGCAGTTCTGACAGGACTGGTGTAACGACCCGAGTCTCCAAGGTAAGCATCCTTACTTAGTCTTCGTTTATAGGGTCTAGCGGACTGCAAAGAGCTGAATCAGGACCACAACTTGGTTAAAAAGAGGGCTCAACCCTGATCCTTATAAAAGATCTGCCTAATGATAACACTGAAGGCACTCCACCAGCTGGTCACTTTAAAATAAAGGTATCCCATGCAGGGGACGCTAAGGCTGTACTCTAGTTTATCGAACCCCAGTTTACCAAAACAAAATAGAATATAAACATCATTATAAAATATTAACAAAATACATACATATAAAACGCCTACATTGCTAAATAATAATACCATAAGCATAGAAAGCCCTTGTGACTATTTGGTAGAAAGTGTCCAATAGCCCCAAGCTGACCCCATATATATAAATGAGGAGTTTGGGAGAGTTTTCCAAAAAAAAGGTGGGTGACTGGTTTACAGAAGAAGATAGTAGATTAATAAAACAGATTAGGAACAAGACAGAACAAATAAGAATTACAGAAACAGTGGTAATTTAAAGCACTAAATTTTCCTCAAAGTGGGGGTGAGATACTGGGCCCTATCTTGTTCATAAATATTTTATTAAAAACAAGAATCAAAAAAAGGGAAGACTAACCTGACACTGTTGATGGTTTCCATGACATTGCCTTCACAGGCCAGACGTTTTGTTTGCCAGTCGAAGGCCGCATAATGACCTCGCTCGCCGCCCAATAGCAGATGTCTGACAAAATAAATCTAAAACAAGTCTAAATTCCTGGCAAGAAGAAAACTAAATAATACAGCAGCTGACAGTGTACCTTTTACAAGCCTCAAAGCCTGCATGCTCAGGGCTGTTCTTGTTGGCTGTTTGAACTGGAGTTCAGTGTACACCATAACTATATTCCTATCTTACAAAATCTCTCTCACTTACTCTCAGTGGCTCCAGCCAGGCCAAAACATTCGATAAAACCTCTAGATCAAACTCTTAAATGCATATTTACCACATATAGCTGTCAAACATTAATGAGGTCAACTTGCCACACTGCACCAAAATAGCAAAAATGGACAGTTTCTTGACATAACCGCACCAAATTTGCCAAAATGTACAGTTTATTGACTTAATGCACCAAATCTGCATACACAAAAACGTTTCTGACCTTTTATTTGTGTGTGTACGTATTTCTCTTACCTTCCATTCCTGGAATAGTTGACAGAGTATGGTCCAAAATCCTTCAATGTCAGGTCAAAATGCTAAAATAGATCAAAACAATCTCTTTTTAAATACATTTGTACAAAATCTTTTTTTTATAAACTGTAAATATGGACTGGGGTAAAATACACAGCATTATGGTATGGTCATCCATAAAACCCACAGCCGTAGCTCAGTGGCAGAGCATTCACCTCACACAACAATGACCCAGGTTCCAATCCCATGGTATGGAAGATTAAAGAGATCATTTTCCAACTGTCCATCTTAGCAGTATGATTGTTCCGGTGGTTCAGTGTTGATTTAGATCTTTCACATCTTTTACAGTGTTGATAAGCAATGGCTTTTGGAGATTTGCCTTTTTAACCCAAACTTCAAACTCTAATAAAAACATTTGACACCATGAACCACTCTGTTATGTAACATGTGGTGGTAACAGAGCTAATCAAGTGGTATTTACTGGATCTTCATTTTGCCAACAGATAAATTGAGAAAACGATGGATAGAAACTTAAGATACAACAAGATGCACTTGGATCTTAATTCGTTTTTAATATAGTGGGTTTTTTTCCCAGTTGCTTGACCTGGCTGGCCGATTACAGATCTAACTCAAGCCACCTAAGGCGCCCACTTAAAACCTTTGGACAGACAGAAACTATAATACAAGCAGAGCAATTGAAAATGAGTGAACAAACATACAAATAAAAAATACTGGAATAAATCAAATAAAACATTTAACTTCACAAAATAAAACAATATAAAATTTATGTAAAAAAATAATATAACATAATTTTTTTTTTTTTTTAAAGAAACCTTTTGAGCACTTGTAACATCCACAGACAGAAACTATAATACAAGAAGAGCAATTGAAAATGAGTGAAAAAACGTACAGATAAAAAATACTGCAATAAATCAAATAAAAAACTAACATAACATACAAACAAATAAAGAAATAAAATAAATAACCTTTTGAGCACTTGTAACATCCACAGCTGTTTGGATTTCTGCTTGGCTCAATCTGAGTTGCCCGGGATCCTCGTCTGCGTCATAGTAGATGAATCTGGATCGTAAACAATATTGGGTTAAATATTTAAAGAATGGACTTATTTTTAAATGAAAAAAATAATGTAAACATTCTGGATGCACTAAAACTAAGACATTTTATTCTATCCTACCTCAAAACTTGTAAGTCATTGGGGCATCAAAGATGATCATTGAACCATCGTATTCATGGCTTCGATCAGCATCAAGCCAGTCCATTCTCCAACGTTGTCCTCCCACCTCTTTTTTTGTCTCCCTCTTCTTCTGCCTCCTTGCACCGTGCCTTGCAGGATGGTCTGTGCAAAGTCTGATGCTCTGGTGATGTGGCCATACCATCAGAGTTTTAGTTTCTTCACCATTATGAGCATGTCATCGTGTTGTCTAATGGCTTGTGTGATGGTCTGTTGGACTTCGTCACTGGCGATGTGCTGGGTATAGGAAATGCCCAGAAGTATTCTGTAGTACCTCATCTCCAAGCTTTGTATTCTTGGTTGTAGGTCTGCTGTGAGGGTCCATGTTTCGCAAGTGCATAGGAAAATGGAGATGACAAGGGAGTGCAGCAGCCTTACCTTGGAACATAGACTGATGGTTCTGTCTTTCCAAATGGGCTTCAACCTTCTCAGGGCAGCAGTTGTCTGGATGACCTTGGAGAGGATTTCCTGTTGGGACCCACTGTCTGATATAATGGCTCCTAAATATTTGAAGCTATGCAGCATGTTGAGGGATTGGCCTTGGACTTTAATGTCTGTGTCAATGACATTGATTGATGGTCATCATTTTGGTCTTCTCTGCACTTATTTCCATTCCAAAGGCTGTGGAGGTGGTGTCAAGCCTCTGTACCAGCTGTTCAAGTTCTTGTTCCTCTCCAGCCAATTCATCAATGTCACCCCCAAAACGGAGGTTGGAGATTGCTCTACCCCCTATACTGACTGTGCCTTTGTGATCTGCAAAAATGCTGACAGGAGTTGGTATTACAGCCTAGCCTACCAATAACATGACCCTCATATTCAGGCGGAGCTGTGTCCCTGAAAGTATAAACCAAGGTTTAGTCTGTGCACTCCTGCATTCAATAGCTCCAACAAGCAGTAGGACCTGATTATCTCATGACCAAGTGTTGTTCAACATTGGTGGACTTGGCTGCAGTTATGTCCTTTGTTTACATACCACAACTACACTAGGGTTTGCTTAGTTCATACTGAAGTTGGGGTAAGAAGGGGGGAGGATGAGAAGACAGCGGAGGGGGAGGGGGAGAAATTAAATATATTGACATGTTAACAAAACGATAGCAGATTCAATCTATATAGCCTAACGATAGTGAATGCAAACATGTCATGAGCGATGTTGCACTGATTGCAGCTCTTGACGTACCTCCATCTGTTCAAAGAAATCCGCTTAAAACTAGTTTATTTTATGAAGGGCTTTGGATTGGGGGGAATGTGTGTATATATATGGCATGGAAACATGTATACAAATTACAATCAATGAGGCTCTATAAACTGATATCATATTATAGGGACTCTCAAAACTGTATATGAAAAGGGAAACTGAAAGTCACTGGAATTCCATACCAGAAAAATATGAGCTCTATAATACCAATGGAGACCAAAAATTTGATTGTGTGAAACACAGGTACTAGTCTCACCTGAAGAAATGGGACGGGGGAGTTAAATGACCAGGCAGATATAATATAGCAAGACAGACCATAACTGAACAAGGATTACAACTTGATGCTGTCACTGTGTCAGAAACCTCCTGTCCCATCTCTATAATCCAGACACCTAGTACTTGTATTGCGCACAAAACATTTTGTCTCCCATGACAAGACAGATTTTACATACCCTGCCGATTCTTTGAACTTTTTGGGGTTGAATTTCTGGAAAAAACAGAACACAAAACAGTACTACATGCAAACAATATGTAGAGAGAGATGCACACACACATAAGTCATAACATATAAAATATACAGAGCGAGAGAGTTGCACATAAACCCAAACCCCCACACTTGATCATATTACCAAGACACCAATTATACCAAGGAAGAGATGAACGTGTGCCCATGCCCAAATCCACACCTTACACTATGTAGAGCATGGTGTATACAAATTTATAGAGAGAGAAAGAGAGAGTATGTCGGTATGTACACACACACACACAACTATGGCAATGGTATGTAATCAACATACTTTCGTCTTGGGGCCTGCTTCCTTCAAGCCTTGCTGTCCAAACCGCTTCTTGGCAGATTTCTTGCCTTTCTGTTGATCTTGATATTTTCTCTGTAGCAAAGACAAGAAGGAAATCATTATTTTTAATAATATTAATACACAATTTCTGAACATGGAGAGTACGGACAGAAGCAGGGAGAGAAAGTGGAACAATGGATTTTTTTTTATTTATTTAAAAAAGAACGTCCAACTGACTGACAGACTTATTAACCAACATTTTGCTTGTTCTGATTTTTGACTATAATATAAAGTATTTAACTTTGAAGGAATAGACATGATCTGTATACAAGCATGGAGTTGTTGAAATACTTGCACATAAATGAGTAATATGGATCTAATGATTCATCAAGTAAACATGACAGGTTGTGAGAAAAACAAAGACAGAGGGAAAAAAGGAGTTCTCCCTAATAAATACTCAGATTTTTCATTTCAACAACTTACACAACAGGTGTCCACCAAAGAATTATCCTTTCCGTTTTCCAAACCTGTTATTTTCAGCGGAGGATGTGTAGGTTTCATGAACAGTTTTCTACCCCTTCCACTATCGCTATCAGTATCACACACAACATCTCTTTTACTTGTGCAGTAAAGTCTGCCGCTTCATTCTCACCAGCATCTCTTTGCTTCAGAGAATGCTCTTTCCCTTCCCCACCATCAACCACTGTGTCCTTCACATTCAAGTTCAAGCCTTTGATTTTTTCATTGCTAACACTATTGTTACAATTATTAGTATTATTTCCATCATTTTTCTCAAAATTTAACAAGCACTGACATATGGTGTTGTCGATTAAATCACAAAGAGTAATGTCTGATGCAAACGCGTTACCACAGAATTCAGCCACATTTTCTGCAGATGAGTGAGCTCTTACTAACGCAGATGAATAGTGGTTTTCATCCATTTTCTCAAAAGCCAGCAAATTTTGCAAGATCGTGTCATGAATTAAGTCACAGAGGCCTTGCCAAATTTGTAGAATCTTCTTCTATACACAAGCTGATGATTCCTCTGACATTGCAGGCAGACAATGTGCTTAGAAACAATTGATAATGGCAATATAAATCATTTATTGAACAGACGGATTGTCAAGTTTAATACTAATAGGCAGACCAAGGTCCACTGATTCAGTATGTATAACTGCTAAAACTAAGTACACATGTTACTATGTGACTTCACACAGATAAGGTCAATCCAGCACTCATGCACCAACATTAGTACTCCTGCACTCTTAGTCTTAATGTGGCAAGCTTTCTTCATTTATTCTGAGATAATAATAATAATAATAATAATAATAATAATATTAAAATAATAATAATAATATTAATAATAATAATAATAATAATAATGATATTTATAATAGTGACTTTCCACTGTGTAGAATCTAGAAAGATGAACATGTGCAGTGATCAGGTTGGTTTAAGGAGTCAATAGGTAAATGACTGATTGATCAGAAAATCAATAGGTCATTTTCAAAATCAATAGGTCAAAAAACTGAATGATCAGAAAATCAATAAATCCTTTTTAAAATCAATACTTACACCAAAAAAATTATGCTGTTATATCAACGCCATGGAAAAAACTTTCATTCACTGAACACGAACAAAGACAATTAACGGTTTTTATTTGTTGAACTGAGATCTCTCTCTCTCTCTCTCTCTCTCTCTCTCTCTCTCTCTCTCTCTCTCTCTCTCTCTCTCTCTCTCTCTCTCGATCAGTTACCACTGAAGTGAACTGTCAACTGTTACTCAGCACTACATGCAGCTGGGGGTGGCTTATGGGCTTGTTTTAGTGTCAGGAGGCATCTTGGCTTTGCAGCCCTCCATGCCTCGAGAGCACTCATCAAGTCCACCTCCCCCAGCTTCACTGACAAAAGTTTGCTCTGTGTTTGAGGATTTAGTCTGTTTCTCAGCCCAGTGAGGATGCGGTTCTGGGCTGAGAAACCTCTCTCACAGTCAGCAGTCTGCACTGGACATGTAATGGCCAGTGCAGCCAGCTTAATGAGGTTGGGGAACTCGTCTCCTATCCATGCAGCCGTTTGATCAGCTGCCAGAGAGGAGCTATCAGACCTGTTTCATTCTCATGGGAGTGTACAAGGTCTTTAACTGCACTCCACTCTGCCCTAGTGGCAGCAGGAGAAACCACTGGTTCGGATGTCTTGTGATGAATCGTGGGGTCTCCCTCCTCTTTCCAGATGTGTGTCTAATATCTTTATATCCTTATATTTTCTGAGCGAAGTTTTGATTCAAAACAATGAATAGAAAACGGAAATGGGTTTACCTAGGCTAACGAACTGTCTTTTAAAACAATAACTTGCCGAAGTGAAACGAAATAAGTAACCATACAGTCTTTGCTTGCTTTTGACACAACGCAAAGTGTACACTAATGTCTGATTGGCCGAGACAAGTTTCAGTTTAGTTTCGATCCCAAATTTAGGTGGGGCCGGGTAGCTCAGTTGGTAAGAGCGTCTTGCTAGTAAACGAAAGGTCGCTGGTTCGAATCCCGGATTGGTCAACGTGTGATCATATTATTTTCCCCTTTACCAACAACTGGCCCGCTGGTGTCAGTATAAATCGGTCCAGTAGTCACCTATATGCGAAAGTGTCGTGTGACTATAATCTACAAAACAACATCCCAAATTTTAGTAGGTGATGATGTCATTATGTCACTTGCCGTCTGCAGAGTCGTGAATCGCGATATTTTAAAATGCCTAAAAAAAAGTGCCCGCAGATGGAAAAAGGCCAAACCAAAGAGCTTATTAACTAAACTGTTATTTAGCGTTTCGCGCGGTGAGAAACTAGAAAATGTCGGCGCATCGCGGGGGTACAAGAAGTTCCTGCACAGGCCGAAAAAGTTGAACTCAATCCGAGTCCAGAGCGAAAGCCCGGAAAGGAGGCCAACTCGATGGCAACAACCGCAAAACCAGGTTTATACTCAAACTGCTTTCAAACACAATGATACTACATCTTAAAGACCTGGCCCTATCAAAAAGTGTGAGGAAGTGTGTGTGAGAGAATAAAAAAAAGTCTTTTAAGAGACATAACGATAAGTCGGATAACGACTTCTTTATTTGACCAAGACACGTTTGTCTATGAAAAAAAAATGTACAAAAGCAAAATGATAAATAGATCTAACTTCAATAAACAACAAAAAGAGAAGCGTACAACTCTTACAGATGCCTGTTGGAACATACAATTTGCCCAGCAAGAATATCATAGTGTGTCAATCAAGTACTGTGTACAATTACAACAGTGAAAATAAAGGGACAGACTGACAGAGACCAGTCAACTTTGGATAGATTAATAGTGCTATTTGTTGCCTCTTTTAGGCTCTCAGTTTTGAATCAAAACTTTGCTCAGAAAAAAATGATCTGAATAAATTGAGGTCAGCGAGGATGATGTATCCTTTTGAAAATGGTCATAGGCTTGACTGACTGCCTGGAAAATCAATAGGTCGTATGACCGACTCACTGTCAAGTCAATAGGTCATTTCAAAATTCTATGGGTAAAATGCCAAAACCGACGTCCATCCTGATCACTGCATGTGTTCTAGGAATAATAGTTTAATACTACATTGATAACATCAAATAAGTAATCAAGTAATTAGTACAGTGGAACCTCCGGTATCCGGCTCTCTGGTATACGACTCCCTCCGTTATGTGACCTGAAAACTTCTGACGGATTCACTTCCAATAATAAATGACCTCTGGTATGCGACAACCTCGTTTATGCGACCAGCGACCGTGTCTTAAGCCCTTTATACGACCGTCTTAGGGCAATTCAAAAGAGATATCAGTTAATTTGCTGTCTGTACCTTTTGTTTTTTCTCTCATGTTAGTGTACGCCTGCTGTTGTCTGCTATTTCTGGTTCGCAAATAAGGGACATTACTCGCCTACACTGGCTGTCAAAATGGCGTCGCGCAAGAGGAACGTTTTGAGTTTGGCAGAGAGAATGAAAGTGATTGAAAGAAGTGAAAATGGGGAGAGTTGTTTGTCTATTGCAAGAAGTTTAGGCGTTGGGAAGACCCAAATTCAGCTCATCATAAAGGATAAGGAATCTGTGAAACTACGATGGGAGAGTGGAGAAAATGTCGAAAAGGGAAACATCGAAACTGAGAGCTTCTGGCGTTCTGCACTGACAGACTTGGATGAACGCGTCTGGCAGTGGTTCGACTGTTTTCTATTTTTGAAGTTGTGAATAAAAGACAAATCTAAAAATGAAACATGTTTTACAGTTTCCTTTGTCAGAGAATACATGCTGGTGAGTGTGAAAATTATGACTACATACCCCTCCGAGCCTGACCCTAACCCCCTTGTTTCCGGTATAAGACCACCTCTATTATAAGACCGTTTTTTCTCAGATTTTGGACGGTCGTATACCGGAGGTTCCACTGTAATAGTATGATTGATGAAGGCTGGATGCATTTAAGTATGGTTTATTGTATAGACTGGAGTAGCAGAGTATTAAAGAGTGACTGAGACTGTAAAAACAAACAAAAAAAGTGACTGAAGGACAGCTAGTGTGAGACCAGTAATCCAGTGTTTGTGTTTTTCTTTAGACCACTCTCCAAGCCTCTAGGATTTAACCAGGACTTGTTGAGTTGTTCAGTTGTTGTGTTAAAAAAAAAATTGTTTGTGGGAAGAAAAATGGAATAAGACTTTGCTGCCCAGATGATCAGGGACGGTAGGAGGGGGATAGACTCATACATAGAGGGGAGGAGGGTGTTTAAGAGATGTAAGTGTTACACCTGGGATTTTAAACCTTCCGGTGTTGGGTTTAAAACCACTTCAGCTGGAATGCAGTTCCAATCCCTGATGGTGCGTGGGAAAAAGGACTTTTGGCGGTAGTCTGCCCAGCAAGATGGGAGCTAAAAGATGAGTGGATGAAACTGTCTGGGGATCTTTTTTTTTTGGTGGGGGTGGGGGGGGGTTCTTTTTTTATTTTGATGATACTTTAGAGTGATGTTGACGTAATATAAAACCTGGGATCAACCTTAATCAAATCGTTAATTTCAAGCCAGGCTACTCTATTTTAGTATAAAATTTATGAATTATATCTCACTGAAACTGTCATTATTTTCAACGTCCACTGAATATTATCGAGAGCACTCATTAACTCATCCACCGATTCATTCAGAAAACCGTTTCGACTTGAAGGGAGTTCTCACTCAATCTGTTCTCAATCACAAGCGTAAAGTAAATTATCTTACTCTTAGCCTACCTTTTTCTCCATTGTGTCTTGTCTTGTCTTTCCGTAGGCGGCCACAATCACACTTATTGATTACACTGAGATTTTAGACCTGTTCCAAAGCGAATCCTGTCAAAAAAAGATTAATAAAAAACAGAAATTATTTGAGAACTTCGAACCCTCGGACATACACAACATGGGAAGTACCAAACGCATGTGGTTTGACAATTTGCGTAGAAAGACGGAAGTTGAGTTAGTAAGCAGGGAAGTAACTCTGCACACACGACGCGCCAAAATTTGCTCGTTGGCTTTCTTGAAGGTAGGAAAGTTATTGTATGTAATAAATAGTAACATCTTTGTAAGGAAACAGTTGTTGACTCAAAGCCAACTAATAAGGGCATATAATCAGATTTGTTCCTTCCTCGCATTGGATTATTCCGAAGGGAAAATTTTATTGACAGACATAAAAAGGAGACGTCCGTCAGTATTCGATTAGCCTTAGGCTTACTGATTGAATGAAGTAGTAATAATAATAATAATAATAATAATAACGGATATTTATATAGCGGGTACTCCAGCCTATGACCAGACTCACCACGCTTTACATAGTCATTACATATAAATACATGCACTCGATAAAACATCACTTTTGCTACAGTACACCAAAGACGGAACAGTAAAGGTACAGACTATTTACATTGACTATCATTTACTATGTATGTACATCAATGAATTACCACATAAATTACCAAAAAAAAAGACCGAAATAGACTATTTACAACTATGTGCACAAATGACAAAAAAGACAGAAATACGTAATACTAATAGTAGTAGTTTTATAATAAAGTTATTTTTGTACACCAGAACGGCAGTAGTAATACTAATAATAGGTCTGTAAGTGGGTTAATTTCGCTTGATTGTCTACAGGTACCAAATTATAACTATTAAACTCAATTTAGGCTTTTTTTTAAATAATATTTTTTGTGTTTTTTTTTTTAAACTCCAGAACTCCAAACAAGGTCTTTATCTTGTCGAACAATTAATTAATATGAAATATTAATGTAATGCAGGCATTATTTTCGTATATTCCGCAGAAACTGTCAAATTTTGTGTTTTCTGAGCCTGCTAGAGGGTACTGCAATTTGTTGTATAAAAACAGTGCCTTTTTTAGCTAAGTTATTCACTTTTGTATTAATTTTACTTTTTAGATGTTTTTGCGAAAAACGCATTTTATTATTGTGTGAGTATTACCAACTTTGAATAGTTAAATAAATGCCTTAATATTGACAGTTTTTAACAATTTAATTGTTTTAAATTTTCTAAAGGTCTGTAATATAAAAATAAAAACAAAAGAAAAAAAACTGAACCAAATTCCCATTTTTGTCCGTCATACCGAGTAATACTCATTATCAGAGACTGCTGCTATTATTTATTAGTGTAAAAAAATTACTTATTAGTCTTAAAAACAAGTTGGGCAATTAAAAATAAAACAAGTTATAATTTCTCATTTACTTGAACTGAAATGTAATTGTTATACACTTCTAATTATTTTTTTTTCTGAAGGAAAAGAATGGAGTTCTCAAGAGGAACAAAAATACGAACAGCAAGAGAGGAGAAACATAATGAAGATAAAGTGCCAAATGCTTACCTGGGGCACAAGATGTTACCAAGTCAATCAGAAATGGACTGTAAGTTATTTATTTGTATTACATAACTGTAACTTGTAAGTTTTATATAATATACATGTATACATAATATAAAATACTTTGGAACGACAAAATGTTATCCACTCAATTTATTTTGCCAAATTTTAGATTTTTAATAACTTCTTCAGGGCATTCCAATGTCAGTGTCCCAAAATTTTTGGTTTTTAATAACCTTCTTCAGGGCATTCCAATATATCATGATCATGTTAATGATGTTATAGTCCTACTTAAAATCTGCACCATGTCTTGGTTGTATTTCAATTTCCCACATACTTCCTCAGTATAGACTTGCATAGAGAGCTAGGAGCTTCGTGACGTCGATGCCCTCTGTTCTCAATCCCAACTAAAGTTCCTGTTTTTAGCCCCAACTACTTTCATGCCTAAATTTGATTACAAGTTTTGATGGTTATTTTGTGTACTTGTTCAAGTACTTGCCCCGTTAATATTGGCGAAACCTAGTGCTTTGTCAGTAACACTAACAGCAAATTGCAACCACCGAACAAGCAACAATAACTTCCGCTAAATAAATGACCTTAATGCTAGCTGAGTGTCAGAGACCTATGTAGCATGGCTGGGAGTAGCTAGGCATAAGGCCTTAACAGCCTCCAACACTCAGATTAGGGCCTGTGTTGCTTTCGGGCTTACTGCACCTCTAGTAAAAAGCCGACTGCTGCAAGAGGTCTATTGCCTCCAAATATATATTTATTTATTTTATTTAGTCACTTTTATATAATGCTTTTCCAGCTCAAGAGCCGCTCAAGGTGCTGACCGATATAGGATCTAACTCAAGCCGCCTGAGGCGCCCTCTTGGGAGCATAGTCTGACGCCCAGACCACTGAGCACAATCCTGAGTGGACCGGGGATGGAGAGAAGGGACCTAGTGCGTGCTGGGTGTATTTGTGTAGCCGGCACTCACCTGTCTAGGACATGAGCGTCAGGATCTTTAAAGTCCATGCGATGGAATGCGTATGTGCACAGACTAGACCTCGGTTTATACCCTTATCAGGAGCATTTAAACTATGGTTGTGTTTTACAGTGCCAGTGGAGGTGCAGCAAGAGATCGACGACTTGTGTTATTTTGTACCAGAGGTTACAAACTTTTTTCTCATCATCGACAAGATCGGTGAAGGTTGGTCTTGTCGTTCTGTTATCTTGTTCATAAATTGATGTATGCGGTTGTGAATGTGTACGTGTGCCTGTGTGTTTGATATGTACTTTGTGCACATGTTAAAAGGTGAGTTTGCATGGTTCACTTAGTGACTTACGTTATCCTGGACTCAAGTAACTTTTCTGCTCATTTCTTTCAGTCCTCAATGATTATTGTTTTTTGACAGTGTGAGGGATTACACTCAGCATGAAAAATGGAGTTGAATGTTTCTTATTATAGGGTCACACTCACATCATCAGTCATGCAACATAAACTCACACACAGTCACAAATTAAATGTTTTGTGGGTTTTTTACATGAAATTATTGTTATTATTAATTCTTAGCAAGTAAATAGAATGGGATTGTGAACTGTTTATGTCAGGGTTGATTTTGCATAGTACATGTATGAAAGTTCAAAAGTTTAATGCCTACAACAACAATTCTGAGATTCAGGGTAAAGGTTAGGGTGTTAAAGTGGAACACAGGTGTCATGAGAGTGTGTGTCGATAAATATGAATTGACATCTGTGTGTAAGAATTATCACAGTTGTCTTTCAAACCGATCCTAAAGGCTCGTCTTTCTTGCTGATTAGTCATGTGTTTCCAGAACTGGTCTGGCCTGCATCGTCACATCTGGTATATGTAGCGTAATATATGTAATTCAGCCTTTTTGTGTGTTTTTCTCTGCTCATTTCTCTTTGTTATTCATTTTCTTGTGGTTTTTTTCTTACTGGCTTGTGAATGTTTGACAATTGTGCTGCATAAGTACCTTTATTATTTTTATTATTATTGTCATTGCTGTTATTTTCTGTAGATTTCTTGATTATGTTATAAATTGTGTTTCTGTTTGCAGGTACATTTAGCTCAGTGTTTCTTGCGCGACTGAAAAATCATCCTGACGTCACAGACATGTTTGCGCTGAAGCACATCATCCCCACATCGCATCCTAACCGCATCCTCGGCGAGCTAACGTGTCTGCAGCTTATCGGGTGCGTATGTTACTCCTTCGGATGAGGGTATAAACCAAGGTCTAGTCTGTGCAGTGCATTCGTTCCACCGCACAGACTTTTAAAGGTCCTGAGGCCCCTGTCCTAGATGGGGCGAGTGTCCTTACACATCGCCATCACACCCAGCAAAGTTTAGATTCCTCCCCCAGGATTTGACCAAGGTGGTGCTTAGTTGTCTGTGGCGTCAGACAGAGCGCCTAAGGCAAGCAATTGGGCGCCTCTGGTGGCTTGAGTTTGATCTTGTGTCGGTCATCGGTTTAGTTTTCTTCTATCATGAATACCCTTCAGTAATAAGGTTGAAACTAACTCAACGTGCACAAGATTATAATGTTGAAAGTTGATAGATTGCTGTGTTTATTATTTTTATTTATTTATTTTTTATTTTTTGTATGATCGACATATAATAATCCTTTCAAAGTTCAACCCTGATGTAACTAATAATAATAATAGGCAATTTATACAGAGCTTTCCAAAATCCCAAAGCGCTTTACACAAACAAATGTAAACACAACATGCAATCAGCATTGGTCAATAACACGCAACTACATACACATCCCAATACTTAAAAACACTCACTCAGGGTGCCTAAGAAAAGGCCTCTCTAAAAAGATGCGTTTTCAAGTTGATTTTAAAAGACGCTAGTGGAGGACTATGATGGACGGACCGAGGTAGCGAGTTCCAGGTCTGAACGGAGAAGAAACTGAAGACTCAACCACCGTGGGATGTCGACAAGGGACATATCTACAGCAAAGTCCATCAATGTTGAGCGACATTTTGACAGAAGATAATCCTGTCAGTTGCAGCTTTTTGTAGTCAGCAGGGAAGTCGATCATTTATTTAGTGTGGTTTTTGTTTGTTTGTTTTGTTAATAGCTTTATTTGTTTATTTATTTCATTATTGTTAAGTTGAAGACTTTTTGTTTTTAAGTTATATAGTTATATTTGTTTGTTTATTATTTGTTGATTTTTTTTTTTTTGCACAGAGGTAAGGAGAACGTAATGGGTGTGGAATTGTGTCTGCGAAACAGAGACCACATCGTCATCGTCATGAAATATTTCCCTCATGACAAATTCCAGGTATCATCATGTTCTTTTTTAAAATCCGTAATTGTTTAATTTAAATAAGTGTTCTTATAGACCAGCTCAAGAGCTGCCCAAGCTGAGATGCTTACCTGCTGCAAATTGTGTGCACTGCTGCCACCTTCAGCCATTGAGCCACACTGAAGATTCTTGTCATTGTTCCTGTGTAGTGCATTTAGCAGTTCAGTTCAAGCTCAAGGTTGTGGATGAAGTGAAGATGAAACTCAAGATGCCAACTAGCTGTGTCCCATGCACTGTCTGACGCCATGTACAACCATGACTGACCTGTGTTCATGGGTGATTATTTGAGGTTGCCTTCTTTGCTTTTATGACAGAATGAATGACCTTGTTCTGTGTTACACAGCAAAAGAGACATTGCAGAGCTTGGATAACCGTATAAAGAGCCATTATCGAGTGAATCAATATCTCCAGCCAAGTCAAGAAATGTGTATCTCAAAAAAAAAAAAAAAAAAAAAAAAAGAATAATTTGTTTGTCACTTATACAAGTAACAACAAACACCCACACACACACACACACACACCAACACACACACCCACCTTCACACAATATGCAGACTCACAGCCAAAAGAAAAAAAAAAGTACCCATATTTATATATATATACTAAATTATTATACACAAGAGCAGCAACAACTACATTCAAAATAGAACATGCACATCTAGTAAAATACTCGTTTACATTGACAAAAACAAAGACTTCAAATTTGTGTATGAAAAAATCATATTAATACAGGGTGGAGAACTCTCCGCGAATCCGCGGATTTCCGCGGAAAGCATTTGCATTTCCGAGAAAAAAATATTGAGTTCCGAGTGTGAGAAGCTGAGGGGCTACCCTTTACTGGGCATAACGACCAAAAGCGGCCGAAGGTCTAAACAGGCAAAACGTCCAAAAGCGTCCGTATCAACCATGTGGTTATATTCTCGCGTTGTTTGAAAGATTGCGAGACTTCCGGCAATTGACTTCCGGTTTATTATGTTGTGAAAACATTCGACTGCATTTCCACAAGTTTTCTCTGTGATGCATTCGTTTTTTCGATTTTTTTTTCAAATTTTCTTGTGTGTGTGCCTAAAAGGGATGGTTTGGATTCTTCGACTGATGAAGGGGAGTTTACAGGCTTCCATTTATCAGACATTAAAGTGAGAGAAATGGACTTGGAGTCGGAGGAAGAGATCGGTACTGACATTAGACAATTAGTGTCAGTAGTGTGCATGCATACGATCTTTCAGACTGGCATGAAAGTGAAGAAGAGGGGGCTTTTTTGGACTTTTTAAAACTTTTTTTGTATACACATGGAGTAATAAAAAACAAGACATGACAAGAGAAGTATAAAAAGGTAGATAATCAAAATAGAATTTATTTCTGTTCATTTTGCATTTTATTTCATTTAAATCTATACACTAGTCACTAATACCTAAGATGTGGTGTTTTTACTTACGTACCCCTAAATATCTCTAAAATTATAAAAATTCTTGCCTGTTTACAGCTAAAAAATAGACAAACGTGTGCCCAGTAAAATTGGAAATGTGGAGTTTGTGTGTAACAGTGGTAGACCTCAAACTTTGTTAGGCCTACAAATCAAGATTCTTAACGTTTTTGAAAGACATGTGCATAAAACATTCTTTTTTTTTGTTGTTTTTTGTTTCTATTCATGTTTACTTTTTGCTTTTTGCTTTCAGGAGAGGCCCTAAATTACTTTCAAAATTGCATAAATTCATTTTCTTTCAGGGGGCGAATACCGGGGCTTGGCCCCTGGGCCCCGTCCGGATTTCAGAGATTTCTTGATTCAGTTGTTCTCCACCCTGGTAATAACATGGAGATTTGAACCTTTGCATGCCAGGTCCACGAGGCTGTGATTTTTGTCTATGCATTTCACCAGGCTCCATGTGGGAGGAATAAACAGATGTAATAGAGAGTGTAGGAACAGACATATGACAGTAGTATAATTTTATATTACCACAAAGAATGTTCAGGCCGACCTTTGGGACCTCGCATACACTCGGGCTTATGCAAGCAAACGTTTTACTGAGCTTAAATAATTAAATTTTGTCACACCAGAATGACTGAATAAGAATGTATGAAATAAAAGTAAATGAATTGTTATTTGTTTCAAGTACTGAATGAATCCAAATGAATCATCAACATCTCTGTTTTTGTCTTGCCAGGATTATTTCAACACGTTCACTGTCAGAGAAGTTCGGGACTACATGAAGAACTTGCTGGTAGCGCTGAAGCACGTTCACGAGCTGGACATCATCCACCGCGACATCAAACCCAGCAACTTTCTCCACAACACCAAGACTAAGCAGTAAGTCATTTTCAGTTGTGTCGTATGAATTTTCCTTAGCACAAACTGGAAGTATTCCAGAGATAACATTGACACGATGAAGAGAAGTCATTGTTGTTTGATAAGCAAAGCACATCTCATCATGCAGATGTTGGGCGCAGTTTGTTTGGTGGTTTAAGTGAAGGCGAGACAGCTGAAGCATGGAGTGTTGTGCAATAACTGTGCAGGCAGTGGTTCAAAGCCTGGAGAGCTGAAAACATAACATTACCCTAATGCATAGACAAACGTCCTCTACTCATTCGAATGAGAGTATAAACTGAGGTCTAGTCTAGTCTGTGCATGCCTGCATTCCATTGCACGGACTTGAAAGATTCTGATTCATAGGCAAGTGTCCTCTACTCCTTCGGATGAGAGTATACACTGAGGTCTGATCTAGTCTGTGCTTGTCTGCATTCCATTGCAAGACTTGTGATTGTGGTGCGTTAGATGGGTCAGTGCTAGCTACATAAATACGCCAAGCTAGCACCAGATCCCTTCTGCCGTCATTCCCCGGTCACCCAGTTGTCTGGGTGTCAGACTATGCGTAAGTCAATGTGTTCAGCAGCTCATGAGCTGGACAAGTGTGCTGTTTAAGAACAAATAAATAAATTTGAAAAATAAACAAACGTGCGCTATAATTATAAGAACAAATCTACTTCTTGCAGGTACACGCTTGTTGACTTTGGCTTAGCCCATGATGCTCCAGTGAAAATGCACGCTGCCAACCAAGGGAAATCACCCATTGTCCGAGAGATGAAGCCTTGGGTGGCCCCGAAAGTCAACGTAAGCTGTTTTGTAGAAATAAGGAAAAGAAGACAAATAATACTTGATCCTATATACGAGCTTTCCCCCAAATAACTAATCAGGCTCTGTACCAACATACACAGATCACGCTTGACACTCTCTCACACTTGTGCTTTGAACAGAGTTTTTCTAGGAGAAAGCGCTATATAATATCATTAGCATTATTAGTATCCTTACATACCCAACAAACACACATCTGTCGCTTCAAACATGTGGTGTCTTTCAAGGCAGGTAGATCGCCACTACAAGTGGGAAAGAAAACAAATTTTGAAATTTCTGATTGACTGCGTCCAAAGCCATTGTCGTTCACGATTATTATGTTGTTGTCTGGCAGGCAAGCAGTAATGTGTCTGTTTTCAGACATTATATTATATTAGGGCATTGTTATTTGCCTGTACAATTTCCTGTACTTGATTTGAGGTGAAGGGTCAGTTCATCAATATTGGAACTGCTAGAAGTTAAACAACAATAACGACAGAAACAGAGAAAAATAACTTTTTGTGTGCATGCTCAGTATGGTTTCCTGCCTAACCTATTCAAATCATCCTAGTCAAGTCAAGTCTACAAAATCTTCATTACCCACAATGGAACATTTATACAGCACACTACATCACATGTCAGCAAATTTAAAGAAATTTTGTTAAACAAATGTTTTTAAAAAAAGCAACAACATTAATTCACAAGACAACCTCTACTAAAACTACATTTTATGACAGTTATACAATATTTCACAAGACAGTACTTAGCAATAGACTTTCGCTGCTTGGAATTCTTTTAGCTTATAGAGGCAGCAGGCGTAGATGGGGGCTTCGAATAGCGCAGTTGTTGGAGCACTTGCTACTGTGTCGCAAGTTAAGCATCGTCCAGTGCGGTTAGCACTTGACTTGGATGGGTGACCGCAAAACGTGAAGTGACAAATAACAAAGCCCCCAGTTGACTCAACTGTGACTGAGTACCTACTCTCTTAAGGGTGGGGAAGGTAAAGCAGCAAGGGAGAGAGATGGGCATCACCCTCATTACGCTGGCCCAAGATAAGTGTGATCTCCAACATTACGCTCCCCTACAGCCACAGGCTATGGGACTACCTTTACCTTTGCCTACCTAGGCGTAGATGGCCTGTAAATCATCCTGACCCCAGTGTGGGAGGCTGTTGAGGCATGTTCCTATACCTAAAAACAGCCTATGCTTGATTGATCTCATGGCACTCAAGATCAACTGTTCGGTGGAAACTGGCCAATTCAAAATGAAGCCTGATTGTGTACATAGATTTTACAGAGTATTATTGTATGAGATTTTGTGTTTGTGCCGGTCACTTTGTGGGTGTGTATGTGCTAGATTTGAATGAACTTTGTAAATAATTGAAGATTATAGTTCGCCTGAGCTGGTTCTGTTGTACTATTATTATGTTATTATATTATTACGGTGCACATAATAAATGCGTATATTATTATTGTTTTTATTATTATTATTAAGTATTACTCATCTTAGTACAAATTTTATTGTTATTTCACAAGTCCATGTTCCCCTAGGGGGTTTGCTTTTGTGTAATCAAATTTCTTGACTCGACTTGACTTAACAAAATGCTGTTTTCTGTTTTCCAGGAAGAGAAAGCTTCATCCAGCGTTGACAAGACGCAAGCCAAGGTTTCGAACCAACCTCTTTCTGGGCCAGTGTCGCACCTGTCACCAAGAAAAGTCGGAGCACGTGGTTCTAAGGTTAGGTTGGGGGAGAAGAGGAAGGGTACTGTGTAAAGTTGGCGGTTGAAGAACTATCCAGCTAAGCTATTCCATCAATCTAAATTCCAAAAATCACCAAATTATACTAGCTGAGAGCGCTACATATAAAATAAATTTCAAATTGAGCTAGGATAAAGCAAATAGTGGGGACTGTATAGAAACATATATTTTACTTATTGACACAGGGTTCGTACAGAGTCATGGAAGTCTGGAAAAGCTATGGAAAATAGAGAAAGTGATTTCCAGGGCTGGAAAAGCCATGGAAAAAATTTATTTGTCTAGATAGGTATGGAAAAGTCATGGAAAAAAACCCACTAGGCAATCTTTCAGTTTGACAAGCATTTTTCTTCAAAAGAAAGAAAAATGAAAATACCGTTTATTTGAGATGTTCTCCCGGCGATGTTGCGATTGAAACCGAAAGTAGCAAATTATTTTTTCTTTTAGCGCGGTTATTTCCCTTGCTTATTCTTGCGGGTTAAAGACACAATAAACCTACTGTTTTCTTTCTCATCCGGCCGATGCAGAACAGAAGAAAGAAGATTGATTGATTGATTGATTGATTGTTGCTTTAGGTCCAGCGGACTCTTCCGAGCCAAATCAGGACCGGACAACCCCCAATCCGCATAAAAGATCTGCCGAAACAACCCTAGTGGGAAAATTGAATGCCCTCCACCGGCCAGTCACTTTACAATAAAGACATCCCACGCAGGGGACGGCTGAGGCTTTACCCCAACTACTCGAACCCCCGGTTACAAAAACAAAATAGAATACAAACATCATTATAAATCATCCACAAAACACATACATATAAAATGCCTATAGTGCTAAATAATACAATCATAGGAAGCCCTAGTGACCACCCGGCAGAAAGCGTCCAACACTCCCAAGCTGATCCAACAGACCTCATACACAAACAAGGAGTCTTGTCCAGGAAGAGTTTTCAAGAAAAAAGGTAGATCATTGATCTAGCGAAGAAGAAGATAGTATAGCAGAGTGATAGGACAGATCAGGAATGGGAAAGAGCAAATGAGGAAAACAGCGACAGTGGGAATTTAAAGCACTAAATTTCCAGAAAGTGGGGATACTATTTATACTGAAACCCCCGGCACTCCAACGGGGGGGGGGGGGGGGGGGGGGGGGGGGGGGGGGGGGGGGGGGGGGGAACTGTTGCCTCAGTGAATTAGTCATGCCTATAAAGGCAAGACAGGTTTTCAACTGGGGCTTTCACTTTTCCCTTTATAGGTTAGAACAATCTACAGTGGCAAGATTGCTCATGACCCCAAGGGGTAAGAAAGAAGATGTGGACAGAATCAATTTGCAGTACACAGACCTCTTATCAGAGTGTGCTTCTGCTGATAACTTTCAGTCTTTTGACAGGGATAAAGACAGATTAGACAGACTCTTCTTCTCTGCACTGGCCAAGCGAAAGGAGTTGAGTGGTCTTTGGAGTGTTGTGAGAGAAGTGCTGCTTGTTTCTCATGGCCAGGCCAGTGTGGAGAGGGGATTCTCTGTAAATAAAGAAGTAATGACTGACAACATGTCACAGAAAACCCTAACAGCACAGAGAATTATAGCAGACCATTTGGCTAAGGCAGGTGGAGCCAGTCAGGTGCCAATTACAAAAGCACTCCTCTTCAATGCAGCTAGTGCAAGATCCAGATATGAGGTTTACCTTGAAGAAGAGAAGAAAAAAAAAGAAAGTTAGTGTTAGATGAAATTGAAGAGCTGAAGTCAAAGAAGAAACGATTGGAACTGTGTGCAAAAGACCTGCTTAAATCTGCAGATAGGGCAGAGCAGAGTGTGAGCCTATCACTTCTGTCCAAGGCCAATGCTTTGCGCAGGTCAGCGACAAAAAAGAGGCAGAAGCCATTACTCTAGAGTGCCAAATTGACCAGAAGCTCAAAGAAATAAAACAGAAATTGTGAATTGTGTGTTCATTCTCAGGAAAGTTGAACTTAAACACATGACACATGAAAAAATGCAGGGCATATTTGTTTATTAAAATCATATGGACTGTCAGTATCACAGATCATAGGCTGTCTTGTATTTTGTAAGTACACGTCTCACAATTCCTTTTTTTTATGCCGGTGTTTTTATGTGATAAGTATTCTATGTAGAATTGTTCGTTTCTTGTGTGTGTAAGATGGTCTTGAAAATGTTTAGGAAGCCATGGAAAAAGTATGGAATTTTGTTTTCCCAAACTTGTGGGAACCCTGATTGACAGTTTACGTTTTTTTATGTATGTCTCATGTAACTGTGACTGCTGATGCTATTTTAGTAATTGTCAACTTGAGAGTCTTTAATGTTAATGCGTGCGAGCACCTAGAGCAGACTGCTGGTTTGGAGTTACCACTGTATACAATAATTTATTATTTTTATTTAAAAAAACGAAAACTAAAGATCATTTTACTTTATTTTATTTGTTTTTCAGACACCTACGACTTTGGTAGTTTCCTCACCCAATTTTGGCAAAGGGAAAGCAGTCAAGGGGCAGCAAGGCAGAGTAGAAACAGGGGCAAAGATGTTGGACGTGTCCAAGCGGTCTGCGTTGGTTTCTCCCCGACGACAGGCCTTGCAGGTAGTCAATCATATGGCACAATGTTGAATTTAGATTTTAGATGTAGCTAATATTGTAATTTTGCCTTCAGGAGCCAACTTTTGAAGATGGCATGCAATTTTATTTTTTTGTTTTTTTTTAAATTTGCTTTCCCAAGCTGTAGATAATTATGGCATTCTGTTGCAGGGGTGATTTTCCTTTGGTCTTAAACAGAAATCCCTGTTGACTGTTCTCTTATTTTTTATTTTTTATTTAGTTTATTTTTTAAACTTTGAAATAGTCAGAGATCAGAATGAGCCACATTGTCAGTCAGAAGCCACATCTCAAGAACTACTGAACACATTTTTACCAAGCCTTGTAGAAACATAGCTAGGTTAGCGGCCTACCTATCCCTGTTCCATCATGTTTGCTCTACCACAAAGGTCAAGGTCACTGGATTCATTTTTTTGAGAAATACGTTTTGCTCTTTTGAATCAATTTTGTTGATAATTTGACAGTAGAATATATCTTCTTTTATTTTTATGTTACTGTGGAATATTATTACATTTCTGTAATGTTGAATATTAATTATTCTTATTTAGAGATTTACCAGTTCAAAGAACTGCTCAAGGCACTGACCGAAATTATGATCTTACTCAAAGAGCCAGCTTAATGCACACCATTTTACACTATAAAGCAATCTAATCGACTACTTGCGGGGTTTTTTGGTTCTTGCTTTTTTTCTTTTTTTAAAAAAGTGATTGTGGCTAATAATTTTCTTGATTTTTGCATCTCCAGAGTACAATGCTTCACAGCGACACTGCTGGAAAGTCGAAAGAGAAGAATAGCCCTGATGTTGCGAAACCATCAACCTCCATGGATTTCAAAGATCTGCCGACCTGTGACTGCTACGGCCGACCTTCCATCTGTTCCATCTGCTACTCCAGGTAACCTTTTGGTGATTAGTTTTTATTTTAGGATTGATGATGATGATGGATGATGATGATGATGATTGATTAATTATTGTACAAGAAGACAATGCAGAGCCTATAGACAAGGAGATAACTGCCGATTCAATAGTTCTCTATACACGTATTTTTACTGAAAGAGTTTTTTAGGAGTTAAAGGCCAATATTTATTGTATTCAGCACCAATAATGATGATACTTTTGATAATAATGAAAAATAGTAACAATAAGGATATAAATGACTCCCCACAAAATAGTAACGGCCTTGGATTGTGATGATAAGGATACTTTTTATTTCTTCAGGAGCATACAGTCGGCACAGAGAGCGGGAACACCAGGGTTCAGAGCTCCGGAAGTTTTGATGAAACATCCACATCAAACCACCGGTATGCTTAGTCTATGTAATTGTACGTTTATTTAATATATATATATAGTTTGTTTTTAGGGTTAGATCTAATAAAGCCAGAAAGTTTGTGTTTAGATTTAGATCTAATGAAGGCAGAAAGTTTGCTTTTAGGGTTAGATCTAATGGGGCCAGTAAGTTTGCTTTTAGGGTTAGATCTAATGAAACCATTTTATGCTTCTATTTTTTGTTACTGCCCTCTGTACAAGAGTGCCATTATTGCAGCGAAAAGTGAGTGTAAGAAGACCAGTTTATGCATGAGCACCTAGAGCAGACTCTCACCATCTGGCCTATGTACTGTAACAAAATTAATTATAATAATTGTTTTGATTAAGTTACTCATGTATTTGTGAGTATTTATGATTAAGTTACTCATGTATTTGTGAGTATACTTCAGGTCCCATTTATCAGTGAAAAGCAAAAGCCCCTTACTGTAGTGGGAGGGTCAGTGTTAGGAAATTTAATTTGTGATTTTTGTATTGCATTGGTTTGTTTTATTTACATTATTTATTATTTTATTTTCGTTATAGGCAGACAATGGCTCATTGGTGTGAGTTGTGACAGTCAGTGGCAGCAAGTGTGTACCTTGGACCCTTTTTTTTTTCTTTTTTTTTTTTTTGCAAGACACTATATTTATTTATGTTTTTATTTGTATGTTTTTTGTATTTTTCAGCAGTGGACATATGGTCTGCAGGAGTGATTCTGCTGTCGCTGTTGTCAGGACGATACCCGTTTTTCCGCGGCAACGATGACTTGACATGCTTAAGTCAGATCATCAGCCTGCTTGGTACGCACGAGGTGCAGTCAGCTGCGGGCAGTTTTGGTGAGCGATCTTGGCAATCCCCCTTTCCAGGAATTTCCTCATATATTGGTTTATTTCTATTCACTAGCATGATGGGCAGCCAGTGAATGAATTTGATGTATGTGTGCACATAGATGCGTGGCAAAAACTGTGGTAAAGCTGTGAATACAAGGAATGAATGAGAGAATCATTTCCGACATTGGGCTAGTGAACTGCAAGTTTATATACCATTTTTTTAACAATCACATTTGGCCATTGGACTAGTGCGTTCAAATCCGCAGGTACATTTTAATTTTATTATGTTAATTTTTATTTATTAAAAAAAACGAATGTTATTTGTTTAACTCTCCAACAGGTAAGATGGTGTCTTGCAGACCAGTGCTCAAAGGCTTGGATTTGAAGATCACCTGCATGCGATTGCGGTCATCACTGGAAAGTTCAGTTGAAAAAAATTTCCTGAATCCTACTAGGCAGTGGCCCGAGATGCCAGACTCCGCCATTCATCTGCTGTCCAGACTGTTGGATCCGAACCCTGGAACTCGCATTACTGCAGAGGAGGCGCTTGAGCACCCTTTCATCAAGAACATGTAAACAGTTTTTTTTTTTTTTTTTTTTTAAATGGAACTGAAGTTTTTATTTATTTGATGACTGCTGTAGAGGTTCTTCTTTCGCATCTTTAGCATTCTACAGCATTGCTTAATCAACAATAAAAACATGCACTTTCAATTTGACAGTGTCATCTTCATCATCATTATCAAGACAGTTCCCCTAGATAGCAGTGCTAAAAACTAGAAATGTGAACTCACCTACCAGACAAGTGACTGAGGCAAAGTGACTAAGCCCGCAGCCCGTCTCGCTAGTCTGCAAACAACTTGCACAAAAAATTAACCCAACACAGGTTGTTGTTTGCTGAAACTTCAATTTATACAGAACCAGTGAAAATAGAGTGAGCAGAGAGACATGTCTGTCTCTTGAACCCTTCTTCCTTGTCAGGCCGTTGCAGAGAAATGAGGGATGTTGTGGCAGAGTATTTGCCTCTTCTGTTGCTGTTGTCAGAGAGGTGTGAAATGTTAAGCTTCGTCCATGTTTCGTGACATCCTCATTCTTCTTCTCAACAGCTTGCACCGGTCAAATGAGAGCCACAATGTATAGGTAGCCTGAAAGGATTTCAACTTATCATGTGGCAACCAAGACCAAGGCTTTAACGCACCCATCCTAGGAAATAATGTGTACTTGTATGGGACTTTTTTTGTGTTGTTTGTTTTGTGATTTTCCAATGTTGGCAGCTGATGAAACTTTCATAGTAGTTCGATGGGTGTTGCCTGAAATTTCAGGCAGGTGTTTCTTCATGTTCTTATGAATGAAGTATATGGCTTCAAAATAATTTGTACATTTTTAAATTATGTTTGTATGGACCTGCATCTGATGTGCTTGGTGTGTAAATTATTGTTGTTTTAAATTATTCATTTACTTTGGTTATTAATGTTTGAAATGAGTTTTATGTAAGAAAAAAAAGAAAGTGAAAATTGTATAAATGTGGATGTTTAATAAAATAATGTACACAACATTTGGTCTTGAATTAGCCTTTGATTTTTTTAATATTAAATTTGTTACTGAACTCACAATGTCAGGGGTGGTGTGGTTGATTGTTTCTTATGCCGAAGGTTGCGGGGACAGGTTCTATCCTACGTAGGACAAACGTTGTGACTTACATACAAGACCTTTCAGGTCACAGGGGGTTTTCTCAGGGTACTTCGGTTTCCTTCATTAATAATATTTGATGCAGTCTAACGATTAAAAAAAAAAAATTGCAAAGTAAAATTTGATTTCCTTTTTATTTTCTAATAGTGACTTTCCATTACACTACGTGTTTCAGTGATGAATGTGTGTGTTGTATATATATATATGAGTTTCTGTAACATGTGAGCATGTATGTTATGTTTTGTCAAGCAATTTCAACTGTTTCTTATGTCAACTCATGTCAGAATCTAACACTGTTATTGTGCATCTTCCGATTGCCATTCTTCCTAGCATAACTTTGGTATGATTTATTCCTCAGTCTTCCATGATGCTGACATTTGTTATTAAATAATTAGGAAACATGACAATAAAAATAATGAATTAAAAATGATAATAGATACACCGCGCAATGTGTTAATAAAATTATGAACCTTGGCGACCTTGACATATGATAAATTGCAAATATAAATAACACAAACTGCTGACGATGAAGTTTTCAATCGTATCAAAGGCAGATTAGGGATCGAGAAAAGTTTAAAGGGAATGACTGTCTAAAATGTTGCCCTCGTTAATATTTTACATAATAATAGTTTATGATTTTTTTTTAAAATGAACTTAGTCAATCGACATTAAAATACGATTTAAATTTAATCGATCCACGATAAAAGCCTAGGGTTAGGGTGCCCAGGTTTACAGTTAGTCAAAAGCATCATGCTAGGGCACCGAGATATCGTTCGTGCTCGTGACGTTATGATAAAGGATATACCCACACCCACACACACAAAATTTATAGTTAATAAACAGTACAGGCCAAAGCCAGAGGGATAGCAAATGTACATCCAAAAGAGTTAACAATTTTATCGAAGCTAATAAGACTGTACAATTTAGTGTGGCTGGGATAGATATTCTAACGCTTGGCTGCGTGCTTTTTTCCTTTTTCTCCTCCTTACCCTACGTCGCAGAGTCCTGGGTGGACATCAGCGTCCAAGTGGACTCAGCGAATGCAACGCGTCTGCCGACAAGCTCAACCACCTGCATAAACTTATCAACCGCGCCCCAGGGCAGAAGGTCACACATAAACGTCTGGTAGCCGGAAAACTGGCTAACCGGTGTGGTTATGTTACGTTGAAACGCGAATGATAGTATGGCTGAAGCGTGTACGATAGATCTAATCGTTTCGATTTGCAAAGTATTCAATAATAGAGTTTATTTACCTTTGATTTGAGTTTGCATTGTTGTTAGGAAAGGCTTTGTATAACGTTGATAATTTCCGTTAGTCGATATTGTTGTAGAATCTTCTGGATCGGCATGTTTATCATCGATCGAAGATTCGGGATAATTGTAGAAATTTGAAGGAACGATCCGGAAGGAGAAGAAATGTGTAATGACGTAAGTCAGTGATGACGATCTTTAGTTCGATTGGTGGCAGTACGTCATTTCTACCGTATTCGAAATCTTTCCGGAAAAGAGAGAGGTTATTTAATCGTGTGCCGAGATTGTTGTTGAGAGAAAAAGTTGTTGATAGTGATTTGGAAAGTTGCTGTGAAAGTTGTTGAGTTGAATTGAGAATTGTATGCAGTTGTTGATGTATGCTGAATAAAAGTGGAAAACTTCATACGTCGACTTTGTGACTTGTATGCTGTTTGGACGGGCTGTGTGAATAAACGAATCTGAGTTACACAACTATCAGGAATTCAAGCATCGGGGCTGAATCAGATACTGATAGAAAACACCAACATCAAACAGAGTGTAACATTTTTGGGGGTCAAGCCGCGATTCACGCCATAGCCAAGGGTTCAACTGCTACAACTCGAGTCAACGTTACGAGAAGCAGTCATCGAGGGTAGCCGCCAACGAGTTGCGTCGAGAGGGGCCAACATACTGGGACTACATCCGATAGGTTCGGGTTGACTGCAAGGGCGTGTAGTCGCTGAAGAGTTGCTTCGTGAGCGAACAACAAGTCGGGACTACGTGGCTGCCGCAAGACTACGTCAAGGGACAGTCTCGGAGCTACATCGCCAGTGTTACAGCGAGCGTCGAGCGGACGTCGCGTCTACTTCAGCACAGGAGCGTATACATCAACACCAGCGTGGTGCAGCGTCGCATACGACGAGGACAGCGGGGCCTGCGTCAGCGAAGGCGACTAGTGACAAGCATCAGCGCTACTGCAGAAAGCGTGCTGTTCTAGAACAGTCTAGAAAGGTACAGCACAGTCAAGAACTTTCCAGAAAAAGAAAAAAAAAGAACTCTACAGTCAAGAACTTTCTAGAAGAAGAACCTTCCAGAAAAGAACTTTCCAGAAAAGAACTTTCTAGAACAGAACTTTCCAGAAGCATCAAGATGGCTGACTTCTGGCAGAAAGGGGTTGAACTGAATCTAAAAGGCAAGCAGCTGACGGAGTACGTCAAGTCTCAGGAGAGAATACGAGAAAGAGAATTGGAAGAGAAGCGTCTAGAAAAAGAAATAGAACTAGAACAGAAGCGTCTAGAAGTAGAAGAGCAGCGTCGCCGTGAAGAAAGAGAATTTGAACTGAAGCGTCTGGAAATTGAACAGCAGCGGCAAGAAAGAGAAGATGAGCGCAGGCGTGAGGAAAGAGAAGCTGATCGTCAGTTCCAACTAGAGTTGGCGCGCATCCAGCAACAGCAGCATGCGCCACAAGTTATCAGTGACAACACGGCTCCAAAATTGCCAGCTTTCGTCGACGGGAAGGACCAGATTGACAGTTATCTGGCGAGATTCGAAAGGTTCGCTGAAAGCTCTAATTGGCAACCTCAAGACTGGGCAATTCGACTGAGTGCACTTCTGACGGGGCAAGCTCTCGAAGTTTACACCAGACTGTCGAACGATGACGCCAAAAACTACGACGTCTTGAAAGAGGCCCTGTTGCAGTGCTACAACTTTACAGAGAAGGGCTACCGTAAACGCTTCCGTGAATGCCGGCCTAAGTCAGACGAGACGCCAAAGCAGTTTGTGGAGCGCCTGTCGTCATATCTACACAAGTGGGTGGAGTTATCAGGCGAAACGAAGTCTTACGACAGTCTCCATGACCTGATTGTGAAAGAACAATTTCTCAATGCCTGTCACAAGGACCTAGCGACCCACTTAGAAGAACAAAAGCTGCAGACGCTTAAAGATGTGACTGAGGCTGCTGAAAGATATCTTATCGCTCATGGGAAAACGTTGGGGCCACCCAGCGCGACGAAACATTTTCAGAAGACTGCAAACCATGGGAACCAGATCCAAGGAAGCCAGACGAGCCAGAGACAGACAGACTCCACGCCTCCTCCCAGGGAAGGGCATTCAAGGGGCTGTTTCACCTGCAACGCTACAGACCACAGAGCTTCTAACTGTCCTCAAAACAAAAGTAGCGGACAGCGGAGCAGTACGGACAACGCAGCGGCGGGCAACCGGCAGAGGCGGTTCTCCAATCAACGGCAAACCAGTAGATCTGACCATCAAGTGTGCGGCGGGAGCGTCATTCTTCCGAGTGAAACCGAGCGCGCAGCTACTCCCGCGGACGTGCAAGAGTGCATAACCGATGGCCAACTTCTCCTTGCCAACGGAAAATCCATCCCCGTCGTCGCCAGCGCAGCTGTGACCGTCCAGAACATGCCAGTTTCGAAGGGACGCGTCGGAAATCATGAAGTGACTGTTTTAAGAGACTCTGGCTGCAGTGGGGTCATCGTCAGAGAAGACCTAATCGCTAAAGAACAGTTCACTGGCGATTCAAAATGGACACTTATGGCCGACAGCAAATGTGTGAAAGCGCCAGTTGCGAAGATTCATGTCAACACCCCTTTCTACATAGGCGAAGTCGAAGCGGTTTGCCTGAAGAAGCCGCTGTATGATTTGATGATCGGGAATATCGACGGCGCGAGACGACCCGACGACCCCGATCCAGAGTGGAGTCCTGCCTCAATCCAACGCGTCGAAGTTGTGGAGGAGGATCCATTGCCGTTTCCCGATGGAGACCTTACAGAGCTGCTACGGGACAATGTGGTTACTTCGGCTCAGCCCTGCCGACCAGAGATCGTCGGTGCCGTTACAACCAGGGCCCAGGCCAAGAGAGACAAGACGTCTACGCCACTGAAGGTCGCCGACAACTCTAAAGCTGCCATCGTGGACAGAGATAAGCTTATCCAGCTCCAGGGAGCTGATAGCACTTTAAACAAGTACAGGAACCGCCAAGACCACGTGACCAAGGGCAGTGGCACGGTCTATTTTGAGGTGAAGGCCAAGATCCTGTACAGAATCTTCCAGCACCCGAGGGTCAACGGAGGTAAACCACTACGTCAAGTACTGGTACCATTACCCTTAAGGCGCCAGGTGATGGAAGTAGCGCATGACTCAATTATGGGAGGTCACCTAGGCATCAAGAAGACGTCGGACAGAATCCAGGCGGTGTTCTACTGGCCAGGACTTCATGCGGACGTCAGCCGTTTCTGCCGATCATGTGACATTTGCCAGAAGACCATACCTCGAGGAAGGGTCCCGAAAGTGCCTATGCAGAGGATGCCTCTGATCGACCGACCTTTCAAGAGGGTGGCCTTAGACTTAATCGGCGAAATAAGACCTCCGAGTGAAGAAGGTCATCGATGGGTACTGACTTTAGTGGACTATGCGACTCGGTACCCAGAAGCAGTGCCACTGAAGAAGATTGACACTGAAACTGTAGCAGAGGCACTGGTGGACATGTTCAGTAGACTTGGAGTGCCTGAAGAGATCCTGACAGACCTCGGGACGCAGTTCGTCTCCGACTGCATGAAGGAGGTGAACAGACTGCTGAGCATCCGGCATTTGACTACGACACCCTACCATCCGATGTGCAACGGGCTTGTCGAAAAGTTCAATGCTACGTTGAAGTCCACCTTGAAGAAACTGTGCAGCGAGCAGCCCAGACAATGGCATCGCTACATCAACGCCCTACTTTTCGCCTACAGAGAAGTACCGCAGGAGTCCACCGGCTTTTCTCCGTTCGAGCTGCTGTACGGAAGAACCATCCGAGGGCCGATGCACATCCTAAAAGAACTGTGGACGAAAGAAGTGGACACCCCAGAGGTGAAGAACAGTTACCAGTACGTGTTTGAGCTACGGGAGAAGCTGGAGCAGACTCTCGAGATAGCCAGAGAAAACCTGAAGAAGTCCCAAGACTGTGGAAAGCACTACTACGATCGTAGGGCTGTGAACAGGAAGTTCAAACCTGGCAACAAAGTGCTGGTGCTACTACCTACCGATCACAATAAGTTGCTGATGCAGTGGAAAGGCCCGTACGAAGTGGAGACCGTGGTGGGAATCAACGACTACAAGGTGAAGGTCGGTCAGCATTCCAAGATATACCACGCCAACCTCCTTAAGCTGTACGTGGAAAGGCCATCAGAGACTGTGCACGCAGCCACAGCAGCTGTGACCGACAACAGCTTTGACAGCGAAGAACTGTTGGAACTGGGAGACTTCCACAGCAAAGAAGGCATCGATGATGTTAAGCTACGACCGAGCTTGACGGAAGGTCAAAAGATGGAGCTCAAGGACCTTATGGGCGAGTTTCCCCACAACTTCAGCGATGTCCCTGGCTCTACGACTTTGGTCGAACATGAAGTCCACACCCAGACCTGGAAGGAGCATCTGCAGACCATGAGGGAGCTGTTCCACCGTCCCGCAGAAGCCAACCTGACCGTGAGACCCAGCGAATGCATTCTGAAAGCTGACAACGTCGACTGCGTCGGACATCCGATGGAAGAAGGAGACAACGGAGGACGCACTGATTCCGGGGAAGCCCACGTGATCATCGTCTTTGACCCTGGGCCGATGACGACCGCAACTGACGAGGGCGTCATTTCCTTGCGAATGAAAGAACATTGACAATATCCAGAAAGACTTATAGATGAGAAACATTAACTCTGTGTGAACGAACTGTGAACATTGACAATATCCAGACAGATTTGAAGATGAAAACCACTGACTCTGTGTGAATGAACTGAGAACATTGACAGTGTTCGGACAGACTGAAGTAAGTTTTAACTCTGTACTTTGTTTGTGCATTACGTTTCAACGTTGTTGAAAGAAATTAGGTAAATTTCTTCTTGAGTGGGGGGTTATGTTACGTTGAAACGCGAATGATAGTATGGCTGAAGCGTGTACGATAGATCTAATCGTTTCGATTTGCAAAGTATTCAATAATAGAGTTTATTTACCTTTGATTTGAGTTTGCATTGTTGTTAGGAAAGGCTTTGTATAACGTTGATAATTTCCGTTAGTCGATATTGTTGTAGAATCTTCTGGATCGGCATGTTTATCATCGATCGAAGATTCGGGATAATTGTAGAAATTTGAAGGAACGATCCGGAAGGAGAAGAAATGTGTAATGACGTAAGTCAGTGATGACGATCTTTAGTTCGATTGGTGGCAGTACGTCATTTCTACCGTATTCGAAATCTTTCCGGAAAAGAGAGAGGTTATTTAATCGTGTGCCGAGATTGTTGTTGAGAGAAAAAGTTGTTGATAGTGATTTGGAAAGTTGCTGTGAAAGTTGTTGAGTTGAATTGAGAATTGTATGCAGTTGTTGATGTATGCTGAATAAAAGTGGAAAACTTCATACGTCGACTTTGTGACTTGTATGCTGTTTGGACGGGCTGTGTGAATAAACGAATCTGAGTTACACAACTATCAGGAATTCAAGCATCGGGGCTGAATCAGATACTGATAGAAAACACCAACATCAAACAGAGTGTAACAGGTACTGTTATCAAAATTATCAGGCAAGGTGGCCTGGGGGGAGCAATTCTTGGTCGCCCGACCCCTGGGATCTCGTGAGGGGGGGGGGGGGGGGGCTCATCGGTCCCCTGATGGCCGAGTTTTGATTGTGCACAGGGTCCAGGACACTGGCATTAACACGCTCCTGCATAGTTGCAGACGGGGTTCTAGCTGCTAAATCGCGAACTGCGTCAATGAGATCTGTAACGGTTTGAGTTAGTTTTTCGACCATATCTTCTAATTTTTTAATGGTCACACGTGGATCGCGTTTTGGGTAGGTCGATTCTTCCAAGCGGGCCGCCGGCGGCCGGAGTTCCGCGACAGGGGTCTAAGTCGCCACTGGCCGCGCATCGGCTCTAGCCTCGTCGCCAGGCGAGGAGGTGAGCCATCCGAACCACCGCTGGTCATGGGTAGGGAAACTGGAGTCGCCGTAGAAGTTACGGGGACACCCGTTATTCCGCCCGGTATTCGACCCGAATTGGGTGCAAATTGTTTTTTTTAGCCAAGCATAAGGCTTGGGCCCCTGGCATATATGTGGCCACTTTCAGTTGGTTCGCCAACAGGCGCTCCTGTAAGGCGGGACAGTTGGGGTTAGCAGCCGAGTAGCTGCCTTTACAGTTACTGCAAGAACGTTTTGCAGATTTGCACTGGGCCCCGGTGTGACCAGTAGTGCCGCAGTAGGAGCATCTCTGTTTGGACTTACAGTGTTTTCTAGTGTGTCCATATTTCTGGCCCTGGTAGCATCGAATTGCTGTAGCTACATACGGAGTGACCGCAAACTCTCTGCAGTTCAAAAGGAGGGCAGGCGGCAACGCCGCAGCTTCGATTGTCACCCGAACCGATGTGGACGGCTGTCCGTCAGACCGAAAAAGTTGCCGGAAGCATCGGATGATACATGGCCGGACCAAGCCGTCAGAGTCAACAGCACCGTCACATGTCCGTAACCGAGGAGGGGATGTCCAGGACAAAACCCTCCATCATGGGGACAGGTATAGAGCACGCAATAGAAACTTGGCCTATTTGTGAGAGCTCGACCAGTTTTTGCTGTTGAGCTTTGGATTTGCATCCAATCAGAAATCCCTTGCCGAGAGACCTCACTCGGTCGACAGGACCTATCGAAACTCGCAGTAAGTCCGCCAGTTTCCACTCTAGTGCCTTCAGAGACAATGAAGTTGTTTCTCCTAACTGTTTAATGACAACTGGAAACTGGCATAACCCGTAGTTAGGCACTGAGGGCTTTCTCGGCAGCCCTCGGGGTTTGTTCGTCCGTCTGCCGGTGGCAGTGGACCAGTTTTTGTCATGATCCGCGGTTGGATCAGCCGAAATGGGAGGAGGAGAGGGCACCGGGGGCTCAACACCCGGAGTGGAGCATTTGACGTCCGTGTCCCCGGCATCAGAGCCGAGGCTTGGAGAGAGACCGTCTGCCTAGGAAATAACATCGTCCTTTGCCCTAGCGGTCGAGGAGGAATCCGAAAGGGTCCCATAGGCTCTCTTGCGGCCAGAAGAAGTCAGCCCAGACTCGACACAGGCAACCAGGTTGCTCCATGCAGGAGTGTTAACCGTGCGACATTCCGAGTCGCTCGATCGATCGTGCCGGCGTCCCTCCAACCTTGTCTATTTTATTTCTGACTACTGGGGAGTCTTTTCGGCTCTTGTCAGCCACCCGATGGCGTTTATGGGACGAGCGAGAGTTAGACTCTGCTTTATCATCGCCTTTGCCATCATAGAGAAAAGGCCTCGCTGAGGGCAATCTCAAGTCAGTCAGAATACACTAGCCAACCAGCCAACAAAACAAAACCAAAAATAAAAAAATAAAATAAAATAAAATAAAAATCCCTTTAAAAAAATAAAATTAACATTAAAAAAAATAATGATGATTAAAGGTTGGGGGGGGGGGGGGGGGGGGGGGGGGAGGAGCCTATCTACAGAACCACACGCCGACGTATTTTAAAAGTCCAAATCAAACCTAAAATAGACTTAAAACTGGAAAGATAAAAGTTACCAAATCGTAAAAGCTCGGCGTGTCGCCAAAGCAGTACCAGCCGACAAGCAGACGGGATTGTCTCTGGAGTACGTCAGGCAAAACGGGGTTAGTTGCCACCAAGCGAGGAGGCCTGAGAATCGATGACGGTCTACAATGGCGGGCAATGACAACGGGCAAAGCTTATGCCGACAGCCAGTGCAGCCAGGAGTGAAGCGACACTTCGTCTCTCAGGAGACGAGCAAAAGGGAACCTTCTATGTCGAGATCAGATCGCAGAATGATTCGATTCCATGATGATCATGATTCCCCTTGACTGTCCTCGCATTCAGCTGATGAAATCCAACACAAAGTCTCAACATTCCGTCCTTTTTCTTGAACAGTACAACGTTGGGCGACCAAGGGGACTGGGAGGGTCGGATTACATCACTGCCAAACAGCTGTTTCAGGTGGTTCTTCACGTCGTTGTACATGCCGGGTGGAATGAAGCAATGGCATTCCTTGAATGGAATGTCGTTGGTGAGGTGAATTAAGGTGTTAGGGAAGGGAAGAGTTGATTATTAAGGATAATAAATATAACAGTTACATTCCACCATTCCTTTCTTCTCTTTACATTATTAAGAGGGTGCTCTAAAAAGGCACTTTTAATGATAAAATATTATAAATGATGATAGGTTGGTGCAGAGTTGTCTTTTCCTCCATCTTTTTCGACATGCTCTTGCGATATATTCCCTTTCTAACGTTTGAACCCATCAATAATATATCCATATAGACTACAAGTTATAGTTAAGCAGTTATAAAATAAAAGATAAGACCGTTTACTCCTTTCGATGGGAGTATAAACCGAGGTCTGACATGACGCTCACGGCCTAAACGTGTCAGTTACCTAGACACCCTACAAAGCACTAGGTCCTTTCCATTCCCCCCTCCTTGTCCCCTCCCCATCCATCCCTGGTCTCCAAGGATTGTGCTCAGGTCTGATGACGACGTTAGACGATGCGCCTGAGGCTTCAAGTGGGCGCCTTGAGTTAGTTCTTGTATCGGGCAGCGCCTTGATCAGCTCTTGACCTGGATAAAGCTCTGTATCAGTACGATTACATAATTTTATTTATTTATTTTTAAATTAACATCTATTCACATGTGTGATATTAGTTAGGTATTCATAGCTTACAGGGTCCAGCGGACTGCAAAGAGCCGAATCAGAACCACAACTTGGTTGAAAGGGGACTCGTTCGTTCGTTCGTTCGTTCAGGTAGATTAACGTCCCCGGACACAGCAGCGTATAGGGGACTTGGATATAAGAAGTCCACTTGAGATAAGAGGTCGATATGGCAGAAGAAAGTCAAATGAAGAGGAGCGCGAGGCGCAACTACGACGTCCAGAAGGAAAATAATGTTGAATCATAAGGAAACGGCGACAAGGACTGGGTAGGATAAGGGTGCCACACGGGCTGCCAAGGGTGAGCCAGAGGATATAGGAAGGGTCAGGGAGGGCAGCAGGTAATGGGTAAGCGAGTATTTAGCATATATCAAAAAGGGAGGATTTTTATATGAGGACAGACCAGGTCTGTCAAGCTATGGAATTAACAGAATCGGGTCTGCAAATATAAAAAAGGAATCAATCAAACTATAATTTGTAAGAGAAAAACGGGAGATAAAATACCTAAGAGCTAATCGTAAAAATTTTATTGTTAAAATCATATGTACAAAGTTACAGTCAAAAGGCCTCAACCGACAAAGGTGAGAAGAATTAAGAAATTTTAAAATTGTAAAGTGCAAAGAGGACTCACTCCAGATCCGTATAAAATATCTGCTGAAACAATCGTAGTGGTAACACTGAAGGCGCTCCACCAGCCTGTCACTTTACAATAAAGGCCTCCCACGCAGGGGACGCTGAGGCTATACTCTTTTTTTTTTAACCCCCGTTTACAAAAACAAAATTTTATATAAACATCATTATAAAATATCAACAAAACACATACATATAAAATGCCTACATTGCTATATAATAATAGCATAGGAAGCCCTAGTGACCCTTTGGCAGAAAGCGTCCAATATTCCCAAACTGACCCAACAGACCTCATACACAAATGAGGAGTTTTCAAGAAAAAAGGTAGGTGACTGATCTAGCGAAGAAGATAGTATAGTAGATAGATAGAACAGTGTAGGAATAAGAATGAACAAAGGACAAAGACAGCGACAGTGGGAATTTAAAGCACTAAATTTCCAGAGTACTATGTATACAGAAACCCCCGGCATGGGGTTAGGGTAGGGTGGGGTGTATGTGTGCTGTTAGACAACTATAATTATTACATTATAAACAAATTGATCCAGTCTGTCGATGGTGGGTGCAGACCTTTAACCTTTAATGTTCATTTCATAAACAAATTAATCTAAAATTAAGATAAATATAATTAAAACAATAATTAAAATTAACGAAAGTATTTTACATAAATAAACATATAATAGTCTAGTTTCACTGTATCTATGTAAGCGATTTACTATTAACCCTCGTTTATCGCGATAGATAGGTTCCGAGACCGGTCGTGATAGCTGAAAATCCGCGAAGTAAGGACACCATATTTACAGTATTTATTTAACGTGTATTCGGACTTTTGAAACCCTCTCTTTACGTACTGTTAACAAACCACCCTTTACAGTGATGTACAGATATCTACAGTATGTACATACAGTACACAGGCACACATGTTAAGCAATAAAACAGTAGATGTATATACTTTTTTTTTTAAAGATTGTTGCGGTACTGTACAATTGTACGATATATTTTCTCATTATAATATAATTTTAAAAATCAACGAAGTCGTGAATCCGCGAATGTCGAACCGCGAAGTAGCGAGGGTTCTCTGTATATATAAGCGAATTTGTCATTATCCGATGTTGACTATCTTTTTTATAGGTTGTGATGAAATAGAAACGGCTTGAGAAATGTAGATAAAACCTGGTCTTAGCAGGCAAATCTCTCAATCGGGAGATGTTGATAGGTAAAGGTCAGCAGAACGGGCGTACAATAATATTCTAGGCTGCTATTACGTCATTTTCAAAATCATGACGATTTTATTTTTCACCTGTCTTTTAGCGTTTGTAGTATGTTTGTCAGTCTGTCTGTCTCTCTGTATCTCTCTCTCTCTCTCTGTCTCTCTGTGTCTCTCTCGTGATCTCTCGTGATCTCTCTCTCCCACCCATTCTTTTTTGTCTCTCTCTCTCTCTCTCTCTCTCTCTCTCTCTCTCTCTCTCTCTCTCTCTCTCTCTCTCTCTCTCTCTCTCTCTCTCTCTCTCTCTCTCTCTCTCTCTCTCTCTCTCTCTCTCTCTCTCTCGCTCTCTCGCTCTCTGTTACACTCAGTTCGATGTTGGTGTTTTCTATCAGTATCTGATTCAGCCCCGATGCTTGAATTCCTGATAGTTGTGTAACTCAGATTCGTTTATTCACACAGCCCGTCCAAACAGCATACAAGTCACAAAGTCGACGTATGAAGTTTTCCACTTTTATTCAGCACACACCAACAACTGCATACAATTCTCAATTCAACTCAACAACTTTCACAGCAACTTTCCAAATCACTAGCAACAACTTCACTATCTCAACAGCGACTCGGCTCACGATTAAATAACCTCTCTCTTTTCTGGAACGATTTGGTACGTGGTAGAAATGACGCACTGCCACCAATCGAACTAAAGATCGTCATCACTGACTTACGTCATTCACATTTTCTCTACTTCCGGGAACATTCACGACCTTCGATGTCCATCCGGAAATTTCTATCAAGAGTAAACACGCAGATCCAGAAGATTCTCAAATAATATCGACTAACGCAAATTATCAACGTTATACAAAGCCTCTCCTGATAACATTGCAAACTCAAATCAAAGGTAAATAAACACCATTATTGAATACTTTGCAAAACGAAACGATTAGATCTATCGTGCGCGCTTCCGACATACTTTCGTTCACGTTTCAACGTAACATAACCCCCCACTCAAGAAGAAATTTACCCAATTTCTTTCAACAACGTTGAAACGTAATGCACAAACAAAATCCTCAATTGAAACTAATTTAAGACTTTCTGAATACTGTGATTGCGCTCAGCTTATCTACACAGAGTCAATGGTTTTCATCTTCAAGTCTATCTGGATATTGTCAATGTTCACAGTTCATCCACACAGTCAATGTTCTTTACTCACACACTCTGCTGAGGAAGTCCGCACCAACATTGTCCGATCCTTTGATGGATTCTACTCGCATGTTAAAGTTCTGCAAGTACATAGCCCATCTCATGATCCGACTGTTCACAAACTTGGCAGAGTTCAAGTAAGTTAGCGGCTTGTGATCAGTCTGTAGCACGAACTTCACTCCTTGAAGGTACAGTTCGAACTTCCGGATTCCCCATATGATGGCAAGGCACTCTTTCTCCATGGTCGAGTAATTTTTCTCAGCCCTGGACAGCTTCTTGCTGGCGTAACTGACCGGAAATAGTTTCCCTTCGTGTTCTTGCATCAGTATGGCGCCGATGCCTTCGTCCGCTGCGTCTGTTCTTAAGACGAATTCTTTGGAAGTGTCAGGCAGTCGTAGCACCGGATCCTTCGAAAGGAGGTCGCGCACAGTCTGGTATGCCCTCTCCTGAGACGGTCCCCACTGCACTTGGTTTGGACAGCCTTTCCGCACCAGGTCCGACAAGGGTGCTGTGATGGCGGAGTAGTTTGGTACAAACTCCCTGTAGTATCCAGCCAACCCCAGGAAAGATCGCACCTGCTTCTTGGTTTGGGGACGTGGAGCGTTCAGAATCTTGGTGACGTTTTCTAGTAGAAGCCCCTTTTGTCCTTCTTTCAGCGAATGGCCGATAAAGTCTACGTTGTCAGTCCCCAGAATGCACTTACTGGGTCTCACGGTCAGGTTGGCTTCTGTGAGACGGTGAAACAGCTCCCTCAAGGTCTGCAGATGCTCTTTCCAGGTTCGAGTGTGGACTAGCAGGTCGTCCCAGTAACACACGACATTGTCCATCCCTTTGAGCATCTTCTTCATCCCTCTCTTCAGGGTAGCTCCGCTGTTGACCATGCCAAAGGGCATCCTTAGGCACTCGTACGTCCCATCAGGGGTTATAAAAGCAGTCTTTGGTATGTCCTGTTGACGCACGGGGACTTGCCAATAACCTTTGCTGAGGTCAATCTTTGAGAAGATTCTACTCCCCGATAATTGGCGGAAGAGGTCTGCTGCGGTAGGCATCGGCTCAGGGTCGAAGACGGTGATCTTATTAACTTTCCTGTAGTCGATGCATACTCGGTTGCTCCCGTCCTTCTTCTTCACGACCACGACAGGGGGACGCGTAGGGGGAACTGGACTCCTTGATGATGCCCATCTTCAGCATCTCATCGATGTCTTTCTTCAAGGATTCACGGGCCTTGAAAGGGATCGGGAAGGGCTTGGATCGAACAGGGATATTCGAAGTGAGGTGGACTTCGTGTTCGACCAAAGTTGTAGAGCCAGGGACATCGCTGAAGTTGTGGGGAAACTCGCCCATAAGGTCCTTGAGCTCCAACTTTTGACCTTCCGTCAAGCTCGGTCCTAGCTTAACATCATCGATGCCTTCTTTGCTGTGGAAGTCTCCCAGTTCCAACAGTTCTTCGCTGTCAAAGCTGTCGTCGGTCACAGCTTCTGTGGCTGCGTGCACAGTCTGTGATGGCCTTTCCACGTACAGCTTAAGGAGGTTGGCGTGGTATATCTTGGAATGCTGGCCGACCTTCACCTTGTAGTCGTTGATTCCCACCACGGTCTCCACTTCGTACGGGCCTTTCCACTGCATCAGCAACTTATTGTGATCAGTAGGTAGCAGCACCAGCACTTTGTTGCCAGGTTTGAACTTCCTGTTCACAGCCCTACGGTCATAGTAGTGCTTTCCACAGTCCTGGGACTTCTTCAGGTTTTCTCTGGCTATCTCGAGAGTCTGCTCCAGCTTCTCCCGTAGCTCAAACACGTACTGGTAGCTGTTCTTCACCTCTGGGGTGTCTACTTCTTTCGTCCACAGTTCTTTTAGGATGTGCATCGGCCCTCGGATGGTTCTTCCGTACAGCAGCTCGAACGGAGAAAAGCCGGTGGACTCCTGCGGTACTTCTCTGTAGGCGAAAAGTAAGGCGTTGATATAGCGATGCCATTGTCTGGGCTGCTCGCTGCACAGTTTCTTCAGGGTGGACTTCAGCGTAGCATTGAACTTCTCGACAAGCCCGTTGCACATAGGATGGTAGGGTGTCGTAGTCAAATGCCGGATGCTCAGCAGTCTGTTGACCTCCTTCATGCAGTCAGAGACGAACTGCGTCCCGAGGTCTGTCAGAATTTCTTCAGGCACTCCAAGCCTACTGAACATGTCCACCAGTGCCTCTGCTACAGTTTCAGTGTCAATCTTCTTCAGTGGCACTGCTTCTGGGTACCGAGTCGCATAGTCCACTAAAGTCAGTACCCACCGATGACCTTCTTCACTCGGAGGTCTTATTTCGCCGATTAAGTCTAAGGCCACCCTCTTGAAAGGTCGGTCGATCAGAGGCATCCTCTGCATAGGCACTTTCGGGACCCTTCCTCGAGGTATGGTCTTCTGGCAAATGTCACACGATCGGCAGAAACGGCTGACGTCCGCATGAAGCCCTGGCCAGTAGAACACCGCCTGGATTCTGTCTGATGTCTTTCTGATGCCTAGGTGACCTCCCATGATAGAGTCATGAGCTACTTCCATCACTTGGCGCCTTAGGGGTAACGGTACCAATACTTGACGTAGTGGTTTCCCTCCATTGACCCTCGGGTGCTGGAAGATTCGGTACAAGATCTTGGCCTTCACCTCAAAGTAGACCGTACCACTGCCTTGGTCACGTGGTCTTGGCGGTTCCTGTACTTGTTTAAAGTGCTATCAGCTTCCTGGAGCTGGATCAGCTTATCTCTGTCCACGATGGCAGCTTTAGAGTTGTCGGCGACCTTCAGTGGCGTAGACGTCTTGTCTCTCTTGGCCTGGGCCCTGGTAGTAACGGCACCGACGATCTCTGGTCGGCAGGGCTGAGCCGGAGTAACCACATTGTCCCGTAGCAGCTCTGTAAGGTCTCCATCGGGAAACGGCAATGGATCCTCCTCCGCAACTTCGACGTGTTGAGTTGAGGCAGGACTCCACTCTGGATCGGGGTCGTCGGGTCGCCTCGCGCCGTCGATATTCCCGATCATCAAATCGTATAGCGGCTTCTTCAGGCAAACCGCTTCGACTTCGCCTACGTAGAAAGGGGTGTTGACATGAATCTTCGCAACTGGCGCTCTCACACATTTGCTGTCGGCCATAAGTGTCCATTTTGAATCGCCAGTGAACTGTTCTTTAGCGATTAGGTCTTCTCTGACGATGACCCCACTGCAGCCAGAGTCTCTTAAAACAGTCACTTCATGATTTCCGACGCGTCCCTTGGAAACAGGCATGTTCTGTACGGTCACCGCTGCGCTGGCGACGACGGGGATGGATTTTCCGTTGGCAAGGAGAAGTTGGCCATCGGTCATGCACTCTTGCACGTCCGCAGGAGTAGCTGTGCGCTTGGTCTCACTCGGAAGAATGACGCTCCCGCCGCACACTTGATGGTCAGATCTACTGGTTTGCCGTTGATTGGAGAACCGCCTCTGCCGGTTGCCCGCCGCTGAATTGTCCGTACTGCTCCGCTGTCCGCTACTTTTGTTTTGAGGGCAGTTAGCTGCTCTGTGGTCTGTAGCGTTGCAAGTGAAACAGCCTCTTGAATGCCCTTCCCTGGGGGGAGGCGTGGAATCCGTGTGTCTCTGGCTCGTCTGACTCCCCTGGATCTGGTTCCCATGGCTTCCAGTCTTCTGAAAATGTTTCGTCGCGCTGGGTGGCCCCAGGGTCTTCCCATGAGCGATGAGATATCTTTCAGCAGCCTCAGTCACATCTTTAAGCGTCTGCAGCTTTTGTTCTTCTAAGTGGGTCGCTAGGTCCTTGTGACAGGCATTGAGAAATTGTTCTTTCACAATCAGGTCATGGAGACTGTCGTAAGACTTCATTTCGCCTGATAACTCCACCCACTTGTGTAGATATGACGACAGGCGCTCCACAAACTGCTTTGGCGTCTCGTCTGACTTAGGCCGGCATTCACGGAAGCGTTTACGGTAGCCCTTCTCTGTAAAGTTGTAGCACTGCAACAGGGCCTCTTTCAAGACGTTTCGTAGTTTTTGGCGTCATCGTTCGACAGTCTGGTGTAAACTTCGAGAGCTTGCCCCGTCAGAAGTGCACTCAGTCGAATCGCCCAGTCTCGAGGTTGCCAATTGGAGCTTTCGGCGAACCTTTCGAATCTCGCCAGATAGCTGTCGATCTGGTCCTTCCCGTCGACGAAAGCTGGCAATTTTGGAGCCGTGTTGTCACTGATAACTTGTGGCGCATGCTGCTGTTGCTGGATGCGCGCCAACTCTAGTTGGAACTGACGATCAGCTTCTCTTTCCTCACGCCTGCGCTCATCTTCTCTTTCTTGCCGCTGCTGTTCAATTTCCAGACGCTTCAGTTCAAATTCTCTTTCTCTTTCTTCGCGCCATATTCTCTCTTGAGACTTGACGTACTCCGTCAGCTGTTTGCCTTTTAGATTTAGTTCAACCCCTTTCTGCCAGAAGTCAGCCATCTTGATGCTTCTGGAAAGTTCTATTCTGGAAAGTTCTTTTCTAGAAAGTTCTTGACTGGAGAGTTCTTTTTTTCTGGAAAGTTCTTGACTGTGCTGTACCTTTCTAGACTGTTCTAGAACAGCACGCTTTCTGCAGTAGCGCTGATGCTTATCACTAGTCGCCTTCGCTGACGTAGGCCCCGCTGTCCTCGTCGTATGCGACGCTGCACCACGCTGGTGTTGATGTATACGCTCCTGTGCTGAAGTAGACGCGACGTCCGCTCGCCGCTCTCTGTAACACTGGCGATGTAGCTCCGAGACTGTCCCTCGACGTAGTCCTGCGGCAGCCACGTAGTCCCGCTCTGTTGTTCGCTCACGAAGCAACTCTTCGGCGACTACACGCCCTTGCAGTCAACCCGAATCTATCGGATGTAGTCCCAGTATGTTGGCCCCTCTCGACGCAACTTGTTGGCGGCTACCCTCGATGACTGCCTCTCGTAACGTTGACTCGCTTGTTGTAGCAGTTGAACCCTTGGCTATGGCGTGAATCCCGGCTTGGCCCCCAAAATGTTACACTCAGTTCGATGTTGGTGTTTTCTATCAGTATCTGATTCAGCCCCGATGCTTGAATTCCTGATAGTTGTGTAACTCAGATTCGTTTATTCACACAGCCCGTCCAAACAGCATACAAGTCACAAAGTCGACGTATGAAGTTTTCCACTTTTATTCAGCACACACCAACAACTGCATACAATTCTCAATTCAACTCAACAACTTTCACAGCAACTTTCCAAATCACTAGCAACAACTTCACTATCTCAACAGCGACTCGGCTCACGATTAAATAACCTCTCTCTTTTCTGGAACGATTTGGTACGTGGTAGAAATGACGCACTGCCACCAATCGAACTAAAGATCGTCATCACTGACTTACGTCATTCACATTTTCTCTACTTCCGGGAACATTCACGACCTTCGATGTCCATCCGGAAATTTCTATCAAGAGTAAACACGCAGATCCAGAAGATTCTCAAATAATATCGACTAACGCAAATTATCAACGTTATACAAAGCCTCTCCTGATAACAATGCAAACTCAAATCAAAGGTAAATAAACACCATTATTGAATACTTTGCAAAACGAAACGATTAGATCTATCGTGCGCGCTTCCGACATACTTTCGTTCACGTTTCAACGTAACACTCTCGCTCTTTCTCCCTCTTCCCTACTTTCTCTGTTTATCTCTCACTCATCTCCACTTCACACATTGGCTACAAAAATTAGAGAGAAAGAGAGAGAGAGAGAGAGAGAGAGAGAGAGAGAGAGAGAGAGAGAGAGAGAGAGAGAGAGAGAGAGAGAGAGAGAGAGAGAGAGAGAGAGAGAGAGAGACTGAGATGCGGAGGTGAAAGAAAGAGAGAGGGTTATAGTTACATTCATGGAAAAAATAATCTTCTTAGAACCAGGACAAGTTTTCGTCGGGGCACCGGACAGAAAGTCCATTTGGGGATAGTTTATTCTACGATCTCAGAGAGAGAGAGAGAGAGAGAGAGAGAGAGAGAGAGAGAGAGAGAGAGAGAGAGAGAGAGAGAGAGAGAGAGAGAGAGAGAGAGAGAGAGAATGTAGGCTTACCGTTCATCTCACTGAGCTCAAAATGTATCCTTATCAGACACATCCATGTAGCCTACATTATAACAAAATTGTTCTCCGGTCCCACGTTAGTGTGTGTGTGTGTGTGTGTGTGTTCGTTTGTGTGTGTGTGTGGATACAACCCTTATCAGAAATGTCTGGAGCACAATTTATCCGATCCAGTCTTTATAGAAACCCTTTCTTTCCGATCCGGTTTATGTAACAGTCTTTGGCTTAAAGAGCTCTTACCTTTACACGAAGAGATACAGGCAATATGGCAACTTTAGCGTTTGCGATATTTTTATGCAGCTGTCTGTTGGTGTCTGCTCAAAATGACCATCTTGCCACTGTTGTTGAACAACATGTAAGCTTAAGAGGATTTTTAGCATTTTAATTTAATTTAATTTGGTTTATTTTATTTTTATTTTATTTTTAATTCATTTATTTTTATTTTATCTTACTTTTATTTAGTTTTATTAAAAAATGATTACAATTTTATTTGAAATTGTAATGTAATTTCATTTAATCAGATTGAGTTAAATCCTGTATCGACCAGCGCCTTGAGCCGCTTTTGACCTGGAAAAGTGCTCTATAAGAACGTTTAAATAATTTTTAAACAAAATAAATAAATAACTGAATGAAATGTGATTTGGTTGAATGTTTTATCATCAAAGACTATACAAAATAATATATTACGGTCTTTGATGTTATCCAGTTCAACGAAAACCATTTTGGTTAATTCAGCTGTTTTACTGTGCTCCATTCGGAACATATTGCAACACTCTCGAAGGGACGTGAATAAGAAGTCTTGTGAAAATAAGATGAAGTGATTGATGTATTAAGAAGTCATGGTGTCGTACAAGGGTTGAGCGCACAAGGCAGCAATGACTTGTAGGCTAGATGCAGATGCGCAATTGTGGGGAAAGGCGAATCGTCTCAAAGCAGACTCAAAGAGCTGTAGCGATGGTCCTTAGGTGAGGAGATGGGGCGCCATAGAACTTTGCGAGGAAATCATGTGTATAAGGCAAACGCCAGCGCCGCCTGGTAGTAGTAAAAGATGGAAGCATCCAAAGAGTAGAGCAACCGGCAGCAGAACGAAGCGGTACTTCTCGACGATCCGCCGTCGGAGCTCAGTCAGTGGAGCCAACAGGTAGTAGAAAATGAAGTGTGAAAGTTGATGTGGGGTGTCGTTTTGGGATCTCCCAAGCTGCAAGTCTGCCGGAGCAGCGGGAACTCCCAAGTCGCCAAAGCAAACAGCGAGTCCCCAATTCGCCAAAACAACGGCCAGCCCCGGAATTCTGTATTTATTTTTTTTCTTTTTTTTAAATTGTGTTGTATTTTATTTTGTTAATTCATAAAATAATTACTTATTTAAATTTTTAATATTTGGTTAGTTAGTTTGTACATTTAATTTATTTACTCATTTATTAATGTACTTGCACAGGCGCAGGCGATCGCTGCTTTGGAGGCTAGGGTACAGGCCAATGAAAATACTATAAGGGAACAGCAGACGACTATCCAAAGTCAGGCAACCACTATACAAGATCTGCAGAATCGCCTTGGAAATGTGGAGAGTAAGCAAGGTATGAGAGACAGAGAGAGTGACAGACAGACAGACAGGCAATTATAGAGAGACAGATAAACAGAGGGACAGACAAACAGACTGACGGAGTGGTTCGCGGAGGGTTTGTGGAAGTTCACGAATCCCCTTTTTTTAAAATTTTTTTAGAGGTTCTCAGATCCCGAACGCAAAGGTTCGGAAACCTAGGTTCGGGATCTGAGAACTTCTTTAAAAAAAAAATTAGTGTATTTATGTAGCCCTAACAGGCACTCACCCGTCTGGGACATGAGCATCAGGATATTTAAAATACGTCCTACGTCGATGGAATGCGTTGCGCGCACAGACCAGATCTCGGTTTAAACTCTCATCGGAAGAAGTACCATGTGTACAATTTATCTTCTTTATTAATCCTTAATTCCTTAATCTTTTTTATTTTTTTTTTAATATTGCGTTTGTGTTGTCAGTTCTTTAATCATTTTTCTTTGTTTTTTAATATTGCCGAAGGTTGCCTGTTCAAACCTCGCGTGAGAAGGACTTACGTGACTTAAGTACGAGACTTTACAGGACACCGAGGGTTTTCTCCAAGTACTTCTGTTTCCTCCCTCCCTTCAGGAATGGTATTGGATGCAGACAGTCTAACATTTTCAAAATTAAAATTGATTTCTATTCCGACTTCTGTAAAAGGATATCTTCAGATCGCCGCCCTTTGAGTTCGATTGTAGAAAATGCATGTGATAGTATCCTGTATTATTATTATTATTATTATTATTATTATTATTATTATTATTATTATTATTATTAGTAGTAGTAGTAGTAGTAGTAGTAGTAGTAGTAGTAGTAGTATAGTGTAGCGTAGCGTAGTGTAGTGTAGCGTAGTGTCGTGTAGCGTAGTGCAGTGTAGCGTAGTGTAGTGCAGTGTAGTGTAGTGTAGTGTAGTGCAGTGTAGTGTAGTGTAGTGTAGTGTAGTGTAAAGTTGTGTATTATTCTGTGTACCTACACAGTACATAATAATAATAATAATAATAATAATAATAATAATAATAATAATAATAATAATAATAATAATAATAATAATAATAATACTGGATGCTATATTCGCGCTTTTCCCAATCACATGTGTGTGCGTGAAGGGCGAACGGTAGGATTTTACGCGGATCTGGGCGACGACGGCAACCAGGACTATCAGCCCAAGGATATCAATATCACCGCCAACACGCCGGTCATCTTCAACGTCGACCTGACCAACGTCGGCGGAGCATACAATCCCAGGACGGGCTACTTCACCGCTCCTTACTCTGGTCTTTACACATTCCATCTTCATTTCATGGGAGGTTAGTGTTCTTTCATCATTCCTCCTTTCTTTCTTCCTTATTTTCTTCCCCTTCTTCTCCTCCTTTCTTTCTTTCTCTTGTTTTGTTGTTGTTGTTGTCCTCGTTGTTGTTGTCCTCGTAGTTGTTGTTGGTGTTGTTGTTGTTCTTCTTCTTCCTCTTCTTCCTCTTTTTCTTCTTCTTTTTCTTGTGCTTGTGGTAGTAGTAGTAGTAGTAGTAGTAGTAGTAGTAGTAGTAGTAGTAGTAGTAGTAGTAGTAGTTGTAGTAGTTGTTGTTGTTCTTCTTCTTCTTCCTCTTCTTCTTCTTTTTCTTCTTCTTTTTCTTCTTCTTTTTCTTGTGCTTGTAGTAGTAGTAGTAGTAGTAGTAGTAGTAGTAGTAGTAGTAGTAGTAGTAGTAGTAGTAGTAGTAGTAGTAGTAGTAGTTGTTGTTGTACTTGTTGTTGTTGTTGTTGTTGTTGTTGTTGTTGTTGTTGTTGTTGTTCTTCTTCTTCTTCTTCTTCTCCTCCTCCTCCTCCTCCTTCTCCTTCTTCTTCTTCTTCTTCTTCTTCTTCTTCTTCTTCTTCTTCTTCTTCTTTCATCAGTCCATTAATCCCCTACCTCTCCTACTTCGGTTATATCTATCTTCCATCTTGTAAAACTGAAGTCTCAATTTCATGCAGTCTTGTCTCCATCCTTCTCCTTGTGCTGTTGTTTCTATAGTGATGATGATGATGATGATGATGATGATGATGATGATGATGATGATGATGATGATGATGATGATGATGATGATGATGATGATGATGATGATGATGATGATGAAGAGGAGGAAGAAGAGGAGAAGTAGTTGTAAGAGGATGATGGAGATGAGGATTGATCCTTTCAGGTGCTTACAACGACACCACCCAACTGGACATCATCGCAACAGGATCTGACGGTGGTCGCTTTCTAGGTAAGGCTCCCACTCAAAAATTAATGAATTGGTTTTGTTTGTTTATTTATTTATTTATTTATTTATTTATTTATTTATTTAGTTTTAATGTAGCCTACTCATTCTAATAGTAGACACAGTAGAAGTAGCAGCAACAGTAGTAGTAGTAGGAGGAGGAGAAGCAGCAGAAGTTGTAGCAGCAGCAGCAAAGTCAGCAGTAGTAGTAAGCTAGTAAGCTAGTTAATTTGCTAGTTGTTTTCATTCTTCGGTCATTGACTTACTGATATATTTTATTAATCCATTCAATTCCTTCATTCGTCTTTTAATCAATGGCTGTTTCACTTATTCATGTGTTCCAGGTATGGCCTACGCAGTGGGCAATGCGATCGACGAAGAGGACCAAGGTTCTGGATCCGCGGTGGCTCACCTAATCAAAGGTGAAACCGTCCATGTTCAATCCAGTTACTACGACGCCATGATCTGGGCATCGGCGCTCAGCTCTTTCTCCGGCATGTTAGTGCACGCTGATTAGGCCGCGAAATAAAAGAGTGTTGGTTGGTTGTTTTTTACTGTTTATTAAGTGAATGAGTGTGTATAACTATACATTATATGACAGCGCCCGTCTGTAGCAACTATCCTATCATATCCTATCCCGTAACTCGAAGGCCGTTGGGGGCACCACAGATGATGGTTTAACCAGCGTACTCCATCTTTCTCTGTCATCAGCAACCCCCATGTTCAGTGTCAAGCCAGTCCATTCTCGAATGTTGTCTTCCCACCTTTTTTTCTGTCTCCCTCTTCTTCTGCCTCCTTGCACCGTGCCTTGCAGGATTATCTTTGCTCTGGTGATGTGGCAAGACCATCGGAGTTTCCGTTTCTTCACCACTGTGAGCATGTCATCGTGTTGTCCAATGGCTTGTGTGATGGTTTGTCGGACTTCGTTGTTTGTGATTTGATGGGTATAGCAAATACCCAAAGTCTTCTGTAGTACCTACTGTCCATGCTTTGTATTCTTCGTTGTAGATCTGTGGTGAGGGTCCATGTTTCGCAAGCGTATATGAAGATGGGGATGACAAGGGAGCGCAGCAGCCTTACCCTGGAATGTAAACTGATGGCCCTGTCTTTCCAAATGGGCTTCAACCTTGTCAGGGCAGCAGTTGTTTGTGCGATCCTGGAGAGGACTTACTTTTGGAAGCCATTGTCTGATACAATGGCTCCCAAATATTTGAAGCTATGAACTGTGTTGAGGGATTGGCCTTGGACTTTGATGTCCGTGTTGATGCCATTGGTGTTGTTGGTCATCATTTTGGTCTTCTTGTGGACATATTTCCATTCCATAGGCTCTGGAGGTTGTTTCAAGCCTCTGTACAAGCTGTATAAGTTCTTGTTCTTCTCTAGCCAATCCATCAATTTCATCCGCAAAACGGAGGTTGGAGATTGCTCTACTCACTATGCTGACTGTGCCTTCGTGATGTGCAAGGGCATCTGACATGATGCACTCTAGGAAGATGTTAAATAGTGTGGGAGAGAGTAGGCATCCTTGACGCACACCGATTGTTGTTCTGAACTGAACCAGTTCCCGATAGAGCAGTTGTGGCTGACTGCACTGGTAGCCTTGTAATACAGGCTTTTGATGACTTCAATAATTTTAGGGCTGGTGTTATAAACTCTCATGGTTGCCCACAGAACTGCATGCCAGACTCGGTCAAACGCTTTGTTGACTTCAAGAAAGCGTTTGACCAAGTCTGGCTGTAGCAACTGAAGTGCATTAAAGGTCTACGAATGCACGAGGCTTACATCTGTGGATGGTTTTGTATTTCAAGACTTATTTAAACATACTTTGAAATAGTCGGAGGGAATCAATTAAAACGAACCAGAATGTCGGTCGGACGTTAGGTCCGTCGGTTCGTTGGAAGCCATTCTCAAGAACCACTGAAAGGCATTATTTTGACTAAACTTCATAGGCACATTACCTAGGTTAGTGGCCTGTCTCTTGTGCTATTTGCTCTACCGCAAAGGTCAAGGTTACTGCAGTCATTTTGTTGCTAAGCACGTTTTGCTTAGAATCTTTTTTTTTTTTTAAAATTGATAAATGGATTTTGTTGAGTTTTGGTTGAGAGGTACTTCAAATCATGGGACGTACTTCAAATCATGGGACGTACTTCAGTAGCAGTCTGGTTGTCTGTCAGTCGGTTTGTCAGTCTATCCCTCACTCCGGACATAACTTTTTTGTTTAAACCTGTTCTTTTCTGTTCACACACACACACACACACCCACACACACACACACACACACACACACACACACACACACACACACACACACCCACCCACACCCCCACCCACACACTCATCCACACACACACCATGTAGAGTTTCATGTGTGTGTCAGAGTAACGTCGTTTCTACATGCCCACACACACACACGCACACACCCACACACTGTGCCAGACACTCGCTCTCGAACGTATGCATTCACAATATGTCATCATGAAACTTTATACGTGTGTATATATGTGAACGCGCGCGTTCAAGTGCGGGTTTCTGGCACAGTTTGTGTGGGTATGTGTGAGTGTGTGGGTGTGAACAGAAAAGAACAGGTTTAAAAAAAACCAACTTATATTCGGAGCGATGGACTGACCGACTAAAGTTATACGAAAATGGTTGAGTTGGAAGGGCTGCGCGCTTCCTTCATGCAACAAAAGGTTAACGAAACTCAATGAAATGCGATCTATATTTCTCAATTCTGTTGTTAAAACCTGGCTTGCTGGTTGACTGTTTAAAAAAAAAAGTAATATTATTAGTAAATGATCTATTTTTTATGTTCCAAATATAACACACACAATTCTCAAAATCAATGCAAATTACCCAGCAATATAATGGTAAAGGTAAAGGTAGTCCCATAGCCTTGTGAGCGTAGGGGAGCGTGATGTTGGAGATCACACTTATCTTGGGCCAGCGTAATGAGGGTGATGCCCATCTCTTTCCCTCGCTGCTTTACCTTCCCCACCCTTAAGAGAGTATAGGTACTCAGTCACAATTGAGTCAACTGGGGTCGTTCTTATTTGTCGCTTCACGTTTTGCGGTCACCCATCCAAGTGCTAACCGCACTGGACGGTGCTTAACTTGCGAAACAGTAGCGAGTGCTCCAACCACTGCGCTAGCCGACCCAGCAATATAATAAACAAAAATGACTCTAATTTTTAAAAAAAAGCTTTTTTAATGAGTTTGATAAATGGAGGGCCTAATTTAAGACAGGATTTAAAACGCTTTAAAATTTTATATTTTATACAGAAATGTGGAGAGTGAGAAGAGTGTAGGGAAGTGAGGTAAGATTCTCAAAAAGTGCATTTTGGGGGGGGGGGGGGGGGGAAAGAAGTAGATAAAAATAAAACTGGGATTCAGTTGCCAAAAATCTCCATCTCTTTTGTTTGCCTTCTTCGATCGTAGGCATCACCATCATCATCATCATCATCATCATCATCATCATCATCATCATCATCATCATCATCATCATCATCATCATCATCATTATCATCATTGCCGTCGTCGCCATGATCATGATCACCAAAGAGGTATACAGTCGCGAGCACTTTTTGAACGAAATAGCTTTGCAAGTGTACATGCACTCTTCAGCGTGGAGTGAAGAAAGAGATAGGAATAACATAATAAACGCAGACGACTTGTGAAAGGTGAACACTGCCTGCTGAAAGCTCTGAGACTTCCCTCAACTAGAGTTAGATTCAGAAGGGATGTAAATGATCTTTTTACCCATGTGCAGAAAGAAAGGCACAAACGTTTGTGATATAACCTATAATGTTAAGCTGATGAATGTACGCCTACTCTTATCCCAAGTGAATCGATTGAAAGGTCGCTGGACCTAAAGCAATAGGCCTAACCATGTAATGTAATGTGATTGGAAGGTGAGATGCTAGTAGAAAGTGACCATTTGCACCACGTTCTGTTATCGTAACATTTTGTAAACAAGCCTTACGACCGTTTGTCCTATTTTGTTGCTGTTTTTATACTTCGCCATAAAACATGAAAATGTTTCAATATTATTTAGCCTTAATATGCATTTTAGAAATACGGAAACAGAAAATCAATTTTAATCTGCATGAAGTATTTAACTAATATAATTATTAAGATTCCTGAAACGTTTGAAGTACAAAGACAGTACGTCAGTAATAGCCTTATAATATGGACTTTAAAATAGGTATTACCTTATAGGATTATAGGATAGGATAGGATGGACTTGAAAATACGTACTGAATTATACAGACTAAATAAAATACAGTTAATTGAGTTCATACTCTCCCGAAACCATTGGCTACCTTTTTAGGAAATGTGCAGCTTATCTGACACCATGAAGTTCGCTATCTCTTCTATTATAAGCTTACTTCCACTAAACTTACACCGACGTTTCTACTTCAGCACCGCAAAACTACCCCTTCTACTATAGGCATCCTTCTGCTATAGTAACCTTCCACTTACGTTTCCGCTTCAGACTTATTGCTATCAATTCTGAACACCCCGGGCTTTGAGTGCATGGCTGTGTGGTTCCGTTGGGCTCTTGAAGTAACTTTTGCACAAAGTTTCTTGGGCAGCCGTTTGAGACTTCACACGTACTGCCAAATTGAAGGAGAAAGGAAAGAAGGAAGAAAAGGAAACAAGTACGAATGTTTCCTCGATTTGCTTTGGATTTCAATCTGCCGTACGGCAAGACCGGCAGCTGGCAGGAGTGGAGGAACGCAGAAGGAAACATGCTTACCTAACGTGTGTTCAGTACGTAAGTACCAGAGAGAGAGAGAGAGGGGGGGGAGAGAGAAAGTTTTTAATTTGCCGTTTATTGGATTGTGGCTAACAATGTGTTAAGAGAGAGAGAGAGAGAGAGAGAGAGAGAGAGAGAGAGAGAGAGAGAGAGAGAGAGAGAGAGAGAGATTTTCATGTAATGTATGTGTAATTGTGTAAGTATCCTTTTATTTTTTAGTCTTTCGCTTCAATGACTACTGCACGTTTCCCGACACTTAATAGGCGAAGACACAATCGCACGCTAATCTACCAGAGTTAAGTAAAGTAAAGAGAGCGAAGGGAGAACATTGAGTTTATTACAGTAAGCCAGTAATTGAGGAGTAGAGGGACTGCAGTTTTCACTCTTATTTCATCGTCAGAGCTTCCTTGACTGTTTGAGGGGCTGTCGCATTCTTGAATTGTGAGCCGAGGCGAAGTTCATTCGTAAATTTGCGAGTGTTCGTAACATGCTTTCCGAACTCTTGGAGCCTGACTGTGAGTTCTGCGGCTTTAAAAAGAGGGGAAACAAAAAGTGTGAGCGCAGTAAGTAGTCTTGCTTGAATTAAAGGGACTCGTGTTAACCATTTTGTAATAGAGCAGACGTTTCTTAAATGAGCAAATGTCGGAAACGCGCTTTCGTAAAACATTATGTTTGGATGATGTGATCTGACTTTTGAGTAAGCACGTTTTGTGTTCCAAGAGAAACTCGAAGATTTGTTGGGTTTGTTATTCTTCTTTTTAATGTGTGTACATTCTTTCTTAATTCTATTACTCTTTGTGTTTGAGTGTTGAGTTCGAAGATTTGAAGAGGGGATATTGTTAAACTTGGCAAGTTAAGTGTGTGTATATATGCTTTCATGACTGATGGTTTGGATGCGAAGAATTTAGCAGATTGTTTCCTAAATTAGCCAAGAGTACTAATAGTGTTTCCATACTTTCCCGTTTTTTGTTTGTTTGTTTGCCGATTTTTTGTTTGTTTGTTTTGGTTTAAACATAATTTTATTATTATTGACGAAACAAGCTAACAAAACATGGAGAACATAAAGGGCACACAAAAGCAAAGCTTACATTAAGTGCTACCCTTTTGACAAATGATAATAATGAAATGTCTCTGGCGAACAGGAACAAGTACAAAATGTTTAAAAAAAAGTGTTTTAATTAATCTTCTAAAACAATTACGTACAAACTATAGTTTAAGACTCAAGAAATAAAATAAAATCCAGGGAAAAAAGTAATAAAGAAATACATGAATGAACTTAGCGATTAACGAGAAACAGATACATACACCCACGTGTAAACTATACACAATTGTCGATTGAAAAGGTCAGTAAATGCCTGAGGCAAACTAGGACAATAAAAACACATAGAAATCTATCAGTTTGAGACCAAAAGCACGTCAAACAAATAATAATCACACACACACACGCACACACACTTAGAAATAGTTCGAAACTGCACGCTTGCACGTGGACAGATATTTAAAAAATGGAGGAACTCATCTACTCAGTTTCAAAGAGAAACTTATCTGGTCAGTTTCATCCCGACAGCTGTTAGTAGACTTGGGATGCAAAAGGGTAGAGGGTGTAACTTCTAGGGAGAGGGAAACAAACGGGGATTGGTTTAACGGGTATCAGGGTGATCAATCAGAGGTGATCTTGCATAATTGGGCTATTTTCTAAACGAAGCGGTTACTAGATGTGTGAGGAATGTGTGGACCTTTGAAAAGTATTTGGCGTTTTCTTGTGGGGAGAGATGTTCGCTGCCAAGCAATAAGGTGTTGCTGTTTCTAAAGGTAGGGTCTAATTGGTTAATTGTTTGCGTACGCACAGTGCCGAATATAGGACAAAAAAGAAGGAAATTTTCAGGTGTTTCTGCAGGATGTCCACAATGATGATAGGCTGGGTCTAATAACAAGTGGCGGCGGAACACTTATATTTGAGGCTATTCTAAGTCGGGCATGTAAAACATGCTGCTGTCGTACCCCATGGTAATAGTACAATAGAACAAGTAGATCATCTTGAGAAATATTTGTTTTTAATCAAGCTGATAGATGGATTGACTTGAATTTCCTCGAGGAGATCAATTCCAGAGTACTGTGGTCGAAGGAACAAAAGAGTTTTTATAAAGTTTTGGGGTACTCTTCGTTCTAGAGATTTTCTGCGGTGATAATCTTTTTGTGTTTGGGTACTGAGTTTTGAAACTTAGACTGAGCAATTAAAAAAAAAAGTTCTGCACTAGTGCGTTTGTAGCATGTTTGTGACATAAATTAATTGATTTTGTGCTTCACAACGATTCCCAAGACTTCAAGTAGAACACAGACGAAGTTTCTTCAATTATCAAATGTTCCTAACTTCCTTATGAGAGTGTAACGTATTGTGGGAAAATTAAAGTTGCATTGAGAAACAGTCTACTAAATAATAATAAATTTGAAAAAAAAAACAAAAACCCAGAGAAGTTCGGGTTTTGAAATTGCTACTCAGGCTTATTTTCCTTTTGAAAGCCAGTGGGGGTACCTAGGGTTTCTGAATAAATAGTATCCCACTTTCTGGAAATGTATTGCTTTAAATTCCCATTGTCGCTGTCTTGCTCATGTGCTCATTCTCATTCCTACTCTGTTCTATCAATCTCTTTTACTATCTTCTTCGCTAGACCAGTCACCTACCTTTTTTTGTGTTGAAAACTCTTCAAAAACTCTTCATTTGTGTGTGAGGTCTGTTGGATCAGCTTGGGGATATTGGACGCTTTCTGAAAAATGATCAATAGGGCTTTCTATGATATTATTATTTAGCAATGTAGGCATTTTATATGTATGTGTTTTATTGATATTTTATAATGATGTTTATATTCTATTTTGTTTTTGTAAACGGGTTTTCGATAAATTAGAGTATAGCCTCAGCGTCCCCTGCGTGGGATGCCTTTATTGTAAAGTGACCGGCTGGTGGAGTGCCTTCAGTGTTACTACTAGGGTTGTTTCAACGGATCTTTTATACGGATTAAGGATGAGTCCTCTCTCAATCCAGTTGTGGTCCTGATTTTGTGGTCCTGATTCGTCTCTTTGCAGTCCGTTGAACCTTATAAACAATGAATAACTATGCAACTAATAGGCAGTGAACGTTGAGTATCATGATTGAAAACCCTTTCCTGTCCGGGATTATACATCGATTGCTTTTGCAGGTAAAGATGGGTTTTCTGGTTTTTGCTATTTGTCTTCTACATGATAACAGTTTATTAATTAATTTCTTCATTTCATTTCTATGTCTCCAACACACACGCACACACACACACACACATACACACACACACCTGCCTCCCTCTCTATCTGTCTGTCTCTATCTCTGTCTCTCTGTCTCTCTCTCTCTCTCTCTCTCTCTCTCTCTCTCTCTCTCTCTCTCTCTCTCTCTCTCTCTCTCTCTCTCCTTTCCTTCGTTCGTGTCGTGTGCATGGCAACGATCTTCAGCCAGAAGTGGAACTTTGAGATTCTTTGTCATATTGAGTTTGAGAGTGAAGTACAGGATGTCGAGTTTAAACACCACAGATTAACAGATTCTCTAAGCATGCTAAAGCGCCTTGCTCAGGAGTTGCAAAGCTACTGACAGTGAGTCAAAGTGCATTTAAGTTGCGAGTGTAGGAACAACTGAGAGAATCGTTTATTGCAGCTTCGTGAAACAGTCTGCATTTTTAAGGTGAGTCATAAGGGGCTTGAAAAAGGGGGGGTGGGGAATAAGGCAGGGTTATGCGTGAGTGTGTGTGCGCGCGTTTGTATCCCTCCCTTATATATTTCCTCTCTCTCTCTCTCTCTCTCTCTCTCTCTCTCTCTCTCTCTCTCTCTCTCTCTCTCTCTCTCTCTCTCTCTCTCTCTCTCTCTCTCTCTCAGTCACATTGTGCCTGTGTATGTCAATGTGTGTGTGCCAGTGTGGGTGTGTTTGTGTGTGTGTGAATGCGTTTGCGCGCTAGATTGTGCGCGTGTTTGTGTATAGGTCTCTGCGTGTGCGTAGGCCTATGTGTCTGGAGGTGCGCACGTAGCCTTAACCTTCGCAACTATTTTGCTTCTTATTTAAGTTCGCCCGTCGTGTGAAGAAAACTGCCTTTACCTTCGTTACTATTTTGCTTCTTACTTATAGCTTAGCTTTATTGTCGCGTGATTGATCATTTTGTGCTACAAACACCAAATTTTGCACAGACATAGAGTTTCACACGCTAAACAAAATCTGATACAGGGTTTTTTTAAATTTCGATTCATTATCTATTTATAGATGAATTTCAAAATGGCCGCCGACGGCAACTCTGAAATCAAGGTTCACAGCTTATTTTCATTGATCCACTGGTCCAAATTTGAAAAAAATTGGTACAAAGGTACTATGCTGTGTGCAAAAGAAATATCTGATACGAAATCAAAGAAAAAAAGTAGTTATTAATCCTTTCAGTGCCTATAAGCCAGGATACCTGTGCCCATCCTGGACTTCCTTGCCATCGTTTGTAAAAACAACGAGCAACTGACACCAAACACATGAAGTGCCAATTAAAGGAGTCTTTTGTTTCCAAGAATGACCTTGAATTCGATTACATTTGTGATCAGAAAGCTTCTACTGTAATTGCCATTCAAAGTGAACGAGTGTTTCCTCCCAACACTATTTTCTTAAATCATATGACTAAAAAGTTAAACCCCATTTTCTCAAGAACTGTTGGGTGGATTGCAATGAAGGTTAAGGAGATAGTAGAGTCTATAACGCTGATCATAAAAGTCAAGGTCATTTGAAGATCACAGGTCTAATCAAGGTCATTTGTCATAAAACATAATTGCTGGAAACACATGGCAGGGTACGGGTTAAAAGTTAGTACTGCCCAACTTTACTTGGCACAATGGCAAATTGATTTGAGCTCATTTTGAGTTTTATAGGGTCTGACATCTTCTTTATCTGTGTGATTAGCCTTTCACTGAGAAATTCTTGGTACTGTTTGCAGCCAAGATTCTGGAGACCCCGAAGAGATTCATGAACAGCAGTGTCGACAATGTTGTTACTGTGAATAGTGACAAATTCTGTGCTTCTTTCCTGGAAGGGATTGCCTGCCTCTTGAATTACCTGACAAGTTCTGACACCCCAGTCATGAAGTCTTCTTGGAAACTTTTTCTCTGCTCATGGTGAGTCTCTGACTCGGCCAATGCCCCTCCAAGTGTCATCTGGAACTCTGCAATCACACGTGAAATTTCAGGGCCACCAATTAGCCAACGAAGAAGCTCTGAAGGTTTTCAGTCAGTCCGACAGCTCCACCCTCACCTTTGATTATGGCATTGTTCTGCTCGTGAGCCTGATCCAGTGCGAGCTTAGAAAAAGGTCGCTTGGTTTTCTGAAGCACAAAGTGACCTTTCATGAACTCACACAAACAGTCACTGTCACCATTCAGGATTCTTTTCATATCGTTGATGTGGATGGACAACCATTTTGCGTAGTTGTGACAGTCAAGCGCAAAAAACCATGGAACCATCCTTTCCAATGACTGAATGTACAGCGGGAAGTCACCCTCACGAAGGGAAGAAACAAAGACCAGGAGCAGGACTTGAAGTTGCATGATCATGAACCAGAAGTGGAAAGCTGGAGATGTCTGGACCATGTGCAATTTCCATTCTTCAAAGCTGGAGACTTTCTCTTCCACTACTGCACAGGTTGCAACATATTGATCATATGCTATGTTCATCAACTTGAAGAGAGCACAAACAGTTTGTTGATGGGCCAGGCGGGCTCTAGTAACATGGCTGGCTGAAAGCAAGGACTCTGCTACACCTGGGCTCACGAGCTTTGCGTTCACCAGAACGTCTGTACAGCCACTGTCACGAAGAAGTGTGCCCATTGCCTTGAGAAAATCCATTTCAGTATGGAGCCCCCCATCATAAGTATTAACGTGTCTTCCCCGTATTTGTGAGGATCTTGCCACTGAATCTGCTTTGCTATGGCGTATAGAGGTTGATCAAGAGCAATGACCGGGCTCTGCACAGGATTTAGGAAATCAACTGCATTTCTCACAAGGCCTATGGCATGCTTGATCATTGCAGGAGATTTTGAATTCTCCTGAAATAACTGCGTGTTGTCCCTGGCATGTTGAGGAAAAGCAACATGGTACGCGCCCCGGGAAACAGAGTCTTTCTCTCTCATTTCCATCCACTTGTGCTCAGAGCTCACTGCTTCTGTGAAGACACCATCACCAGCAGTCCTGCCACACACACACACAATTTGATTTAGAAAACTAGTAATGAAGGTATGGTGATGCACCATTCAGACATGTTCCAATTAGTTCACTGTTTCCAGCAGTCAACTGACTGCATGGTCCATTTTCTTGGGATTGTGATGAATTTAATATACTGTGATTATATATATCTAAGTTTCAAATGTGTGCAGATAATGCTGGTGAATTGACTTGAAACATTTTCATTTTACTTTTTCTATGCAGTAATTAATGTGTAATGAGCACCAATTGTGCGCACATTTTTACACATACCTGTCAGTACAAAATGAGTCTTGAATTGAATCTGCAGTGTCTTCATCTCTCATTTCTGTATCGTCACATCCACACTGGTCAGTGCCACTGGACAACTAAAAAGAAAAGGAATGAAATTTAACAGTTTACTCTCTAAGACACATGTAAATTAGTAATGCAATCTGCACTTTTTAGTTACTGTTACAAATTTAGGCAAGCCAGTTATTTCATATTAATGTTGGCGCATCATCAAAAACTGATACTTTGCACTTTTGTTATTTTATTTTATCTATTTAACAACCGCATTCATTTACATGATGATGGTCAACAAACAAGAAGAAAAACAATAACATCAACACACATACACACACATATATATAAACACATCCTCTCCCCCTCCCACCACTCATCAAACCTTTTAAAAAGCCTAGTTGGTAACCTACCAAGTTCATGAAACTCGGTCAAGTTCTTCGCCAAAGTGACATATGTTGATCCTTGCGATTGCTGCTTGGCATTTGCTGGACACTGAGGTTTATCACCACGAACTTTCTTCTGGCAGAAAACACAAAGACTCCAATCGGTTGCTGGCTCTGGCCTCTTGGAATTCGCCATACACCTTGCAAAAAACAGAAAATGACGTATTTATTATACATATTTTATAATTACCTCTGGCAGAAATGCGAAATGTGTCACAAAATAACTGTTACTTTAAAAAAACAACAACAGCTTATTGAGGGAAACAATTTCAAAAACAGGCCTCCTATGATTATTTGGTTTGAAAAAATATGCACACAACGAAAGACGGTCTTTAATCAGAAGTGAGGAAGAGGGTGGGGGGGGGAGAAGGTGGGTGGAGGGTTCATAAAGTGGCCATCTGCATCCCTTCAGCAAGTGGAGGAATGTGCCTTCCCTGAATCTATCGTCTCATATTACAGTTCTGAGATTAACGATGCAGTGCTCTATGTGTGAGTGCTGGAATTGACACTGGCTACATAGACCCCAGTTATTCTAGTAACGAGGCACTATAAGTGGCTATAACAGATGTACAAAAGAGCAGAACAACATTATATCGTGCTATTACAGAAGGCAGCAACTGAATATGAGCGAACTTACCCAGGAATTTGCTGTGCATCCCTCTTTTCTGCTGCTGGAAGCATGTTGTTGTTGTCGGAGGCCGCCATCTTGATTGCTTTGTGTGCGGAGCTCAAACAATTGGAGTATTCTTTTAAAATATAAGCACTCAGTGTGGAACATAATTATATATTTGATAAATGATTGTTTACATTTTGCATTAAGTCTGATGTATACTGATATTTGTTTTAGTATTTTTGACAAAAATAAAATTTAGCCCTGCCCTGCAAAGTGTTCAATAATTCGTCTGCTACAAAGGCTTGTTTAAATTAATTTTTATAAAATATACATTGCTAATTTTTTTTTAAACCCTGTTTCAGAAACGATTTAAGTCATCACTATGGTCCATTCGAAACAGTTTTCACATTTGTAGCATGAAGTGATCAAAGCAAGCATAGAACTGCAACAATAAAGCGCAGCTATTAAGCTTGCCCGTCGTGTGAAGAAAATTGCCTCAACCTTCGCTACTATTTTGCTTCTTATTTAAGTTCGCCCGTCGTGTGAAGAAAACTGCCTTAACCTTCGTTACTATTTTGCTTCTTACTTAAGCTTGCCCGTCGTGTGAAGAAAACTGCCTTAACCTTCGCTACTATTTTGCCTCTTACTTAAGCTTGCCACTCGTGTGAAGAAAACTGCCTTAACCTTCGCTACAATTTTGCCTCTTACTTAAGCTTGCCACTCGTGTGAAGAAAACTGCCTTAACCTTCGCTACAATTTTGCCTCTTACTTAAGCTTGCCACTCGTGTGAAGAAAACCGCCTTAACCTTCGCTACTATTTTGCTTCTTATTTAAGCTTGCCCGTCGTGTGAAAAAAACTACCTAAAGTGAAAACGTAAAGGAGTCCCACAACTGTGCTGCAGTCGCTCTCTGTCATGTGTGTGTGAGAGAGAGAGATAGAGAGAGGAAGAGAGAGAGGGAGAGAGATAGAGATGCCTGAAAGATATGTAGGCTGTAAGGCATACAATTCAACTCATTTTATTAACCTTATAGAGGATTTCAAGGACAACATTTGCAGGATTTATATAGGTTCTCGTTATTTAATTGGTTTTATCACGTTATTCTAACGAGATAAACGAACAAAAACATCAATAAAACCCCTCATGCGTGTGAGTTACAAATATAATTATGAAAGTGACGTTCATAGCCAGTTGTAGTACATGCAATACAGAGATTCAATTATGTTTATAAAGATCTCTATGCTAAATCAATACCCTCATCCCCATCCCCTCTAACACAATCACTCAAAACATTCTCATTAAAACAGGCCGTAAGTGTGTGTGTGCGTGCCCCTGCACTCTCGATCGTGAGTTCTTGGGTGTCTCAGTGGTCAGAGCGCACGACTTGTGTACGTGCGTCTCGGGCGACGTGGGTTCGAATCCTGACATCAGCAAACTATTGTGTGATTGCTGGATATTAGTGGCCTGTTCGAAAATGTCTTTAGAATGTTCAAAAGATCTTGCTCTCAGCACAGCTCAGTGGTCAGAGCGCACGACTTGTGTGAGTGCGTCTTGGGCGACGTGGGTTCGGACCCTGACTTCAGCAAACTATTTTGTGATTGCTGGATAGTAGTGGCCAGCGCTTTGAGAAGCTCTCTGAGCTTGTAAGTGCGCTATAAAAGAGCAATCTCTTTTTTTTCCCTTTGTATTTGTATCTTTTGTATGTGTTTTTGCATGAGCACATGCTCTGTGCATTTGAGTACATTTGCTGGTGAATGTGGATGTATGTAGATCTACATGCTCTTTGAGTTGGTGTGTGAACTGTCTGCAATGTTGTGTGAGTAAAGGCGAGTAGAGCGTAACAGTGTCATGTGACTGGAAGCCAAGTTCAGATTTCCCACATAAGATAAGCTTCCCACGAGGCTCGGTCACTGGAGCAGAGCGGCACCACGCCACACTGCCAAGTCTAGCATGCACAACATGGACGGCTTTCTGCACTCCAGTCATTATTTGCCTAGACGCATTAGATGATAGACGCATCCGCAAGTTAGCGCCGTAGGCAGTTTTAGTTAGATCCTGTTTTTGGCCAGCAGCGCTTTGAGCAGCAGCTAATCAGTTGGCAAAACGCAAACGATGTCCTTCTCATCAAAGCTAATCCGCGACAACCTAAGAAATTATCAGCACCCTATTAATGGCGTCAATTTAGGCTATATATATTATCATCAGCTAGTTTTCCTGACGTTATTACCTCTCTCTCTCTCTCTCTCTCTCTCTCTCTCTCTCTCTCTCTCTCTCTCATTGTTTTGTTCACCTCTCTCTCATATATATTCAAAATTCAATAAATAAAAATAATAAATTCTCTGGCATTAATTAGGAAGGAATAAAACAAACCAATAGATAGATAGATAGATAAGATAGATAAGATAGATAGATAGATAGATAGATAGATAGATAGATAGATAGATAGATAGATAGATAGATAGATAGATAGATAGATAGATGTGTGTGTGTGTGTGTGTGTGTGTGTGGGTGTCTCAGTACAAAAGCGGCAGTGCATGTAGACTATATGAGTGCGCGTGTATGTGCAGAATATTGGTGAATCTATTTTTGTTAGGGCATTCAAAACTACGACGCTGGTGGCACTATCGAAAACAAACGGTGCTGATGAGCGTTTCCCCCAAAAAACAACGCTGTCCGGGAGAGAAGAGTACGAGATGGATGGAACTTAAAAAAACCAAGGCTATTCGAGAGAAGCGTTGAAAGATGGGTGGGGGTGGGGTAAAAAAGGGGAAGGGAGTTTCCAAAACAATGCTGGTCTGGAGAAGAAAGGATGAGGTGTGGGAAGAGGATGGGATGGGGAGTAGTTGGAGGGAGAATGTGAGGCAGGAGGTGGTTTGGGTGACGAGGGTTCCCAAAACAAACTCAATTCCCATTTTCTGTTTTCTTTGTTTTGTTGTGAAAACATTTCTGGATAGCGCAGGGCAGGGCAAACCAAGCACTGACAGATGTATGTCAGCAGGTTTCGTTTCCAAGCCAGCTTTTTACCTCCTCCCAAAACGGAAGCACTCATCGATCCGGCATTTTCTTTGTTCTTTTTTTGATTTCCTCCCTTTTTTGGAGAGTTTTTTTTCCTCCCCCCCCCCCTCCCTCCGATCTACAGATAAGACGTTTGCTTTAAATATCGCGAACTGGTGCTGTGAGGCAGTAGTTTAAGTTCTGTTACAGATGCAGTTACATACAATGTACAAACCTTATTATTTTCTCCATCCGGAAAACACAATGTTTCCTTTCCCAACCGCACTTCCTTATAATTTACTTCCTTTGAGAGCAAGATCTTTTGAACATTCTAAAGACCTTTTCGAACAGGAAGTGAACATAAATACATACGTAAAGTAGATTAGGTCATATATTATGCGAAAGAACCTGTCAACCTTTGCTGGATCGATTTCTTTGATCTCTCTCTCCCTCTCTCTGTCTCTCTCCCTCTCTCTTTCTCTTCCACTCCATCTGCACATCTCACCTTTTTACTAACAAGAAGCCACGTGAAAAGGTTAAAGGAGATACAACAGTTTACACGTCTATTTCGCTAACACGCTTCGTCAGCAGTAAGTTACAACCTTAAAACTTGGGTATAAAATCCATTTGACATGCAATATACGGCGCCGAGAAGAAGCCATGCTCATAATGAAGAATTCATACAACAACACTACCCCTTTGTACGTAACCTTCAAGTCAGTTTCTTTGTGCACTGTCCCTCAACCATGCAAGGTTTTGCAGCGTCTTAAAGCCAGGAACTTATTAAAGTTAGTGTGAACTCTAAATCAAAATGCGGGGGTAAAGAAACACCAAACCAACAACGTTTGAAAGATCTAAATTCACGATAAAAGATGACCATTTGCTTAAAATATAATGATACATTTCTATGCGGCTGATTGTTTGCGAAATTTGATATTTGAGTATCTAAACAGTGTCTGGGGGCGTCTTACAGCTTTCGGGTGTTTTGGAAACGCTTCTGCGATGGTCATGTTTGTGCATGGGTTGCGTGGGTTTGTAGGCCTGTGGTTGGCGTTTTTGCGTGATGGCGTTGGTTTGTGATGGTGTGTATGGGTGTATGCGGTAGTGTACGTCGCAAGTGTGTTTTGGGGTGTGGGATAGTACTTGTTTTATTATATTTTATGTGTTGCACTAAATTGGTTTGTTTTTGTGTTTGTACATGTCATTCTTTTGAAGATATTCAACATTTTACATTTACTATGTTTGTACAACCGAAAGCCACATTTTTTGTGTACGAAGAAAGTCTCAGTCTCAGTCTCTATGACCATTATAAATTATTTAGTGTGAAGTGGTTTTTTAAAAAAAAAACACCTTCAGGCTTACTTTAATTAAAGCAAGTACGTGAGAGCTAGGGGATAGTTCAGCGCCCTGAAGACTTTGAAACTTTACAAAACAGCGGTTTGTCGCACAGAGTGGTTCTATACCCATTGTCTTAGGCAATCGTAGCTGATTAGTCCCACTCCAAAACGCACTAAAGCGACTACTTTGACCCAGCTCACAGGCGCCGATAGTCCAAATTTTTGAAGGGGAGGGGGGGAGGGAGGATGGGGAGAAAGTGGGGTAGTGGTAGAGATCGCGCGTTACAACTGCACTTGGGGTTAGTCACAGATTTCTGGCTGTTTAGATCTGTACATCCGCAACGCAGAGCCCTTATCTGGGAGCGAACTTGTTTTTTCCAACCTAGTTCCAGTCACTTTCCCGAAAAAGGCAATTACCGAAGTCGAACGAAGCTCTCCGAGTCGAGCGGAGCTATCCGATGTTTTACGAACGAATGCTGGCAGGACTACGTGAAACCACAGGCTGGGAATTCTCGTCTTTCGTAGGCCTCAATTACATACTATACTACGTACGTATTTAGGAGTTTACAAAGACAAAAGAAAAGACTTCAGAGCCTGTGGTGAAACATCAGTGCATAAAAATAGCCGCTGCTAGATCTAATTCTATTTCGATCTGCACAGCTTCAAGCTCAAGTCGAGATTTGCATTTTGAAGCAGTTATAGTATTATTATTATTATTTTATGATGAATAATATACTGACACAATTAGTAATAAAGAGTAAAAGTAATACATAACACATAAAGCACACATACAACGATTTCACATCTATATCAACAATAAAACCATGACAAAACTTCAAAGCGCTATGGGTACGTTGATGTCACTTCAGCACAACAAGGCAAAGCAAGTTTATAATGGTCTCAAAAAACAGTGACATTTTTATTGCAAGCACCAAAGCAATTATTTATTTAACTAATATTATTCTTTTTAACTGATACAGTACATTTGTTATGTGTATTTCAATGATATGTATTTTAATGAGAAACACGTATTAAAAACATGTTGCGTGGCGGGCGGACATTTCTATAAATCATCTGAAAACTTTGGTAAATCTATAAGAAAAAATAACCAGTAACACTATCTGAATATTTCGGGTTACACCCAACTTCAGCAAAAACAAACAAAACGTCATTGACCATATTTACACCATTGAGCACGCACAGCAGCACATTATTCTTTTTTCTTTTTTTTTTAAAGTAGGAATAATAATAATAATAATAATAATAATAATAATAATAATAATAATAATAATAATAATAAAAAGAAACAAATAATAATAATAATAATAATAATAATAATAATAATAATAATAATAATAATAATAATAACAACACACAAACAAAACAAATAAATAAATTAAAGATTTAACTAAATAACTATACTACTACTACTACTACTACTACTACTACTACTACTACTACTACTACTACTACTTGCGAAGTTGTGGTCTCGATTTTGTGGTCCTGATTCGGCTCTTTGCAGTCCGCTGGACTCTGTAAGCAATGAATAACTAATAAGCTTTTAATTTAACTCTGATCTCGAGTTGTCTTGATTTTGTGGTTCTGATTCGGCTCTTTGCAGTCCGCTGGACCCTGTAAGCAATGAATAACTAACTATTAATTTAACTCTGATCTCGAGTTATTAAAAAAAAAATTCGGCTATCTGGGAAGGTTTGATGTAGGTGGACTCTTTTGTAACGATAGACGATGTTTGCGTAAGAAGTCGTTAGCTTCTATGGGCCACTTCACTGCCACAGCTTGAAAGCCGATAGTTCAGCACCCTGCAAATACGGAATCTTGCGGAAAACAGATCTGTGAAGATTCCGCACACGTGCACTCTTTTGTAACGAGAATTGTTTCGGATTTTAAAAAAAAATTCTGTTGTTTTTTTCTCCATTATCAGCCCCAATGTAGTCCATGTTACCACTGCCTGAGATAGCACCGTCACCCCTTTATCCCACCCCCAAATTCCAGACCGCCTCCCCCGCCCTTTCCCCCTTCTTTCTATACCTCATCCCCGCTACCTTCTCTGCTCTGTGGACTCCCCCCCCCTCCCTCACTCTCTCTCTCTCTCGCCCAGTCTGTCTCTTTCTGTGTCTGTATCTCTGTCTGCCTGTCTCTCTCTCTCTCTCTCTTTCTCCCTGTGTCTGTATCTCTGTCTGCCTGTCTCTCTCTGCCTCTGTCTCTCTCTGTCTCTCTGCCTCTGTCTGTCTGTCTCTGCCTCTCTCTGTCTGTCTCTGCCTCTCTCTCTGCCTCTCTCTCTCTCTGTCTGTCTCTCTCTCTCTCTCTCTCTCTCTCTCTCTCTCTCTCTCTCTCTCTCTCTCTCTCTCTCTCTCTCTCTCTCTCTCTCTCTCTCTCTCTCTCTCAGAGCTGTAGATTCAGTTTTCTGCAATGTCCTGATTCGCGCTACCCTGCGGAGTTCTCTGGTAACATCGACGCAGATGTCATCAAGTGCAGAGCTGTAGATAGGTTTTCCTAAACAAGGCTACAGCTGTTCGTACTCGCTCCTTCACGAACTGTTTCTTCCAACCATGCACGGGAGACTACAAGTAATGTCAGAAGATTGGCTCAGTGGTACCACTGCTCGCCTTCGTAAGAGAATGGAAACCGAGATTTAATCTGTGCACGGACGCATTCCATTGCACGGACTTTGCCGATCCTGACGCTCATATACTGGACGAGTGGGTGCTGTCACGAACTGGCTAGTTTAACTCTGCTTGTTGACTATTTAGCCATGTGTAGTATTTGTAACAGTAGAGAAGTTAGACTACTACACAGCAGCAATTAAATTACACAGCAGACCACACACCGCGAGCCCGACCCACATCGCAGTGAGTCAGCACTTGAGCTTTGAATCGGACCGTTTTAACCAATCAGAGCAGGCTCAGTGGGTAGAGCAGTTTTGAATGTGTCAAAACCTAAGACAGTTTGAATCAGTCGTGTGTGAGACGAGGTAGAGTCAACATCTCCACAGCTAGAGAAATCTCTACACTCATAGACCAGGAAGCAGGACTTTGAAATCTTAGAATTCTCTCAAGTCATCACGGGCCTGAACTTGTCAAACAGGTAAATGAACACCCTTCTGTTTCATCGTGATATATTTATATTATTGTTGAAATTATGTTTGAAGAATTTGCTATGCATAAATGTGAATTGTTAATCCGAATTTGCCGTACCACGTGAAAGAGCCGACCACGAGGTGAAACACGACCGGTTTGCGCCGCCATGTTGCATCCCGTACGGAACCACTGTTGTTTAACTTATATGTATGTTTGCAGACCAGTGGCTGTACCACTGAATGTTTATATTATTATTAATTCTGTATGTGTATAGTTAGACACGATTGATATTTATGTATGTATAGGAATTTAGAGTGAGATTCCAGTGGACCCCGGAAGTAGCAGAATGTTCGTCGCTTATGTATAGAGATGTGGAGCTATCACTGAGGGCTACTTGGCTTTCATTGAGACGCTCTGCACAAACCGATTATTCAGGGTTGTGCAGAATTTCGTCTCTTATATTACAGACGAGCAGGCGAGCTATCCCGAGCTATCCCGAGCTATCCTGTGCACCCCACTCCACAGAAACGACTAGTTGGTTGAGGAGACTCTACCGCACAAGTCGGAAAGAGCCACCTTGAAACACACCCTGTCAGACCCCACAGCGTGGCAAGGGAACCCAACTACACAACTACAAAGGTGTACCAGAAGCTACCTCACAGAAGGACTTCGACCGCACCATCAGAAAGTTAAGTGTAATCTCCGAAGGTGCACTTAAACTGATCATAACAGGACCACAGTAGTCCAACTCTTCAGAAACTGTAAAACGGACCACAGTAGTCCAAATCTACATGAAATATTATCGCAAGTGCCCGAGGAAGATATAACAGCTGCCTAGACTATCAGCGATCGAACTATTAGCAGTGACTGAGACATTTTAAGTTAGATTAGTACTTAGAGAATCTTGTATAGAGTAGAAGAAATAAATGTGTGATTTTAACTGTTATCAAGTGGCTGGACTACATATGATTCATAGCCGTGTGAAAGCTAGTGTGACAGTAATCTTTTACCATTTTTCTATCTATTTCTGTACCCCAACCTTAACACAGAACGAGCTAAACAAATAAATTTATTAAAGTATTTCATAGGGTGACGTACTAGCAGTTCCCACCGAATAAACGTGAGGGTCCATAATTCCATTGTGCAGAGCCCATAAACCCCACGTGACACTTTAATTGGCGAGCCTAGCTAGGATCTGTGTATAATAGGAATTGGGTATAACCGGACCTAAGTACAATAAAATTAGATAAAGTAGGAGTAGTAGAATAACTTAGAATAGTGTAAGGGTATAACATTGACTCAGTTTGGGTGCACTATTCTTTATTTAAAAACTTTTTTGCTTCAAATATTTTTGTGCCTGTATGTTGCATTGTTCTTTTGCAGGTTTTGCTTAAGTAACTGTTGTATGCCATTTGACTTTTGTTTTATTCTATTATTGATTACGAATTTTATGGTCTTTGCATTGTTGTTATTGACTTGCAATATTGCTAGTGTTTTGGTATTCCACGTGATTCAGAGGTTGTTCATAGACACGTTTGGCAATGTCGGACCCAGTGGCCTTGAGATTGCGTTTCAAGGAACTAGGAGAAGCTTTACACTTAGCAGGGGCAGACCTAATTGCGTATATCAATGCAGAGGTAGAGAAACAGGAGGCTAAGGCAGAGAGAGCAGCAGAAAGGGAGGCGAAGAAACTAGCCTTAGAAGCAGAGCAAAAGAAATTAGAATTAGAAGCAGAACAGAAGAAACTAGCATTAGAAGCAGAGCAGAAGAAATTAGAAGCAGAGCAAAAGAAAGCAGAGTTAGAAGTAGAACAAAAGAAGGCAGCATTAGCAGCAGAGAGAGAAGCAGAAGTTAGGAGGTGGGAGTATGAGCGGGCAGAAAAAGAAAAAGAAAGGGCAGAAAAAGAAAAAGAGAGGGAAGAAAAGGAAAAAGAAAGACAGCATGAGTTAGAGCTAAGAAGATTGGGATCAGGAGCTTCAAGTTCTTCCTCAACCCCTCCCCACTCAGATCAGCTAGATGTAGCATCCAACCCTGTACAAGGAATGTCATTTCCACTGGGAACATTCAATGAGAGAGAAGAAGGTCTAGATCTCTATCTGACTAGGTTTGAGCGTCTAGCAACAGAGTACAAACTAGATCCCACTCATTGGTCGTTTAAGCTTAGTCAAGGGCTTAGAGGAAAGGCTTATGACATCTACAGTAAGCTACCGACTGACAGAGTGACTGACTATCACAAAGTAAAAGAGGCACTCCTAACGGGATTCGAACTGACAGGAGAATGCTACCGGCAAAAGTTCCGCACCAATCGGAGAGTGAAAGGAGAGAGCTATGCGCAGTTCGCGGATAGGTTGTCCACAATGCTGGATAAGTGGATTAGCCAGTCAGCCACGGCTAAGACGTATGATGGACTGACAGAACTGTTAGTATGGGAACAGCTACGGGAAACCATGACCCCCGAGCTGAGGACATTCTCAGTAGAGCAGGGCGCGGAAAGACTGGAAGATCTGGTCAAGGTCGCAGATAGGTACGTGGCCGCCCACGGAGAAGCCAAGAGCTTCAGGCGAGACCTAAAGCCTAACGGGAAAGAGGCACAGAAACGAAGCCCTAACCGGGAAGAGCGCACCGCGAATAAGCCGAATAACCCCAGACCTGGGCAAAATAAAGGACCCAACGCGGAATTCGGGAAAAGAGGTCCCGCAGAACAGAGACGGTATTGCTCGTTCTGCAACAGAAACAATCACTCCACCGCAGAATGTTTCAAGTTGGCCGCACAACGTAGGGAAGAGCGCGAAAGCCGGCCAGCGCACAGAGTTCTAACTCAAAGTAGCGGTAACAAGCCACACACTATCGGAGATCACCCATCGGTGACAGACACGGTCAAGGTCAACGGAAAAGAAGCGAACTGTCTGTATGACACAGGTCTATCATACGACGCGATAGTTAGCAAATCTCTTGTATCGCGCGCGGACTGGACAGACAAGACAGTCGACTTACAAGGAGCAGACTTGACGAAACCGACGACTACTTGCCCAATAGCATGGATAGAAGTAGAGAGTAGGTACGTCACAGGACGAATCCAAGCAGCTGTTTTACAGAAACCCCTGTATGATCTAGTGCTAGGTTGTAGGTATGTGTTCTTAGGCACGCCCCCTAAAACTGTAGAGATAGCTGCAGTGCAAACCAGGGCCCAAGCTAAAACCCAACCACCCCAGCCCGAGTTCGCTCCGAATCCAGGACTCGAAGAGATCAAAACAGCACAGAAAGAAGACACCTCGATAGCGAAGTGCTTCCAGAAGCTACCCAAGGCGCACACACCCCCGCACAAGGGAGACTTCTACATGGAAGAGGGAGTTCTACATCGACAAGGAGATGGAGATCACACCCAACTAGTACTACCAGCCACCCTTCGAGCCCAAGTACTAGAACTAGGCCACAGCATGCCACTCAGCGGACACATGGGAATTGGAGCCACAGTGCAGAGAATCAGCGCACACTACTATTGGCCAGGAATCACGGAGGATGTCAAGCGCTACGTGAAATCTTGCCACCAATGTCAACGATATTCCCCGCGACATCACACCGTACCAGTTACCTTAGGACCATCAGTAGTAGTCGGCGTGCCATTCCAGCAAGTCTCAGTAGACATAGTAGGACCACTACCCATGACCAAGAAGCGGAACAGATTTCTACTCACACTCGTCGACGCATGTACGATGTGGTGCGAAGCAGTCCCATTGCCAGCGATCGACACCAAGAAGATTGCAGATGCACTCATCGCCATCTTTACCAGAGTCGGATTCCCGGACAGCATTAGAACGGACAACGGATCTCAGTTCACCGGCCGCCTGATGCAAGACGTGTTCGAGTTGATACAAGTTCATCACATTCGCACACCACCATACCACCCCGCCAGCAACGGACAAGTAGAAAGACTGAATGGAACCCTTCTCACCATCCTCCGGAAAGTCGCCGACGACAATCCAGAAGCGTGGGACACCTACGTGAATGCGGCACTGTTCGCATACCGAGAAACGCCACATGCAGCCACAGGCTACACCCCGTCAACATTGCTATTCGGCAGACCTCTAGCAGGACCGCTAGAAGCCCTACGCAGAAGTTGGACGGAGGCCAAGATAGACGACACACCAAGAGGTGCCACCAAGTACGTCGCAGACCTGCAGGAAACCCTCAAAGCAACGTGGAAGAAAGCTGGTGAAGCACTGAAGAAGGCAAGAGCCCGTCAGGCGAAGTACTACAACCGCCACGCGAAGGACAGAGAACTGCAAGTCGGCGATCAAGTGCTACTCTTACTTCCAAGTGGAACCAACAAGCTGGACATCGCTTGGAGAGGACCGTACCGGGTGACTGCCAAGAAATCCAAGACAGTCTACCAAGTAGAGGTGAACGGGAGAGCCCGATACCGCCACATCAATCTCCTCAAGAAATACACGGACAGACCAGCGACCCCCAGCACGCACAACTTGCTAGCCATCGCCATCGCGGAAGAAGGAGAAAGCATGGAGACCAATGCAGTAGAGTATCCCCTGCACTCCAAAGAAACCTACAAAGACGTGATACTGAACGGAGACCTAGCCGCTAAACAGCAACAGCGAGTACGACAGGTCATTCGACAACATCAGACTGTGCTAACAGACCGACCAGGGAGGACAGACCTCGTCGAAGTAACCTTAATGGTGACCGACCCAACACCCGTCCGCCAGAAGCTCTACCCGATGCCACTGTCACAACAGCGAGCCATCAAGGAAGAGATAGACACCTTACTGGCAGCCGGAATCATCTCAGAGTCTACTTCACCCTACAGCGCAGGCACGGTATTGTTGCGAAAACCCAACGGAGAGCATCGACTGTGCATCGACTTCAGACTCCTGAATGCGGTAACGCAGTTCCAGCCAGAGCCACTCCCGGACCAGACAGACCTATTTGCCAAGCTACAGCGAGCGAAGTACTTCTCACGCATCGACCTCAGCAAAGGATACTACCAGATACCAGTACAACCACAAGTCCGAAAGTACCTAGCTTTCAGCACTATGGAAGGACACTTCGAATTCAACGTGCTTCCATTCGGACTCCACAACGCACCCAGCATCTTCAGCGCCATGATGCGAAAACTCCTGGCACCCCTGAGCAGCGAGCACCTACATTCGTTTATGGACGACATCCTCATCGCAACACCTACGTGGGAGGAACATGTCACGCTCCTACAGCAACTACTCGCCCGCCTCAGAGACACGGGATTGACGGCAAGACCCACCAAATGTCAGATTGGATTCACAGAACTAGAATTTCTGGGACACACCATCAGTCAAGGAAGCCTGCGACCGGTAGAAAAGACAGTGAAACGCCTACTCGACGCTCCTAGGCCCAAGACCAAGAAGGAAGTGCAGTCGTTTCTAGGACTCTGCGGCTTCTACCAGAAGTTCATCCCCAACTACAACAGCATCGCCGTACCACTGACAAATGGAACCCGGAAAATCGCCCCGGACAAAGTAGTTTGGACAGCGAATGCGAGACAGCATTCCAAACACTCAAGGACAGAATGACATCGGCGCCAGTACTCCACCTACCCGATTTGACTCAGCCATTCGTTCTTCGCACCGACGCAAGCGACTTAGGCCTCGGAGCAGTACTGCTACAGCGCGACCCCAAGAATGCAGAGACGCTATTCCCTGTCGCCTACGCCAGCAGAAAATTGAGACCCGCCGAGACCCACTACGCCACGTCGGAGAAAGAATGTCTTGGACTAGTCTGGGCCATACAGAAATTCCAACTCTACCTGTATGGGACCCACTTCACAGTTCAGGTGGACCACCAACCACTATCGTTCCTGGCAGCCTCCAAGTCTTTGAACTCTCGCCTGATGCGATGGGCACTCACCCTTCAGGCGTACTCATTCCAAATCGAGTACATCCCCGGCAAAGAGAACCACGGAGCCGACTACCTCAGTCGCCATCTCGTGGAGGACACAGCAGCTGTCGCCCACCCAACACAACTAAGGGCCACAGCACCAGAATTCGTCCCCGCCCAGTAAAACCCTGTCACTAGTGTCCATAGCTACCTGGCACAGCATTGCAGCTCAGGTAGAGCAACTTACTTAGTTTGTAAATAGGACCCTAGGATAGTGCAGTGTTAAACTAGGCTCTGTAGTAGAAAAAGGTCGAATCCAGTAGTCATCGCCTTTTTTCAGTTGAGGGAGCCTGTCACGAACTGGCTAGTTTAACTCTGCTTGTTGACTATTTAGCCATGTGTAGTATTTGTAACAGTAGAGAAGTTAGACTACTACACAGCAGCAATTAAATTACACAGCAGACCACACACCGCGAGCCCGACCCACATCGCAGTGAGTCAGCACTTGAGCTTTGAATCGGACCGTTTTAACCAATCAGAGCAGGCTCAGTGGGTAGAGCAGTTTTGAATGTGTCAAAACCTAAGACAGTTTGAATCAGTCGTGTGTGAGACGAGGTAGAGTCAACATCTCCACAGCTAGAGAAATCTCTACACTCATAGACCAGGAAGCAGGACTTTGAAATCTTAGAATTCTCTCAAGTCATCACGGGCCTGAACTTGTCAAACAGGTAAATGAACACCCTTCTGTTTCATCGTGATATATTTATATTATTGTTGAAATTATGTTTGAAGAATTTGCTATGCATAAATGTGAATTGTTAATCCGAATTTGCCGTACCACGTGAAAGAGCCGACCACGAGGTGAAACACGACCGGTTGCGCCGCCATGTTGCATCCCGTACGGAACCACTGTTGTTTAACTTATATGTATGTTTGCAGACCAGTGGCTGTACCACTGAATGTTTATATTATTATTAATTCTGTATGTGTATAGTTAGACACGATTGATATTTATGTATGTATAGGAATTTAGAGTGAGATTCCAGTGGACCCCGGAAGTAGCAGAATGTTCGTCGCTTATGTATAGAGATGTGGAGCTATCACTGAGGGCTACTTGGCTTTCAGTGAGACGCTCTGCACAAACCGATTATTCAGGGTTGTGCAGAATTTCGTCTCTTATATTACAGACGAGCAGGCGAGCTATCCCGAGCTATCCCGAGCTATCCTGTGCACCCCACTCCACAGAAACGACTAGTTGGTTGAGGAGACTCTACCGCACAAGTCGGAAAGAGCCACCTTGAAACACACCCTGTCAGACCCCACAGCGTGGCAAGGGAACCCAACTACACAACTACAAAGGTGTACCAGAAGCTACCTCACAGAAGGACTTCGACCGCACCATCAGAAAGTTAAGTGTAATCTCCGAAGGTGCACTTAAACTGATCATAACAGGACCACAGTAGTCCAACTCTTCAGAAACTGTAAAACGGACCACAGTAGTCCAAATCTACATGAAATATTATCGCAAGTGCCCGAGGAAGATATAACAGCTGCCTAGACTATCAGCGATCGAACTATTAGCAGTGACTGAGACATTTTAAGTTAGATTAGTACTTAGAGAATCTTGTATAGAGTAGAAGAAATAAATGTGTGATTTTAACTGTTATCAAGTGGCTGGACTACATATGATTCATAGCCGTGTGAAAGCTAGTGTGACAGTAATCTTTTACCATTTTTCTATCTATTTCTGTACCCCAACCTTAACACAGAACGAGCTAAACAAATAAATTTATTAAAGTATTTCATAGGGTGACGTACTAGCAGTTCCCACCGAATAAACGTGAGGGTCCATAATTCCATTGTGCAGAGCCCATAAACCCCACGTGACAGGTGCCAGCTAAACACATACACCCAGCAAGTACCAGGGCCATTCTCCCTCGTCCTCGGGATTGTGCTCAGTTGTCTAAACGTCAGATGATGCGCCCAAGACAGCAGGTAGGGACCGCCTTGGGCGCCTTGAGTTAGATCCTGTATTGGACAGCGCCTTGAGCAGCTTTGGAGCTGAAAAAGGAGCTATATAAAAACGACTTTCAATACTTCTCCCCCCCACTCCCCCAAATCACCAATCAGGCTCAAAGCGCGGCGATCTGTACCAACATACACGCTCACATGTTTCACCCGCTCTCACGCACCAAACATATGTATCGCTCAAACACGTGGTGTAAAGGCGGGGAGATCGCTATTAGAAGGCGCAAAGGAAATCGAATTTTTATTTTGGAACTTGTTAAAAATAACAACAACCCGTTAAGCATCCCGATGGTGATGGGAGTGGGTTTATCACTTTGGTCCACTGTACACTGACTTTCTGGCAAATGTGTCGCCGCAGAGACGCCTTAAAGAACACCGGCGATTATATCAAAAAGAGTAATTGGCAGCACTGAATTGTGTGAGTGTATATATATATATATATATATATATATATATATATATATATATATATATATATATATATATATATATATATATATATATATATATATATATATATATATATATATACACACATATATAACACATATATATATGTGTGTGTGTGTGCGTGTCCGGTCCTGATTTGGCTCGGAAGAGTCCGCTGGACCTAAAGCAACAATTATGTAATGTAATGTAATGTGTGTGTGTGTGTGTGTGTGTGTGTGTGTGACGGTGGGTCTATTGTTGCTGGGCTCTGCACAGTGGAATGCTATTACCCACTCGTCTTTCGTCTGCTGGGATCGGCTAGTTTAATCACCCTAATCTTAATACATTTATAAGTTTAGCTCGGTCTGTGTACGGATAGGGTTATAGAGATAGGGAGAATATGATAAAAGATTCACTGGCACACTAGCTCTCGCACGGCTATGAAATATAGGTAGTTCTTTTAATGACTGAATTTAGTTGTAATTTTTTTTTCAAAATGTTTTTATTCAAAGGTTACATAGTGTTATGTTGCGTCAGAAAGTACATTTTTAGCATATATGCAGTATTGAACAAATGTGTTCCACACATTGGCAGAACTTTAACCTACAGTGAACCGATTATACAAAAACATATGCGAATAGTTCCAAAGCATGATGCACATTCCTTCTTAGTCTTACGTTCAATTGTACACTCTATTCATGTTCCATGGTCTATCCTCTTCTATAAATTGTTTGTAAGCTGCCCATTTTTGTGTGAACTTGTCATAATTCATGTTGATCTGAAAAACATGTATCTACTTTATATGTTTGAATAACTCTTAAAAATATTTTCAATAATGGTTTTGTTTATTCTGTATTTGTATATATATATATATATATGTATATATATATATATATATATATATATATATATATATATATATATATATATATATATATATATATATATATATATATATATATATATATATATATATACATATATATATATATAAAATTTTGCAAGCAATAAAATATGTGAAAAATCTTCATCAACATTCGTTTTGCTATCCTGTCCATAAAGTACTAAGATCGGATTCAGTGCAAGTCTGTCACAATTACAACATTTGTCCTTCAAAATTCTTACAAAGTCATTCCAAAACATTTGAACATGCACGCAGGTCCACAAATAATGAATTGCTGATTCTTTTTCTTTCTTTTCAAAAATTACACAAAATTGTTTGGTATCACTCCCATCTGTTTCAAAACAGACTTAGTTACAATAATTCGATAGTTGATTTTCATCTGAAACCACTTCAGTTTTACTTCTTTAATTTGTTTTGTTGCCCTGAATACTTCCGACCATTCAATATCACTTCCCAAAATTTTATCCAGTTTGTTAGAGGGCAGGCATTAGACTGCAATGGTTTACCCAAAAGTATTTCATACAAATATTTTGCTCCTGTTGGAGCCCTTTATAATGCACCATACATGTAGGTTTTACTATAACTTATGACATTACAATCATTATTTATTAACTGAATATTATTTTCCTTCATACACTTTCTAATGGAACAAACACATCCAAAATACGTCAAAAGGCACATCAATATTAAATTTGTTTTTAAATTCTTGTACTGTTAAAAAAGCGCCGTTATCTGTCACCAAATCCTTTACAAAATATGTGTCTTTTTTGGTTCAGTCATCAAAATACAACATCTCACCATCAATTTTACACTTTTTTATTAAAAAATAATGGTTATATTAGCATCTCTTGGTCAGTGCAAATGTCCACTTTATTGTACAAAGTATTATAACTATTAAATACTTCATTTCAAAAATGATTTACAAAATTATTCTCCAGTTTTAACACACCTGCGCCATATTCCTTTAGCATTTGTATCTCTGGACATATTTCTATCAAGATTACTTTCCATTTAGGATTACTCCTTTGGATTTTTTTTTCAATCAATTAAGTTTTAAAGATGTAATTTGTGTTTTTCTATTTGGCAAATTTATACATCCGTTCTGAACACTATGAAATTGCTATTGCCCATTTAATTTTATATCTTTTTTTTTGTCCCATACATATTCATAGCACATTTTCTGTACCCGTTCTACTACCTCGTTGGGAGGATTAGGTAATAAAATCCATAAATAAATGAGTTTAGAAAAAAAATTCAGATTTTAGTACTGCAACTTTTCCCAATGGAGTAATAGATCTTTTTGACCAAGTATTAAATTATTTTTTATTCTCGTTAAATTTGTTTGTTAAATTTATTTCTGCCATTTTAGTAAGATCGCTTGTAAACCAGAGCCCTAGGATTTTAAACTGTGCTGGATTCCAAGTCAATTTTTATGTTAGGCAAAAATGTAATGTCACTATTTTGTTTACTACCAAGCCCTACCTTACAGGTTTTTTCATAATTCATCTTTAAGCCGGAGATTTTCTCAAAATCATTTAACGTCTGAAATAGATTTTCATAAGAATTTTTGTTACCTTCTAAAAGTAATGAAGTGTCGTCGGCAAACTGACTCACTTTACATTCTGTCTCTGAAATATTTATTCCTTTAATTTCTTTGTTTTCCCTTATGTTATTTGCCAATTTTGCACACAAAATAAATAAATATGGAGAAATTGTATTACCTTGTCTACATCCTCGTTTAAACATGAAACTAGCAGAAGCTTTACCATTTACCACCACAGAGGATTTTATGTTATTATAGAAGGCTGATATCCAACGACACATGTCTTCTCCAAAGCCAAAAAAATTTAAGACCTTGTAAATGTAATTCCAATTCACAGTCAAACGCTTTTTCAAAATGAATTGAGACCAAAAGACCATGGATGTAACACAATGTTCAGTTCATAATTACAATTTTTACTGATCATGCTTAATTATAAGGCGGCTTACTAGCTCCAAAACGTGCATTTACAGGTATCAGTGATAAAAGTAATTAAAGAAAGAAAGAGATTTCTCTTATATAGCGCACTTACAAGCTCAGAGAGCTTCTCAAGGCGCTGGCCCGTAATATCTAGCAATCACAAAATAGTTTGCTGAAGTCAGGATTCGAACCCACGTCGCCCAAGACGCACTCACACAAGTCGTGCGCTCTGACCACTGAGCTATC